>JAECWQ010000221.1:0-1200000 GCA_018150835.1 Drosophila repletoides
GGATGCTGGTGTTGTAGTTTCTTCAGTTGTCACAGTTGTGGATGCTGGTGTTGTAGTTTCTTCAGTTGTCACAGTTGTGGATGCTGGTGTTGTAGTTTCTTCAGTTGTCACAGTTGTGGATGCTGGTGTTGTAGTTTCTTCAGTTGTCACAGTTGTGGATGCTGGTGTTGTAGTTTCTTCAGTTGTCTCAGTTGTGGATGCTGGTGTTGTAGTTTCTTCAGTTGTCACAGTTGTGGATGCTGGTGTTGTAGTTTCTTCAGTTGTCACAGTTGTGGATGCTGGTGTTGTAGTTTCTTCAGTTGTCACAGTTGTGGACGCTGGTGTTGTAGTTTCTTCAGTTGTCACAGTTGTGGATGCTGGTGTTGTAGTTTCTTCAGTTGTCACAGTTGTGGATGCTGGTGTTGTAGTTTCTTCAGTTGTCACAGTTGTGGATGCTGGTGTTGTAGTTTCTTCAGTTGTCACAGTTGTGGATGCTGGTGTTGTAGTTTCTTCAGTTGTCACAGTTGTGGATGCAGGTGTTGTGGTTTCTTCAGTTGTCACAGTTGTGGATGCTGGTGTTGTAGTTTCTTCAGTTGTCACAGTTGTGGATGCTGGTGTTGTAGTTTCTTCAGTTGTCACAGTTGTGGATGCTGGTGTTGTAGTTTCTTCAGTTGTCACAGTTGTGGATGCTGGTGTTGTAGTTTCTTCAGTTGTCACAGTTGTGGATGCTGGTGTTGTAGTTTCTTCAGTTGTCACAGTTGTGGATGCTGGTGTTGTAGTTTCTTCAGTTGTCACAGTTGTGGATGCTGGTGTTGTAGTTTCTTCAGTTGTCACAGTTGTGGATACTGGTGTTGTTGTTTCTTCAGTTGTCACAGTTGTGGATGCTGGTGTTGTAGTTTCTTCAGTTGTCACAGTTGTGGATGCTGGTGTTGTAGTTTCTTCAGTTGTCTCAGTTGTGGATGCTGGTGTTGTAGTTTCTTCAGTTGTCACAGTTGTGGATGCTGGTGTTGTAGTTTCTTCAGTTGTCACAGTTGTGGATGCTGGTGTTGTAGTTTCTTCAGTTGTCACAGTTGTGGATGCTGGTGTTGTAGTTTCTTCAGTTGTCACAGTTGTGGATGCTGGTGTTGTAGTTTCTTCAGTTGTCACAGTTGTGGATGCTGGTGTTGTAGTTTCTTCAGTTGTCACAGTTGTGGATGCTGGTGTTGTAGTTTCTTCAGTTGTCACAGTTGTGGATGCTGGTGTTGTAGTTTCTTCAGTTGTCACAGTTGTGGATGCTGGTGTTGTAGTTTCTTCAGTTGTCACAGTTGTGGATGCTGGTGTTGTAGTTTCTTCAGTTGTCACAGTTGTGGATGCTGGTGTTGTAGTTTCTTCAGTTGTCACAGTTGTGGATGCTGGTGTTGTAGTTTCTTCAGTTGTCACAGTTGTGGATGCTGGTGTTGTAGTTTCTTCAGTTGTCACAGTTGTGGATGCTGGTGTTGTAGTTTCTTCAGTTGTCACAGTTGTGGATGCTGGTGTTGTAGTTTCTTCAGTTGTCACAGTTGTGGATGCTGGTGTTGTAGTTTCTTCAGTTGTCACAGTTGTGGACGCTGGTGTTGTAGTTTCTTCAGTTGTCACAGTTGTGGATGCTGGTGTTGTAGTTTCTTCAGTTGTCACAGTTGTGGATGCTGGTGTTGTAGTTTCTTCAGTTGTCACAGTTGTGGATGCTGGTGTTGTAGTTTCTTCAGTTGTCACAGTTGTGGATGCTGGTGTTGTAGTTTCTTCAGTTGTCACAGTTGTGGATGCTGGTGTTGTAGTTTCTTCAGTTGTCACAGTTGTGGATGCTGGTGTTGTAGTTTCTTCAGTTGTCACAGTTGTGGATGCTGGTGTTGTAGTTTCTTCAGTTGTCACAGTTGTGGATGCTGGTGTTGTAGTTTCTTCAGTTGTCACAGTTGTGGATGCTGGTGTTGTAGTTTCTTCAGTTGTCACAGTTGTGGATGCTGGTGTTGTAGTTTCTTCAGTGGTCACAGTTGTGGATGCGGGTGTTGTAGTTTCTTCAGTTGTCACAGTTGTGGATGCTGGTGTTGTAGTTTCTTCAGTTGTCACAGTTGTGGATGCTGGTGTTGTAGTTTCTTCAGTTGTCACAGTTGTGGATGCTGGTGTTGTAGTTTCTTCAGTTGTCACAGTTGTGGATGCTGGTGTTGTAGTTTCTTCAGTTGTCACAGTTGTGGATGCTGGTGTTGTAGTTTCTTCAGTTGTCACAGTTGTGGATGCTGGTGTTGTAGTTTCTTCAGTTGTCACAGTTGTGGATGCTCGTGTTGTAGTTTCTTCAGTTGTCACAGTTGTGGATGCTGGTGTTGTAGTTTCTTCAGTTGTCACAGTTGTGGATGCTGGTGTTGTAGTTTCTTCAGTTGTCACAGTTGTGAATGCTGGTGTTGTAGTTTCTTCAGTTGTCACAGTTGTGGATGCTGGTGTTGTAGTTTCTTCAGTTGTCACAGTTGTGGATGCAGGTGTTGTGGTTTCTTCAGTTGTCACAGTTGTGGATGCAGGTGTTGTGGTTTCTTCAGTTGTCACAGTTGTGGATGCTGGTGTTGTAGTTTCTTCAGTTGTCACAGTTGTGGATGCTGGTGTTGTAGTTTCTTCAGTTGTCACAGTTGTGGATGCTGGTGTTGTAGTTTCTTCAGTTGTCACAGTTGTGGATGCTGGTGTTGTAGTTTCTTCAGTTGTCACAGTTGTGGATGCTGGTGTTGTAGTTTCTTCAGTTGTCACAGTTGTGGATGCTGGTGTTGTAGTTTCTTCAGTTGTCACAGTTGTGGATGCTGGTGTTGTAGTTTCTTCAGTTGTCACAGTTGTGGATGCTGGTGTTGTAGTTTCTTCAGTTGTCACAGTTGTGGATGCTGGTGTTGTAGTTTCTTCAGTTGTCACAGTTGTGGATGCTGGTGTTGTAGTTTCTTCAGTTGTCACAGTTGTGGATGCTGGTGTTGTAGTTTCTTCAGTTGTCACAGTTGTGGATGCTGGTGTTGTAGTTTCTTCAGTTGTCACAGTTGTGGATGCTGGTGTTGTAGTTTCTTCAGTTGTCACAGTTGTGGATGCTGGTGTTGTAGTTTCTTCAGTTGTCACAGTTGTGGATGCTGGTGTTGTAGTTTCTTCAGTTGTCACAGTTGTGGATGCTGGTGTTGTAGTTTCTTCAGTTGTCACAGTTGTGGATGCTGGTGTTGTAGTTTCTTCAGTTGTCACAGTTGTGGATGCTGGTGTTGTAGTTTCTTCAGTTGTCACAGTTGTGGATGCTGGTGTTGTAGTTTCTTCAGTTGTCACAGTTGTGGATGCTGGTGTTGTAGTTTCTTCAGTTGTCACAGTTGTGGATGCTGGTGTTGTAGTTTCTTCAGTTGTCACAGTTGTGGATGCTGGTGTTGTAGTTTCTTCAGTTGTCACAGTTGTGGATGCTGGTGTTGTAGTTTCTTCAGTTGTCACAGTTGTGGATGCTGGTGTTGTAGTTTCTTCAGTTGTCACAGTTGTGGATGCTGGTGTTGTAGTTTCTTCAGTTGTCACAGTTGTGGATGCTGGTGTTGTAGTTTCTTCAGTTGTCACAGTTGTGGATGCTGGTGTTGTAGTTTCTTCAGTTGTCACAGTTGTGGATGCTGGTGTTGTAGTTTCTTCAGTTGTCACAGTTGTGGATGCTGGTGTTGTAGTTTCTTCAGTTGTCACAGTTGTGGATGCTGGTGTTGTAGTTTCTTCAGTTGTCACAGTTGTGGATGCTGGTGTTGTAGTTTCTTCAGTTGTCACAGTTGTGGATGCTGGTGTTGTAGTTTCTTCAGTTGTCACAGTTGTGGATGCTGGTGTTGTAGTTTCTTCAGTTGTCACAGTTGTGGATGCTGGTGTTGTAGTTTCTTCAGTTGTCACAGTTGTGGATGCTGGTGTTGTAGTTTCTTCAGTTCTCACAGTTGTGGATGCTGGTGTTGTAGTTTCTTCAGTTGTCACAGTTGTGGATGCTGGTGTTGTAGTTTCTTCAGTTGTCACAGTTGTGGATGCTGGTGTTGTAGTTTCTTCAGTTGTCACAGTTGTGGATGCTGGTGTTGTAGTTTCTTCAGTTGTCACAGTTGTGGATGCTGGTGTTGTAGTTTCTTCAGTTGTCACAGTTGTGGATGCTGGTGTTGTAGTTTCTTCAGTTGTCACAGTTGTGGATGCTGGTGTTGTAGTTTCTTCAGTTGTCACAGTTGTGGATGCTGGTGTTGTAGTTTCTTCAGTTATCACAGTTGTGGATGCTGGTGTTGTAGTTTCTTCAGTTGTCACAGTTGTGGATGCTGGTGTTGTAGTTTCTTCAGTTGTCACAGTTGTGGATGCTGGTGTTGTAGTTTCTTCAGTTGTCACAGTTGTGGATGCTGGTGTTGTAGTTCCTTCAGTTGTCACAGTTGTGGATGCTGGTGTTGTAGTTTCTTCAGTTGTCACAGTTGTGGATACTGGTGTTGTAGTTTCTTCAGTTGTCACAGTTGTGGATGCTGGTGTTGTGGTTTCTTCAGTTGTCACAGTTGTGGATGCTGGTGTTGTAGTTTCTTCAGTTGTCACAGTTGTGGATGCTGGTGTTGTAGTTTCTTCAGTTGTCACAGTTGTGGATGCTGGTGTTGTAGTTTCTTCAGTTGTCACAGTTGTGGATGCTGGTGTTGTAGTTTCTTCAGTTGTCACAGTTGTGGATGCTGGTGTTGTAGTTTCTTCAGTTGTCACAGTTGTGGATGCTGGTGTTGTAGTTTCTTCAGTTGTCACAGTTGTGGATGCTGGTGTTGTAGTTTCTTCAGTTGTCACAGTTGTGGATGCTGGTGTTGTAGTTTCTTCAGTTGTCACAGTTGTGGATGCTGGTGTTGTAGTTTCTTCAGTTGTCACAGTTGTGGATGCTGGTGTTGTAGTTTCTTCAGTTGTCACAGTTGTGGATGCTGGTGTTGTAGTTTCTTTAGTTGTCACAGTTGTGGATGCTGGTGTTGTAGTTTCTTCAGTTGTCACAGTTGTGGATGCTGGTGTTGTAGTTTCTTCAGTTGTCACAGTTGTGGATACTGGTGTTGTAATTTCTTCAGTAGTCACAGTTGTGGATGCTGGTGTTGTAGTTTCTTCAGTTGTCACAGTTGTGGATACTGGTGTTGTAGTTTCTTCAGTTGTCACAGTTGTGGATGCTGGTGTTGTAGTTTCTTCAGTTGTCACAGTTGTGGATGCTGGTGTTGTAGTTTCTTCAGTTGTCACAGTTGTGGATGCTGGTGTTGTAGTTTCTTCAGTTGTCACAGTTGTGGATGCTGGTGTTGTAGTTTCTTCAGTTGTCACAGTTGTGGATGCTGGTGTTGTAGTTTCTTCAGTTGTCACAGTTGTGGATGCTGGTGTTGTAGTTTCTTCAGTTGTCACAGTTGTGGATGCTGGTGTTGTAGTTTCTTCAGTTGTCACAGTTGTGGATACTGGTGTTGTAGTTTCTTCAGTAGTCACAGTTGTGGATGCTGGTGTTGTAGTTTCTTCAGTTGTCACAGTTGTGGATGCTGGTGTTGTAGTTTCTTCAGTTGTCACAGTTGTGGATGCTGGTGTTGTAGTTTCTTCAGTTGTCACAGTTGTGGATACTGGTGTTGTAGTTTCTTCAGTTGTCACAGTTGTGGATACTGGTGTTGTAGTTTCTTCAGTTGTCACAGTTGTGGATGCTGGTGTTGTAGTTTCTTCAGTTGTCACAGTTGTGGATGCTGGTGTTGTAGTTTCTTCAGTTGTCACAGTTGTGGATGCTGGTGTTGTAGTTTCTTCAGTTGTCACAGTTGTGGATGCTGGTGTTGTAGTTTCTTCAGTTGTCACAGTTGTGGATGCTGGTGTTGTAGTTTCTTCAGTTGTCACAGTTGTGGATGCTGGTGTTGTAGTTTCTTCAGTTGTCACAGTTGTGGATGCTGGTGTTGTAGTTTCTTCAGTTGTCACAGTTGTGGATGATGGTGTTGTAGTTTCTTCAGTTGTCACAGTTGTGGATGCTGGTGTTGTGGTTCCTTCAGAAGTCACAGTTGTGGATACTGGTGTTGTAGTTTCTTCAGTTGTCACAGTTGTGGATACTGGTGTTGTAGTTTCTTCAGTTGTCACAGTTGTGGATGCTGGTTTTGTAGTTTCTTCAGTTGTCACAGTTGTGGATGCTGGTGTTGTAGTTTCTTCAGTTGTCACAGTTGTGGATGCTGGTGTTGTAGTTTCTTCAGTTGTCACAGTTGTGGATGCTGGTGTTGTAGTTTCTTCAGTTGTCACAGTTGTGGATGCTGGTGTTGTAGTTTCTTCAGTTGTCACAGTTGTGGATGCTGGTGTTGTAGTTTCTTCAGTTGTCACAGTTGTGGATGCTGGTGTTGTGGTTCCTTCAGTAGTCACAGTTGTGGATACTGGTGTTGTAGTTTCTTCAGTTGTCACAGTTGTGGATGCTGGTGTTGTAGTTTCTTCAGTTGTCACAGTTGTGGATGCTGGTTTTGTAGTTTCTTCAGTTGTCACAGTTGTGGATGCTGGTGTTGTAGTTTCTTCAGTTGTCACAGTTGTGGATGCAGGTGTTGTAGTTTCTTCAGTTGTCACAGTTGTGGATGCTGGTGTTGTAGTTTCTTCAGTTGTCACAGTTGTGGATGCTGGTGTTGTAGTTTCTTCAGTTGTCACAGTTGTGGATGCTGGTGTTGTAGTTTCTTCAGTTGTCACAGTTTTGGATGCTGGTGTTGTAGTTTCTTCAGTTGTCACAGTTGTGGATGCTGGTGTTGTAGTTTCTTCAGTTGTCACAGTTGTGGATGCTGGTGTTGTAGTTTCTACAGTTGTCACAGTTGTGGATGCTGGTGTTGTAGTTTCTTCAGTTGTCTCTGTTGTGGATGCTGGTGTTGTAATTCCTTCCGTTGTCGCTGTTGTGGTCAATGGAGTTGTTGTCTGTACACTTGAAGATGTGGTGGGCCGTGCAGTTGTTAGTTCGTGCATTGTGGTGCTGATATTGTGGAATCTTCAGTTGTCACAATGTTATGGATGCTGGTGATTATCAGTCCCTTCAGTTCTCCACATAGACAAATGCTTCATACAGCACAAGGACCAAGAGTAGCCTAAAAGCCTGTTGTAAGAGTGTTTCTGTGATTGGACGTAAATCTAGTTCGAGAGTTTAACTTACCATAGCGACCGCTTGAGGAGCACTGATGATGATTCGTAGGTTTGGCTATTTATATGAGTGTTGGGCTTGAAGAATTTGTGATAATTTACAGGTGTCACAATTGTGGATACTGGTTTTGTAGTTTTTTAGTTGGCACAGTTATGGTTACTGGTTTTATAGTTTTTTCAGGGTTGTCACAGTTGTGGATGCTGGTGTTGTAGTTTCTTCAGTTGTCCTAAACATTTATGAGGTCCAACTCGAAATAGTAATTTGTTTTTCAGAACGGTATTCTTAGTTGTTGAGAATGTGAATAACTTGTGACAGTTCTCGATGCTGGTGTTTTTTTTACAGTCCTTCCAGTTGTGGATGCTGGTATTGTAATTGTTTCTTCAGTTGTCACGTTGTGGATGCTGGGGTTGTAGTTTCTTCAGTATGTCACAGTTGTGGATGCTGTTGTTAAAGTTTCTTCAGTTGACACAGTAGATGGCCATGTCCATCGTGACTGTTTCTTCAGTTGTGCTAAGCAGTTGTGGATGCTGGTCGTAGTAAAAAACTTCAGTTAAAAAAGTTGTATGCTGTTCTTAAAATTTATCGTAATCTGTACAAGATTGTGCAAGTTTTATCATAATTTTTGAAAGAGTATTTAATGTTCGGCGCTTAAGGTAATTTTTGTTAATCGTCTGGTGTCGCGTTAATGTTAGTTCCTAATTAAGTCTCCTTTAAGCTAAAATTATAATTTGTGGAATGCAGTAAAATAGTTTCTTAAGTTGTCCCGGATTATGTAAACTCGTAACCCAATTTTTTCATATTTGATCACAGTTGTGGATGTTGTTTGTAGTTTCTTCAGTTCGGAACAGTTGTGGATGCTGGTGTTGTAGTTTCTTCAGTTGTCACTTGTGGATGCTCCTTTGCAGTTTCGTTCAGAAATCACAAAATTATTTTCGAGCACAGTTTTCTTCGCGTCCAGTTTTAAAATCGTTTCTATATCCTTGACGCATCACTTATCCTAAATTTTGTATAAATAAAGGACATGTACATTTTTATATTGCTGGCTGCCAAAATAATTAAAAGAAAACGCAAAAGGATATCTCCTGTTCCGAACTGCAATGGTTATCCTTAGAGATATCATGTGCATTATTAGAAATTTTAATTGAGTTATCATACTTTTAATTTTAATTAAATCTTAAGTATAATTTAACTTAAATGTAAAAGTTTATACAATTTTCAAATACTTTTTAAATTAAAATATATTTTAAAAATCATATCTTATTTACTTATTCATTAAATCAACTGATTGCAGTGAAAACAAATATTACAATAGTTAAAACTAATTATCTTACGAGTTAAATTAAAAATTATGAAACGAAATTAATTAAAAATTTCATTTAATCCTTCTGGGGCCATTAAATAATAAGCTAAATTTTAGGGTCCAACATTTGTTGCACGGATTGGTAAAAACACAGAAAAAAAGCGCATCAGGCCAGGAATCAAGGCGAAGTATAGATATATAAGGAGTGAGCAAAATAAAATGAAAAACCAGAATAGAAAGTAATACAGTGAGATAACACATCACTAGGACATACATAATAAAATGTGATTGTGGGCCCAAGTTTATTTGGTCGAACCGATGATCCATAGTTAGGATGGAGCAGATGCGTCGGGGTATCACTTTTCAAGCCCAGCCATTGCTGTGGCGTAACTAATAAATAATTGTGATCCACAACCATTTCTAACTTAAAAATAATAACAAAATTCAATCGAGTATTAATTCTGAAGATCAAAAAGGATAATCAAAAAAGCCTCTTGAGATCTTGAGAGGATTCACGGTCCGTATACGGATTTATTTAGTGATGTGTAAGATCAGATTAAGGAAAGTTAAGTGTAACAGAGAGAGTTCTTGAAGATTATATATTAAGGTTCGTTATAACTAGAGCACAGTACTTGGAATCCATTGTGCAAGGCATAGTCAGTTGTCCAATTTGAATGAAGTGATGGGTAAGAAGCTCTTGTTAATCTCCGAAGAACATGAAATAATAGAAACTAAGAGGTAATGCGTAAATGCATAAAAGTAACACAAAGAATAGTTCTTTGAAATGAAAAAAGTTCGTAATATTGTCCCTTTTATACTTGAGACCAATTGTTCCTATGGAAGTATATTTTATGGATGATCAATAAACAGTCTAACATTTTAATTGAAAGTTTCTTTAAGATAACCTAAGAAAATCGCTTTCAATACATTAATTTTTGAACCGAGCCTGGCCAAGTCGTCTATATATATAGATAGTTATTCGCTCCTGATGTCCGTCCGTCCGTTTGTCTATTTATTTATCCGTTCCAACCAGTTTCTGAGCTTTTAAGCTAGCCAGATGAAACTAGGCATCTGTTGAAACTGGCTGAATTTGTTTATCACAAAATTCTAATGCCATAATAACGATCGATCGGTAAATAAAGTTGCTGAAGCGAAACTATAATGTTGCCAAGAATATTTCAAGAAAATGTGAGGAATAAAAGCTTTAATATAATATTTCAATGCTGTTTAGAATATTTCAAACTCGGACAACTACATTAATTACCGGAATTATATAACAATTTTTTTGGTTTATAGAAGAATAAATAGGTGTAAGTGTTTTCTCCATTAAAAATCGTAATGGAAAGCTTTCAGGAAGTATCTCAAAGATACTTGTAAATAAGCAGTTTTAATACAAGTAATAATCCGATTGATTTAACATACAACTCTAAAGATAGATCTGAAATTTGATTGATGTATGCTAATTTTTGTGCCATTTCATATACATATAATAATTAAACTGGCTTAAAACAAGAGTTATACTTTGTATATGCTTTATATATCTTGATTATAAATCTATATCTATATATAAAAGCAATCTTCATTGTGTTCAAATCTTGGGAGAGCCGATAATAGCGATCTTTCTTAGTTTCAATGAAATTGAAATCTTGCCAAGTTAAAAATAAACAACTTTTAATTTATTATTTTATTAAATTTGTCTCCCATTTATGGCTTTCAATTAGATTAAAAATAATAAGCAATATTAAATATGTTTTGTATTTTACTTGTTTAATATTGATGGACATGCTACCAACGAAAACCAAAAGGAGGTGGTGGGGGACGTTGTCCGGGAAGAGGTCTTGGAGGTGGAATTATGGGACCCGGTCTTGCAGGAACAATTATTGCTCCAGGTCGTGGAGGTGAAATTATGGGAACTGGGCGTTGTGGGGGCCTAGGACGAGACGAAATATAAACAACTGGACGAGAAGGTTGGTTGGCAAATGCAAAGACAGGGGGAGGAGGTCTTTTATGACCGGGTGGAATTGGCCTTAAAGGAGGTCTTGGAAGCTTAGAGTGAGGTGGAATTTTATGAGGAGGAAGTTTATGATGATAATGGTAGTGGTGGTGTTCATGGGATCCCCCAGGTCTTGGAGAAGAAGAAATGGTTGATGAAGCTGGTGTTGTAGTTTCTTCAGTTGTCACAGTTGTGGATGCTGGTGTTGTAGTTTCTTCAGTTGTCACAGTTGTGGATGCTGGTGTTGTAGTTTCTTCAGTTGTCACAGTTGTGGATGCTGGTGTTGTAGTTTCTTCAGTTGTCACAGTTGTGGATGCTGGTGTTGTAGTTTCTTCAGTTGTCACAGTTGTGGATGCTGGTGTTGTAGTTTCTTCAGTTGTCACAGTTGTGGATGCTGGTGTTGTAGTTTCTTCAGTTGTCATAGTTGTGGATGCTGGTGTTGTAGTTTCTTCAGTTGTCACAGTTGTGGATACTGGTGTTGTAGTTTCTTCAGTTGTCACAGTTGTGGATACTGGTGTTGTAGTTTCTTCAGTTGTCACAGTTGTGGATGCTGGTGTTGTTGTTTCTTCAGTTGTCACAGTTGTGGATGCTGGTGTTGTAGTTTCTTCAGTTGTCACAGTTGTGGATGTTGGTGTTGTAGTTTCTTCAGTTGTCACAGTTGTGGATGCTGGTGTTGTAGTTTCTTCAGTTGTCACAGTTGTGGATGCTGGTGTTGTAGTTTCTTCAGTTGTCACAGTTGTGGATGCTGGTGTTGTAGTTTCTTCAGTTGTCACAGTTGTGGATGCTGGTGTTGTAGTTTCTTCAGTTGTCACAGTTGTGGATGCTGGTGTTGTAGTTTCTTCAGTTGTCACAGTTGTGGATGCTGGTGTTGTAGTTTCTTCAGTTGTCACAGTTGTGGATGCTGGTGTTGTAGTTTCTTCAGTTGTCACAGTTGTGGATGCTGGTGTTGTAGTTTCTTCAGTTGTCACAGTTGTGGATGCTGGTGTTGTAGTTTCTTCAGTTGTCACAGTTGTGGATGCTGGTGTTGTAGTTTCTTCAGTTGTCACAGTTGTGGATGCTGGTGTTGTAGTTTCTTCAGTTGTCACAGTTGTGGATGCTGGTGTTGTAGTTTCTTCAGTTGTCACAGTTGTGGATACTGGTGTTGTAGTTTCTTCAGTTGTCACAGTTGTGGATGCTGGTGTTGTAGTTTCTTCAGTTGTCACAGTTGTGGATGCTGGTGTTGTAGTTTCTTCAGTTGTCACAGTTGTGGATGCTGGTGTTGTAGTTTCTTCAGTTGTCACAGTTGTGGATGCTGGTGTTGTAGTTTCTTCAGTTGTCACAGTTGTGGATACTGGTGTTGTAGTTTCTTCAGTTGTCACAGTTGTGGATGCTGGTGTTGTAGTCTCTTCAGTTGTCACAGTTGTGGTTGCTGGTGTTGTAGTTTCTTCAGTTGTCACAGTTGTGGATGCTGGTGTTGTAGTTTCTTCAGTTGTCACAGTTGTGGATGCTGGTGTTGTAGTTTCTTCAGTTGTCACAGTTGTGGATGCTGGTGTTGTAGTTTCTTCAGTTGTCACAGTTGTGGATGCTGGTGTTGTAGTTTCTTCAGTTGTCACAGTTGTGGATGCTGGTGTAGTGGTTTCTTCAGTTGTCACAGTTGTGGATGCTGGTGTGGTGGTTTCTTCAGTTGTCACAGTTGTGGATGCTGGTGTTGTGGTTTCTTCAGTTGTCACAGTTGTGGATGCTGGTGTTGTGGTTTCTTCAGTTGTCACAGTTGTGGATGCTGGTGTTGTAGTTTCTTCAGTTGTCACAGTTGTGGATACTGGTGTTGTAGTTTCTTCAGTTGTCACAGTTGTGGATGCTGGTGTTGTGGTTTCTTCAGTTGTCACAGTTGTGGATGCTGGTGTTGTGGTTTCTTCAGTTGTTACAGTTGTGGATGCTGGTGTTGTGGTTTCTTCAGTTGTCACAGTTGTGGATGCTGGTGTTGTGGTTTCTTCAGTTGTCACAGTTGTGGATGCTGGTGTTGTGGTTTCTTCAGTTGTCACAGTTGTGGATGCTGGTGTTGTGGTTTCTTCAGTTGTCACAGTTGTGGATGCTGGTGTTGTGGTTTCTTCAGTTGTCACAGTTGTGGATGCTGGTGTTGTAGTTTCTTCAGTTGTCACAGTTGTGGATACTGGTGTTGTAGTTTCTTCAGTTGTCACAGTTGTGGATGCTGGTGTTGTAGTTTCTTCAGTTGTCACAGTTGTGGATGCTGGTGTTGTAGTTTCTTCAGTTGTCACAGTTGTGGATGCCGGTGTTGTAGTTTCTTCAGTTGTCACTGTTGTGGATGCTGGTGTAGTGGTTTCTTCAGTTGTCACAGTTGTGGATGCTGGTGTGGTGGTTTCTTCAGTTGTCACAGTTGTGGATGCTGGTGTTGTGGTTTCTTCAGTTGTCACAGTTGTGGATGCTGGTGTTGTGGTTTCTTCAGTTGTCACAGTTGTGGATGCTGGTGTTGTAGTTTCTTCAGTTGTCACAGTTGTGGATACTGGTGTTGTAGTTTCTTCAGTTGTTACAGTTGTGGATGCTGGTGTTGTAGTTTCTTCAGTTGTCACAGTTGTGGATGCTGGTGTTGTAGTTTCTTCAGTTGTCGCAGTTGTGGATGCTGGTGTTGTAGTTTCTTCAGTTGTTACAGTTGTAGATACTGGTGTTGTAGTGGAGTCATCAAAAATTATTGTTGTGGATGCTGGTGTTGTAGTTTCCTCAGTTGTCACAGTTGTGGATTTTGGTGTTGTAGTGGAGTCACCAAAAAGCATAGTTGTGGATTCTGGTGTTGTAGTTCCTTCCGTTGTCGCTGTAGTTGTCAATGGAGTTGTGGTTTGTACACTTGACGAAGTGGTGGGCATCGCAGTTGTTGTTCGACATGTTGGCCAAAATGGGAAAATGTCGCAAAATGTTATGGGTGGAAAAGGCGTCTGACACTTGACCGCATCAAATAGGAATGCTTCATAAAGCACTAGAACTAGTATAAACCTGAAAGGCTATAACATTCTTGAAATTTAAAAGACCTCCAGTATTTAGCTGTGACTTACCATATCGAGCTCCTAAAAACCACTGATGATGGTTCGCTATGTTAAGCTGCTTATATGAGCGCTGAGCTAGAAAAATATGTTATAATTTATAGGTGACGTTTCTTTCTTCTTATGTTTAGCTGTTATCTTACTAATAAGACCTAACTAGAAAGTGGGTTTTAACAGATCAATGAACTATAATCACTTTTTACAAAATCTGAAATGAACTGAACTGTACTTTGTAATCGCTAATGCCCTACACAGAATGTAAGGTTTAGTTTTTCCCAAAAAAAGCGTAGTATTATACAGATTACAATATATTCTCCCTTTTAATATATTCTAATATATGGATAAGCATTGATTTCTTCAAACTCATAAATAAAAGTACATTATTTATTTTTCAGCAATTTTATAATAAGAATAATTGAGTTCTTGGGGATAATAATAATGCAATAAATTTTCCTTGATCGAAAATCCAATAGTAAAAAGTTGTAGGTGTTTGAATATAGCCAGTTTTTATTGATGTTGGTTAAATTGCAATGGGAAAGAAAATATCACAGAGAAAAATATTTAAATTGTGCTAAGTTAGAGTTTCAAATTTTAGATTTCAGGGATCATAGGCCTTGAAAGTGTCCTTACATCTGTAGAATATCCTCTAGTGGACTGTCAACCAGAATACACTTATTTTACTTATCTTGGTCGGACTTTTGGTGACGGGGTAACTTCCAACTGAGGTCAAAGGAATGTGGAAGTGGCGGCGGTGGAGGTGGAGGAGGTACTACAGGAATCAGTAGCTCTGATGGAATGTCGGGGATTGATAGAGGCAAACTATCCGGCAATTTGGAAAGAGACGGTATTAGATTATTTGGAAGACACAATTTGCTGGGAATTGGAAAGTCAGGAGTAAGAGGTATTTCTGGAACTGGCGGAATAAGATCAGGTACAGGAACTAATAGTTCTAGAGGCAAAGGAAATTTATTTAAAGGATCAGCTGTTTTAGGGAGGCATGGAATGGGAAGTTTGTTAGTAGGTGAAAGTAAATGATGATGATGGAGATGATTGTGGCTATGATGTTCGTCTAATCTTGTAGAAGTAGTTGAAAGAGTGGTTGTTTTTTTGCTTGTGAGTGTGGCTAATGTAGTAGAGTAGTGGAGTGTAGTTTTTTCTGGAGTTGTGAGTGTACTTAAAGATGATTTAGTAGTTCCTGAAGTTGTTCTCGATGTTAAAGATGGTGAAATAGTCTCTTCACTTGTTAATGTAGTACCGAACGGTGTAGAAGATTTCTCAGTAATTTCTGTACTCAAAGAAGGTGTAGAATCATCTGTAGTAATGATCACTGGAACTGTATTTGTTGTGTCTGATGGTGTAGTAACTTCTGAAGTTTGTATATTTGAAGACAGTGTAGAAGGCTCTTCAGTTGTCAATTTTGTTGATAGTTGTGTGTAGGACTCTTCAGTTGTCCCTGCGCTTGTCAGTGATGTACTAATAGGCGATGATAATAGAGTTATCTCTGGAGTTGTTAGTGTAGCTATACTTGGAGTTGTTATAGTTGAAGATGGTGTGGTAGCTTCTTCACTTGTCATTGTATTAGAGAATTGTGAGGACGAGTCTTCACTTGTTGAAGGTGTTAGTGTGGTTAGCGATGGAGAAGTAATTTCTGGAGTTGTTAATGTGGTTGAAGATGGTGATGTACTCTGTAGAGTCGTTAGTGTAGTTAAAGCTGGTGTTGTCGTCTCTGAAATTGGTGTTGTAGATTTCAGCACTGTACTAATTGTTGATAATTGAGTGGAAGACTCTTCAACTGTTGGTTTGGTAGGCAGTGCTATGGTTGTCATTGTAGGTGTGGTTTTTGCTTCAGTTGTGAATGTTATTAGAGTCGTTGTTGGTGACGATTCTGCTGGTAAGCTTGTTGTTGAAAATTGTGTAGTAGATTCTTCCATTGGTGAATTAGTAGAACGGTATTCAGTTGTTCTTGTAGTAGAGGATGGAGTGGTCATTTCTTTAGTAGTCGTTTCTTGAGTAAACTTGGCTGTTGTTTTTGTCGATTCTGTCGCTCTACTCGTAATTATTGTTGTAGACTCTTCAAATGAAGGTTTAGTGGGCAGTGTTGGAATATGCACTGTAGTTGAGGATGGTTTGGTGTGTTCATCACTTGTAGTTTTTATTGGCAGCTCTGTTGTTGTGTCTGTAAAGGCTGATGTTCCTATAGATTCTAAGGCTGAAGTTGTTTCTGATGATTGTGTTGTAGGTATTTCAGCAACAGGTTTTGTGGGCAGTATTGGTATAGATGTAATGGTCGATATCTCCGTATCCAGAAGAAATTTCCCTAACTTTTCCGGAGCGCTAAGTACTATTTCTATGGCGAAAGCTGTATAAAGCAGTAGCACCAGTAAATACCTGAAAGGCTAATAAGATAAGGAGAGTTAAGGAGAGCGGACTGGCGCATATCGTCCATTTTTTCTTCTATTACTTCCTTCGATATGAAACCGTTTTTCGTATTATTGTTTAATTAAATATGTTTATGAATTAACTATAATTGGTTTGATTTTAATTACTTTCATTTTATATATTTGGTCAACAAACTGTGGCTTACCATGTCGAGTTCCTACGAAATACTATTATTTTAACATTGTGTTTGTCCACTTAAATATACATTGTGTTATGAAAAAGCATAACAATGTCTCGGATTATTAAAGGAATTTATTTTTAACCTTATCAAAAACAAAAATTCATAGTAAAATGTTAAAAATAAACAAATATTTTGAAGGGAAGCAACAATTTCTGATTGTCGGCTGTTGACACTACCAAAAGCAGTCCATAGACTTTTTACTGCATGAAAACGACACATTCTTCGTTCAAGAATTTCCCACAAAAAATGATTGGGATAAGGTCAATGTTTTTCTTTTGTAATCTGTTAACTGTAAAACTATTTTTAAATTTCTAAATATTTTTGTTACAATATTTAGGTAACTATGCGATAAAAGAACAGTCAATTTCTTTTTGAAAATAACCTTAACAACACACTTCCTCCTAATGGCTGAAAGATAATAAAAACAAAGAAAAGCGCACTTTAATTGAGACTGGTCGACTAGAAGATACTCTGTATACATTTGTATCCTAAGTTTTATTCTATAAACTTAGACTCCAATTTTTGACGATGAGAGTTGCTACCAAAAATTGCAGATATCCAGTTTGCTATATTTATAGGTCGCTATTTACATAGCAAATTACAGGTAGACGGAGCAACCCCAATCGCACTAAAATATTGAATTTAGTCATTCAAATAAAATACAAACTAAAATTCAATAAAAAAACAAACCAAAACTATTCCTTCCACTGCTTACACAATCATGGAATTTATTATTTTATCAATTTTATGATAAATCTGTTAGCTATCCATGATAAATGAGGGGCTCATCGGAGCCCTGGAATTTTGGTACCAACACTGGCTGAAGATCTGGCGATATATGCTCAATTTTTTGTTACATAATTTGTTAATATTTAAGTTCGTTTCTTACACCGAACCAGAGATACTCGATAACTTTTTGGTATGCAATTCCCGAGCTTCTTTTCTTGGAAGGAAACTTCTAAAATATATAAAACTCTTGATCTAGAATTTTCCTTAATTATCCTCATGTTTCGTAGTATTTTTGCCATATTATACATCTTCTGAACCAAATTTAACTTCGTTTATATTACAATTTCAGCGGCAATTTGATGAAACAATGAGAAAGTAAAAAAAAAGTTGCTTAAGCAATACGTCAGTCAAAGTTATCGTTGTTGCAGAATATGCTTAATAGACTCTGCTATTCCATAGTATCTATTTCTATATTTGATATCGCTTTATTACCAATAATATCCAAAAAAGCTGAAAAACCTAGAAGAAGAATACCTCAGCAGGGAGTTTTTCTGAGTGTGCTTTGCCAATGGCCCCATTTTAAATATTTATCAAAGTGAGTGAAATTATTAACTGGAGGAGGCAATTAATCTTAATTATAACGATGCCCCCAAAAAGTATCGCAGTGAATTTGGTATGCAGCACAGGTAAGAAGTTTAGGTCCGGTCTTAAGCTCTGCTCTGGGACTCTGCCTATTTAGAATGTCCAAGGATTGTCAGCAAATCAGGTGCACTACGTGATGTGCTTTCAATAAAGTGCACGAAATAAAGAAAATCGCCAAAAGAAAAACTTTTAATGCGCTTAGGCGACGAACGATATACAGCAGAAAATGTTGAACGGCAAATGGTAAACAAAATCAAGAGCAAAACAAACCACAGACCTGTCAGCACTTAAAATCCCCCCTCCCAACCCAAGCGAACCCGTGCGTGAGCAATTTCTCTAAACGAGCCACCCAGTAAGACCCACTAAAGCCCAGTAAGGGAAGCAGCACGTTTTGGGTGCAACTGCTGGACATGTCAGCTACAGAATGATAATGATGCCGATGATGATGATGATGATGGTCGGTTAAGGATTATTTAAGCCAGGTCGAAGTTTTTTAAGTTAAGGTAGGCCGACCTTTTTGGAAGAACATTAAGTATTACAAAATACTTAATGCAATTTTATTGCGGTCAATCGGCAGTTGTTTAATGTACATTAGGTTCGATCTTAGTTAATGAACCATTGCGGTCGATGGGTAATAAATAAAATTATGTGCGAGGTTTTAGTTGGAGTAACTAAATTCAGTTGCCTCTTTCCAGGTATTCCATAAAAAGGCACACTACGCTTGCTTCAAGTGCTCAGATTAGTCAGAAATTGAGTTATATACATACTCTTACAAAGGCTAAGTGAAATCCATTAAAAAATAGTAGTATATTCCACCCTATAATACTCATCATATATTAAAGAATATATAAGTAGGTTAGTGGTCACTCAAACTAGAAATAGAGTATTTGCGAGCTAGGTAAGAAGTTTAGGTCCGGTCTTAAGCTCTGCTGGGACTCTGTCTAAACCAGAGAGAGAGTATTTCCCAGCCGTTCACTCTTGAGGGGAAAAGGGTCTGACAAGTTGAACTAAAAGCGAAAAGTAGGCATGGCAACTATGTAGACATTTAATTTAATTTAAGTTATTGTTAAATTTTCAAGTATTAACATCCAGTACAATATATGTATGTATAAATTCTTAGTATTATTTAACAAAATTCGTTCCGTTGTAGGGTTTGCGGTTACCAATAAAACATTTTATAATGGCCAGCAAAAATATTATTAAATTTAATAATTTAAATCTTGGAGTTAGCAAAAGAATTCCCAAAGGTGAGCACCAAAATGTGGATCCAATAGAAGTAAAATTAATTTTGATCCCTTCAATTCCACAAAGGTTACGCCCCCCACAGACATGTCACATTAAGTAAGCAATGGAAGAGAAAACCACAGAAAAAAGAACCCAATTTCTCCAAGTTCTTGAGCAAAGATTCAGCAGTCTCTATGATTAAAGAGGCGAAATCGCAAAAGACTCAACTGTATCCGGAAAGAAGATTTGAGTTCGAACAAGCTAAAGTCCAGCTGCGAAAGTGTAATGAGTTAATTAAGGAGCACTATCTACAAAGACGCGAGGAGCATGAGAAATTGTTAAAGGGCGAATCTCAAAAGGTTCCAATATTGTCAAAGAAACTGATAGACATAATGGCAGCAAACCTGTTGAGCAATATCCCAGATGTACCTAAGCAAAAAGACCTCAGACAGGCCCATGGTTTTGCGAGCAAAAGCAACATAATCGACTTTAAGCCTCAACAATTTAAAAGTCTTAATCGCTGGCAAATAAAATATCCCGCCATCAAACAGTCTAAAACCAAAGAGGTGCAGTCAACCGACCCTGAAGTGACTTCACACAAAAGACCCCGCAAGGTTAAGCCTCCAGAAATCCAGAACGCTAAGAAGTTGACTCCAGCAGAGCCCAAGGAGAGTAAGGAACATGAGCAAGTATTGAAGAAAAAGACTAAGCCCCAAAATATGTGGCTGATTGGTAAGTTGCAATTATAATGTATAAAATTGTGATGATATCTCATCTTTATATTTACCCTTTACAGGTACTCGTAATATTCCACGATTGATAGACTAATCATCCGGTAACCTTTGAGTGAATGTTTCAAGAAGTTAATAACATACATTTCAAGTAATTTTTAATCCTCATCTATAAGTTAATTAAATATTGACTTTTGAACACCTTTACAGGTACACGATTGGATATATCTATAATATTTATTCAATTATGTAAATGTAAAAGAAGACGATATGTTTATTATTACTTTTTTATTGCTGTCCTGAAAATATAAAAATATGGAACTTTATAATTTAATTCTCACGTATTTTTTATTCAGTACGGCAAAAGTGTCAGGTGTAAATTATTAGGTATTGGAAGAAGACCTCTTCGACTCCATTAAGTATAAACATATATTACTTCTCAAGATCGTCAGATAATTCAATCTAGCTATATCCGACTATAAGAATACATCAATTTCAAAGACTATATGAAATATCGCTTGATAATACTTTACAATATTTAATATGTTGGATATACGTGTCGGATGAGTAATGTTTTCTTCGAACTTTGGTTCTTGCTGCTTAGCTTTCGTTAAGACAAATCGAATAGGGGTATGAAATATGAGCTAAGGTTTTACATACTGAAGAGAGTCGGAAATGCCCATATTGACATATTTAAGTAGCATAAGGAAATAAGTTGTCGACATCCTCGACTGTTACCAATCCCCCAAAAGGCACAAAATGTTGGCAAAACAATTAGCAAAGCATTTGAGTGGCAAGCTTAACGCACCACTTAGCGGCCTTCAAGTGCCCTCGGTTAGTCATAGAATTACCACCCATTTAACACGGAGTCGCTGTACCATTCCCCCCCACACTCTATGTGTATACATTAGGCATGATGGTCAAAAAATTAATTAAAACTTACCTCAATGAACTGACAGTCAATTAAAGTTTACGCAAGAGACACACGACAAGAAAAGTCGAGCTGGACGGACTAGGAAAAAATCCAAACGTCCAAAGGAGACTCGTGCATGGAGAGGCAGACGACGAGCAAATGTTACGTTGAACGCACCATTAAACGCGGTTCAGATCGGGTGAGCGGAAGGTTAGGGGGTTGGCTGTATGGTAGAGACACCGTTTATTGGCCAAAAGCAAACAAACAAGAGCCAACAGAGACCAAAAGCCAAACAATAAGCAGCCAAGAAGCAGCAGCAGCAGCAGCAGTGGCAGCAGCAGCAGTGGCAGTAACAACAGCAAAACAAAGGCAAAAAGGCGGACGAATAAGTAAATACGAATACTACGAAACAGAGTGAAGAGTGCCACCCACGGACAGGATGTGACTTGTTTGTCTTGGACTTGAGCGGCGGCCTCTGCTCCAGCAGCAGCACAGCAGCAGCAAAACAATTAACAATCTCCGTTTGTCGTAATTGACTCAAATGAGCGCAAACAATAAATAAAACAGTAACAGTTACAACAACAGCAACAACAGCTACAGCTACAGCTACAGCTACAGCTACAGCAACTGTAACAGTAACATTAACAGGAACTAGTGAGAATATAAATCTTCAAAATGCCGCTGATAAAATACCCTTAAAATTATCCTTTAAGAATCATGATCAAACAATGATTTTACATACAAATTCGACCAATTATTGCTACGCCTTCTATTAGAGAATTAAATAATTTTTTACCAACATTTAGAAATCAAACATTTTACTGGAAGATATCTTAAGAAACTTACAAAAATTATATTGATAGTTTTTAGTATTATTAGTCCATAGAACTTTTCAAAAACAAAAGTTTAGTTTGAATGGAAAGAAAGAGAGACGGACAGACAGAGAAAGATGGTTAAATCGACTCGTCACATCCTCCTCATCAATAATATAAATACTTTCTGGAGTCTGTGAGCCCTCCTTCAATGCTTTACACACTTCGTCACAAAATTATAATACCCTGTGTAAGGGTATAAAAGCAGCAAGCATGGCGACAGCGGTAAAGAGAGCAAAACAAAGCTGGAAAACCGTTGACAATGACGATTGGACGTTTGCCACAGAACCAAAAGGTCTTCAGTTAGAGATGGAAATTAGAGATGACAAAGTTATTATATTATAATATAATATAATAATAATAATAATATTAATATAATGTACTACAAAATATCTTTTATTATTATTCTTATCGTTGGAATGGACATTTTTCCACATATGGAACAGCATCTTTTTTTAGCTGTCTCGGTATTAGCTTTCAGCTATTTAATACTTGATCTAATCCGCTATCGAATGTTAAAAGCTGGTTATAAATAAATATTTTTCTAAATTTAAATAAATAAGGCTTAAAAATTGTTTATTGTTATACTTAGTATCCTTATTACCAGCCCTGTTTCTTTCCTTAATTTCATAGCATTCTTCTTATGTATATTTTTATGGATGTATATTTAAATTGTAGATGGGATTTCTAGCCCAACTCAACCACCTCTGAAAAGTTTATACTTTAAATTCGAGATCTGAATAAAAAATATTTTCAATAGAACTTATATTAGGGAGACTTTTTTTAGACCTGCAAAGGCGGTTTAAGTCATACTCGTTTTTACCAGGGAGGGTGAATATCTAACGATTAAATAACGGTCACGATGCCATTTCTATGTATGGATTCCCTTCTCTCACTCACACACACATATTATTTCTTGGGTTGACCCATAAGCACTCATAGCATCTGCACCGCATCCACGTTTCCTGTTCACGTTTGCCTGCAAAAGAATCACGGCCCAGGCTGCATTTTTGTCATGCCTTTGCTTCGATTGTTTGCACAGCTTGTCAGCATTTCCACTGTCAGTAGGTTGGCTTCGTCGGATGTTGAGTCCTGAGTTCTGAGTTCTGAGTTCTGAGTACTGAGTCCTGTAAGTGGATATCTTTTGGCTAAGTGCAGCCAGGATGGCTGCCATTCAGCCGGCAGCAGAGCGCTCCAGTTTTGCCAACTGTTTGCACTACAATATTGTATTTTTAATTATTCAAGTTGTGGAGTGCAGTTCCCTATTCTCATCCTCGTCCGTTCCTGAATGGGCATTGTATTCGTATTCCACAAGTCCGTTAACTGTAGTAGTGCGATGAGTATAATATAGTGTTCGCTACTTAGCCCCTTATAAAGTGGGCAATGACAACTGTCAAACACATGGCAGCCACTCGACTCAATGAGAGTCGACAAGGAGACAGATAACCACTGTGTAATCAAAATGATTTGCTTATCTTAGCCATTTTATTGCGAGCGTTTAATCCTTTGGGTCAAATAAAACCATTTAATGTTGTAAACGGCAGTGAGTCTCTTTGCAATTTATACTCGGGTATATATAAACACGAAGATAGCTTCCAGCGAAAACTATCATCTATATTCACTTTAGAATGAATTTTATAGCATACTTTTTGGGGCAGCATTCATTTAAAGCATGTAAGGAAAGGGCATCTTCTTCGCGCCGGTGATTACATATCTCTGCAGCCTGGAACACTTAATTGAACATCATTATTCAATTGATTTATTTTGAGCTTTATACTACATCTAGAAATTTTACTCTATATCTAAATTGCTTTCTACTGAACTAGTAGGATTGGCTTTTTCATCAGAACTGGCGTGGTGCTTTTTGAAATCAACCTTTTTGTAGAGATGGATAACCTGTTGACCTTCATGAAGAATATTAATTATATTTAACAGCGTCGTCTCCTTCAAACTATCCCTGACTTCTTCTAGCCTGGATCAGAGAATTACTGCGATAAGTACTGGCTCTTTTTCTAGTCTGGAGTAATATTGACCTGCCGGCTTCTCCCAGCGTGGATCAGCTTTTATCTTTTGATTATTTCTTTCTAATTTCCATGCCTTATTTATCCTGCAAAATATTATTATATATCTCTGTATTTCTGAGTAAAAATGTTGATTTTTCGGTTTTAGTTCCATTTTACTCCTATTTTACCTGACTTACACTCAAGGATACCAAAAATTATTTTTGAATTTAAATTTATACATAAGCAATTACGACCAATGCCTCAACTGGGGCACTTGTCTGGGAGTAAAAGGCTGTACAGCTGATGTCAGTGGCTCTTGTGGATGTCTATGGCCCGTTAGAATGCTATTATGTGTGTGTTTGTGTGCGTGCATCTGTGTGAGTGTGTGTATGGTAGTGTATGTGTGGACCCATAGACCAATTATGCGCACATTTCATGCATAAGAAAATTCAATTCCACGTTCATTTGCACATGCAAATCAAATTTATTTGCGGCAAGCACTCGGCACTTATGCAGGACGCGGCAGGACGTGCCAGGATGAGGCAGGAAGGGTCAGAGGACAAGACTGAGACGTTGCCTCAGATGAGGCATGGCCCTAAAAGTAACTGAAGCTGTTGCCTGACTGTTTTTGCTGTTGTTGTTGCTGTCATTGAAGCTGCCTGCAGCTGAAAATTTCTGCGCTTCTCCCAAGAAATTTGTAAATGACGTTGATGATGAGTTGCAGCCAACAGAATGAAGTCGCCTCCATTGCAAAATCTTCCTCTCTGTTTCTCCATCTTTTCCGACTCATTCATGCAATTTTCAATATGGCATTCAACTGTTAATGTCACGCACTTGAAAGGTGCTGAAAGTATTTCAAATTCACAGATACTTCTGCTACCTTTCCACCTTGGCCCACCATCAAATTGCTCTCTCAATGGAAATGCATTTCAACCAAATGTTAATGTGGTTTGTTTGCATGATAATTTGATAGCTGTCTCGAAGCTGCTCAGTGTGAATTGCTTCATCAGCTATGTAAGTGGATGCTTTTATAATATTGATAATTAAAATATATATCACAAATGTGCTGCCATTTTGCTGAAAACCGCACCTACTTTTAATTATACTCCTCATCCATCGCAATTCGGAGATTCGTTTAAAATACTTCAAATCAACACTGCTATAAACCAGTCCAGAAATCAAATATTATCCTTTTTATATCCTTTTTGACATGAGAACTGTAATACTTTGAAGGAGGCATATCCGACTGCAGGATCGTTGAATCCTTCGTGAAAAACTGTCAAAAATCACACACTAAATTAGGGTATATTAAATTGCCCTTTGGTCGTGCATTTCCTTCTCTTCTATTTTCTATCTTAAGGCTCTTTCAGTGTCCGCTTCATTGGAGAGTCAATATGGTAAGCGACGTCGATCCATTAGCCATTTAGAGAAGAGACCCACTTTCAAATTATTAAAAGCATTCTTTGGGAGGCAATTTTTACAGCATTTTGGACGACTTGGGCTAAAACACTTAGCCTTAAAAAACTGGGCGGATGTTATCATTAGCATTTCTATTCTCCCGCGGGAAGGGCTCTCTCTCTCTTCAAGTGGCTTACCTAAATGTGTCGCGGGGATTTGGCGACCCTCGCCATTTCTGCCGATTCTACTTGGGTCCACGTCCTTTTGCCTCCCACAATTTCAGTGTCAGTTCTTGTTCTTCATTGTTTGCACGCGAGTTTCCGCCGCAAGGCTAATGTGATTTTTATTGGATTTATAAACTTAAGTGTCAACTTCCGGACTTTTCTGCCTTCCTTTCTTACTTTTGGTAACTTTGGGTATTCTCCTCCATTTTTTTCTTTTTCCTCCCCTTTTTTCGCATTGAATGCAATTTGCATTTTTACGTACTTTTTGTCGAAAATTTAAACGGCATCTAAAGTTCCGTTCTATGCATAAATATTATGACTCCCTCTAATACTTTGGTTTTCCTTTTCAATTGAATTCGCTTTATTCAATGTTACAGTTCGACTTATTGCATATTGTAATTCAGTATTCACTATTCAAACTCACATGCAGAATGCAGATGAAGTCGTCGGGATTTTCAGTAGAGGAGTTTGCCTTCAAAGTTTTCCGAATGTTGTCAAAGTTAGACGCAATTCCTGTTCACTGTTTGTCTGTCTGTCTGTTCCAGACTCGAGATGTTCATTTGTTCACTTGTTTGCATAATTAAATTACACATTGAATTAATAAAGCTTTCAAATAAATAAATATTAATTTTTAATTACCAAGGCAATAAGGAATACCCTTTCCGAGAGTTCAGGCCCATATATGAGTTTGTATAGTGAATATAAAGTTATTCAAGCGTTTCTTTAAGTTCAAGCATATATTTTTCAGTAGTCTGGTAATAAGGAGCAGGGAATCCTTTGTGAATGATTGTTCTCCTAACTCACATCTGGGTCTAGAGAACCGTCTAGTTGGGAACTCTCGCTTAAAGAACTCTCTTACTATAATAACTACCTTGAATTCATTTTCATTCCGGTCAAAATCCCAGTTCATTCAACTCATTGCACACTCACACACATAAATGAAAGTGCGAGTACGTATATTGGCTCTTCAATTAACGTAATTAATCCGGTCTTTGAGTGTGAAAAATGACAAAAATAACCAACAAAATTCGACATTGAATGCCTGAGCTTTAAAAGGAGAGTGAAATGTGTGGCACTGAAATTTTCTGAATGCCATCAAAAGCCACAAGCGAAAAAGTCAACCAAACATTTCTGAAGAGAACAATAGAAAATTGAAAGAGTGTTTAATGCCTTAAATAATGATGCGAAAAATAAGTTGCAGGCTGAGCTAAAAGCCAGCTGTTCATGAAAGATCCAGCAAAAGATATCCTTTAATATTTATGATTATTTTACCCATGAAGGATTGATCAGGCAGATGAGTCGATTCTGTCTTTTCATCTGTTTATTTCTAGTGCCTCAGTTAAACAAATTTAGTAGAGTTCTATAGAAATCTATAAATTCTGTAAGGGTAGATAATGTTCGGTGCGCCAAGAATAGGCTTTTCTCACTAGTTATTAATTTATCTAGGAGTTTTCTACTGAAATATTTTGAATGAATGAAATCCGAAAGCCTTTTATGTAAGTGGGAAGTGGAGGAAGGGATAAAAGCAAATATTAGCAAGTCAACTGCGAAAACTGAAGAGCCAAATACAGGTAAATATTATTTAAATTCGCTGATTTATCTATTAAGTTCCATTATTCATGATTTTCTTCTCAATTTCTATTCGTACTTTTCATCTTACGTCTTTGTTCAATGCACTCGCTGCACATCATTTGGTAATTGAGGCATAACCAGTAAGTATTTACTCTGAGTTATCTAAGCGGCCAACTCTCTAATGATGACGTATCGATTGCTTTATCTTCTTTTGGTTTGTAATGGTCAGCGCTTTTTGGCCAATGCAAGTGGAAAATGCTGGAAATGGAGAAAAATCTAATGAATGCGGCGCTTGCCGAGACTTTTGCTGACTCCATGGAAGTCGATTTGTTTTCATTTATTTGAGAGCTGATGGTAGTGTGTCTGCTTAAGATAGTCTAGAGTCTTTGTTGGGTCTGTGTTTCCCAATCAACGGAAATCATTAAAATTTTCTGGCATATTTGCCAGCGTCAGAGATTGTAACGGCATCGACAAAGGCCAACAGACTAAAAGAATGCTTCAAAAAAAATTCAATAGCCACAGAAGGTTTTTTTTTTAGAGTTTTTCCTCGGAACTTCTTTTCCACTGAAGATTTTTTTTGCTGCGCATGGCCCAGAACAAATCGCTTTTAGCCCTTTATGAAGTTAGGAAGCCGTTGGCCGACGGTTTCCTACCAATTCTATTCCCGGGTTCTTGCTTCTGCCCTCCTGCTGCTCTTTTGCCATATTTTCCACTTTGCCTTTACGCGTTAACCCGGTTAACAAAAGGGCGCTGAATATTCCCACAGCTCAATCGAATTTTGTTCGAACCAATTTGTACGCAAATCATTTTATCGGCCACCGCCACAACAGCGCCACCTACCGAGGGTAATACGAAAATGTTCTGCGATTGTTCATTTATACCCTAACATCTACTTTCAGGCTACAAAACGAGGCTTACCTCATCCAAAATATAAGCATTTTATTTGCCTATACTCTATGAAAGGCAAAACAAAAGAAGAATTTTTCTAGATTTCTGTAAAATCACTGCTATACTGAAGAGCAGGGTATTATATATTCGGCTTTCCAAAGTCTAGTTTTTTTTAGTTATTTTTCCTGTCATTCGGGCGACAGTGGCTGATGACAAGGACAAGGCGAAGGGTTGTAAATGTGTTGTCTGGAGACGCGGGTCCTGTTGGGTTGTCTCGTTTTCCTAAAGCATTTGCATTTGCCATAAAAATATGATTGTTGTGTTTTCCTTTATTACATTGGCTTTGTTTGCCATCCCCTTTGGCTCCCCATTCGTGGCTTTCTACTTGTAGTTTTGCTCTTGGCTAAAAAAAAAACAAAAAAAAAAAAAACTTACTTATTTCTTTTGCTCCTTGCCTTTTCTTTTATTGATGTACAACTTAAAAAAGGCACTTGGACATGGCCAGCGGGAATTGACGATTTATCATTTATGATGATGATGACGTATGCATTTGGCTTTTGGCTTTCCTGCTCTGGGAGTGCTGTCCAAAAAGTTTTACACTAATCTTCACAATTCCCAAAAATGCTTTTACGATACCATTTCACAATTTGCATATTTATTTAACTTTTTTTACTGCTTTGGTAAAATGTCAGCTTGCAAATGAAGCTAATCGCTTTTTGAATAGCTGAAGGATATTTTGTTTTTAATCAGGTTTTATATTTGATCAATATTTCGAGATTAGATCACCCATAAAGCCAATGTGCTGAAAATAAAGTAGATATATGAAAAACTTATATATTTCTACAGACCTCCAGACCAAAATCACCATACAATATATGGCTTAAATAAATTACATTAAATCTGAAAGAAAATCTACAATATTTTGGGTATAAAAATTGATCATCTCAGAGATAATTTTAGACCAGATGTAGTAGAAATATCTAAATTACTTCAATTCTATAAATTAATGTTTATATTCTTAAAATTAATTAAAAAGAAATATAAAAAATCTCGACGTTTAAACAAATTCTGTTTAGGTGAAATGTTTTGAATAAATATTTAGTTTTAGGTAAAAGGAATTCTGAATCCATTTGTCACGTTCAAGTGGAGCAGAGAGCATGAGAAACGGAACCACTAACTGTTTACAGATGCATTACCAGTTCCCTGGGCTTTTTGGCCCATTCAGAACCATAAATAATTACTGCCACACAGAACAATTCGTCAATGTTGCTAAATTGTTGAACGAATTCCGTGGCTTTTCGCGCTAAAAGCAACAGCAAGAAAAACAACAAATACTATTACAAAATTTTACTTTATTTGCACATAAATTTAATTGAAAAACTTTTTGGCACTGCCACGCGATTGTGCGAGTGGGCGTGGCTAGACGCCGGCAGAGGGCATCGATTGCGGCCAGTGAAAAACCATTGAAGCAATTTCAGTTTAAATGCCAAAACAGGCGGCACACACATTACAAAGTATGTGTGATTGCACCGGCTCCCTCTTCCTGCTCCTTGTGACGCCACATATGTCGCACACAGACACACACACACACTCGTACACTCGCACACACATCCCAATCCCAATCCCAATCCCAATCCTAGCCAGGCAACTACCAATATGACTTAAAGTTTTGCCCGAAATTTACTTTAGAACAAATTAAAAGTTCAAGTTCTGCCTCGCCGGGGTCCACTGAGCGTGTGAAGTTTTACAAGAGACGTCCAAAAGTTTTCCAGGCATCATTCCCACTCTCCCAGTTCCCTACTCCTTCCTCCTTCGTCCTTCGTCCTTACTCCATACATTCGGCTTTTGTATTTGCTTGTGCCCTCCACTGTTGCAGCACCGCTCTACCCCCGCTGCACCACCGCTAACCCGCTGCACTCAATGTTGTACTTTGGTTTGCACTTTATGCGCCACCGCACAATCATTAAAGTTTGACGGACTCCGGAACTCTACGAATACTCCCGACCGAGCTTCCCAGCCCAACAGCAGCTCACCCAAACTTTTCACGCGGTTTGGCTTCAGTTCCGAATTCTGTTTGTCATTTCGGTGTTGGAATCCTGCTTGCAGAGCCTCTCATGCAGAGCCTCTCATGTGTTTACAATGCTGCACAGTCAGCGGGTGTCAATTATCCAGACAATTGCCATATGGGAATAGTTTGCACTTAAGAATGATGTTACCTTTCTTTGAGAGCTCTAATTAGCATATTTGTAAGGTGGACACAGCTGTCTTTATATATGGATAACTCTCAACTAAGACTCTTATATTCTTTATCCTGTATACTCTGTACCCATTAAAAGGTCAGTGGGGTATATTAGGGAGAGATTCAAGAGATTAAGTACATATGTAAAAGTAAAAAGAAAGTATCTTCGACTCCTTAAAATATATATATTTAGATTCTTGATGTGGGAGGACAGCCGAATCTATCTGTTCTTCAGAGACTACACAAAAACTGGAGCTCGGATTCATAACTACCTTGTTAAGTCCGGCTTAAATCCACTTTTAATATACTGTTTTAAGACAATTCTTTAATATTTTCTAACCAAAAAAATACTAAAATACTTCCCCTTTTTTTATATTCAGAACATTCTTTCTTTTTAAAAAAGAAAAACCAAACTTATTCAAATTTTATTAACTTTTTATGTGTACCGATTACAGAATTGGTTTTTTTCCTTTAAATATTTCATTAAAACATTTAAAAAATATAATTTATAGATTAAGGTATTCATATTTACGACAGAATTCAAGCAATTGTCTGTTATAGAAACTATATTTATCAGTTTTTTTTTCACAACTTTAAGTCAAACTGCAGACATAGTTTTGTATGTTTGTATGGAAGCATTTAAGGCAGGAACTCCCTTGAACTGAGCCAACATCATCACTCTCTTGAATGGGTGTTCCGCCCACATGTGACAGCTCGGGGCGAAGGCAACCAACCACAGATAATGATAAACATTCACATGCACAGACATGCACAGGCATTTGGAGGCACCTTCCTTTAGCAATTTCACGCACTATATCTATATACATATATTTGCTTATATATATGTATGAATACTATGCATAATAAAAATACAAATGTCATAATATTCATACACAGAAAAAAATGTGTTGCTCTGGTATTCGAATATTGCGATATTATTCAAAGAGATTAAATACGTCAGACTTCATTTCTGACCTTATAAACTATAATATATTATAGATATAGATATAGATATTCTTACTCGGGATCATCAGTTCATGAACGTATAAGTTATCCAGAAACTGTTTTAAGTTTTAGATGCATTTATGCTAAATGAATTCGGTGAGTTAGCCTTTATTCCTCAAGAATCACAGAACATGATATACTTGTTAGTCTACTCTAGACACCTTTTAAGTCACCTTCATTCAGTCTGCTTTCCATGTAAGCATTTCAATTCCTCTTTTAGAATCTACATCTTTAAAAAATTATTTGGTTTCACTATAATATTATATCTTTTTTTACTCTTTTGAAGGGTATTCTAAGTTTACACTTAGTGTTTTAAAATGTCTATTCTAAAAAAAATCAAACGTATCGTTTTTAATTTATATTTCTCAACAAAGCAACAGAAACTGGGACAGACGATCAGGCCAATATCAACTTAAGTCTCGTTATCCTGATCAATAATATATATACTTTACTGTATCGCAGATGGTCATTTCAATTCCTTACACTTTCCCTGCAAGGTTCAGAAAGTAGGCCGACTTCATTGCATAATTTTTTTCAGTGCATTCACATATAAGTTTTACGCATCCTCTTGTTTCTCTCGTACTCCTCCTCCCGGACTATTCGTGGCATTTTTACGATTTCTGGTCGCAGAGTGTAACTAAGCAAACAGCTCGAGGCGCAACAAATTATAATGTACATAATGGCAATGCGATGCAGACATAGACACAGACTGTGGACTTAGATATCTATAAAGTATATATATGCATGTAAGTGTGTGTGTGTATGTATATTATATATGCTGTATATACATAGATAAACTGACTGTGTGGCCGTAGGCTACAAGAGGTTCCATCGTTGACCATGTCGTATACTTGATACTTAATGGCAAACTTTGCATAATACGAGTATTCTCCCTTTTTTTATTCTGCGCTACTTTCGCTTTGTGTTATCACTGACAATTTAGCAGCAGCAGCAGGAAAAAAGAAAGCAGCAAATGCCAAACGAAGTGTAATCTGATTGCATTTGGCAGCAGCACAAAGAGGTTTTACAGGGATGTAGAGTTGAAGAGGACGAGGACCGGGGGCGGAGGCGGAGGGCGGAGAAGTAGTAACTGTGATGTAGGTGTCATGTCCTGGCGTCTGCCAAAGGCGTTTTGCTTAATCAAACGTCGCTCTTTGTGTCAGCGCGATGTCAGTGAAGCGCTTTGCACCTTTCCAGTTTTGCCCTGACTGTCCCTCTGTCTGTTCCTCTCTGGCCAATACTCCATTACTCTCCCTACACCTGGCTTTAGGCTACGCCCAGTCATTCAGGTAGTCACTCAGTCAGTCAGTCAGTCATTCACTCAGTCAGTCAGTCAGCTAGCGAGGCAATCGCTGAGATTGATTATGTCTGCTTTAATCTTGCAAATGTAATCAACATGTTTATGGGTTTTAACCCCCCGTAAAACGCCCCCCTTTCTGACTTTCACCTACAGGGCTTTTCACAGCAATGACAATATGTTTGCTGACTTAATTTAGTTTACTTGTATTTTACACTTTGTGTCTGTGTGTGTGTGTGTGTGTGTGTGTGTGTGTGTGTGAGGCTGTATGTAAATGTGTGACTTAACTATGGTGGATTTTAATATGATTATGTCAGAATAAAGAATGGAGTCTGAGCTAAAAGTGACTAGAAAGTAAAGAAAGAACAACTAGCCTAAAGCTGCCGTACATTAAATACCCTTACTGACTTTTTTATTAATTAATTTAGTCATCTAATCAAACACAGGAAGATCAATTCCCGAATTGAATGTTAGCTTTAGGTGCTCTCTGCAACACAACGAGAACAATGATTTTTTAGATGCCAACACCACTAGGAAAAATGAGAGGAGTCGATGTAGTCCTAACCGATTATCCGTTTTTCTGTGTGTATGACTGTTTCTATACAAACGACTCTCTCAGTTTTTGAGCTAGGTGAATGAAACTTAGTCTGGAGCATTCGTATTGTTGCTCAGATCGAACAGATTATCAGGCTGGGGCTCAATAAAAATACATTATTGATAATGATTCTACATTTTAGGGGCAATACTTTGGTGTAGATAGCCTAAATTATCAATGCAAGAACATAATTTACAATAATATCGCTAGGTAAAAAAACATTTTCGACGCACAGATGTAGGCAACACACTACTCAAATAAATGAGCAGCCTTAGTGAGAGGAAAAATGTTGAAAATGTAGCGAAATAATTCAATAAAAACTCATAGATTTCAGAAAGGATTATGATTTTTATAGCCTTGCAGAGGGTATTGTAAATTTATCTTGAAATATATAATGCATTGCTGGCAGAACCAACGATTTTACAAAGTAAATATATTATTAATCAGGACAATAAGAAAAATCGGCATAACCATGACCGTCTATCCCGTCTATGGAAACTAGTCTTTCAGTTTTTGAGCTATGACACGGTAATTTAGAATAGTTTTTTTTTAGTTTTATACAGATCATTTAACTAATATTTTATAAATTTCTCTCTTTTTTTGACTTAACTTTAGCTGTGTTCGTTCAATTTTTTTAATTAACCTACAATACTCAATTATCCAAACATAATATTTACGATATAACTTGGATTCTAAGAGCCATCTCAAATAACGATATTCGTAAAAGAAATTAATAGACAATCTCTTGAGTGACTCAATAATTTCCTTGTGCTATTTTGAGATATTTAAAAAAGCTGTTTTGAGTTTTTCGCAGAAGGATTTGATCGTAGCAGAAAGCTCAGCAACAACTCAGTTGGAAGTCGTCCATTGGCAGCGATCGTCGCCGGCGGAGTCTGCTCTTTTTTTAAAAGGTTTTAAATTTTTTGTGACAATATGTGTGTGAGTGTGTAAATATATAGATATATATGTAAATTAATTAATTAAGTATGAATGTGCAGTGTTATTAACAGAGTCATAGAGTCGTCGGCGGAGTTAGCTCTTTTCTTAATCGGTACCTTTTTGCTTGACAATAATTGCGTGTCTGTATGTATAATTTCAATATATTCTAAATTCTGTGTTAGATATATGTATAAATTACGTGTTAATATGCAGTAATATTAATACAGCAATCCAATAATTAATATTTTCTTTTGTGATTTTGCAATTGCCGCATTTTTTCTTCATTTCTTCTTTGTAAAAAAAAAACACTGCAGAAAAAGCGCGGGATTTTGCAACTGTTACAGTTTTTTTTTTTTTTTGCGTGTTCTTTTTGTGTCTAATTCGCCAACTGCAGGCAGAACCTTTTGGAGATGGAATGCAGAATGTCAATGTAAGTGAGCTTTCATTCTCTCTTAGATCTAAGATGCAAGACACAATTTTAAGAGCGAGCTATGTTAATGCAATTTTAAATCAAAAGCTTTAATAAATGCTCTTTGAAAGAGCGTGCGCTTAGATCGCGTATATTTATTCTGTTGTTAATCGAGTACTACTTAATAATCTCAAGTTTTATTAATTATTATTTAAAATATTTATTTTATTTATTTGACACTGGGCAATCTTACAAGTTATATTTAAGAGACTGTTTTCTAAAACAATACCTTAACATATTGCAATATAAAATTCTGTCAGAATAAATTTCAGATGGATTTTTAAATGATTATTTAAGTGTGTAAGGGTATATAATCTTCAGCGCGACGATGATAAGCTCTCTTATATAGCTTATAGCTTATATAGCGATAATAAGCTCTCTTATATAGTTATAATTATAGTTATATTTTATATACTATTCTATATATATACTTCTGTTTTTATAAAATGATTTTTTTCAATCTATCCAAGCTCCAAGCATATTGCGAGTTCTTTAAATTTTCTACGCGCATTGCTTGGCTTTAAGCTAAAATGGTAGCCGGTTTATTCTCCTTGACTGATGATAGGACCCAGAGTTCTGACTTGTCGCCGGCTAAAATTAGACTGCCAAAAGTCGGACAGCTATAATATATAATTTGGAGCGAGAGTTCCAAGTGCGTAAATGGCCTGACAAAAATGTATATGCATGTCGTTTATATGACAAAAAAGGAGAGATGCCTCCTCCCATATCAAATTGTCTTTTCATAAGAAGAAATAATGATTATTGTCATATCCATTTTTTAGGGATAAAATGGGAAAATTTTAGCAAAAAAAATGGGCAAATTTCGGCCCGTCAACGAATGCATACCCTTCCAGACTGGAAAATAAATATATTAAAGATTAGTTCGTAGGTTACCTTAAGAATCAAAACAATTTTAGGCCAATATTCCCATTCTTTGGCATAGAACTTTATGTTATATTTACCTTATACGGCCGGTTCGAACATTCCATGTTTCACTCGCTCAACTCAAAACTGTGGAATTATTTTGCACAGAAACAGACGGACGGACAGACAAACAAATTGGGTGGTCGAAGATGTCTTTTTTATTTTCCTCAAGGGTAAAACAATTATTTTACAAGCCAGGTACAATAGATGAATATAATCTTCAAATTATTCTATAAAGAAAAACCTTAGAGAACTGTTTTAAATTTTGGAATTATTTGAACTATAAAATTTACTACGGATATCACATATTCTATATTATCTGTGTCTAACTTGAAGACTATTAGAGACTTATCAATATTCTATAGTAGGTGGGATAATTAAAAACTCTCTGAACCACTCTAGTCAGAATATATCCAACAATTTTCTCAATATTTATTTTAGTTTGCATTTTTTTTTATTATACTGACTACTATGTAGATCCTTCCGTCTTACTTCCGACTCTGACAATTGTTTTGTTATTGTTGTTCTTGTTTGTTTCTGCGGTCAGTTGTAGTTGTGTGTTAACTTTGCTAGCCGCTCTGTATATAAACTGCTTCTAAATTACTTTGGCCAAGTTTCTTTTTTTTTTCCCCCACCCCCCTTTCGCATCAGCCTTTCCGGAACAAACCTGCTCCTTCCTCTTCTGCTCAGCCCGCTGACAAGATTTGCACTTCCGCAAAAGAAAAACTTTGCCGGCCAGCAACAACTTGCCGTTGCATTGTTTTTGTGTACGCCTGCAACTTGCTCCTGTCCGCAACTATACCAAGTGCCACAGTGGCCCAGTGGCTCATCCTGGTCCTCTCCCTGATGTCCCCTTAACTGGACGTAGTAGCATTCCAGTTTATCTGCCGCTCATCTGGTCGCTGCCTTCGGGCAGTTCTTGTTCAATTGCATCAAAAGTTGATTTATTGTTTGGTTTTTTTTCTAACAACTTTTGCGTCAGTTTCTGTTTGGTTTTTCATTCGTTTGACTTTGTCATCTCCTGCCACATAGAAGTCTACCTATTTTTGTTATTGTTTCACATATTGAAACTGTCGACTTGGATCGCTGGCAGCAACTCAAACAATAAGTTTTATAGCTTTAAAATTGTTAAATGATTATTTCTATTATTTCTAGGACTATTATTTTATTATTAGCCATAAGTCAGCATCCTATCAAGTTTTATATTATCATTGTTTTGATTTAAATGTGGTTTTAAATCATTCTTATACAGCAGAAAGCTAAGAGCCTTATCAGGATACCAAGGCATAGGGGGTAATTGTAAAGCTGATGAATGAAAGGTTCAGCAATATTAATTTAATTTCTTCACATTATTGAAATGCCTATTTAATTAATGTTAATCAATAACTCTCTCTCAAAATTTGACAAAATCCACAAATAGCTTAACCCTTATTTCCTTGAATTGACCCCTTTGTGCTGCAGTCTCTGCTTGGTTCGTAACCCAATTTAAAGATAAATATAATAAAAGATTGAAGTAAACAATGCGTTACTTAAACAACATTCAAAGGATACACAAACTGCAGATTGAATTCGTAAGATACACAATTTGCAGCTCTTGTTGCAAGAGTGTCAATTCAATGTAAATAAATATGTCAGAGTCCCAACAAGCGCTATTGATGACAATTAAAAATACAATAAACAATTAAAGTTTAAATACATCAATATAAATATACTCTTTGGTATGAAGTACGTCAGCCGTTTACAGGGTGTTACTTTACAATAGAGCTGATAAGCTGACTAATTGCAGGACGAACTGATATGCTCTGCTACTCAACACTAAATGTTTCTGTACATGATAAGGGTGGATAAATATATTCCAAAACCTTAAATAGGCATTTCTAAAATGAATTTCTTCTATTGACTTCAAATTCAGTTTGAAAGTCTTTTTTTTTTTAATTTAGAGAATGAGTGATAGTATTATATACTTTGTGGTCCACTCAGATGAGTTAGGGTCCACCCACGTGAAGATCCGTTAACCATCTACTTATTCTTTTACCTCAAAATTAAATATGGCTTTTGATCATCGAAAAATGGACGGCCGATCTATTCTCTAAGGGGAACTAACGCCATTGGGAAATGCTGCAATTTGTGAGCAGAGAGCGAATAAACTTAAGTAAATCAGAAACAAAATCAAAGGACATACAAACTTTATAATTCTAGAATTATTTGTTTATTTAAATTAATTACACAGTTAACTTAACTTCTCATATTAAAAAAAAACTTGTAGTTTTATTTTTTGGCCTTTCAGCCGCTGGCCAAAATGCCCCAATTGGGAGTAACCAAGTCAATAGCTCAATTGGCAAGTTCAAAACGTCAGGCAGATGTTAATTTCCTTAGTAAAGACACCGCCCAATTACGCAAATCCTTTGACATTAATTCAAAATACAATGAGCTGGCGTTGCTACTGCTGCTGCTGCTGCTGGCAGGACCACAGCAGAAGCAAATCACAATTGCCAGGACACAGGCCAAACAATGCAGCGTATCTTTAATTAATGCAACAGCAGAACAACAGAAGGACCATTTAAATGTCTCACAGACAGTCAGACTGTCAGTCAGGCAGTCAGTCAGTGAGTCAGTCACCCAGTGAGTCAATGTAGGTTTCTCGGAGCACAAGGCACTTCTACATGGCTCCATTTCCATGTTGGTATCCTGTCTTGTCTTGTGGTTTTGGACTGCACTTGAAACCAATTGGGTGTAGAGGACATTGCTTGGCCTTTATTCTCGTCTAATGTAATGTACGCCTCGGCGGGCAAAAGCAATCCAAAGCAATTGTCTGCGGCTGGTGCTGAACGAGTGTCCTCTCCTATCCTCTCCTCTCCTGCCCTGTCCTGTCCTGTCCTGTCCTGTCTTGCCAGGGACAACCATTGTTTAAATAAGTACATCATGCAAACTCTCCGTTGACATACGGGAATACAAAATAGAAAATGGTTTTCGGATTGCACTGCGACAAGGCTTCAATATTCCTTGCTGCTGCTACGTGATGCACTTTGATTTTGATGATGATGAATTGTTATGCAGTCCTGTTAGATACTCCTGCGCTGTGCTGTCCTGTCCTGTCCAGTCCTGCCCTGTGCTCTCCTGCATTTCGACCAAAACTTAATTAGCATTGAAGCTGCCTCGTAATGAAATTAATTAGCAGTACACAGCACTTCGATTGTAGCTGATTGAGCATTTGTGCCAGTCATAAGTAAATTTAATACAACTCGCCAACAGTTGAGCAATTTCTGACATATGATTTTATACCTGAGTATAAACTGAATGTATAAACTGGTATACAGGTGTGTAAACATATATCAGCTTACCACAAGGCCCGAGTACTCCCTTCAAGCTGTAGAATATCTAAACCATTTCAATTTATTTATGAACATTTTAATTCAATTTTCGGTTACATAGATATTTCTAAATTACTCACCTTCCAGTTGCAAACGTCAGCTTAATTATTGCTATTCTGTCACTCTTTTTGGTTTTATTTTGAATATAGATTATTCACAACCTTTTTCCAGTTTATATATAAGGTGATATCACATAATATTTTGTATGCAAATAAAAAACTAGTAAAAAAATATACTTGAAGATTGCATAGCCTTGCAGGCTGAAATTGCTATTTAAAAATTTTAATTAAAAGTATTTAGCTTCACTAATTGTTCCTATGGCAGCTATATTATATAGTAAACGGAACCGGTTCTGCTTACAACCTATTTCTTGTAGAGAATTAGATGTACCCCATACTTTTGTATGAAGGAATCAGTCATATATATCACAACTTCTTTCACACCTGCCAAGGAAATGGTTTTATAAAAACGTCTTTCAGATACCTTTAGATATCTCTTCAATCGTCAATTCATAAAAACATCTTCCAGATCCCTTTGGATATCTCTTCGATCCTAAATTCATAATTTTCCTGTTATTTGCTACCAAAATCTTGGTAGTATTGCTGGTAGGCTTAATAGGCCTTTCAGCCCAGCTTAAATTAATAATAAATAAGAAACAAGGTTGATTTAAATTTTAACTAAAAATTTCTTTATTGATTGCATTAAAAAATAGACGCAAAAATACTAAATACTAATTACAAATATAACTAAATTCTTTTAAGAAATATAGGTAGTAGGTACATAAAAAACACATTTTGTTCTTGATTGTTGCTGCTTTTTGCCATCAAAATTTTCATACAGAGTAGATTTTATAGAATGCAATATAATAGGTACAATAATGCAATGCAAAAGACGAAATAGGAAAGGGTGTACAATAGTTCAAAATAATACTATAATCCGAAAATGATTTTTGAAATAAGGAAAGCAAATTCGAACACTTTAATAAATTCGAACCAGTTGGTATGTGTGAAAATGCAAGGAATTGTAGAGCTGAGTAAGAAAGAGTGCTTGATATTCGTAGATAATAGTGCTGGGGGATAGACCTCCCTAAAGCAACAACAATCGTAACTAGATAATATTGTTGTCTGCTAAACTCACGCAAAAATCACAGCTGCAATTGTTATTTTGACTTTTCTTCTCAGCATTATTGTATAGTATTGGTATATGTATGTAGCTAAACAATAGAAGCTATCATATCATATAATATCATGTCATATCAATTAAATAGTCTGCTCCTCCCTAGTTATAGCAAATATGCTTTAAGTTGTATAGTTGTTCCAATTAAAGTCGACTACAATAACTATGATGGAAATATGATTCCTGACTAATTGGGTTTTAATGTTAAGGCCACTTAAGTACGCTTCGATTCGATTAAGTGCGGTTTGACGATGCTAATCATCAAAAATAATTCCCAAGTGCCGATTATCATTTCGCCAAGTAGGCTGACTTCAGTTGCTGATACTCCAGAATGCGTGCAATGCCATATTCCTGAAAGAAAATACAACACATTTTAGTAATACTCAATATCTAAAGTGTCTAGAATTATTTCGAAACTTATAAGAGCTCTTTAATCTAAAATGAGATAGTTAGTTACCTAACCCTTCGTTCTGGGCCTTAAATATAAACTCGTTGCAATTCCACCAATTTTTTTTGGTATATGTTTTTTATACTTTGGACCCATTAAAAAGACAATCAGATAGAAAGCCTATCTTCAACACACTGAAGATTCGAAAGATTGTTCTTTATATACATATTATAGATACCAAGATATATAAGATGGTCTAATCTTAAGAGTGTTCGGCTAGCATCGACGAAACGTACTATAACTTCTAACTAGTAGTAGTAGTTTTATAAAGATGTCAACTTTTCAAACCTCTTTTTATTTATGTTCCACAACTAGGAATGGGGGCCAAGCCTCGAACTCTTACACCGGAACCCCAGCAAAAATTCTTTGGTTATCAGTTTTGATATTGAGACTAAAATGGATCAAGGTGAGATACAAATGAACAGATCGCTTGACTAGGCTTAGGTACGGAGTACTTCTAGATCTCTTTAGATTGCAGAACTCTTGTTTCAACTATTTCCTATTTTTATAAGCTTACCCAATAACCAAATTCGATGGCCGAGGTAACATTGACCACTGACCAAAGGCTCCAGAACAGATGCGAGAGCATGGTAAAGAGCTTTATTTCAGCATCGACCACATCGAGCTCCTGTTCTGTGGGTTCATACTGATCATCATCATGATACTTCTTCAGATAGTTGATTATGAAATCTCGACGCTGCTGGCTTGTAGCATATTGCTGTTTGTAGTGATGAAAATATGGGAACTGCGGATTGGTATAGTCGAAAGTCCATTCGATGAAATGATTGGCCAGATCAAATCCACGATAGTTGTAGGCACAATACTCGAAGTCAATGATGATGAGATCCGGCTCATGATCCGACGTGAAGCTGGCATCCAATGCTGAATCGTCTGTGGTGTCCAATTCATCGCAGGGCGAGGGACTGTGCGATTTGCTATACGAGTGCGTAGAAATTGAAAATTAGTCAAATTTGCAACTATTTTGTTACTAAGGGGCATGGATAACCTGCATGTATTTGGTATTTTGCTCAAGCCGGTTTACCAGCTCTTTAATTTTAACTCAAATCACGACCGCAGCGAGGGGCCATCTAGAATTGTAGGTAGATTTATACGGATATGGGGCAAACGTAGAACTTACGACTAAGTTGGCATTGGCAAATAAATACTGGTTAGCGGCCAATAAAAGTTCGGGTTAGCGCTAAGCCTTAAAGGTTCTATCAAGTACTTAATACTTACTTATTATCCGCCACCAAATGGCTGCTTCCATCCAAGCTGTCACCCAAGGTTTCATCAAAATTCGATCTGAAATAATAAGTAATCAAATTAGTTACATTTTCGAATTAATTATTACTAGGCAACATCTTTCGGCCATAATTTATGGCTATAAAGGGTTTTTATAAATGTTGTTGCCTGGTTGAATTAAGATCTAAGCATACCGCAGGATGCTGATAGACTCGCGAGGAGTACGCGACTCCTGTCCGCCGCTTGACTGCCGCAACAATATGTTACCCTCCTGCAGATCATTATGACAAAAGACCACTGGATAGGAGCCAGCATCGATAACCGATCTCATCCAGGCCATTTCCTGGACATAGTCAATAGTACGCATTAAGTCACGTTGCTTTTGGAGTACTGTAGAATTGGGCTTCGATTCAATTTTTCCCTTTACAATGCTATCCAGGCTGGCCAGCCAACGGTCCATACAGTTCCATATCCAGTCCGGCTCCTTGGACATAGGTATATTAAGGCTGTGAATTTCTCCCATTTTCTCAGCAATTTTCATTGATATGCGAGCGTCACCCATTTCCGTGGTGGCCAAGGAACGTGCCTATATGAAATAAAAAAGATTTTGCATTAGAAAAAGATGCAGACATTTCGAACATAAATTCAATCTAAAACTATAGAGATCCTCATATATCTGGGAATAACTTTTAATTACGAATTCAGTACGGTGTGATAGAACTCAGATTTTGATCTGGCCAACAAGCAAAGAAATAAGTTGAACTCTAAGGGATCAGCTCGACATCCCTAGATAAGTTTATCATCCATTTGTCAGGTCATAGTGACAGTGCCCTAATTGTAAACGTACCGGTATGTATTGCTCAATACGTCCACCGGGAAATATGCCATGGAGTTTGGGTCCAAAGTTACGCTCACTGAGCAGTGCAAACACCACTGATTCAGTGATCATACTTTCCAGTGCGTGATCGCCGTGAGTTTGTCCATAGATACGCAAGAGAACCTGTTGACATAGGGAAGTGTCATGTTAAAACAAAGTCCGATAAAATACATAATACGTGTTTATTTATTGGTTTTTTCGAGGGTACCCGACCTACCTCACGCGGTTCCTGCTTTGGGGTATGTAGGCGCCTCAGCAAACTCGAGTCACCGCTGTCGCTATCGAAGCGTTGGCGTTTGTTTGCCTGTTTGGCGCTCAGCACCACGTCATCATCATCGTCCCCATCGGCAACGCCCACCACATCAGTTTGTGCCAATTCGGTGGCCACCGTCGGTGCCCCATCGGTCCCCGTAAAATTTTTGCTATTCTTAGCGAATGTAGATTCAGCTATGACGTGTTTGCCAAGGCTGACGTTGACATTTCCCTGCTGCTGTTCTTGCTCCACCTCCAAAAGTTGTTGCTCATCGAAATCATCCAAGTCAGGGAGACTTACGTAATATAAGAAATTCGAGAGACCCCCACTAAAAAAGATTATATTTCATTATTTATTATGTACTTACATATTACTTGGGGGCATAACTCACCTGATGCGCTTCACCACAAGTTGCTCGGGGGTAACCACCTTCCAGCGCCCGGTTAGATAGTCACGGCAAATTCGAGACGCTGCTTGGCGAATTTCCTCGAGTGTAGCCTATTTGGGGTTGGGCCAAATACCGAAGAGAGTCAATTCAAGAGAAGTGCCGGAAATGGGAGAAAGAAAAGAGAGTTAGTTTGATTTACGAGAGAGCGACGAAAATTGACAAAACATTCGCTTATTAGGGGGTTGAGAAATACTAAATATAATAAGCAGCTGCATATTTTTGCAAGTGCTAAAAATAGAATTGAATTCTAGAACCGATTCACCGAAATTGGACAGAAGCTGCTTGATTTTTTAAATATTATAATAAAGTCGAATACTGCATTCAATTTTAAATCCTTGATCTACATCTGGACTAATATTCTCTAATTATATATATAATAATTGCTTTTTTAATAACTGAAATCTTACATTGCGTCGAAAGTGTTGCCAAAAATGTGCATAATTACAACGTTTACGTTTGCAACAATATTGATCAATTCCCTCAAGGGGTATTAACTGCTTTTGACGACGAGTTTTATGTTTGTTAACGCGTTTTCGTTCTCTCATACTATTTAAAATGCGGCCAGTCAAAGTAAAGTATAAATTATAATTATTTAAAATATAATTATATAAAAATAGAGTACAATTCCGAAGGCAACACGAATGCACAGAGTGGCGCACGCAAGTCTTGTATTCTATTCTGTTCCGATTTAAGTCAATTGCTCCTCTCAGCTGAGCGGTCCAAAACAAACTGAAATACACTATAACAAAACTGACTCATCGGCTTCGTAGACTGCCCTGAAAAATGGCTCTCTCTCTCTGTCGCTCTCTCTCGCTCTCTGTGTTCGCCGTACTCTGTTCGCAATATATTTTCTGGTTATACCCTTGCAAAGGGTAGTAGTCCTTTGTCATTTGAAATGGGCAGTGCATTAAAACTGGCAAGTATATATTTTATTGATCAGGACGAAGAGAGACGATATAGCCATGTTCGTCTATCCACCTATCTGTATGTCTGCCTGTCTGTCTAAATGAATAAAATTTCGAACGTAGCCTTCTATTTGTTGCACGTTTGATTCGCCCGAATAAGACGAATATATCAAAGTTTCCATAGGAAGAATTATATCAAAAGTAAGACTTTTCTGCTTGCCTAAGTATTCTTATAAAATTCACAAGTGTTTGAATAGAAAACTTCTGTGTTTCTTAAGGCATTTTTTAAAATTACTAGTTAATAAACGTACTATTATAGTTTCTAGATCCATGCCAAAAATAATCAAGATCGGACTACTTAATCTTATAGCTGTCTTAGGAAAGATCGAATAATCAAGTGCTCATTTCACTTTGCAAGAGTATGCAATCTTCGGTGCTGTGAAAATAGCCTTTACTAGGTGGTTGCTGCACTCTGGTACCCTCACCCAGCACTTTGTCTGGTTTCTAGGGGAAGCATATGTTTACCTATGACAGCTAGTCCGTAACTATGAATCCAATATATAATCCAAACTACGTCAGTCGGTTCTAGAAGCAAATTTACGTGTTGTGATTTTGAACAGATGTTTAAAGCACCAGAATATAGAAAAAGTGCGTGCTCATGCATGGAACAGGTAAAAATAAGTCGGAGCTGCTTTATTATTAATTTAATATTAATAAAAAAAATAGAAAAACACTTAATAAATATTAAATAATGTAAGTAGTTTTATTGTTAGACAGTTTGCTATACATTATATCTTGAGTTAATATGTTATTTGAACTGTTAAGAATAGAATATAATAAATATACAATGGAAAGGCACTTCCTCTCTCAAAAGTTCCAAAACTCTCCATTTTTAAAATCTCTCAGTTACCGAGTTAACCTTATAAGACTCTAGAAAGTATACAGAATCAATTATAGCCCAATTTTTATTTCTTGTAAGATTCTTTAAGCCACACAACCCTTCAAATGCTTGTGAACTCTCTTAGCCATTTTCACCGTCTCGTCTAACCTTGTTCTCTGTACATTTTTTATTACTCTTTTGTTACTAATTTGTAAGTAGGTAAAGCACGAAAACTTGGCCAGGAATATGTCTAACAACTTAAACCGGTCTTTGAATAAAACACATGCCAAACAGTAAATATAAATGCATTTAGTAGTGGAATTTTCCAAGCAATTATCGTTACAAGAAAATCATTCCGCTTACGCATAAAGCAAACACTCTTATCAAAAGGGCGCCCTGGCAAACAAGAGAAAGAGCAAAGAGTATACAGAAATGAATAAGAAAATGAATAGAATGAATATAAAACAAAAGCCGCTAGCTGAATGCCACTGAAGGCAAATTAATTGCGAATTAAGAAACCGAAAGCAAAGGTATTAGAAGGTAGGGTAGAAAAGGGTTTGGGGGATTGGGGAATAACTAATTGAAGCATTTCAAATTCAATTATCACCAACACAGAAACGATTTGTGCAAACGCATGCGTTAAATAAACAGCAAAGGTCTTTGATAAGCTCTTCCGGGCGTTATCTGGTAAAAACTATTGGCTTATCAGACACTATTTTATAGTTGGCTGCAAGATTTGCGAGCAAATTGTACGACAATTAACGCGTTTCCCATGAGGAGATACTGCAATAATGCAGAATGAGAGGGTCAACAACTTATCATAATTCCCAAGTAGGCCATCATATTGCCCATTCGTTCAGATAATCATTATACTCATTGATATTTGTAGGTCAGTATTAGTTACTAACTCTTATAGTCTGCCTTTGGTCTAAAATAATTTCTGCACTGATAAGCCCCAATCCTTGGCAAACCCGAAATTTTTGATAAGATTTGCAAAACAATTTATTGCAAAAAAAAAAGCGCGTGCTGGAAATTCTTTAAGCAAACAACAAATAATAGAAACTAGTGAGAAAAGGCTATCTGCGTCAAGCTGAAGTTTATATATTGTATGAATGGCAGTTATATAATATAGTTCCGTCTATTGTGTGCATATATAGAGACGGACAGACGGACATGGCTTTATAGACCCAACTCGTTGTCCTGATCAATAAAATAAATACTCTACCCAATCGGAAATGCCTTTTAAATGCGTTACACATTTCGTTACAAAGTTAAAACACTTCTTGCAAGGGTAAAAATCTCCAAAATTTGATAATTTTTAGTAGACCTATTTGGTATTTGGCTTATTAAAGCTGCTTATCACAATTCACAATCACATTATACATTGTAAGTACTGCCAGCAATTTATTTCACAATATCATCAAGCCATAGACAGTCGTACGTATTTATATATCTAGTAAATGCACTATGAATTCTATATAGTATATTGGGCAATATGAGTAGAGATTGTGAATAATGAGCAACACGAGATAAATATATATTCATAGTTAATGACTTTATATTTGTTTTCATATGATATCTTTTATTTTATTTATTTTTAATAGAAAGTGTTATAATACTTACTAAACTACTATGATAATGGGGGTCTAATGGATGTGCAAATATTGAAAGCAATTTGCATTCCATCAATAATATTAATTAACAAATGAAATACGAGCAATTCATTTCCTAATTTTATTATTATATTGATTATTTCCTTTTTTAGTATTTGCGACTCATTTGGAAATTTTAATTTATATATTGCTTATATACACCACAGTTATATATACATAATTTATTTATTTAGTAATCGAGTCAACTAAAATCAATATTACTTTATTAGTTTTCGTCATCTTGCTAAACGATCAATTAGTATAGAGAACAAATTGAAGTTGAATCGAGTAAATTAATATAAATAATATTTTTCACTAATTTTCAGATCTTGCTCATCTTGAAATTTTCATTTAAATTTAAAAAACACATTAGGAATTTTTAAATTAACAGCTGAATAGAATGAAATTGATTCATCAGGCGGACAATAGTTTCTTTTAATGCAACTGACAAGTTAGGATCGGGTTTCTATAATATTTAGCTGTCAGGAACTATCAAAGTAAATAAATTTAGCAGCAGTTTTCAAATAGTTATTCCAGTCTGTTAGGGAATGTTATAGATTTTATTTAATTTCTTTATGAAACACGTAAGGCTTATTAAACAAAACAAAAAAAACTTGTTTTATGCATAAACAAACAACGTTAAATTTAAGTGGAACTCATTAAAATTGGCAATATGAATAATAAGGTAAAAAACCAAACGAAACTAACAACATTGCTTGGAGGAAACACATGTGCTTATTTATATAGGTACATACATATCGTAATTACATAGTACTTGGTACTTAGCTATAGCAATTACCTGACTACAGGTGTCCGTCTGTAGCTCGATTCGCAACTGCGAGACACCGACACCTGTGGCACGTGACTTGTTACGTTGAAAATGAGGACTCCGGAGAAGAATAGGTCTATGGCTGAAGTAGCGAGTATTTGCTCGTAGAGCCACCTGTGCGGCGCCCATCGCGACGATTAAACCAACTTTACGCAAAACTGATGGGCGATATGGTTAAAATGCTTATCAAGTGCGAGCTGAACCGAGTGGAACTAAAGAAATCAAGCGACAACAATGTTGTGTGGAAGGCAACGATAAGCCTTTGAACGATTAGCAAGGAATAAGAAATAAAATAAAAATAAAAAAAAAACGTGGAGCCACCATAAAATCAAATCAAAAGAAACGACAAAAGAATATGTAGAGTCGGCGTCTAGATACCCTTGACGATTTACGCATGCTCATAAAAAGATTATGAATAGGGGTATATAAGTGTTATGATACTAAAGCAAAGCATTTAATCTGTTGCCCGTGCTTATCAATTTTGTGATTATCAATTAATTTTCGGAACTGAGCAATTTCACCCCAAGATAGAATAAATAGTAAAGTTCATAGAAGCTATTTGGGTTTTATTTATTTCTATTCTTTGTTTTTCATACTGAATTTCGAATTCAATTAAAAATGTGAAACTTTGCAGTGAGCTTTTTTTAATATTATTTATTATTCACGCGCCCATCTCTAGTACGCTTTAGTTTATTTCAGATTTCAAGTACGCTTCGCTTAGAAATTCAAGTAAACATTTTGAAACTAAAAAAAATATATTAGAAAATATATATTCTTTAAAACTCTTTGACAAATCACTTGACATAATCAGTGGACTTTTTATACGCCTTACAAGGCTCGAACCCAATGCAGATTGTGATGACACACAATCGGCGAGTCGGTCAATGTACGGGAAGCATATTTACACACATGTCTGTAGACACATATGTATATGTGTGTATATATATTTATATAGGGGAAAACCTACTATCAACGGTGATTAAAAAAAAATAAAAAAGCAAAAAAAAAACAGTGAAAAAGGGTTAAGGCATTTTGCACGCTTACCGTTTGCAAATTGGTAGACATCTTCGGACACTGTGGCTAGCCGCGTCTTCTATAGCTTCGTCCTCGATTCGTTAAGTTTTTTTTTTTTTATTTTGTTTGACCGAAAGTATGTGTGTCTATGTGTGTTTCCTATATTTATTTACTTCACCAACAACAACAATTATAACTTAAATAATTACAGGCACGAGTCACTGACACTTGTGATTTGAACTGCGACGTCACTTTATACTAAATATAATTACAACAATAATATAAATAATTGTACGTGTGCGTGTATTATTCAGCCTTGCTGTCTTGTCTCTGTTTCTGTTTCTGTTTCTGTTTAACGGTTTTAGTTTGCTTTGTGTACTTCTTCTGCATCCGCTTCGACTTCCACTCGCGCGCAAGTTTCAACTGCTACTGCGATCAAGCTTTTGAATCAGAGAGCAGCAAAGTGGTCGGGGAATTTGGTTTGCGATTCTCGCTAATCTTATCAATTTTTTGCAATTTCATTCGAAAATGGCAATCGATAATCGATATGTTTTTGTTCCATTTGTTATGCGATCGAGCTGTTTCCCAACGATTTCTTGGCAATTCCATGTTTTGCAATTTGCTACTTTTGCTGACTGTTACAGGCTGACTGCTACAACATATATTAATCGTCTTTTTTTTTCATTAAAGTACTATAAAAAATGGATATTTAACAATTCATAGTACTACGCAACTATAACTTTGTTAGTCTGCTGGTTTTTCTTACCAGAACCAGTTTTAACACTTATCATCTTCTAAACTAAAACAAACATTCTGGATTTCTAGGTCAAAGCCAATCAATTGCGTTTCAAAAAAATATGTTTACAAAAGCTCTTCTGGAAGTTTCTTCTGCTTTTTCGAAATCTCGTGTCTTTTAACACGCGCGCATTTTAAAAATATTGTAATAAGAGAGGGCCGATTATATTGTAACGAACATAATTTTTCAAAACGTATTATTTAATATTTGGACTAACTGAACGACCCTCGCAGTAAAGCTTTCGGTCTACATGGTCAGTACAATGCTCTACAAGCTGAAAGCTTTTATAAGCTCTCGGGCGAAGATACGTTCAAAGCTAGCTTACTTTTGAAAAGCTTTCATGTCAAAAGCTTTTTTGTTCCCAAAAGTTTTTTGTAAATATGTATGTATATATATATCAACAAAAAAATGATTCATTGTTTCAATTCGATCATATTTATTTTCGAGCCATTACCAAGTTGATAATAAATATTTGTATGAGCACGCAGCTGCATATACTCTAAAATATGTCATTTCAATAAATAATTTTAAAATGAAATAATAAAATCGTACATAGGGTATACTATTTGTACTTTTGGCTGATAAGCCGCATGTGTTTTCGTCTAAGCTGTACAGTCGCATCCCATTAAGCTCGCTCTGTACACTGTACGGTTGTGAAAAACTCTAGAAAGAAGTTGCTAGAAAGGCGTTTTGGAACTCTCAAGAAATCAAAGAATAATTTTCTGTTTTGTATTTTTTCTTCCATTTATTTTTGAATGTTCTCGAATGTTTTTGTTTCTGCTTGCTCTGGCTACACTTTGTTAGCCAAATTCTTGTTGCTTACTCGACTTTGAAAATTTTAAATTTTTGCCATTTTCTTTAATTTTACATTTTGCTTATTTTAATTATGTATTCTGCGTTTACTTTTACATGTGGTAATGCCTATGGTTTGGTCTGATTTTTTTCTTTTTCAACTTTTCTTGTGTTTTTCGCTGCTGCTGCTGCCTTAGGCATAAAACAATTACTCAAAATTTGAATGGAAAGGGCTGGAATCTAAGTAACAAACCACAATATACACACATAAGTAATACGCCCAGAATAGAAATCGGGCTCAAATGCAAACTAAATTATCAAGTTCAAAAGTTTAAGACTAAGCCAAGTTTAGGTTAGAGTATAAGTTAAACGTATACATTAAAAAAAAATTGTACAGTACGGTATTTCAATTTTAAAATATATATAATTTCATTTGCTGCCTGTATTGATTGATGCGGCATGTGAGCTGTTGATTTGATTGCTATATAAAAATTTGATATACACGGTAAATACGCATTTTTTGTTTTTGTTTTTTTTTTTTTCATTTCTATGTTTAATCTTTAAGGGCAGCTTTCTGTTGTTTTGTTGTTTTTTTTTATAGGATTTTCGAGCTTTAAACATAGAGCTTTCTTTTAATATAAATATTCTCATATATAATATAGGATCATACATAAAATTAAAAAAGAAATTAGCTTAAAAATGACAAAATGCGTAATGTTAATTTTTTTTCGTTTACGTTCACAAGACTTGCAAGTTTTTGTTTCGTTTCTCGTTTGTTTGTTTTTGTTTTTTTTAAATTATTAAATTGATGCTTTTTGTTTACAACTCTTGTTTGCTTTATACTTTTTACTTAAAACGCATCATACTTTTTTCTTTATATATACTTTTCTTTAAATTTAAGTTTTTTGTTTTTGTAATTAAGTAATTTTTAAATGATAATGGATTTTCTTCTTGTTTTTGTTGGATTGTTAGTAAAGTCAGAGAGAATCGGTACTTTTTAAAGACTACGCTCCCATTACAGGATTGTTATTAGAGAAGTACGAGGCGCACACAGACACATACACACACACACTGTAACACATGCAGCTGTGCGCATGTGTGTGCGTGTGTGCGAGCGCATTTGTGTGATTTTTGTGTTTGTGTTAGTATTTTATATGTAGTACTGCTACTGCCGCTGCTGGTGCTGCCGCATAGCGCGAACGATGTGACGACTTTAGGCAGCCACCTCGCTGGCTTCGGCACCATTTTGAACTTCATCCTTTGTGCTGGCTTCGTCCAGCTTCGCCTTCTTCTCCGGCGTGGCAACGACCTCATCGGCTTTGGCGGCAGCCTCGTCAACCTTTCGCTTAACAGCTTCAGCGGCGGGCGCATCTATGTAAAGATGAAGGAAGAAATCCTGTTAGTTAATAATGCCGTATAAAGGATTGGGTTATGGATTTACCTTTTGAATCACCGTTAGCTGTCTCTGCTTCTTCGGCGCCATTTTCAACAGCTGCTGGTGTTGCCTCGCTGCTGGACTTGGCCTCAGCTGTTTTCTCCTCTGCCTCCTCCTCCTTCTCTTCGGCTGCTGCTTCGGTCTTTTTCTCTGCATCAACGGCATCTTCGGCAGCTACGGATGCAGGCTCAGCGCTCGCCTCAGCACCATTCTCCTTGGCGCCCTCAGCGCTGCTGCTGGACTCCTCTTCGCCGGCACCGTTCTCTGTAGTGGTTGGTGTCTCAGCTGCTGCTTCCTCAGCAACAACTGCATCCTTCTTTACAGCATCAACCTCCTCAGCGGCCACCTTCTCAACCACAGGGGTCTCGCTGTTAAGGGGAACACACAAAACGAGTTAATTTACAAAATGGTCAAAAAACAAAAAAACATTTCACAAAACTATGAAACACTCGAAATAAAAATAATAAAACCGGCAAGCAGCTAACGCAGCCGGCTTCTCTTCCGCCTTTTACAACCACCCCCAGTACAAGCAACTCACAGACAGACACACACACACATACATTCAAACATCTGCCGCCGCAAATGATAAATGGGAGCAACAACTCGTGGAAACTGCGACGCAAAAAAGAAGGCACAAAAGGTGAGCGGCATGCGCTTCCATATAAAAATTGTTTTTTTTTTTTTGTTTGTTCGTACACAGTGAAAAATTGGTGTACATAGCATAAAACATAAAGAGAGTGCTAAGGAAAAGCAAAGCGAGCAAAAAAGAAGCGCGACTTGTTTGAAATACAACGTATGAAGAAAAAAACTGGTTTTTTTTTGTTGGTGCCAAACACTATGTACGTCTCCCTCGCGCGCACCTTTTAACAGTAGAAAAGCGCGCGCGTCACGTACACAAAAGCGGAGTGAAAGAGAGAGAATGAATGAGTGCGAGAGAGCAGAAGTGCATGTAAAGCATAGCGGCAAAAATAACGGTCAAATAATATGTATGCTCAAACACCCACTATGCCGACAGTACCCCCCCTCCACAAACAACATTTCCAACTAGCACAACCTAAGACAACAGACAATAGGTTTTAACAGTTATCTGTTTTTTTTAGCTACGACGCAGAAGAGAGATGTTAAAAGCAAAGACGAAAACGAAGACAAGGCGATCCAACCAACCGGCACTGCGATTATTTTAGGCAGTGACAAAATACCTGGAAGGCGAATTTGAGCAGCTCATTAGCACAAAGAGCAATAACAACAGCAGCAAGAGCGCAAAGGCAAGCGGGCAATAATGCCAAGCTTTAAGCTCTTTCAACGAAAATTGTACAAAAGACAACCGACAAAAATTAATGGCCAGCAAAAGCAAACAGACAGACGGACAAAACGACAGCTGAAACTCAAATGAAACGGTATGAAAAAAAGAGCGGCAACTTGAATGCTATACACAGATGCAGCACACACACACACGCACGCGAACGAGCATGTCTACAAATGGTACATACATACATACATATGTACATATTTATTTGCGCACTCCGCTTTGCACACAGACACACTCATACATACACAGAGTCAATATATTACTTCTTTGCCTTCACAACCGACGCCGCCACCACCGCACCGACACCACGAACATGTTCCAACAACACAAGCATGCTGCTGCTGACGAAGTCGCTGCTGCTGCTGTTCCGCAACCGCTCTGCTGCCGCTCTGTTTGCCGGCCGGAGTGTAAGCGAGCAAGCATTATGACGCCGCGCCAAATTCAACGGCGTCGGTTTTTGCGCGCACATTTATGCAGCCTAGGCGTAAGCGAGACAACTCTATTGTTTAACAAAGCATTTTACGTAGATAGACACAAAATTCAAAAAGAAATTTTTTCCAAACCGTTGGAAGGAAAATGATGTACATCACTTGCGAAATTCGCTGCAATTGCTGGGGCTGTGTATACAATTTGTTTAAACAAATTCAGCTCATATACACATACAACAAAAACAAACTCACACACACACATTTAGACACATGCATACGACAAAAACCACACAAAGTTAAATAGAATTACTCACTTCTTTTTGTCAGCCACATCAGCCATTTTATTTTTTAAGAATTACTTTTCAAAGAGAAGCGCGAAAAGAATTGAATATTATTTTAGCACGCGTACGAAAACACGACTTTCAGGTAATTAAAACCAAACACGTAGTATCAACAAAATTTGCAAATTTTATAAATTTGTGCAAATTGCTCTTGCTTGACAACTTTTTTAAGGTAGCGTTGCTGCTTATAAAGTTGAATGCCTGCTGGATTTTAAGGTTGCCGCTTAGAAAAAAAACGTCCACACAGTTTCGCAGAAAAACGCCGAATGAGACAGAGACAGAAATTGAGGTAACTTTATATACACAACGTATATTCCAAATTTATCGATATCTCGTTTAAACTAAAACCGCCGAAATCGATATTTATTTTGCGTCGATATAAAATATTGCTATTTAAAACTAAAGCAACTTGTCGTGGTCTCTCGCAATATTTGACTACTTAAAAATAAGAATTAATAAATAATTAGTATGTTATCAAACTAGGTAAAATATTTCCAATTTTTTATATTTTAAATGGGAAATGTTTTAGCGGATCTATCGATACCGTCGTTTAAGATATTTCGATATTTAAAAGAGCATTATGTTATACTCAAAATGGCACTGTTCTGACGAACATTCGCTATTCACCACTATATACCATGGTAAATATACAAAGCGTATGAATTTACCAATACAAAGACATAGAGTTCATTCCCACCTTTACATGAATATAACGCACTGTTATCGACTGTACAGCGAATTACGATATTTTTTTACGATATAGCTTTATACCGTCGCCTGATTCGTAATATTAAAAAATATTTCAAATAATGTGGAGCAATTATGCAAAATGTTATTTTAAATAAAAAAAAAATCTTATAGTTTTAATTTGATAATATTTCTCAGATGTAATCAATATTCATTTCTTTCATTTTCGAATTCATAATAGTCTACGTTACGATCATCTACTTAAATTTGTTGATTAAGTTTTATAATCACTTTATAGTAATTTTACATTCACAACATAGTATAAGCAATATTTTATTCTTTTTATTCTCAGTTTTATTCTCTCAGTTATTTAAGGCGTCCCAAAGCTTAATAGATTCAAAAAATTACAATTCTCAGTATATTTTACATAAGATATTTTTTGTTTGAAAATGCTGACCAAATATTCAAAATATGTAAAGCTTTGTTGGAAATCTGAATAAAATAAAAGGGTTTTCATTTAGAGGATAATTTCCCAAGTATGGTTTCAATTATATTTTAATTATTTTAGATGTTTGAATAATGTGTTTCGCTATTTAATAATCCCCACTTACAACGCTCAACAATAAATGTTTATAAAATAATACAGAAATGAAATCCACTTAATCGGATGCATTTCCTTTACATTTACACATCTGCTCTTTTTCCCATTTCACAGCCAGCTGCTCGGATACAGTGTGTGCCATTGAAACACCCCTCCCTCGACTTTTTACGAATTAGATGCACTTTAAAAAAATATGGGCGAGAAATCGTACAAATTATAAACAAAAAATACTTATAATAATTATATAAGTGAAGGGTTTCCGTTAGTACAAATAATACTAAGGATTTCGAAGGATACAAATTCTATTATAAATTTAAAAACTCAGCTTTAAGCAGCTGCTTAGCCCTTATAGATAATATTTTTTTGAATGTTTTTGAATTTTAAAATTCTAATTTTGGTAAAGAAATTTAAAACAAATTTAAATTTCCTTAATAACAATTTTCATAACTCAAAATTCCAATAAAGTAGAAAAGGTGTAAAATAGAAATTGCCCATTTTCATATTCTTGCAAATAGAATCATGGGAACCAGACTGATCGGATATATATGATATATATCCAGGCAGCAACAGAAAGAAACTACAACCTATGCTTATCTTAATCAAACTTAGATATATATATATCTGCCGTAGGATCAATCGTATCGCAGTACCGAATTAGCCTTTCCTTACTAGTATAGCTAGTTTTTTTTTGGATATAATAGACTTTTAGTAGATTAAAATAGCTCTACCAATTAAGAAAAATACATAAAGTTATATAATATTTTCTAATCAAGGGCCCAAATCACTATTTTGCCCGCCAACAGCTACCAATACCAATGTAAGAAGAGCAATCAATCAATGTAATTTTGACTGTGGAAATGCGCACAGAAACCGGAAATTACAACATTCCGGCATAGCGATTTGTCCCGCTCCATTCCATTCAGTTTCTTAGACATGAAGGTATACGCCTCACAGAGTCCCAATTCGAGACAGATGGATTAAGAAGCATCACGTGCCATTGTGAGCGTCCTGGATTAGTTTTTACCCAAAGACAAGAGCCATAGGGTAGCCGGCTGTTTGCCTACTATTTTTATTACCTGAATGTCCATTAAATGCATATTGTAGTTTTGTCGTTGCACGCTCGTCCTTACAAGGGTTTTCAATTCTCTTTTCCTTTTTTCCTTCAGTGTGTGTTCCTCCAGCTGCTCAAGTCCTAGATCTCTCAGGGTATACACATCACCATAAACAAGTCATTCATTTTGTCACATGTGTAAGCGTCTATTTGTATCATTTCAAGGAAGATATTCTATAAATTTAAACCACTTGCTGGAAAAACTATGCTGGTACTTTCTCTTCAGACTTGATGTTAAAGAACTAGTATTATGTAATATTATATTTTCTGGGAAGAATGACTCTAACGTGACCAAAGCCTGTTTAAACCACTTCTTAAGTTTGTATCTAAAAGTTAATTTAAGTCCGTAAATAATATTTTTAAGCAGAACCTGAAATATTGGTTCGGTTCACTTTCAGGTTTAGCCTTAATCTTGACCCAAAGCGGTCGAAATAGTCGGAACTCCGGGTTGAAACCGGTTTGGCTTAAAACACTCTTAAAGTCTTCTTTCCTATTCTCAATTGCTTTAAATAATTTAATTAACTTTCAGATATCTGGGCTTAAACCGGTTTGGTTCAAACCCGGTCTTCTGCTTCAGTTTCTATTCTCAATTGCATTAAAGCTTTTTAAACAATTTGTTGTTCAACTAGAATAACCTTTTCTTTGCTCATGAAAAGATACAGCTGCATTTTTGTCCTGCGAACAATCAAGGCCAGGTGCTGTTGCCTCTGTTGGCGTTGCAGTCGCAGTCGCAGTCGGCGCCGCTGTCGTCGTCATTGTTGATGCCATTTTATGGAGCAATGGCAACGTTTTCTGGATATGTAATTAATTTTATGCGCTTGCGGCAATTTGACTAATCATGGCTTTAATAAGGGTATGAGGAGGGGTGGGTGGAGAGAGAGAGAGAGCGAGAGAGTTGAAGGTAGGGGTGCCCCCATTAACAGTCGTTGCACATTTTGTTATCAAATTGTACAGCTGCTACCGTTATCAGTTGCATACAGCTCGCTCTCTCTCGGTCTCTCTCTCATAGACATGCGCTTACAAAAGCTGCGGCAAAAAGCTCGCTCGAAAAGAGAAAGGGAGAGCGCGAGAGAGTGCTTCTGAAAGTCCTTGCTGCTTTCACCGCTGCTGCTACGGCTGCGGCTGCGGCTGCTTCTGTTGGGCTGTTGACTGTCAAAAATTTTCACTTAACAATCAGTCAAGTTTATCGTGCGTCTTAGTTTAGTTGCAAAAATTCGCGTGCGCGACGCTTTGGCAAAAGTTGCTCCGTAGCAGCAGCAGCAGAACCAGGAGCAAAAAAAAAAAAAGAAAACTTAAAAAAAAAGGTTAATAAATTGAATTAAAGGACGAGCCAAGATATTGGCTATTAATTAACGTGTGAAAAGTGGAAAAGTGTGTTGGAAAACGCCTCGCAGCTGTGGTACACTTTTCTCTGTACACGCTTAACGGTTATTGCAGCCTCCCAAAAGGAAAATCTGCAAAAAAATGCCTAGTGTCCTGCCTATTGCCTCATCCTGGATACCTTCCAAGACTTTGTTTATTTAAATTAAAATTAGAATCGAAATTCTCTGCAATGCATTAAGTGTGTACACATACACACGAATACACAAACAAAATCACAACGCATTAAAACGAACCTTGAGCAAATCAGCCTTAAATACACATAGATAAAAATACACACACACACACACACACACACGCACACACACATACGCATACGCATACCTAGACGTAAAGGATTTTTGTATGCTAAGAAAAGAAGCAACGAATTCGGCAATAAGGATACGGACGGCCAAGTGAAGAGGAAACAGCAACTTGGCCAACCACCCAGCCAGCCAGAAAGAGAAGCGAAACAGCGAGAGATAGATAGGCAGAGCGAGAGAGAGAGAGAGAGAGACAGACAGAGAGAGGGAGAGTAAAACTCTCACCCGGAGTGATGAAGGTGGGGTTGGGTGGGGGGTGGTGGGTGGCGGGTGTCTAGATATGGCAGTTATACCTTGGTGTGTGTGGGCATAAAATGTTGCCAATAAATTTTCATAATTTATGCAAACAGTTGAAAAATGAAAATTTTAAAATTCAATTTATTATTCATTGAAAATAAAATATAAAGTTTCGAGAAAAGCACGCGCAATTGAATTCAATTTAATTGAATTAAATGCAAAAAGAAACTACTCCTTTCCACACTTGGACTGAATAATAATATAAAAAATATAAATAAAATGAACAGGTTTTCAGTTATTACAAATTTGTGACCAGCTCCTTTCTCAACTTCCACTGTAAACCTTCATTTATAAATCAAAACGCACCTACACATAGATAAGAGAAACACTTTCATCTTCATTTTCAGCCATGGTGCCTTTTACTATCTGTTATTGAGCTTTGATATCTCAGAAAGAACTTTCAAGTTTTTCTATCTTATCGAATGATAAGATAAAATTCTCACATCGAACAATCAGTGCTACCAAAAGTATTAATAATGAGTTTTCAAGTGCTTCGATAGTGAAGAAAATCTAAATTACTTTTTAAAACTAATTTAATTGAAAATGTAAAATTTGACACTATAAATAGAAAGGTCGATAAAATGTCTGATGTAGTCGAGTCGGCATGTCCTTCTGTCTTAACTAGAAAAGCATTGATCCTTGATTGCAAGTAGGGCATCTCAAAACCTGAGAAAACAAATATTCTATTTATAAAAGCAAAAGAAAAATGTGGGAAAATTCTGGGAAATTTTTATAGTCAAACATTGTAAAGAATAATGATAAACGTACATCAGTGATCAATACACAACATATAAAGTGATAATTCTCGTAGTACTAAAGATAATATTGATAGGGTATACAAAATCTTTGAATAGATAAACACGAATAAAGTTTATAAAATTTATTGAGTTTGCTTAAATTACAAAATTTCGATATGTATTACAGGTGAATAAAATTCAAATTCGCAGATTGATATATATGAAATATTTCTTAGGGCTGTGAACATCATTCATAAGATATTTTGTATATAAATTAGATAACCGTCTTACCACACAATGCTCATCATTATTATTATTATTGGGCTCGCCTTTGTGCCAACTAAAGTACTCTGCCTTAACTCCAGTGGTTTATGAGATAAAGTTGCAGGTGTCCTGGGGTCAGTAATATCAATCCAATAATTGTTGCTTTTCGAATGACTTATTATAATACTATTTAAATGTCCTTCATAAGTGTCAGCTGCGCCAAACCAGTTCGCAATTTTAATGTGTTCTTTATGATAATATTTGTGGCAAATTTTTTTAAACGAAGCATTGAATTTCTCTTTCTTAATTCACCTATTTGGTTTGTGTTTTGAATGCTTCGTTTCACAAATTTTTTAATTTTATCTATAACAGCTTTTAATTGAGTAATATTCTTATCGCTGCAGTTCTGCTTTGATACTGAAACATTTTCCGCGATGCTTTCTCTGACGTTACCCAATTTTTGAATGCTCACTCATAGTTTTTCGAAATTCAAAATTGGTTCATTGCGACACAAATTGATTTTCTATTAAAGGAGGCAGCATATATGTATGTATATCGGACCTGGCCGGATCGGACAACTATATCATATAGCTGCCATAGAAAGGAACTATTGACCTAAAGAGTTTTCTATCTTTGCTCCTCTTCATATTTCTTCCTATACTGCTAATTTTCTAATGGATTGGTGTTTTTTCTGTGTTTATTTTATAATTTATTATTGAATTTAATTTAATTTTAATTTTTATATTCACTGATTACAGTCGATTAAATAAATAGATATACGATAGATATCTATAGTAATAAAGGAGAGTTGTGTATTAGACAATTATATATATATATGTATATCAACATTTTCTTTTTTATATCTATTTAATATAACAATCTATTCTTTTGTTCTTGTAATTTCGATAGAAAATCAGAGAATGAAATGGAGTTCAGCTAAAATTTTGTATTCTTAAACAATGTAGAAAAATTTGATTATTTGTCATATTGCGCTCATCCCACTGTGCGACATTAGAAGCTTTTTTGCTTAAGGCAGGCCCACTCACACATACACACACACATTCACATAAATACACACACACACACACACGGACAAACAGACCGCAGTGCTCGCACACAGGGCCACTCTCATGGCTCTTGTACAAGGACGCTTCCGCCTTGGCGCTCGCACACACAAGCAAACACATTTACTTAGGATACGAGAGAGGGCGAGAGAGTGAGAGAGTGAGACAGTGAGACAGAGAGAGAGAGAGGGAGAGAGAGAGGGAGAGAGAGAGAAAGGACGCCAGGAGGCAATCGGCAGTGTTAATCCTCAAATTTACCGTTAACGTTTGTGTTGTGTACAAGTTTTTTATTTGAGTTTGTACTTTATATTATTCTATTTATCAACACATCTCGCAGGTTCATAAATACGTAAAGAGAACGCAGTGAAAAGGAAATGGCAATGCTTCATTTTTAAACCGGAAGCGGAAGCGGTGATCATAGAAAACTACTGTGAACTAAACGACCTCGCAACATGCCGGAAGAAAAGGCTTCTTCCAATTTAGAGAATGGCCAGACCACGGCAGCCTCAACACCCAGCAAAACCAAACGCCTAAGGACACCACCACGACGTCGCCCCCCGAACGAGGGCGATGTGGTTGCCGGCGGTGTGGGCATCACTGGGGGAGGCGTGGTCATCCTGCCGCAGCACGTACTCAACGAACTTTATCACAATTACTCCATTAAGCAGCGGCGCAGCGGTCTCAAGTGGTTTCTGTTTGCGGCAGTCCTCTTTAATATCTGGACTATTTGCATTCCCTGGGACCAGGAATTCCCAGCAAGGGGTAAGTAGACCAACTCAAATTATTCAGGCAGCTCGATTTGGGTATTTTTTTAGCTTTAACTTTGCATATGTATTCGTTTATTATTCATAGTTCGATTGGTTCAGCTTATTATGAGCTTGAAATCTTGAATTTAATTATGTAAAAAATAAAGATAAAGGGATACAGGTCCTTCATATACTGTCTTTAGGCATAGACATTCCTTAACTAAATGAGAGAAACTATAGATCTAATGCAGTCTTAACCTAATTCCCAGTGGTTAACTGCAGCATGTTATTAGCCTATTTGGCGTTGACGGCTCTGCTGCACATTGGAAGGCGGTCGGAACAGCCCTCGATGAGACGCTTTCATCAGTCCCTCCTGACGATTGTACCACGAGCATTGTGGTTTCTTTCAATGCTTCATTTCACCTCTTATGTGATGTTGCAACCCAGTTTTTCACCGCGGTAAGTGGGTGAACCCACTTGCAATTTATATCATTGATAATATTATTTATTTGTAGAGATGTGCTCGGCTGGGGCATTCTGTTAAACTTCCTGATATATGTGACACTACCAATGCCCTTGATTTTTCTGGGCTTAGTCATTGGCCTTTGCACTTTCTTCAATTGCTTGAGTCTACCAGTGGGTTTCTCACGACAAGATCCTTTGATTTCGGACCAGGCGGCGGCTAATTCGGTTTTAATAGCCACCTCAGCTTTAATTGGCTTGCTGTACTACTTCATGGGTGAGGCCAAGCAGAAGAGGGCATTTTTGGAGGCCAAAAAGAGTCTTGAAGTAAAGATGGTCATCGAGGAACAGACGGCAGAACAAGTAATTAAAATTGATTGTTGATGTGTTGTGGGTTGAATTAATTAAATATTTTCATTTAAAGGAACGACTTTTACTATCTGTGTTGCCAAAACATGTTGCCATTCAAATGCGCGATGATTTGGGCTCATCCAGTTCGGAGGCTTTCAAAAAAATCTACATGAGTCGCCATGAAAACGTGAGGTAAGTGTTCACTCGTTACTCTCTGGAGAGTTTTATACTAATTACTGCCTCTTAGACAATTTATTCAACGAGTAGTTTTAACGAGTATTAAGAGAGACTTCTTTATAGACATAAAATAGTGATTTTTATATAAAATTTAAAACGTAAAAGTTGACCACTTGTCACTTCTTGTATTAAGGTTCATCCAAACTTCTACTAGGGACATTTATTCAACAAATATAACATTAAATCTTCTCTATTAAAACAACTTAAAGCACTCGCTACTCCTTAAAAAGTTGGCCAAAAGTTGTTACTCCCTAATACAATCAGTTATGTTAGGCAATCTATTCAAGGAATAATTTTTATCGATATCGAATGATTGCTTTTCCTTTAGAATTTAAATCCCGCGTTATTCGTTCTACTTCTTACTCGTTACTCGTTATATTTAAATACCAGTTAAGCAGTTTTTAAATGCTACTCCTTACTCGTTATTCGCCGAAAGTTGGCTACTTTAAACTTGGACAATTTATTCAACGAATAATCTTTTTAACAGATGTAAGATTAGGTGCCTTTCCTATAGAGCTTAAAGCATTCGTCACTCTCAAAAAAGCTAGAAAAAATAATATTTTTGTTGCTAAAATTAATTATGAGCGTACAGCTCCTTAGGCTCTCTATTAGTTATCCTGCGTACGTATATAATAATTGTTTTTACGGGAAAATGAAATACGCATTTCCGAGTTTATTTAATAAGCTACCAAAGCAAAACATTTTAATCGTTATGTTCTTTTTCACACCCACCCGAAAGCATTCTGTATGCGGACATTGTTGGCTTCACCGCCATCTCCTCAACGTATAGCGCCCAAGATCTGGTGAAAATGCTAAACGAGCTCTTCGCACGCTTCGATAGGCTCGCCGAGGTAAAGTGAAAAACTTGAACCACTATGTTTTCCGTTTTGTTCCGCCCTCTTTCCCCTGCTCCATGTTTTATTCTTCTTCTGTTTTTTTTTTTGTTTTTTCTGCTTTTTCTGTTGTGTTTTCCAGCTGTTCGTTCACCTGACGGCCCCTTAATAATCTCCATTAATGTTGATTATGAGGTTTCAGATAAACATCACAGAGACTTTCTCATTTCCTTGAATTCCGCATTCGGAACTTTAATTTTGAAGTCTTCTTGTGTTGCTCTTATTACCCATCTCTGTTTTCTTTTTCTTTTTTTTTTACTTTTTCTTTTTTTGGGCGATGCATACCTAATTTTTTCCCTTTTTTTAGGGAGGGTAACAAAAGTTACGTTCAGTCAGCCGTATGAAATGTGTGAGAGTTGATTTTTTCTCTCATGCGATATATTTTTGAGGGTTTGGTTGGGTTTGCTTTGGTTTTCGTGGTCCTTTATATTTGGGTCCAGTTAATTTGGTCCATTTTGGGACTGTTTTTTTTTTTTTTGTGTATTTTCCTTTTCACTGATTTGTGGGTGCTTTTTTTTTATTGGTTTGTAACGTTTTCAGTTCATTTGTTGACTTGGCTAAGAGCTGAAATTAAATTTTAGTTTGATTGGCGGTATTTTTGTACGGAAAACTTTTTTATTGTGTTTGAAAATGGGATTCTAAGATATTGTATGTGTTCCCCTCTTTTTTTTTTTATTGATTACCATAATTATATTCGTTATTTAAGTTGCTTTGTCGTATTCTGTTGCCTTGGCCAATCATTTATGGCTAGCTTCCAACTACAAAACAAAAAGACCATTTACAGTTCGATTAGCCCGTTTCGATATAAATATTGTAACTAACTTTACACCCACCAAAAACACCCACAGAACTACCAACAACTGCGCATTAAAATTCTCGGCGATTGCTATTATTGCATTAGTGGAGCGCCCATCGAGCGCCCGGATCATGCCGTGCTCTGCGTTCACATGGGACTTTCAATGGTGAAGGCCATAAAGTAAGTATAGACATAGCCCATGGGACAGTATGACAACGACGACACGGAGGACACCCGACACCCGACAGGCGACGGGCGACGGGCGACGGGTGACAGGCGACGTCAAATCAACGTTTGTTCAATTAAATATAATTGCACTTAACCACGCGTAGTCCGTCGAGTGTTGAGTGTCGAGCGTTGAGCGTTGAGTACTGAACGCTGAGCGCTGAGCGTTGAGGGTCCTGATGTACCCTCTGACGGCACTAACTTTGACCCCTTTTTCGCAGATACGTGCAGCAGAAGGCGAACTCACCTGTTGATATGCGCGTTGGCATACACACTGGGGCTATCCTGGCTGGCATTCTTGGCCAGAGACAGTGGCAGTTTGATGTATACTCCAAGGACGTTGAGCTGGCCAATAAAATGGAATCGAGCGGCAAGGCTGGGTGAGTCCTTCTCTCTCAAAGTCCCAAATTAAGTTTTTGCATATTTGATGATACCAACAATGTGGCCAATAATGTTATGATTTGCCGTTGTCACTTCAATATGCAAATTGATGAGTGTTTGTGTATTTGTAAGGAGGTCAATTCGCTTCCCCCTCTCATAGGAATTTCAATTTAAAGAGCTTTTATTCCGCAGGCGCGTGCACATTTCGCACAAAACTTTGGGCTTTCTCAATGGCGAATTTGAGGTGGAACCCGCCTTTGGTGAGAAACGTGAGGAACTGCTCCGTATAGCGGGTCTCAAGACATTCTTTATCACCAAAGTACTCAAGGCGGTGAGTAAGAGTTAATTGGCAAAGGAGCTAGCCCAACGAGGCTTTCTTCATATGATCCATACCTGAATCTTTTTTAATCCGGTACGTATTCCTCTAACAGTTTACCTCGCCATGCGGTAAAAAAACCAACGAATCCAAGAGGGAATCCAGTCCCGGCTCAACTACCGATTCCAATGGAGCTGGCGATGACACTGATGCCACATTGGATGATGAGGAGCTGCTGGCTGAGGGTGCTGCCAGCCATAATACGTCACCAGGCGAGGATGATGAAGAGGAGCAGATCAAGTTGGAGAATTTCAAGCAACGTTTGAAAGATGAGCTTGTCACACGCGACGGACATGAGTGAGTTGAGAAACGCGAACAAACTTTGTAAGCCCATGAGAATACCTGTCTTTTCCTATCTAGAAACCTTACCAAGGACACAAACATTTTTCTGCGCTTCAAGAATCCCCAGCTGGAGCAGGCTTATGCCGTTTATCGTGAGCCATATAGCTCGCTGCCATTGCTGGCCGCACTGTTGGTGCAGTGCATCGATGTGCTGTATTCTTATTTGGTCCTGCCACGCTCCACGCTGCATTTCATCAATATTGCCGCTCCTCTGGTGCCCATTGCCATGCTGGTGGCCATTAGCATTGCGGAAAGCTTCAGCGGCATGCTGCCCAAGTTCTTTGTGGATGTGAGCAAGCGTTTCAATGACATTACCTTCGTGCGGGAACTGGCGGCCATAATTATAGCACTTACCATTGGCCTCAGTAATGTCATCGACATGGTTAGTACTCGTTTCATTTATTCCACTTTTTATTACTACACTGAGCAAAAAATATTCTCCATATTCTAGCTTAAACGAGATTGAATTTATTCCGTTTTCTAATACATTTTTTTAAATTTATTTTTGAATTCTAAAATGAGACGAAAGGCCGGCAATAGGTTTTATTCTTAAATCAAGTCTTTTACTTCTTAAAATAGGTCTTATTCGTACTTAATATATCTTATTTGAATCATTGAAATCGTTCCTGATAATGAGTTTTTCTAGAATTTAGAATGCATCCGACTTACATCGAACTATTTAAAACATTTCTTACTTTAGACAACTTCAAAAATTCCCAGGTTTTTTTGAGTGTATTCAGTGCACTATTACAGGGCGTGCTCAAGTCCTTATCGATTGTTTTTTATTGTTACCCTTGCAGTTCTTCTTCGTCACCTTCGTGCGCACCGAGCATATTGTGAGCGAGAGCGAATTCAATGTCACGGCCGGTCTGGAGGAGGTGGCCACCGCCGAGCACCTGCTGCCTGAATCATTTGTGGAGCAAATGCGCGATGCGGTTCCCACCGAAGGTGTCCTATATCCGTCCTACTTGAGCAACTTCAGTGTCCTGATACTCATTGCAATTGCTGTGATTGCACAGCTCACGCACTTGACTAAAATCTTGCTACTCATGTCTATAGCGGGTAAGCCTTACTTAACTAATAAATATTTTAGTTTTATATTAATTAATATAATTTTACTTATCTCGTAGCGCTGCATTGTTATTTCAATATTTTTATCATGCAAGATTTATACGCCCTGGAGGACGATCTCGCACACCAGCCGTAAGTAGAAGCCAGATGAAGGTTAGCAGAGTAAATAAGATTTCGACTAAAAAAAAAAGCTTAGATAAAGAATATCTTTTAATCCATAATTTTACTAATTATCTTTATGATAATTAGTCTCACAGTTAGTCTCCATTTTCTTGTCACAACAAGGGTAATGCAATTTATATATATTCTTGAACAGGACTTTGAGACGAGTCAATATAGCCATGTTCGTTTGTCTGTCCACCTGATCCTCTGCAGTTCTCAGCTTTGGAGCTAGGTGAATGAAATTTGGAACAGAGCCTCCTTTTTTTTGGTTTGGTTCACTATTCGGATATCATATAGCTGCCATAGCGTGGAGCATCGGCTTAAAAAGTTGTTGAAAGAAAAGCTTTATAATTTGTCAAGATAGCTTCATAAAACTGACAAATTAGATAGGAGTAGAAAAGTCTTTTCTCAATGCATACCAAAATGATAAAGATTGAACTACTATATCATAAAGATACCATAGGAACAATCCGTCGAAATAAATAAAATTAACAGGTTTCAAGTGATTATATAACAGCAGGTAATCTTCTTCGCGGCAAAGATATTTATCTTTTAAGCGTTCAAGAATTGGAAAGATTCATGTCCCTATTTCATATATATATATATATATATATATATATATATAATTATATATATTGCTGTATATTATTTATGATGAAGTTTATTATATTTAACATTGTATTCCTTTTTCAGGATTATATCATCAAGATACTGTGCTTCAGGTATTTTAGTGGTAACCGCAGTGTCTCTAAGCTTTCTGGCAAGACATGTAAGTATAGAAGCAGAAATAAGTCTACATCATTCTTTATGGCTTAGGGTTTCAAACCTTGCTTTAAGATTTTCACAAAGGTTCAACAGGTTTTAACCTATTCTCCGGACATTGCATCTGTAGTCTCCTCCACTCTATTTAATATCTCTAGTAATAATAATATCAAACCGATAAATTTCTTCAATTAGATGGATCATGAGGATCGCGTCATTTTCAAATGGAAGACCGAGGTAGCCGAACAAAAGGAAACAGCCAATGATATGCGTCAGCGAAATGAGGCGTTGGTATACAATGTGCTGCCTGTACATGTGGCCGAACATTTTATGAAGAATACGAAGCGTTCCCATGATGATCTCTACTCCCAGAGCTATTCCGAAGTGGGCGTTTTGTTTGCCAGTATGCCCAATTTTTCAGGTAACCTTATTGAATTTGTTGGAGCATTTAAATGGGGTTTTCATTGGGAGATTTGCTTTCTTGCAGATTTCTACTCGGAAGAAACAGTTAACAATCAGGGCTTGGAGTGTTTGCGTTTTCTAAATGAAGTTATCTCTGATTTCGATGCAGTGAGTCCTCTTTTTAATTATTATTATTATTATTATTATCATTTTATTATTATTATTATTAAATTATTTGATCCCGTTTAGTTGTTGGAGTTGCCGCAGTTCCAGGACATTATTAAAATCAAGACTATTGGCTCCACCTACATGGCTGCTAGCGGCATCAATCTGCAGCGCAATCTACGCAACGATGCATCCACAACCGAACGCTGGTCCCATCTAGCAGTGCTGGTGGAGTTCGCCCTGGAGCTCAAGAATGCCTTGCAGGGCATTAATGAGCAGTCCTTCAACCACTTCGTGCTCAAAATGGGCATCAATCATGGACCGATCACTGCTGGTGTAATAGGAGCCCGTAAGCCCCACTATGATATCTGGGGTAATACTGTGAATGTGGCCTCGCGCATGGAGAGCACCGGCAAAGCGGGTGCCATTCAGGTCACCGAAGAAACCTGCAATATCCTGCAACAATTTGAATACACTTTTCAGCAGCGCGGTTTGGTAGCGGTCAAAGGCAAGGGTCAACTGATGACCTACTATTTGCAGGTAAGATCTCAAAAGTCTCTCAAGCTGTAGACCTATATATACGTCTATAATCCTTAGGGAAAATCTGAAAACCGTGCAGAGCCAAAGGCAGCAGTAGAACTGCACGAGTCCGAGACGCAGACTCCAGCGGCACCAGTTAGTCTGGAGGGTACTACAGAGCTGGAGGCGGATATTAAGACGCCATTGTTGAAGCTTAAAGCACAGGAGGCTTCAGTGGAAGGTACAACGGAATCGTGTCTGCGCAATGGTTCAGTTGGCGAATCTCAATCCTTGTTGGAGTAATTGAGGACAATTTTTTGCATTTGATTCGAGACATATTGATGTGTGTTAGTGTGAGTGCGTGTACGTTTCAGTGTGTTTTAAGTGTGTGAATGATTAATGCCCTTCAGTAGGTGTAATCGGCACATAACTAACGAATAACTACTTTCCTGGTAATCTGTCAGCGAGGCGTGGGCGATAAGCTTTATTAGCTTAGGAGGTAACTATTTACCTTCCGCATTACATTGCAGCTAGCGAAAAGCTACTTACCCAGTAGTTGATTATTCGCTAGTAACTTTTGTACAATCGCCATCGCCAGAGCTGAAGGTGTACACAAATTTAACTGTTAAACTACTGTTATACTTGCTATATTTGGTTTGCCTATATTCGTGTGATATTCTGCTAAACAAGAACGAAAACCGATTAGAAAGAAAATCATAATCCTTAGTTCAATTTATAACTGGTCTTTACTTTTGAAAAGTTTGTAAACTGTGTACCTAAAACAATTATAACTATATCTAAGTATTCGCATTAATATTGTGTGAGTTTTCGTTTTAGACAAATTGTTATTTGATTTCAATTGAATAAACTGTAATATAACATAACCATTCGCTTTACCAAAATTAGTCGATGTGTAGTTGAAAAACCGAAATGAATCTAAACATCAATTTATAATTAAATTTAGGATTTACGAATACAACAAAAAAAAAATACTACTTTCGAAAAAAATAAAAGAAAAAACAAAGAAAAATCTCAATGTGAAAAGTTTTTGCATAAAAAATGCGCTTAAACCAAATTAAACATTAATTAACATACAAAATAAATGAAAAGGCGTAGACTAAGTTGAAATATTTACATAATTATAAATTAAATTGAGAATCCGAATCCCACCACACAAATGCAACCCACAAGCAAGTCCAAAGCAGCAAATAAACAAATATATGCTAAAAAAAAAAAAACCATATAATATCTTAGTTAATAGCATAATAAACCTTATCCTAACTAGCGCAGGTGCAATAGTAGGGGAAACTACAGAGGAATAGTTGAAAATTTATTTATAACTTTTAAAAATTAGAAGCGAACATTATGTTAACATACATACATATTATACATATATACATACATATATAGTTCTATGCCTAATATACCATATTAGCATATAGTATAGAGCGACGCATGATTACTAGAGAACTTCAACGAATTAGAAAAGAAACAAACTACAAACGAACTTACATAGCAAAATACTAAAAAGAAAAGTCATCAATTTATTGAAAATTTTAGTTAATAAGCATTATTAACTGTATTTTTACAATAGTTTTCCCTTCTCTTTATTTAATGGCTTAAAGCATGACAATCAACGAAAATTATGTAAGTCAATGCATAAATGTTGTTTGATGATCTGTAAAACTCTCTGCTATTCTCTTAATAAAACATAAAACTTTCTCATTTCGCCATTTGAAGAGTATTTAACAAAATTAAAAACAAAAACAAAAAGTTATTCACTACGTTTTAAGTGTTGTGTTTTAAGCTATTAACTGTAAATCTAAAATTGAACTTTTATATAATTTAAAGAACAAAACAAACAAACAATTAGCGAATTATAGAAAAAAGTAACAGAAACGTAATAAATCTACATAAATATATACTAAATTCTGTATTTTCTTATTTATTAAAGTATCTAATACAATTAAAGCTTTTGCAGTGATCGATCGGATATTGGAGAAAAGGACTAAAACAAAAAGACCAAAAGATATTACAGGCAAAAAGAAAATAAAGCCGAAAACTCGCCGATCCGAAATGGCTGAATGTTGTGATCAATAATAAATATACTTTATATTCTTCTGGTTCGAAAATTTCTCTTTCGAAAGCGAACCAGGATATTCGACTATTTTTGAATTGAATCGAATCAGTTTTGAAATGTAGAGCAGATCCTGAACTTGAATCGAACTAATATTTTCATTTCGATTTAAAAGAAACATTTAGAGAACTAATTTTTATTTCGCTTGGGCTCCTTTGTTTGTTTAGTAACTATTATATATACTAAATATAACAAAAATATATTATATATTATTTTTGATTTTCGAATTGTTTCGTCATAGATTTTATAGTACTGCAGAGGGCATCAGAAATAGACTTATTTAGTCTTAATTTCCAATTATTAACTATGCAAAATAAAGTTTCATATAAATTTGACAAGCTGAATCATCTCTCTCTCACTAATTTTGAATCGGACTTACTCTAACCTCAATAAAATGTTAAAAATTCAAATTTTGCGCTCAATAACAGCTGCTTTCATGAACAGCTGATGTGAATAATTGTATTCGATATGTCGATAATTAAAAACACATGTTATCGTTATCGCACGGTGGCAATTATAGGGTTGCATACCAGCAGTGACAATTGTCGAAATGGACTGGCAACTCTGTCGCCGTAACATAAGAGTTCATTTTGGATTGTAAAGAAAAGTGCAAAAAAAAACTAAATTTTACGCATATTTAATTAGTATTTAGTGTAATTAAGAAGCGCGTAAGTGTTAATAAACGTTAAACAGCAGCCTTGCTAGCGCAACATTTAAAGGTCAACTGCATTCAATGCTGCGCCCCGAGGCCGTCCTCGTCGCTTCTTCTCTCTCGCCTCGCTTCGTATGCCTGGGCCTGGGGCTCGCTGCCCCCGCTGATTATGGCCCAGTCGAAACGAACGAGAGGAGACGCAATTTTCATCTTTTTCAACTATATATTTTGTATAATAAACTGCGCGTTGTGGCTAATTAATTGTTGTATTTAAAGTGGAACACATTCTAATAGTTGTTGTTATTGTTATTGTTGGTCATCCAAAACAGCGAGAGCCACAGGAAACAGCAAGCAATCCACATCCTTCACCTCCCACGCCACGCCACCCACACAACAGCAGAGATGTCTCTGAAGCCAAAAATAGTGGAATTTGTTGATGTCTGGCCGCGCTTGCGTTGCATTGCCGAATCGGTGATAACATTGAGCAAAGTTGAACGCGCTGTCTGGAACACGAGCTTTAGGTGAGTGGAGTGTCTTCGCTCATACTGGAACTCTCATTCTCCCATACTTAACCGCACAACACACACATACTCATACTGGTGCGTGACGACACACGTACAGTGGAACCGCAGCCATCGAAAAAGCTTGGAAAACTGAGTTGAGGTTTCGGACGCGTTTCCCTGTTATTGTAAACAATTTATGTGAATTTGGAGATCTTCTTTAATCTGTTCTATGTTCTTTTTTGCAACCAGTGCTTTAAAAATTGTGGATCAGGTTCCAGTTGTTTGGACTCTTAATTATTTAGTAAAAGGAATCGTAGGGAATCATCGCCGATGTAAAATCGACTATAAATTCTATAGCCCCATTACAGTTAAAAAATTTCATTGGTTTTAAACAGATCTTTTAAACACTAGTAAAGTTATAAACATTAAATTTGTATTTGGATACCCTTCTAGAGGGTATTACAATGGGTAATACTTTGAAGGAGGTATTTCCAACGCCATAAATTATATGTATGTACATATGGGTTCTTCGGTCTTATCTCTCACTTTTTAAGCTAAATGAATGAAACTTTTAATGGATCATATAGGAATTATAGGACCTATAAAAAGATGGCATTGTTTCTAAATATAATCACAATGGAATTACTCTTTCTAATAGCTATATCATATAGAAACACTCCGAAAACGAAAACATATTAATAATAATGATTACTGAATGATGAATCACACTATTTAATATCTGTTTATATAGAAAAAATAGTAAAAATTGAGTTGTTTATAGCTTGAACTTATTTTTAGTTGTCCATTTAATTACACAATTTGTAAAGTTTTATATACTCTTTTCACATAGACAAACTATCTGAAAGGGTATTCAAATCTTCGGCGTGTCGTAGAATGCCGTTTTCCAGTTTATTATTATAGTAATATTTATACAACCACAAGTTCAACCGTTCTACATAGAAAGCGGAAACCAAAATATGACTTGCAGTTTTTAGAATATATATTTAATCACCGATTAGAATGTAATTTTTATTTTAGTTCAATAATTTTGTTAATTCAGCAAGCATGATTTTTGATTACGATAAGATTGAGTACGTACCACTGTGCGTTGCTGAATGATTTGCCAAAAATCAAAATTCTCCTATACACACATATATATATAAATATATATATACATATTTTCAATATAAATACTCATCGTAAACTAACACACACACATTGTATACCCGCAGCGATGTTTATACGCTGTGCGTGGCGCAGCCCGAACCGATGGCCGATCGACTCTACATGGAGACAAAGAATTTCCTAGAGTCGCATGTACAGGAAATGCTCGCCAAGAAGGTATTGGCAGAGCATGATGCGACCAATGCGAATAACACGAACAGCAGACCAGATTTGCTGCAGCGTTATTATACCACCTGGATGGAGTATAGCCAGGGCATTAAGTATCTGCATCAGTTATACATGTGAGTGGCTATATTTTCGTATGCTCCCGTCAAACCCTCTTATTGATTTTTATCCTTTTGCAGCTACCTAAACCAACAGCACATCAAGAAGCAAAAGATTACCGATACGGAATCTTTCTATGGAAATTTGTCTAACGATGCAGCGGAACAGATGGAAATCGGAGAGCTGGGCTTGGACATTTGGCGTCTGTATATGGTGGAGTATTTGGCACAAGAGCTTGTACGCCATATACTCGAGGGTATAGCAGCTGATCGGGCCAGCAATGGCACCCTGGACTCACATCGCGTTCAGATCATCAACGGAGTCATACACAGTTTTGTGGAGGTACAGGATTACAAAAAGACGGGCTCATTGAAACTCTATCAGGAGCTCTTTGAGGGGCCCATGCTAGAGGCAAGCGGTACCTATTACACGAACGAGGCAAATAAGCTGTTGCAACGCTGCAGCGTATCCCAATATATGCAGGAGGTGATCAAGATTCTAGAATACGAAAGTAAACGTGCGCAGAAGTTTCTACATGTAAGCTCAGTGGCCAAGCTTCGTAAACAGTGTGAAGAGAAGTTCATCAACGATCGTCTCGGATTTATATATTCGGAGTGTCGGGATATGGTATCGGATGAGCGCCGCCAGGATCTGCGCAACATGTACATTGTACTGAAGCCAATACCCGATAATCTGAAGTCAGAACTGATACAAACGTTTCTGGAGCACATTAAAAACGAAGGTCTCGAAACCGTGTACGCACTCAAGGGGGAGAACATACACATTGCTTTTGTAGAGAATATGCTGAAGGTGCATCAAAAGTATCAGGAGCTGATTGCCGATGTCTTTGAGAATGATTCGCTCTTCCTTAGTGCGCTGGACAAGGCCTGTGCCAGCGTCATCAATCGACGTCCTAGCGAAAGACAGCCGTGTCGCAGCGCTGAATACGTGGCCAAATACTGTGATACACTGTTGAAGAAATCGAAAACGTGCGAGGCGGAAGTTGATCAGAAGCTCACCAACAACATAACCATATTCAAGTACATTGAGGACAAGGATGTGTATCAAAAAGTGTACAGTAGACTACTGGCTAAGCGTCTCATACACGAGCAGAGCCAGAGCATGGACGCCGAGGAGGGCATGATCAATCGTTTAAAAGTAAGCTCCATCTATAATCTTCCAATCTTTAATCTAATATTTATGTGTATTGCAGCAAGCCTGCGGCTATGAGTTCACCAATAAACTGCATCGGATGTTCACAGATATTTCGGTCTCTACGGATTTAAACAACAAGTTCAACAATCATTTGAAGGACAACAACATTGATCTGGGTATATATCATTAAAAATTCTGTATATCTTCCAGTTAAGCTTACTTGAATTAATGAATTTTCAGGCATTAACCTTTCGATTAAAGTGCTGCAGGCAGGCGCTTGGCCTTTGGGCTCTACACAGGTTATACCTTTTGCTGTGCCCCAGGAATTTGAGAAGTCAATTAAAATGGTAGGTTTATATCATATCTCATAAAACGTAAATATTTAATGAAGCTCTAATAACGAGCCTCACGCTGGTTATGTGAGAGTCACAAGTTCCATAAACTATTTTTTTATTCATTACTCAATCCAAAATCCACTAAACAATTCTAATTGCTCACTTAGATCATAAAAACTATCATAAACATTCAATTATCTTGTCAGTTTTATTTGAGAGCAATTGCGTCAAATTTAATTCTAATCATTGGTTATACTGTTTTTACAGTTTGAGGATTACTATCATAATTTATTTAGCGGTCGTAAATTAACCTGGCTGCATCATATGTGCCATGGCGAACTGAAGCTGGGTCACCTTAAGAAATCCTATATAGTGACAATGCAGACATACCAGATGGCGATGATACTGTTGTTCGAAACCTGCGATAGTCTGAGCTGTCGTGAAATACAACACACGCTGCAACTGAATGATGAGACGTATCAGAAGCACATGCAGCCAATGATCGAGTCCAAACTGCTGAATGCCAGCTCAGAGAATCTCTCGGGTGACACGCGAATCGAATTGAATTTCGATTATACAAATAAACGTACGAAGTTTAAGATAAGTTCGGCGTTACAAAAAGAAACGCCACAAGAGGTGAGTTTCAAATACGATTATAGATCGCTTTCAATTCCAACTGAAATCCGGCTTTTGGTGTTTCAGAAATCTCTTTCGTAATCATTTCAAATATCTATTAACTTGAAAGGAGGTTCTAGTAGATTGGAAATTATAAATATAATATAAATAAAAAACCAATACAATTTACTGTCTAAGCTAGCTCGAATTGAAGTTAAAATCTCTTGAGATTTCTGTGACATCCCTTGTAAACATATAGAGCTATGCATTACATACAATCTATTTATGTATTAAACTTTTTAAGGTGGAGCACACCATCAACTCGGTAGACGAGGATCGAAAACTCTTCCTGCAAGCAGCAATTGTGCGAATTATGAAGGCGCGCAAAGTGCTAAAGCACAACGCACTAATACAGGAGGTGGGTGGACTAAAAGATTATATAACAGATCAGATTTATATCTAACTATAAATATATTCCTAACAGGTTCTGTCATTATCGAAAGTTAGCTTTACGCCCAACATCGCAATGATAAAGAAATGCGTGGAATCGCTAATTGACAAACAATATATAGAACGTACGGCCAATTCTGGCGATGAGTACAGCTATATGGCTTAGACTGGTGGGGCAGCTTGGGCAGCGACTAGAGATTATGGAAACCCTTACTAATTCACCACAATGCAACCACAAACACAAACACAACCACAACCACAACCACATAATTGTAATACCTTATCTCAAGGCATATTTTGTTAAATGTTTAGAAATTCATGAGACACATTACGACAACAAGAAGAACAACCGCATAAAACAAAAATGAAAATAATTACAATATTTGTCTGAAGATAACCAATAGTCTATTCTATATATATAAAAAACAAAACAAAACAAAGCAAAACAACAAAAAACACAACTTAAGTATATTCTTAAGGTAATGCAATCTTTGTTCGTTTTCCTCTTAACTAATCCTAAATCAAATGGCGTAAACCAAGTGCGCATTACTGATTAGTTTTTAATTAGTTTATTTAGTTTTTTAATGGTTTTTTGCTTTTGGCGCGTGTGTTTTATGCAACTTTATCATTTTGTTTCTATTGTATATTTATCTGGTTCACACAAACACATTACAACACACGCACAAAGACCCAATTCGAGAGAGAATGTGTAATAAAAAACGAAACGAAACGAAACGTAAAAGTAAAAAAAGCTGGAATTCATCTATAGGGTATAAGGATTATTGTCCTTCGAATAGAAAACAGTTGACAGACGCTCTCCATTAAAAAGACGCTTTTCATATTTTCAAAATTTTCAATGCTATTTTATTTCATTTCTTTTAAATTGTTTAATTTTTATATATTATATATATATATATGTATATATATATATATATATTAAAAATTCATTTGTTCTTGCTAAAAAATTATATACTTTGCTTTTGTTCTGTGTATGTGCAGATGAATCACTGCTAAACTTTCTTATAGCTCTTTTTATTCATATGTTTGTGTGAATCTATTTGTGAATTGTTATTGTAATTCGTCATTTTTACCTTTTTGTTTTGTTGTTTTCTTTTGTGGGCCGCAGTAAATCATGGATTATAGCTGGATGTATGAGTAGAGTAGATTGTAAGGAAGAGGATGTACATATAGAGATTTGGGGGGGATCTTAGTGCTTTAGAAAACTGCTCAAATTTAAGTTTTATCAAAAGTATACATATACATTTATTGAAAACCTCTAAAAATCGACTATAAGCACTGTTTAATTTCATATGCTCTCCTATAAGTTGTTCCGCTCTGGATCTGATATTTATTTTCTTGCAGTTGACGTTACAATTATTATCATATATATTGTTTTTCTTTTTTTTTTTGTTTTTCATTATTAATTTTTTGCTTTGGCTGTTTTCAAAATTTTTCCGTTTTTTGTTTTGCCGTTAACTTTCACACTACTTTTCTTAAAATATATTCAATAATATTAATACAAATAATTGTACATACAATATACTATTTAATTATAATAAATACCAACTTGCTATAGCATAATATAATAATAATAATAATAATAATTCGTTAATAATACTTTCAACTGGCTGTCTTCTGTCGGGGGCGGGCGCCTGCTTATAAAATTCTGCCGTGTGTTATTTTAATAAAAAATACATAATCTTCCATATATATATATATATATATATATATCATTTTTTATTGTTAATATTTAGTGACTAGTAAACGTTTACAGTATTTCTTTTTCATTATTTTACTTATTGCAGTTATTCGTATTCTTCTCATCATTTCTTCATCAGAGTTCTGTGAATCTTCAAATTACAAAAGGAAAATGCTGCCTGGTAAAGTCCTGTTGAGCATTTCTTGTTCTGTCTTAATTTAAAAAAGAGTTTTTCCGTTTAGTAGTTCTATGCAAATAATTTCGAAATTGTATTATCAAACATTCTTTGAAATTTGGAGGGCGTTTCGGCTATTCTAGTCTCTCAAATTAAGAAGATATTTTTTATTCGTTAAATATTCTTTTAGTTTTTGCCTGGAATTCGAATTTTCTCTCACTGGTAAAAGACTTGCTTAGGTTTTCGAAAATTGTTCAATTTGAATTGAACTTTTTAATGTCAAATCTTTTATACTTCTACTGCAAAGACCAACTGAAGCTTGGCTTAATTCTCGGCTATAAAAGTGCTTCGTCATATGTATGCATGTATGTGTATAACCAACATTATCATATAAAGTAAGTAATGCTGCCTGGAACCCTAAACGGTTCAATTTTTACTCCAAACTATGTATATAGAGTTTTATATATAAATTCAGTGCTTGTATAATTATTATTCTTTTCTTTTTCTTTTTTCGTTTTCGTTTTCTTTTTGTTGTGTTTTGTTTTTCTTTTCTTTTTGTTGCTCATCGTTGCGTGCTTTTTATTGTGAGTGTTCGTATATATCTTTAGTCCGGCCATGGAGAATTGTTGCAAATATTTAAAGTTCTGCTTGGGTTCGTCTAGTTCCCATATCCGTATGTAAGTACGTATTTAATACTGTTGTTGTCCTCTGGTCTGCTGTCAAAATTGTTCGTTAATTTTCCCTTTTCTTTAACTTTTGTTTTTGTTTTTGTTTTCTTTTTTTTTTTTTTTTTTTTTTTTTTTTGATTTCAGTCTTTACGATTCACGGCATTGTGCATTTGAATTATTCAGTTTTTCAGTTTTCTCATTTGTTATATATATGACCGATATATAAGTGTGTATACTCGATAGATTCATATGCATAAATTGCTTGTGAAATTTCAAGGTGAGCGAACTTACGAACGAACGAGCGTGAGAAAAAGTGTGTGTAAATAGTTGATGGATGAGCAGGTGAGTCTGGAGACTGGATTGAAGAGGGTTTTAGCTAGCGAAACAACTCATCTTCATATACATAGTACTTATATAAGTGCGATTATTATCAACGTTCATCAAAAATATCCAAATGGGGGGCAGTGTTTGGGCTTCTCAACAGAAACAACTTGGCATTCTTTTGGCCACTCTATTGCTCCAGCGATGTGGTTTTCGTGCGCTTCCATAGAGTTTTGAAGAGACCCTTCTTTTTGGCTTTGGGTGTGGTGCCAGCAACGCTAGCGGCGGCGGCATTATCCTTGCGGCTGCTGTTCTCCTTGCACTTCGCGGGACCTGCTAAAAATGACATCCTTTATCTGAATACTTCTGAATATAGGCTTCAATCTTACCTGTGTCAAATTCATAGGCATGCTTGCTATTGCTCTCATCCATGGGCTGATCGCTGTACGCCTTGTGCTTACGCTCCTTGTTGTGCTCTAAAATAGCCAAGAAATACAAAATGGGTAAGGATTCTAAATTCAGTAACTAGTTGAGTTCTACTTACTTTTCTTGGTAATCAGCAAACTGGTAACGCGTCTCAGTGCCTCACGTGGCGATTTATTCAAAAAGGAGGGCGTCAGATTCGGCGGCAATGTTAGCGGCTTCCGGGACTGTCCCGTACCGGACATGCCCGCCGGATTGTCCCACACACGCACCGAGGCCAAGCGATCAATGTTTTCCGTGGATGCGGGCCGCATGCTGCGCTGCTTGGGATACCAGCCACGTGCTGGAGCTCCAGTCATGCGCAGCATTTCATTGGAGGCTAAGGCATGGTTTATAGAGCGCTGGCGACAAATCTGCGCTGTGCCATAGGCGCCAGCTTATATGGAAGATTTATTGGTTAAATGGATTAGCGCTTGATGAACTCGACCCGTTGCATGTAATTCTTTATTTAGGGGATATTTACCTCCTATGCCCAAGATGGAATTGCCCATATTAATGCTATTCGATGTGCTGGATCTGGGCGCCGTGCGGGACCCACTAACGGGTACAGGATCATTTTGGCGTCTATATGGCGTACGTGGTATGTCACAGCTATAGAATCAAATGAATAAGTTATATGATTGGATCAGCTTAACCTAGACAGCTCACCCTCTGGCAAAGATTGGCGTTTCAGGAAGACTACATGAGGTTTGCAGACGATGTTCCTCGCGAGGCGACTGCTTCAGGCTGCGCTTGGTGCCATAGTTAATGTACCTGCGCTGATAGGAGCCCCCTTCGCATGAACCCGTCGTGCCAATGGGTGGCTGCGGAAGTGGCGGCATTGGCCCTAGCCCAGTGGGCGTAGTTATACCGCTGCCGCTGCTATAGCCAAACAGTTTGGGCGATCTCTTGCGATATTGAGAGTCAATGCTCCAGGACTTCATCGTGTTGACCGAATGACCCGCTCTATGTGGGGGCACCACTGGCGGTATTGGCGGGCCAGTTAGTCCGGGCAACCCCTCAGCAAAGCTGGTCGACTGATGAGCTGGTGCTGGCGGCGGAGGCAACTCATCGTTGAAGTGACGCACAGCAGCCACATTATCGCGACTGCGTCGCGTGTGGCTGTTGCTGTGCACCGCAGCGCCAGACGCGGTGGCATGCACTTCCACGACAGTGGTGCCCCGATTGGGTGGTCCAACTACAGCCACAGCAACCGTCGGTGGGAGCTCCAGCGGTTTGCGAGGCTCTACCGGTGACGGCGGTAATGGTGCATCATAGTCGAACATATCCGGATTGGAGCTAGGCGGCGATGGTGGCAATGGCCCAAGGCCAACACTCTGCGAAAGCAACATCTCCTTGGCGCTTTCCGATTTATGCACGCCTGGACGGAACTCCAGGATGCGCTTGGCATGCAACTCCGCAGCAGCAGCGGCTGCAGCACAGGCAGCTGCACTCGGTCCATTAGTTGGAGCATGCTGACCCAAAATAGGCATATCTCCACGCAGCAGAGCGCTGATATTATGTTCGATCTGTTTGAGAGGCGCACAGCCGTAGCTTAAATCTGACAGTTCCTCATCCTCCTCCAAAGTGGGCGCCAAATCAGTATGAGGTGTTGTGGCATTCGAGACGCGTTGTTCTGTTTGGTTACAAAAAAGGAATCAGTATGAAAAAAGGCATCCCCAAGGATTGTAATGCGAGCTTCTTTACTTACCATTTCCATTATAGGTAAACAATTCGAAGCCATTGAGGCGCGCTTCATCAAACTCTTCACTGCTCGATGTGTTATCTGGCATAGACTCGGCGCTCAAACGCTTCTCGGTGAGCATTGCCGTCTTAGTCTTCATTGGCTTGTTAATCAGATGCTCTGCCACCTCGGCAATGTCAAGAGAGAGTGCGGCTCTCTGGGCTGCAGCTATTTCCATTCCACGACGTGTCTGTGCCGCATTAGCCTCACACTCCTTGTAAATGAAACTCATCTCGGATGGTGCCGGCGGTGGTGGCAAAGGTGCCGATTCGCTTGGCTCACTATCACTGGTATAGAACTCATTGCTAATGGCGCCGGCGCCCAACGAGGTGCGTGGTGGCTTTGGTATACTGAAGATATCAGCGGCGCGAGGCGGCTTCTTGGCTGTTGAGCGACGTATGACAAAGGTTCCCTTACCCAGCATACTCTCCTCATTGTAGGCAAAACTGTTATTAAAGTCGCTTAGATTATTTTCTCGTGGTTGTTGCTAGAAGAGAGGTAGATTCATAATTTGGAGATTCAAAAGATTCTGGGCGTACTTACTTTCTTAGACGCTCCTGCTGACCGTTTTGAACCACTAGACTTCTTCTTATTGCTTTTAAAGTGTATCTCCCAGGCAACGCCATTCTGCTTGACTGGCGTCAAGTCTGTGGAGATGGTGGATTCCTCTAGAGAATCCTCGGAATAGTCGTCCACCGGCTGGTGCTTTCGCGGTGCCACATTAGCATTGGATGCAGCTGGAGAAGCCTCGCCACTTGACGTGTGCTGTGAGCCAGAGGACGACGTTGAGCTATTGGAATGTGGATTCAGCATGTGGCACACCTCTCTGTGCTTTTCCACTGAGTTAAGCAGACGCTTGTTGCGAGCGCCCTCTCCGCTCGTTTTGGCCGATGGACCCGGGTAGATAGTAACCGGATGTTCATTCAACATGGGTTCGGGCAACTTGGCCAGATTGCCCCTCAGCACAGCGTTGTGTACAGCACTAATATCGATGCCCAACACATTGCGTTCCCCATTGCAACTACCTGTCCGTATGGAGGCCAGCCCACTCGAGGAGGTGGTCGTCGAAACAGCGCCCAAGTTTGAGGTTCGTGCACCACAGCAGGGCAGACTCGAATAGTTGGAGTTGGTAGCTGGCGTGGAGTTGGCACTGCGAGCCTTTGGCTTGAATTGAGGTGAGAGATGGTAATTGGTTTTCCATTAGGGATCTGATGCAGTGTACGAGTGAGTGAGTATATGTTGGGGTATACTCACCAGCGTTGTCTGTATGAGTGGCGTCATCGCTTCCTGGCTGTGCTCCGCCTCTGATAATTTCGTTAGATTTTCAGCAGTGCCATCAACTTCAACTTCGTTGAAACTTCCCTCGGGCACGGTGTCTGTACTAGGTGTTTGTGGTACATCTTCAGAGTCCTTTTTGGACATGCTGTATATCAAAGTGCCATCAAACTAACGGGTTAATAAGCCTTCTACGTTTGATTTTGTTGACTTAATATAAAGTTTTATAGGTTTAAAATAAAAATCTTTACTAAAACTGCGGAATTATATTATTTGAATTCAGGGAAGATTAGGACCATTTTGAGACTGAGATTTTCCATAGAGTAGAAGATACTCCTGCCATAAGTACAGAAAAACAAAAGGTACCAAGTCAAGGTTAATTGAACTGGTTCAAACGCGAGCTATGCAGTTACCTTTAATCATGATTTTTGGTTCGACTCATTAAAAATATTTTGGGATTCGAATTTTCTTGCAGAGATCTAAAAATTGCTTAAAACAATTCTTTTTATTTTAAAATTAATATTTTTCCGATGAGATATCTTTGAGCTATCTTTGTTATTTACTTAAATTAAACTAAAATATATGGAAATTGTTAAACTTGGATAAATTTTAGTGAACCAAGGCTTAAACTTCAGGTAAGGAGGGGTCCTAGTCTAGCTCTGAACTGAGGTAGAGGTGATACTGGGTTGTATCAAAAATGGAATCTATTACCTAATTTAAATATAAATTTTTAACCTTAATTAAAGGGAAATATAATATTTAAGCTGCATTCAAAGTATAGGGCCTTAATTGAAGTAGTTTTTGAATAGATATCAGAGACTTATGTTTTTTACTTTAAATAATCTAGGGTATACTCACTTTTTTCGACTAAGACTCATATAACCGTCGTCCTCCGACTGATTCTCGCCACTGTTGCTATGCAAGGCCACAGGTTTGGTTGTTGCCTCCTCGAACTCCGATATGATATCGTCGAGCACTTTAATGGGCTCAGGTATGTCATCCATAGAGATGGGCTCCAGTGACTGCAGTTGCTCGCTGAAAAAAAAAAAAATCGAAATGAAAACGTAATTAGGTTCATTGGCTTCCAGTGGCTGTCATCATTTAGCAGCTTTCAGTGGCAGCTCTCTGGGCTCCGAGCTCTCAACCAGCTCCCCCTGGCCACAATTTGAATTTAATTTCATTTAGGGAAGCTTGCGACATACTTTTGCTTTTGTTGCTCGTCGGCCACTGCAGCAGCATCCAACGAATCGAGCGCTGCTAACTCGGACTCCGCATTGGCTGACATGTCAGCTGGCACTGCCCGTGCCTCTGTCTCAGCTTCTGCCTCTGCCTCTGTCTCTGCCTCTGCCTCTGCCTCCACCTCTGTATCCGCCTCCAGTTCCAACGCCTCCACAGAATCGCGTGCTCCACACGATTCAGGTGTTGTTGCCATTATGCGATTTTCATTGAAAGCGACTACGAGACTGTTTTTCTGGCTGCTTTTTGTTCGGTTTGTTTTTTTTTTCCTTTATTTTGGGTTTTTTTTTTTTTTTTGCTTTTGTTGATTATGAAAATGTAATCAATGCGCCCACAGTCGTCGCTGTCGCTGCCTCTGTCGCTGTCGGCGTCGCTGCCTCTGCTGCTGCTGCTGCTGCTGCTTCTGCTCGTCTTTGTTGTCGGCTGTTTCAATTTTCATCTATGCAATGTGTGAAAGTGATTGGCGTTTTTTTCAGGTCATTAAATTCGTCATCAAAATGTTTTTAGTTTTCGCTGCATGGGAAACGGAATCAAAACGGGGGGAAGAAAGAGAGTTTTCTGTAAAAATCAGTGTAATTTATGTTGCTGTTGTTGTTGTTGCTGTTGTTGCTGCTGTTAAGCTGCTGTAAGCTGGTTTTAATATACAGTTCGAGGCACGTTTAATAAATATGCAATTAATATTGATTTTACTTGCGTAATATCCAATTAGGAATTATTCGCATTACTAAAGGCAGATGGGGATAAAAACTGACAAGGAAAAGCTATCTTCGACGCACCGAAGATTAAATACACTCGGAACACACAGATATAGTGGTTCGATCTTAAAAACTTCTGGTAGGCATTAGGAACATTAACATTGAGCTGGTGAATATTATCAAGATATGATGAGAAACATATATTCTTTCTATACAACAAATTCTAAGATTTATTGTGCCATATTATATAGCTATCCGATCCTAATGGTTTTCAAGCAGCAGTAGAAAAACAATCTCTTATATCTGAGTTATAACTTTCATTGGGAAATCTTAAGAAACAAAACAAGTTTTTAAAACAACAAATTGAAAACCGATTGTTCCTATAGCAGCTATATAACATAGTTATCCGATCGGGTTTATTCATTCACCTGGGACTATTTTGCTTAGAAACAGACGAACATGGTTATATCCTAATCTATAGTCATCCTGAGTAATTATACTTTGTGGAGTCGAAGAAGCCTTTCAATGATAATATCCTTAGCAAGGGTATAATAAATTAATTGTTTCATTTTTAATATATTAAGTTGCGGATTATTACGCGTAATATTGGGTAAATAATTGCATTCATATCACTTAAAGCCACAATATTAAGTACATCATTATTATTGATTTGTTAGCTTACGTTACGATTTAAGCTTGTTTGTTTAATCTCCACTGGTATTCAATTTAAATCAGGATTAGGATGTCAATTACCCTGTAGAAAAGTCTACCTCAGTGACAACAATTCCTGAGAATAGTAAAAATCTAGAAAAACAACCCCTAAGAATGTTGTTGCCACCCCCATTAGGAAGAAATTTCTAGTAATAAATACAGCTAATTAAGCAATTAATAATACTATTAAATATAGACAGAAATTTTTCAATTTTATAGATACTATAAAAATGACATCCTTTTATCATATAGCCTTTTTTGAAAATGAATGTTAAAAAGTATCTGAAGACTGTTTTATATCTATTAGAAAATTACTTTTATATCTAAAAGATAATTTTTTAGTTCATATTTAGTTCTATGAACTGAAAAAGAGAGCAGACACCGGAACTTTGTTAGCTTTAAAGTTATAACAGTTACAATAGCCTCAATTAGTATTGCCAATTAAGGTTGTACGAGTATCTGAATTTAACTATGGGATTAAACTTAATGTTAGGTCTTGCGAAAAACTGTTAATCTCTTACTGTGCTTAGTATAAAACTAGATTTTTGAGCATTACGAATGTTAAGTACGTTGTTTGTTGAGGTTATATTCTTTTTCCGAAACTTCCAAAGTCTGTGAAAATTTTGTTTGATAATTTAGTGAACGCTTCAAATAGGTTTGGACGCGGTATACGGATTACGGATTAATGTAGACATCTGAAAATGAGCTTCAGCTTAAATGGGTAAAAATTATGCTTTATGTATTAATGTAATATAATGTTTTAACCTTTGATTTTTAAGTTGACCTCGAAAAATAAATTTGAGTTCGATCGGATAAAAAAAAACAAAGTTTTATATAACGGACTTTGACAGATTATGCAATTTGCATATTTCCTAATATTAAAAATTTTTAAGTGACATTTTAAGTTGGAAAATTTTAATTAAAATTATTCAAATTTTCAAAGAGCAATGAAACAGAATTTTTTAACTCTATAAATATCACAGAATAACTTTAATGTATTTAACTTAATTTTTCTTTCAAAAATTTCAATATAATCTTTAAATATTCATGAAAAAATTCTACATAAAAAATGTTTGCCTCTCAACTGGAAAAGGCTAATTAAAAAAGTATTCAGAACACAAATTTAGCATTGATTTTTCACTTAGTGAAGGTGTGAAAATGGTAAGTGTGCGGCTGGGGAAAGGGAGCGGGAATGTTGTGTGTAAGTGTGAGAAAAACTATTCTCACTCCTTTTGACTTACTCCTACACACATTTTATTTACTCTTTACTCCTAGCTCCAGTTTTTCGCTTCTATTCCCACTCTGCCTGTCGCTTGCGTCTCCTATCTTCATTCATATTTTCTATACACTTTGTTTGTGGAGAGGAGTTTGTATATGTATGTATGAAACTCAGGCGCACTCATACACTCGCACTCACTCTCACACACAGTGACAGATTAGCCTTCCTGCCTCCCACTCGAACTCACACACACACATAAACATGTGCGACGCACACAAACACAAACTGCGAGTTGCTTTTGCCTTGTTTTCCGTTATATTAAGAAAATAAAAAGCAAAAACGTTGCGTTGCGTTGGGTGGCCTAAAAACGTATTTTTAACGGATGCAACTATACAACAATGCCAAAAAAAACACTGGAAAAAAGTTTGCAATATTTAAGTTTCTAATACGGGAAAAATTCATTTCCGGTGTTATCGGTAGCTGTCCATAAATTCAGTTCCAACACAGTTCGAACTGCAGCTTCGGCAACAGCCACCCACACAGACACAGAGACACACACAGACAGCCCAAGCTTCAACTTTGTCTAACTGTAAAATTTACTGCGGCGACGGCAACGGCGATGTTCGCGTCGCTGCGCTGCCTTTGCCTTTTGCTTTACTGAATGAAGTTGCCTGGCGTCGACGTCGTCGTCGTCGTCGTCGTCGCAGGGAGTCTGGCATCGATTTTTTCATATGCAGACGCACACACACAAACCCACTCCAACCCACACACACACACGCCAGCACACTCGCATAATAAATACACTGATGAGAGTATGAGCATTTGCATTTTTTTTCCGTAGGCTTTGCCTAATAATTACAGTTAAAAGCTTTTACTGCCAAAAGGTCAAATCAAAAATCTTCCAATTGGAAATGTTGCTAAATATAGCAAAAAAAAAAGTGACAGCGGCGTGTGCGCGAGAGCGAGAGAAAGACAGAGTCAACCCAATGTGGACGGACAGACGAAGCGGCGGCTGAGACGTCAGCGGCAGCAACGGCGACAGCGACAACGACGACGACGACGACGGCGGCGGCGGCTTTTGAGACGATGACAAAAACAGACGGAAACTTCCGAGAACAAGAGAATTCTATTCGCATTTTGCAATTTGCTTATGAATTACATATAAACACACGCACGCACGCACGCACACGAAGGAACAGACACAGGCGCAAGCACAGACACTGGCACATGTGTACGAAGTCATATATACATATATGCATGTGTATATGAAATATATATATACATTTGAGGAAGTCACTTATTTTTATGTCTAGAGCGAATCGTTAATTGTTTTTGCAATATTTTATTAAAATAAATTCATTTGAATTTGAAGCCACACACATACCTATTAATTGAAGTTTACAAAAATATTGCAATGCATTCTCCGCGCAAACCATTCACCACGATACGTGTATGCTCGCCTCGAACACCGAAACACGACTGACTTGCTACTCTCAGAGCTCGGCAATGTTACTGTTTCTGGTGGATGTTATTTGCTAGCTGTAACGAATTGCTCTCGTTCCTGTCATTCCTGTATTGCCTCTCAAGGTGTCCACGAAGAGAACGCATTAAGAGAATATACTAAAACGGATTGGCATTTTAATGAGTTATGCACGATCCTCGATGTGTTTTTGCGTATTCTTTTTCTCTGTTTTGGTTAGAAGAGTAATTATTTATACATATACTCAATTTACATATTATTATGGGATGAATATCATATCATATTCAAATAGCATGTTTTATTATAAATGTTTCCCGATTTCTCAAAAGGCCATACAAGCTTAAAGCCTACAGTGATTGCCCACAAATTTGAACCAGAACCCACCATCGAAAAAAGGATATTTCTTATAGCCGAAACATCCTGCCGGTACTTTTTGGAATCCAAATTTTGTAATAGCTTAATATATACCATACCCGTTGATATGTAAAACGAGTATATGAAAGGCAAAGGAAGACAGCTGAAACATTATTATAGTGAAAAAAATATATATTTTTTTAAGGATTAACAACTAAGCCATTTAAGCAGGCCATTCGGCTAGTATAAACGTCAATCTCGGAGGCTCTAAGAGCTGGGTACACGAAATTTGGTATTTAGGTACCTGAAAACAGATTGTTTCAAATAACTTTGTCTCAAAATGTTTAATGAATTGAAGGAGGCATCTCCGAGCCCATAAAGTATATATATGTGTAGGATATATACATAAATAATCTGGATAATGAGAAGAGTTGATATAGCCATATATATCATATTTGACATAGATTAGTACAATCTGTAAAAAAGTTTTTAATCTACCCAACGGGACCTCTAGCAACCCTAATAAAAATAATTTGAACTTTAAAATAATTCATGTTGACGTTTATTTATCGAGTACCCACTGTACCGTGCCTAATAGGTAAAAGCAAGAATTTTTTTGCTAGCATTAGACTCGGGCAGCCATACAAATGCAGACGCACACACACAAAAGAGGGAAGTCAGAATAAGAGAGCGGCTCTTATGAGAGCGCATGGTGTGGGTGTACTTGCGTTTGCTCGGCCCATACCACCCCCTGCGAGCAAACGCTGTTGTTCTTGATGTTTGTCATACGCCGCATGCCGCTCATTTGTTGTAATCATTAACATTCGATTGCCTTTGTTTGCTTTGCTTTGTGATTTTGCACTTGGCCACGCGGTGCGTTGCACGCATACTGTGCTGCAACAACAAAAACAGCAGAGGCACATGCAACCCCCCTGTTACAGCTGTTAAACGTTAACAGAGGAGTGCTGCTAATTTAGCTAGTTTTCGAAACTAGCTTGCCGAACGTCTGCCAATGTTAGCGGGCACTTTCTCTTTTGCTGTAAGTGAAGGGGCAATGTGTTAGCTTAACAGAGAGGACCATCAACAGCGCTCTGTTAAATGCTTTCAGCGTACCCAAAATGATGACCCATTGTTGAAAGAGATCAATCTTTTCATGGCTTCTTTGAGCAACAATTGGTAACAAGAGGCCCCCTTTGTTTCTATTTTTGTTTCGAGCACAATTGCGTGCTCTCTACGTATGTATTTGTTTTTATATAAACTTAAATTATTATCATTTACTTGATTTATTTTGTTGTTGGTTTTACTGTTATACAATTAATAATCATCAAAATTTCTTTAAATGTGTGTGTTTCTTTTATACGCTGCCAGCGGCCACAGCGACCTTTCAGATGTTCTATAGTTGTTATTGTTGCTGCAAGTTTGATCGGTATTCCTCTATTTGCTTAGCCAGCTGCAGCCCGCTGATCACCACCCATTTGGAGTCGACGCTTACAATTTGTCCAAATACTGCGACAGATCGGGCAGACCCTCCTTGAGACCCTTACGTTTACGGGTATCCTGGACAATCTGGTAGGGTTTGCTGGATGGCTCGCACGGGTCACCGGGCAGCACTTGCCAATGGTCGAACACGCACTGAGGGAAGGCTTGACCTCCAGTGTTGGAGCGCAGATCGGCAGTGAAACCGAAGGACTCGTTGACAGGCAGATATGCCTTCACGACGAACATGGGAGTTCCGACCACTTGGTTCTCCTCGAAGACATGGCCACGACGTCTGTTCAACACACCGTAGATACCACCAACAGCGACTTCGGGGCACTGAATTTCACACAGATAAACAGGCTCCATTAGGCGGGGACCAGCCGTAATGGCAGCGGCGTACAGGCAACGACGGGTCGTTGGAATGATCTGGCCACCACCGCGATGGATGGCATCAGCGTGTAGGGTGACGTCATAAATGTTGAAGCGCACGCCACGCAGATTCTCGTCAGCCATGATACCCTCCTTGGAGGCCCACTGGAAGCCAGCGACAACAGAGTCCTTGATTTCATTAAGGTATTGCACGGACTTGGTGCAGTCAAGAATGAAGTTTGGTCCGGTTCCATCAGGGCCGAAGCACCAGATCTTACGGGCCTCGGTCACATCGTAGTCGTATTTCTCGGCCAGGTAGCGGGCACGCACCTTGAAGTCATCCTTGGAGCTCACATCACCATTGTCAATGTCCTCGGGCAAACCATCAGGCATGGGCAGAGCCTTCATGAGCAGACGGTTATGCTTGTTGGGCGATTTGGACAAGCACATCTGGTTGGATTCCTCACAGACAGTTTCACGATAGGAGACGACAGGATCGGACTTCTTCAGGGGGATGCAAGCGTGATCCTCCTCCAGATCCTTAAGGCAAATTTCCAAATGCAACTCGCCGGCACCGGCAATGATGTGCTCGCCAGACTCCTCAATGATGCACTGCACCATAGGATCGGACTTGGCCAAACGCTTCAGACCTTCCACCAGCTTAGGCAAATCGGCTGGGTTCTTGGGCTCCACAGCCACACGCACCACAGGCGACACGGAGAACTTCATGACCTATTTAAAATTTAAATTAAAATTATATTAAAACTATTAATAAAAGACTGCTGTTCTCTTTCTTACCTTCATGTTGTGGGCATCCTTGAAGGTGGTAATGGTACCAGTCTTAACCAAGAACTGATCGACACCGACCAGACCGCAGATGTTGCCAGAGGGCACATCCTCAATGGCTTCCACATAACGACCCATCATCAAAATGGTACGCTGAATGGCCTTCTCGTACAGATCCTCCTTCTTTCCAGGAGTATAGTTGGGGCCCATGATGCGGCACTTCTGGCCGGTGGCCACTTTGCCGGAGAACACACGGCCGAAGGCATAGAAACGTCCCTTATCGGAAGTTGGCACCATCTTGGAGATGTACATCATCAGTGGGCCATCGGGATCGCAGTTCTTAACAGCGACGGCAGCTTCATCGTCATGGGGACCCTCGTACAACATCTCCATACGGTACTTCTGGGCAACCACAGGTGAAGGCAAGTGGATGGCAATCATCTGAAGCAGAGCCTCACCGGCTGGCAGCCACGTGCGCATCACGGTCTTCAGTAGAGCCTTGCCATCCTTATCCTTATCCTCGTGCTTCAGAGCCACACCGATCTTCTCCAACAAATTGGTGATCTCCTCCTTCTTGTAGTTCATGATAGCGTCGAACACCTTGTAGATGGGATCCAGAATGTACATGCAGAAGGAGCGCTTGTTGTCTACCTCCTTTTGCTTCTGCCATTTCTTGGTCTTGGCATTGAAGAAGTTCTCACCCCAAAGGCTGCAAATACAAGATACAAATTCAATTTAGTTCTACGAAATTATCAATTTAAATAAAAATGTGCTACAAAACATTAACCAAATGATCTTTGCTTGAAAAAAAGAATTCGTAAAGAACAAAAATTTATACTCTTCGATAATAAAATGTTAGTATTTCTCTTTTTTGTACTATTATTTCTTAAGGCTCTCTTATTCGCTTACGTAAGGCATTGTTTTTCCATAACATAAGGCAAAAGAGATTAGCATTGAGTACTAAATTTTAAATTACTCTTTCCACTTTTATGGCACTTAATTAACAGAGAATAGGACTGCCGAAAAAATAAATAAATGACGTAACTTCTGACACCTCTCTTAAATACAGTCAAATTATCATTGATTAAGAAATACCACCACACTCGTTCCTATTCTATAAAGTTAAAGTCCAGATCTCTTGACGAACTGATCGTTGACAATGTCAACGAATCATTAAAATAGAAAATATAATTAGTTTACATTTTCTGCTTTTTTGAAAATAATTATAAATAGTATCCCCAGTTAACAGTTAAAATTATCCAGGAAAGAGTAAAACGACTCTCGTCTGTTACATGAAAAAAAAACTAAATGTCGAGTCACTGCCTTAGCAATGCATCGTTGGGACATTAGGAAAGAGGTCCCGATGCAGCGTTTCAGCAGCGTCTTCAGTTTTGATCTACTTTTATTATTGCAGCACTTGTGGCGCCCTCAGCACGCGCGGCTCTTCCGAAACTCCTCTGTTTAGGAAGAGATCAAAAGAGGTCGCACGCTCAGCGTCACACGTTTTGTGCTAAAAGCAAGAGGAGCAAATAGGGAGAGAGGGAGTGAACTTACCGGTTCATTAGCTTGACAACATCAATCTTGAACTTCTCGGAGTACATCTCAGAGAACTGCTTGAGGGTGAAGGCCCAGCCGTGGAGGCCGGAACCGAAACCGACGGAGCCCTTTGAGGGATCCACACGCACTTCTCCCATTGGACCACCATCATCGTTATAGGTGGCAATGATGACGTTCACGTTTTCAACGATACGCTGGAAGGTCTGGTAAAGCTCCTCAGCGTCCAATTGCAGCTCAAGCAGAGCGCGATCCATCTTGTTCATGAACAGAATGGGCTTGATACGCTCGGCAATAGCCTGACGCAGTACAGTCTCGGTCTGCACGCACACACCGGAGACGCAGTCCACAACGACGAGGGCACCGTCAGTGACGCGAAGGGCGGCGGTCACCTCAGATGAGAAATCAACGTGTCCGGGTGAATCGATCAAATTGATCAAGAAACCCTTGCATTCCTTCTCACGCTGATCCTGGTGGGTAATGAACACTAGATCCTTCTCTTCCACCTCGAAATACATGGAGATTGCACTAAACGGAAAACAGAAATTAATAAGCCATCAATTATGGGCGTGGTTTTTTTTTCTCCGGCTCTTACGTCGACTTGATGGTAATGCAACGCTCCTGCTCGTCCTTGCGCGTATCGGTGAAACGAGTCTCACCAGCCTTGGCTCCGGCAATGATACCAGCCTTGGACACGAGCGAATCGGTCAAAGTGGATTTGCCGTGATCGACGTGGGCAATGACGGACATGTTGCGAATATTACGCTTCTTGTCCATCAGGCCACGGATTTCGTCGACGGTGAAGTTGACCTATAAACCAGGTCATCGCATCGCATCGCAAAGGAAAAAGGAAGAGAAAGAAGAAAAGAGAGAGAATTAAGAAATGCAACTGTATTTAAGGTGAGCTGCTGTTGCTTATTAAAAATGGCGTTTGTACCACGCACATATACATACACGTCCACATCTGCTCAATCATCGTATAAACACACACACACACGCCTAGAGTTTGCTCAGACGATGTGAAGAATTGAGGTTAGAACAGAACAAAAACCACTTGCGTTCGGTTATTTCATGCAGTACACTTGAAATACCATCGTATATATGTATTGTAAGTACATATAAACACCTGGCAACATCTAGCTGTATCGGCAGCCAAGTCTTTTTTTAAAACCAAACTGCATACGTCATTTCAAGTCCCCTTGTGCTATTTTCTTTGTCTTGCATTTCACAACTATCGCACACCAACATACATTCATTCACTCTCTCTCACACATACACACACACACACACATATACAGGTAGACGGCTTTGGTTTGCTGCTGTGTCACGTCTGCAGTTTTTGCGTAATTTCAAGCATTTTCGTGGCGATCAAACAGGAAATTTTAACGCATTTCACTGGGGCATTAAATTTAGCTTCATTTGCTGTAATAATTTTAGCTAATTTTTACCTACCATTTTGGATGTTTATTGATTTTTGTGGACCAACTTTAAAAACACTACACGCCTGCACTGGCGTATCGACAGGAAAGAACGAGCAATGTCGCCGCGATAGAGACGGAACGCCGAACGATGGTATCGATAAATCAATTTTAAACTTAGCTATCGATATCTTTGTGTTGATTTTATCGATATAATTTACTGTTGCAGTGTGACCAGATCTGCAGAAAATGTACACGTGGCGCGTAAAATTAAATGCGATATTTATGCATTGAAAATAAATTAAATGCAAATTAATTTGCGAATTTTAAATTATTTTACATAAAAATGTTTGGGTCTTAGTACAGCGTATACGTTTATTGCCTTATTTTGGGTAAAAACGTTATGAAAATTAAAAAAACTAAAAAAAAATAAAATAAATAACCAGGGTTGCTTTAATTAATTTTATTTATAAAATGGTAGGCTTAATTTTAAAAATATTTTAGTATTTTCTAATAAATTAATTATAAATAGTTTTTAATGAAAAGTCGTGTAAAAAATAGCTTTGAAAAAAGCAGATGATCTGATCCGTTAGAAAAAGGGCGTGTCGGATTAATACGAAATAAATAATTATTCGTTTTTCTGATTTTTCTGGCTTAAAAAAAAAAAACAATAGTCAATACAGTGGCTAATTGTGCCAGAAAATGACTCAACAAGTTTTTTCTTACAGCGCGTGGGTAGAGAAGAAAATTCTATTCAGCTTTTCACGCCTAGAAAACACGTTAAACACGCAGCAATCGAACAATTAAACTGAAGAAAGTCTTTGCTGAAGAGATTATCTATAAATTAAATACAAATGATAATTGTTCTCAGAAATCCCCGAAAGAGATTCTTTATGCCGTTAATTAAGCAATTAATGAAGAGAGCACAGTTCTCCGCTTTGAAAGGCACTTTCCAAAAATCTTTGAGTTCAATAAAATTGAGTTATCCGATAGTAAGAATCATATAGTATAATTATAGTATAAAAAACATGATCACAGTTCGGATCAACTTGTGGAAATAGTTGGGTTCAAACCGGTTCGGTTTAGACCAGTTAGCAGTCTTCATAACCCACAATTTTCTAAGGAAAGTTTTTTATAAAAAATATTGTCTACAAAATTAATGTTTCAGGTAATATCGAGTCTAAGATTATGATTCAAATTATTTTTTGTGTAGAATTTTATAACAACTGTTTTTGTTTATATTTTTTATTTTAATTTAAGCTCAGCTTAATAAAGTTTCCACAATTACCGGTTGTTAACTTAAATTTCTTTTCTAAACATCAAAAAGTATGAAGCTTCATATAGCTTCATATTAGCTTTGCAACATGTCAAATGTTGCAGAGCCAAACTCACCTCAGTGAATGCCAAACTGTAGAGAACTTGGTCAGAGCAAACATGTGTGCAACAAACTTGTATGAGTTCAAAGCAAAACTTTCACTCAAACCTGTAGCAGCAACAAAGTTGCCAAGTTCCACTGACTCCAGCAGCAACAATTGCTCTGAATCTGCCCCATTCTACGAACAACTTGCCTCATGTGGCAGCAACAATGTTGTCGCAACATCATTGGCTGTGTTGGCTGACAACTCGTGCAGTTCCGATGCGACAGGCCGAACAGTTTTCAAGTGATTTTCTGTGCGTACGGTTTGTGTTAACGGTAAAACTAAACCTCTCACTGACACACACACGTGCATTTCTTCTGTGTGTCCGTGTGTATGTGTATGCCTCTGTGTGTGTGCGAAATGCATAATAAATAAATTAAAAATATAAAAAAAAAACTATTAAAAAAATTAGTGCATTAAAAAAATGTATATTGCATCTAAAAATAATTTCAATAAATAAAATAAACTTAAAAGTTTTACAAGAATATTTTAAATAAAAAATAAGAAGATCAGCACAAATATTCCAAATAAGTTTTTGAAAACAAAAAAGTATAAAATTAGACTAAATAAAAATTAAATATAAAATAAAGTTGGTCTAAAATAGTTTATTGGGCTTTAGGAAACTGAAAGGATTTTTGAAATAAAATTAAATATAAAATAACGAAGAAACAAGCTGAGCAAAGGGAAAGAAATTAAAATAATATAATAATAATAAATAATAATTAATTATAAAAATTTAATTTTTATACTTTTAGTTTCGATTTTATAGATTTTATCTAAATAATTATATTGTGTAACATTATTTCAACATATATCGAGATTTTATATAATTTCAGAAATAAAGGCTATGCAATTTTAAGAAATAAATAAACAAATAAATTATTTTAGTTACTAATTGAAATTTTTTCTTTTTAATTTTTGTAATATTCAAATAAATTAAAATAGGATAGTTTAGCACTTTTCAAATACTTTTTTCCCAATTAAAATTAGCTAGATTCACCTACATCAAGTATACGTAAATTTAGCTATTAATTATGCAAATATCAGTAGATAAATTAATCTATCTTTGATTATAAATATCTTGATGAACTTTTTGAAGTATTTGGAATATTAGCGGCATAAAAGAAACCAACCAACAAACTTAATTTTCTGACAAATTCTGCTTAAGACAAAAAAAAAAAACTAATAAGGAAACGCTGTCTTCGGCGCACCGAAGATTAAATACTCTTGCAGACTGGAATCAAAGCATTGGAAAATTGTCGCTAAATTGATATACCCTGACCGATTGTGACTATTATATGGTAATCTGATCTTAAGAATAAAACTTGTAATTTTTATCAAAATACGTCGGGGAACTAGAAGAGTCTTTTGCCTTGCTCCTTTCTATAAGATATAGTTGCCCGATTTGGAAAACAGTAAGTTTACTGAAGATATCTTGGACAGCAAAAAAGATTTACTTACAACAACTTTTAGCTCGATTCTTAATTTCTAGGGCGGCTATATGATATAGTTGTCCAATTCTTTCCGTTTCGAAGTTGCATGCAACAAAAAGAAGGCTCCATACCCGAATTCCATATACCTTGCTTGAAAGCCGAGATATTAGTTTGCATAGAAACAGGCCGACGGACAGGCAGATGGCTTCTCTCATCTTTCGTATCATCTCTTAAGGTCGTCTAGGTCGTCTGTTGCCTCCTTCATGACTAAATGATAATACCCTATGCCCTGCAAGAGTATATATATATAAAAAGAAGAAGAAAATAAATAATGTGAAATTCGCTTCCTTTTTTACTGTGATTTATCAACCGCATAAAATTATAGACCTCAAAGGCAGAAAAGTTTTGCTTTGGCCTTTGCTTTGATCGCAAAAGCAGCCGAACAACAAAAAACAAGCTAAAAAAGAAAATAAACAATAAAAAATAATAATTATAATAAAATAATAAAAAAAAATGGGATAAAGTTGCACCGAAACTTCTTCCAACGACTCCGTTGATCGCGTTCCCCTGCGTTTCGCGTTTCGCTTTTCGCGTTTCTTATTAGAAAATCCTTTTAACGCCAAAAAGGAGCCAGAAAACGAAGAGAAAAAAAACAACGAAAAAACACAAGAAAAAAGAAGAAAAAAAAAAAATAGCACGTTTTAAAAGTTTTACTCTGTGCGTTGTTGTTGTTTTTTTTCGTGTCCTGCGAAACCGGCAAACAAAGTAAAAGTTAGAGCGAAAGTTGTTGTGCAACGTGTGGAAAGTGCGGCAAAAATACAGCAGCAACAGCAACAACAACAACAGCAACAATAGGAACAACGGCGCAGCGTGCAAGTTTAATTCGATTTTAGTGTGTAACAATCAGTGCGAAAAACGCCAGGTAGCAACAACAACAACAACAACAACAACAACAACAGCAGCAGCAGCAGCAGCAACGAACAACAACAAAAAGCAGAAGAAGAAAACAACAAAAGCGCAGCGTGCAAAAAGTTGCAGCGTCGCCGTCATTGTCGCTATACACACACACACACATATAGAAACAATCCTGTGTGTGTGTTTGTGTGTGAGTGCGGGCGTGAGCGGAAGAACAGTAAAAGTGGATTAGCAGCAGCAGCAGCAGCAGCTAACGTCACCGCCGGCAGCGCAGTCAGCGCCCCACAAACGACTGCAACTGCGACAGCGACTGCGACTGAGACGCTCTTTTGGATTTAATGCCGAGCGCTTAGCGTGTTAGTCTCTCAACTCGTGACTGCTGTAAGTTGCTTGGCTTTTGGCCATTTTAACACATTTTTTTTTTGTTTTGTATTTTCGTTTTTTACTCTTTTACTTAATTGTAATTAATTTTAAGTTAAAAGAGCGCTGCGGTCACTGTTGAGATTTGGATTTAATAGTTGCAGCCAGCATCTTTTTAATTCTATTTAAGCGCCTGGCCGCAAAGAGTGGAGGAGTGCTTGGAGCGAATCACAGCCAGAGCTTCGCCTGGCTCTAGTTCTGAAATTCTTTTGGAAGATTTGAGATTTGCTTAAATAAAATTGATATATCTACTTAAGATCAGTGTTCCAAAGAACATCATATTTCGGTTCTGGTTTCGGTTCGATAGTTTTTCGAAATTTAACTAAATTACATTTTAAAAATATAGCCGAATCTGCAACGAACCGAAGTGTCTGGGGTTCACTTCAAAAATTATATTGTTTTGAGTATTCAAATTTTCTTTTAGATACTTTATAGCTGCACTGAATCTGAGCTTGAAACCAATATAATATTATATATATATTATATTTAAAAACCTCAAGTTTATTTTAAACACTTAGTGAGTGTTTTTCTCAACTGAACCGAACCAATTGTCAAATATATAGGCAAACCTAAAGCTTAACAGAAACAATATTTCTAGTTAGGGTCAATTTTAGGCCTAAGAATTAATATTTTCCTAACCTTAGATTTAACCTATTTCTTAAATTAAATTTAAGAAAATATATATGAAATCAAGGATGAACTAAGGTTCAAAGCTAAACCAATGGCTTCGAAACTTGAAGCCCATAATTTTTAACCAAAACGTGGGGTTAGACTGGATTTGGAGCTCCACAATAATTGTTTTGGCTTGCAGTCCTGACTATTTTGGCTCTAATAAGTTTTGACGGCCGAGCCGGAACATGACTCTTACAATTGTAATACAAAAATTGTGCTCAAGATTGGGGTGAAAAAATTTAGAACGGAAACAGACCAGTAAAATGTTTTGGTTCCAGGAATATCGGTTATTCGGGTATTTGGCAAACATAAAATAGCGGTTTCGGTTGTAGTTCTGGTATAAGTTTCGATAGTTTTATGTGGGTTAACGATGTCGTTCCGGTTCCGGTTTGATTTCCTGCTGAAGATGAACAAACAAAATTATTGGGTTATAGGGAAAGTGACTGTATAAAACTAGATTTATAAAAAGCAGCTCAATTGTGGCTACTGAAGAATGTGGCTGTTCTATTTAAATGGCCAAATTTGACGTGAAAATAGCCAAATTGGAAATAAGCTCAGGATTTGCATCTTTAAGTCAAACTGTGAATGCGTAACTGTATAAATCCTGTGGAGATTTTCAAGGCGTAAAAACAAGTTGACAGAGTTTTATATGTTAATCTCAGGCTTAGCCAGCAAGTGCCCCAGTAGGACTTGCCGAGGTGAAAACATTAATGAAGGACCACTGACGCCTTGCAATCAGTTCCAATTGTAGGAGACGATGTCCGGTTTCAATGTTGCAAATTAGATATGGGAGCGTGAGTATTTATATTTTTTTCAATCACGAGCGGAGCTTATTAAACTCACGAAAGGGATGAGTTACTGTGAAATCGGTTCAGATAAAATTGTAAAATATATATAAATTGTTCAAGGTCTTTTATTGTAGCGTTTACGGCGATTTCTTTTTATTAGAATTTCCTGCTTTTTTAGAGTATTTACGACCTTTTTTGAGAGCAATCACGACACGCACGCCCACCTCACGCGACTATCTCTATGGGGAATGTTACACGGCAGCACTTTGGACAATGAGACAGATTCTCAGGACACGCACGGATTGGGAATGGGAAAAGAGATAGACAGGAAAAGAGTGAGAAAGCGAGAAAGGGAAACAGAAACAGAGAAAGAGGAGTGACAGTTGCAAAATGTAACTGTAAATGGAAATGAAGGAAGGGGGGAGAGCATGCCCGCCTTCACATACAGTGACATTGCCAAGCAATGACATTCCCACATTGTGTGCGCTTCCTGCAACTTCCTGGCCAGTCCTTGTCTGGCACGTCTCTCTGTCTGACCGTCTGTCTGTCTGGCAGTCGTTGACTTTTGCATACTTTCTGTGCACTGGCGGAGAATTCGCCTTTTAAATTTCAACGTTTTATAATTTACTTAAAAAGTCGACCGAGACGACTTAATGCCCCCATTGTGTGCGGAAATTTTAAGAGCCTGTGTGTGTGGGTGTGTGTGTGTGTGTGTGTGTGTGTGTGTGTTGGTGTGTGTGAGTGTGTGAGATTCAGATTAGCTGCCTTTATTAAGTTCTCCGGGGCATATGGCGACGCTTCAGAGAGTAGTCATACTTTATGACGATTTAGATTGGTCTCATGCATCTGCCATATTTATGAGTTTATTGGGGCCAAGCCGATTTCGTTTGCCTTTGTTTTCTCAGCTCTTGAGCGTGTTTATTTTATAGCACTTGCAGAGAATCGAAGAGAGAGATAAACATAGAGAGAGACCCAAAATTTTAAAAATCGTCAAGAGTTTTAAGGCTTAGAAACGCAGTGGCTTTAAAACTGAGTTATGCGAGCTTAAGCTGACGTATGAGAATATTCTGATGCCTTTGAATGCAGCCTGGGTCTAAAGCCGAAACCGTTAACCAAAATAAACCGATTTATAGACTGTAACGAAACCGGAAATCGTTTACAGCAAGCGATATATTTTAACGATACTATTTCAATTGCAGTAACGCCATAAAATGTCTGGACGTCTTCGTCTGTCCTGTGGTTTCCATTCAGAGCACTGCTTCATACTGAGATAGCACCCAAAAGAGAAATAAATTGGGAACCGAATGAGAACGTGAACCGTAACAATAATTTGGGCACAGAACCGGAACCAATATTGGAATTTGAATCAGTGATTCCCTGGTTTTAATCCTGATCAAGTAACAAGTTTGCAAAAAGCTTCCTTCCTGGCTTTAATCCTGACTTGGGAAAGCTTTCTTCTGATTGTTACATTGGTCCAAGCTGAATGTTTATAAAACTTTTCCTGCACAGATCAAGCGTTTCATTATCTATTAAAGCTAACGGAAAACTACTCTAGATCCTAAGGATCATTTGCAGCTATCTTCTGGCCGTAACCCATCAATTAAATCCAAATTTGAGACTTCATTTAAAACGCTTGAAGCGCAGACTCTATAATTTTTTGGAGCTGTTCTGTACTTTGCTGTGGTATTCAGTGATTCTTTGATTGTGTGTAGCATAGACACTTAATAGGCAAAACCCCACACCAATTCTAGAATAATAAAGTCCTTCGGGAGGGGGCGGGAGGCGGGGTAGGGTGTCAGGAAGGTTTAGATAGGACGCGTGCTGCGTTAATGCAACTGCTTAACGCCAAGCAGATCCAGACACTGGGAACCCGAACGTGGCAGGCCAGTAAATTATGAGACTGCATAAAGTTGCTCGTTGTGTTCCTCTGTGTTCGTTGCTCAGCAGTTCCCCAAGTTAAACACTTAAAAGCTGCCATGAAATCAAAGAGCAGCCCCAGTCCCATCACTAGACAGGCTTTAAATTGGAGATGGGTTCGTGAGCGTGAGTGAATCTCACGCACATTTGAAAGCTATTTTTGTTATTTATTTTTATTCAATTAATGAATTAATTATTTAAGCCTCAGAATATTTTTTTAGTTTCATGGGAAAACCCCTTTTAATCACCTAGTCACGCCACCAGAAGTTTAACTAATTCAGCTTCTGTAAAGGTTCAGGAGATTTCTGTAACTGCGAGAAGAGAGTGGATATCTGGTGGAAGAGATTTCCGTAAAACTACTCAATGTGAATTTTCGTGATTGTGCGTGACTCACGCGTCCATCTCTACTCAAAATTCAAGTGGCAAAAGTTTCGCGCAAGTTGTTTGGGTAGTCTGCCTGCCAGCGGAGCGCTTCTTGGTGATGGGGATGTGGATGTGGATGTGGATGCTATGTATGTGCGGTGGAGCTGTGGTACCTGCTGGTCCCAGCTCAGCCCTATCCTGACACACATATTCATTGCGACAAAAGGCAGCAGGCGGCATGCGGCATGCGGCAGGCGGCTGGCGGCAGTCGTCATTGCGCTCGGAAATCTTATGAAACGAGCGAAAATTAAAATAAAAAGTGCTAACAGCCTCAAAACTTTACCTACTCCTTTCATTCTTTCTTTATTGCTTTCTTTTCTCTCAACGAAATGCTAGCAGTACTACTACCGGTACCGGTACTAGTACCAGTTCCTCTACCCATTCCCCATTCCCCATTCCCTATTCCCCATCCCACTCCACATTCTCTTTCTTTCGGCTGCTTGACTCCTGCTCCTTGGCTATGGCTCTTCAGATGCTTCAGGCTCGAGTAGCAGCTCGAAATAAATCTTTGAATGGCTTTAACATGTTTTCAGCGCAAGTTTCGTGCGGCGTTACGTCTGCCCTGTGATTTATACATGGTAAATAATTTATTGGTTCAAATTTTAAATTTCCATTTTTTTTTTTCTTCGCTCCTCAAATGGTTTCACTCACACAATTTCAAACGTCAATAGGTTTCTCTTTACTAATTTTTCATTTGTGCACAATTGCCTTAATATAAGAGCTGGTAAAAACATCGCAAACATCGGATGTTTCACGATGATTCAACAACGTTTCGTTCCGAAAACATGGAATTTACGATGTTTCCTTTCCAACTCCACTTAATATGACAGTAATTCCCATATTTAGCTTAGGTTTGAGTTACAGTTGCTGGAACACTGAACAGATTTAAGAGCAAAGTCCTACTCCTTTTATTCTATCCTTGCATCCTTTGCTCCACAAATCATTTTTAAACTCAATCATTTTTCTCAGTGCATACGAAATGCCGATACTCGATGAAATCGAAAAGCAGCGTTTCAGTACCAACAACAACGATGGCGATGACGGCAGTGCATTGGATTCGGAGAGCCATAACCCTCCTCTTAAATCTTCCTCCTTACCTGCCGCCTCCCATCTTTGGGCACAGCTCATCGCTCTTTGGGTTGACATGAGCGACGACTCCGACTACGGCGTCGTCGGCTCCATTTGAAACTTATTGCTCGCTGGGCTGTCAACACACAACGTCGTCAGGGCGATACTGCTGGTATGGGTGCCTACAATTTCTGGTATTCTTATACTCTATACTCTTACAATGGGTTAAAGAAGTATACTTCGCTTGGGGAATACGTATGTAACAAATAGAATGATCTTCGAGCCCATAAAGTTGATTATTCATTAGAAACAATCTATTCAGGTGTGTCTGTCCGTTGAAGTTCTGTCTTCCAACTCAGAGAAAGTATTTCAGGGTGCCAGATGGAAAACAGATTTTTGACTATTACTCCAACTTGAACCAAACCATGAACCATATCAGGTGTCAAAACTAAAGCTCAAAGTGAACTTCATTCGGGATAGGGATTCAATTTATGTTTTAGATATAAAGAACAGTCTTTTTCATCTGAAAATTAATATTTTCTGGAGCTTATAATCAAAATTTCTAGGAACCATTGGCCAAAACTCCGAACCAAATTGTTCTTAGAGCTCAGACGGAATATTTTTTAACGAAAAGGAAACTCGGTTAAAATCTTGATATGATGATAGGGCTTAGGAATGTCTGTTAGACCCGAGTACAGAGTATTTGCTAGTCGTGCAAGCTCGACATTCTCGGCATTCTTACTAGCTCAATATATATTATAGTATAGTTATGCATGGAAGTGACTGCAAATTCGATTTGACGTCATGCCTTGCAAGAAGTCATAATGGGAGCAGCAAGTTTCGTGTCGACCTCATTCCGATATTTTGGCTAGTCGTTAGGAAAACAACAGTAAACAGATTCAGCTGTAAGTATGTGCTTATTTTAAATAGCTTGGCTCCAAGTCTGATATATATATAAGTAGGTTCCCCCCGCCCACTTCCCCGCACCCTTTGCTTACCTGTGCGTGAGTTTTAATCAAGCGTTGCAGTTTTCGCTGACCGCGTCGCAGGCGTTGCACCTTCTGCTCTGAGCCGTTACTAATGAGAGGTAAACACCGTTGCCACGCCCCTATAAATCTCATTACAAAATCATAAAAATGTAAATTAACAGCGCTAATGGAGGGTGGTTTGATTAGTTGCAGAGAAATGTATGTGCGACATTGATTAATCGCTAAATTCAATTTATAATAATTTTCTGAAAATTTAGCCAAAATTAGCGGCAATTTTTCATTTAATACGAATCAATTAGATTACCATTTCAAATCAATCATGAATGAAAATTGAAGTTGTTAAATATTTGATTTAATTGTTAGTAATATGTTAATTATGCTTCAACTATTCATACCACCCTCGCAGCGCTATGTAAGGCGGTAAATAGAAAACCTATTGAAAAATATTTTCTGCTGGTTGTCTAATGAAAAAAAAGGGGCACGGTTTTCGGTAAGTTTTGATTCAAAGAGTTGGTAACGAGCTGATTAGCGTGTTAACTGCGCAATTTTTCGGAATTTGTCCGCCTGCCCAATAATCTGTGGCTCTGGCTGCGGATGGATGCTGGCGAGTTGACGAGTTGACGAGCTGACGAGCCGTTGATGGCCTGCTGGATGATAATGATATATGGCCATCGAAATGTCAAAATTAATAAGCACTGATGGCTGTTTAATGAGCCGCCGTTGCGCGCGCCGCTTGCGTCATCAATTGAAACCGCTGTCACGGTGGTTGGTCTGCATCGGTGGGTTCAAAAAGAGAACGAGGTAATAGGCGTAGGGGATTGTGAGAATCGTACATCTGCATTAGTTGGAATTTTTGTGGCTTTTATCGGGCAGGTAGGGTATCAGTTATGTGATTTTAGTTAGCTTTTATTGGTTAGAGGCAGAAGGGCGCTGAAAATGGGTGGACAAACAAGAAGGAAAAGGTTCTGTTTCTCATCTCCCACCCAATGGAAAGCTTTGAGAACAAGGCGATAGATCTATTGAATGTGAGAGTAGTTTATGTGCATTAATTGGAGTTTTTGTGGCTTTTGAGAAAACCAGGCGGAGAAACTAATTAAAAGCAGGGATTGAAGCCTCTGAGGATGAGGTTCGATCGTGTTCTCCAACTCAATGTGAAGCTTTGAGATTGAAGTGTTAAGCATATGGGAATAGTAGGCTGCATTAGTTGGAATCTTCGTGGTATTCATCGGGAAAGTATGTGATTTTTAATAGCATTTAGAACTTATTTTTATATAGAAATTACAATTGAAAAAATGCTGTTTTTCTTCATTTTATTATAACTCAAATAAAAATTTTGTTTCTAATGAAACATTTACCTTAATGAAATTTTTGACGGTATTCCTTTCCCATAAAAAAAATTAAATAAAAAAAAACTGTTTTTTTCTTTTACACCTTCTTTTTGGGGGATTCCTTAAGCTTTGTTTCAGTATTTTTCTTTGGCTCGCAAACAACCTCCCCTGGAATAGTTGTAGTAGTAACAGGCAATCCTAGGGATGGAACTCCAAAGAGTCTTTTTAGGAAACTTAGTTTCTTGTATGTGGCACGTTTTGTGCTCCTTTTGGGCTGCTTTCGCACCACACATAGACCAAGTTTTCTAAAGAAGCTGCTGCCTCTGGTGTCCAGCGCCTCCGAGATGACCAAATTTTGAATATCTTGCGGCTGATTGGGTAGTGTTACTTCTTCGATGGTTACAGTTTGTTTAACAGGTTTGGTGTGCTTGACACTTTGAGTAGGTTTGTCATCCGTTGTGACCACCTTTTTCTCCTTTTTCCCCTTTTTGGAAAGGTTTCGTTCGGTAATACGGCAATACTCGGCCAGAGCCTTTTCAGAGCTTTGCATACTCATATTATTTAAGGAAGTAATACTATTGAGTCGAGTGATCTTGCCACCAGTGAACCCATTTTGCGGAGAGCCACCAGAGCTGCGAGCGTTGGAGGTGGAGTGTGGAGCTTGACGTGCTTTGCTCTGGGGTGTTCCTTTCATCTGGTTTCGACATTAAAAAGCAATCTAATTATTTATATATCAAAATAGTATTTGAAACTAAAGTAAGGACTATCTCTTAGTGAAAGATTTCCAATTATAAATAAATAAATAAATAATAATTTTGATTGTTTTCGAACAAAAGAATCTCACCTGCAAATGAGCGCCCTTACATTCAGAGTCCTGGCAAAAGGACTGTGGTAGAATATCCGAATTCAATTTATCTATATCATTCGAAAGTGCACTAGTCCTTGGCGGTATATACGTAAAGTTGTAGTAGTTTCGTTGAGGCCGCTGCAATTGATAGTCATACCCAAGCTGACGAGGACTCTCTCTCTCCCCCTGTACCAGATTCATGCCAAAGATATTCATCTGGGTTCGTGGTTGAGATTGGGGATAATAATACAACTGCGGATACTGCTGTTGCGGCATATACGAATAATTGTTTGGCATGGAAGGTCCTGGCGGCATAAAAACTTGTTGTTGCTCCTGTGGACTCGATGGAGGAAAAGAGTTGCAGATGTTGCCCACGGAATCATAGTAATACCACATGGGAGCGTTAAAGTTGCACACTGCATTTGGCTATTGGAAGGAAAATAGAGGATTGTGCCATTAAACTTATAAAAATCAATAATTATGTTAAAACCCATCAATATCCAACCCTAACCGCTAAAAAAATGGTAGAGAATAAAAATGAATGCGGATTTTGGTGTAAATGGCAAAAGGGTATCCAAATATTTTTCCTCAATTAAACAGGTCCATTAAACCTACCTATTGTCCGGATATTCAAATAGGTTTTTCTAAATAAACCCAAATTCCTGACTTAAAATCAGAACTTAGGTTCGAACTTTCGAATGGAAGCTGAGTAATAATTTTGTAAGTGTGGAAGAAAAATTTCAGGACAACGGACGTTATGAACGTTGTTAGTTTTTGTAGATCTAAATGTTTGAAAAAAGCTATACAGGAAGTATATTCTAAATTTGGTGATCCTAGCTTTCTCTCTCCTCTCTTTCCCTCTGTTAGATATATAGATCTATTCAGCTAATGATCCTTACATAAATTCTCCCAAACAGAGCACAGTTTTGTTTATCCATTGCATTTGTACAGAGTATGATAGTTAATTAATTATAGAGTATGATAATTAAAGATAATAAGTTATATTAGATAGACTCACATTTCCTGGCTCATTAGGGCGTACAGCTGCTTTGGGATGAGGACGCCTGTGTCCCGTTTTCTTTGCCTTAGAATTATTCCTTAATTTCGAATTTTCCGTATTTTGGGAAGCCGCCATTTTTAGTGTATAGTTTTTTTCAGCTTTGTCCTGTCCGTAAATCCTTGCAGGTGCTTGTCATTTCAAATGAAATCTATGTTTAGACCTGGTAAGGAAACATTTTTCGTGTTTTTTTTTTTTTAATTTTTTATGTGTAAGTAAACAGTGAAAACTGAATACGAATTGACAAGCAAAGCAAAGCTACCGGATGCCTAGCTTCACTGTGCACTGAAAATCACGAGACTGAAAGAGATTTTCTTGATCCAAGGACGAAAGGATCGATCGATCGGCTAACCGTGTCTATCTGTCTGTCTCATTATATTCTTCTAGCTGCCATACGGTGGAAAGATCGGTCTAAAAGTTGTTGTTTGGAAAACTTTTCTGTTTCTCAAGATATTTTGATGAAAATCACTTGTTAGTTTTCTAAATTCAACCTAAAATAATATAGCTACCACATCAACAATTGCTTAATATAAATAAATTGCACAATTTTCCAGTCTGCTCGGGTTGGCGTAACTACTTTTTTTTTGCTGTGCCTAACAATAGGTCGACTTTATTTTTTTCCGTGTAGCTTGTCGTTTCGCTCGACCCTTTGTTTGCCACATATGCAAACATTTTTGATGAACTAACCTGAAGCTGAAACACGGGCCCCAACTCTGATGAGCGAGTGGGTTTCCCCCCAGGCAATTCCCGCCAACAATTTAATTGTTCATAATTTATGAACTTGTCGACGACAACGACAACATCATAAAAACCCCGAAACATAAACAAACAAAATGTTATGCAATGCCACGCCTCCCCCGCCCAGTTGGCCAAACAATCTGTGCATAGAAATGAATTTCACTTTGTTTGTCGTTTGTTTTTTTTTTTTTTTGTTCCGGGCGAGGGCACCAGACGCGACAAGAGACGATTCCATTCCCCTCTCCCTAAAAACCCTGGCACCTTAAATGGGTTACCTTTCGGGTGGGTGCGTTGACTGGGAATTGGCAGGGTGCTGGGGTGCTGGAGGGTTGTACGCTTAAGCAGACGTCACTTTTGCTAATTAAAAGTTCAATGCGCAACATTTGCTGCGGCAGCGACAGTGGCAGCAGCAGCAGCGGCAGCGGCAGCAACAACCAAATGGCAATCACAAGTAGAACAGTACAATGACAATGACAAAGGGAATGAGGTGAGCGCAAAAAGACAAAAAGGAAAACAAAAAAAAAAAAAAAAAACAGGGAAAATCAAAAGGAAATTTATGCTTCGGCTGCCGAAGTAGGAATACCCTTTTTTATATTGTTTTACGGAACAAGCGGTCTTCAAATTCTTCAACATTTTTAAATGTTTTAGTTTTTTTGAATAAATATTTTTATTAAATATTTTCAAAATAAGATTGGATTGGATAAATAGTTTTATAATATTTTAAATATATTCTTAATTTTTGGAAAACAAGTTTCTGCAATCAAAACCATTTTTTTGCTGTTGTCCTTAGCTTTCAAAGTCAACTAAATGAATTTTTTCATATAAAATATAATAAAAAATAAGCAAATATAAACTAAAAAAAAATTATAAATTTAAATTCTTTTTCTTTATTTTTAAATCTGTAGTAACTGTTGTAATTTGAGAAATCTAAAAAATAAATAATATAAAATTTGGGTATCAATAAAACAAAAGGGGTGGGTATGTATTTATTAGGGTGGACCTCTTATGTAAAAATTTCACTAGGACAAATTGACAACCTCTGAAGTGGGATAATCTTCTGTTTCTTGATATTTTGATGTGGAATAAGTATATCCAAAGATAATTTGTTTCTTAAGTCTGTTGAGCCCATTAAAACCAAAGATTAAATTTCGTTTGTCAACATTTCTTTGTCAAGGTCCAACCTAATTTTTAGTTCGTTCCTTCTGAAACACCCAAGCGTTACATTTTTTGCATCAAATTCATAATATCCTTTGGAAGAAAGTATTGTTCAATAGGGAATGGTCTGAAAAGAAAGAGCATAGTTAATTTATTTTAAGCGTTCTGCCTTGTGTCTGTCTCTTTTTTTCTGTGTGTCTGGCAGTGTCTGTCTGTGTTTGAGTTCTGTTTTAAATAGCATACGAAATCAGTTTTTAATTATTTAATTAATTGCGTAACGTTATGCAAATAACTGATTGATTTTTCGGAATTAAAAAGTACTATAAAATTGCATTGTAACAAGGATTCGGAATGAGCTTAAGAAAAGTTTAAAAAAATCACTTGCTGCAAAACGTTTTCAATTATTTACGGATTAAAGAAAAGCCCCCTTCATATATTAATGTGTAAAAATATTTATATAATATGTTAAAGTGGATTCTGACAGGTCTCGTTCTGTCATTGTTCCAACCCTTTTGCTTGACTTTCTGTTGAACCAAATGAATCTGAAATTAACCCCATTAGGAATTTCTCCATCTCAGACTCCAACCTAATTAGAGAACGTTCCAACTTGAATCCCAACGAACGACAACAAGCAATCACACTCAAATAAAAACCACATAAAATCACCTGCGAGCTTTTACACACTGACACCCACGCATCGGGCATGGGCAGCCCCAAAAGGGGGGATTTATTTATGACCTCGCATGTTATATTTGAAGTTTTATTTTTGATTTTTTTATTTGACTCGTGGGGCCGCCAGAGGTGGACATATACCACAAGTGTTGACAACCGCAACATCACAGCGCCTGTCACAGCACATTCCGATTCCAATTTCGATTCCGATTCCGAGTTAGAGAGGGCGGGAATGGAACTGGAAAGTTTTATCTAAAGAAAGTAAAGAATTTTTCACGGCTACCTGAGCATAATTACCGGAGAATGTTTCGCCTATTAGATGAACTTTTATAGCTTGTCCCTGAGACAGGAGGAAACAAAATTGATACATGACAAAGTTTTACATGACAAAGTTTTAATAACATTTGCTGAACGAACTGAACATTTCCCTCTCATATTACATCATAATTTTCCTATTTTTAGCATTTTCCAATTTGTGGAACGTGCTCGGCGACCTTAAGTGCTCCCTGATGTGTATTTAAATGGTTTAGGATTGATTCAAACAGCACAAATTTTTTAGTTATTTGCGGATATCATAAATTCTGAAAAATAATAAATGTTTGGTGTCTAAAAACTGAATAGTTGGCATTGCAAGCCTTTAGTTTTAGCCATTTAAAGGACATAAAATTATTCTAATTTAAATTGATAACAGAAGAGGCTGCATAGTAAGGAAATGCACCGAAGATTGCATACCCTGGTAGACAGATTTATTCTCAGCGATTATTCCTATAGCAGCTAGAGTAGATAATAGTCCCATTTAAAGACTTTGAGGCAGAGAAAAATGGAATTTAAATTTATCAATTCTTAATTTTAGTTCGAGTCGTACTTGAAAAATATAAAGATAATTCGTTCTTTTTTTCTTTTGAAATCAAGGAAAGATTAGATTAAATAACGAATCAATATTAGATTCAATTACGAGCCAACCTACTGTAGACCGATGAATCTTGTTGAGATTAAATTAAGTACGATAATTCTTATATTAATATAATTTAATTAGTATAATTAATTATAGCATTGAATGAGGAACAGATCTGGTTTTAATTCGGACTATTTTCAAGGTAATTCGATATAGAAAGAAGTTGATATCTACATTTCTGAGATTGAGAAAAGCAAGCTTAAATCAAGAATAGTTAATCCAGGATTGCTGGAACGATTAAAGTACTGAATTCATGATTCAATCCCGCTTTGTTTTTCTGTGGACAAAGGAAATATTTAAGAGAACATTAATTACATAAATACCAAATCTTGAGCTGCTAAATTCTTGACTTTAAAACAAAATTAATTGAAAATAACAACAGCAAGGGCAAAAAATCAACCGAAACAAAATCCACGTACATAAATCTAAATTAAATAATTCAAAACAAAAAAAAATCCAGGATAATTTGTGAAGCTTCCTTTTGGTGCAACGGCATTTCCTGTCAAGTGTTGTTCCAAGCCACAGTCCTTGATTCTGACGCCGAACCGAACCCCAAATAAAATTAAACATTCTCCGTGGAAGAAGAAATGAGTAATGTCGTTTGTACTTAATTTGAATGACAAATGTTTCAGTGCCGTAAACGTATTTATTACGCTCTCGTCTGTTGCTGGCTGTTTACGTTGTCTTCAATGAATGCTCCAAGGACCCAAGGACCCAACATCCTCTCCAGCCTGCCCATATATCTTGGCACTTCCTGGAAAACCTTGCCATCAGCTGGTGTTCGGTTGGCGCCCTTCATTAATCGTCCCCATTCGCAGGATTTTACAATATTTTGCTTAATTATGCAAAGGCCAACTTCTCGTCTAAACAAATGACAAGTCTTATTGATTTAATTTCTTATCGTTGTGTTTGTTTATTTATTTGTTTATTTACACTAAACTTAATGGATTTCCCTTGTGTGCGTTTGTGTGGGTATTAAAAGATGTGTGACTTAAGACAGCAGCCAATTAGTTTTAACTGGAATTTTAAATGTTAAATATTTAACTGATTTTCCCTTTTCTTATCTATTCTATTACAGCATGAAGCCAGAAATGATTACCAGAAAATTCAGATAAAAATGACGGCCCACATTTATTGGAAGACTAAACAAATTCGGGCAGTTTTGCTCGTGGTAAGTTTTGGCAATTCTTTTAAAATTCTTCCAATATAAACTAAAAACTTAGCTGCAAGGAAAATAAAGGGAAAATTTTGGAAAAGAAAATAACCGTCAAAACCAAAGACACATTTTTTATGCTATTAACTTAAAAGTAAACTTGGTCAAGGATGATAATGTGATGTTGTTGTTGATGGACGCAACATATGAAAATTCAGTTTATCCGGGCGACACCGGCTAAAACTGGCTTTACTTACAAGTATTCTGGCTGCCTCGATCTTAGAGACTATTAAGCTTTCAAGAGGGAATATTTCGCTCTTATACAAATTACTTTAAAGTTTGAAGAGCGGCTCGGTTTGTAAACATCAAAATAAAAGCGAGAGTCGTGCCGAGGACTGGAATACCCCTAGTAGTAATCATTTATTTAATGCATCCTTAAGGGTAATTCCTCTGCCACGATTGCGCATAAATGTAATCAGGTTTTCCATCTGTTACCATTTTGTTAACCCTAACTGCAACTTAAATATGCTCTAATAATAATAATCATAAAAGTCAGTTGGCAAAAATTGTGTGACAATTATAAACCAGAGCAATATCATCGTGCCTGTCGTCATTTACGTCATCGCCGCCCGTAATCTCATCCGTGTCCTTAGTCCTTCCTCTGTTGAAAACGGCGCAACATTCATAAATTTTAAAGCAGCCCACAAAAAGGCCAAGCATCAAATTTCCCAAAAATGTAATAAAACATCAAATTACCAATAATTTAGCTGGCAAAGCGTTAACCCTTTTTTTATTTTGGTTAGGACTTGTTGCCTTGAGCATAGAAGAGGCTCTGTGTTGTGCTTAAGAGTCTGACAGCAACACGTGCCGCTTTGTGATTGCGGATATTTTTCGACGGATTTAGAATCCCTTCGGCATTTTATAGCGCCAATGAAGCAGAGAGACCCGAGGCCCGAATCGCAACCTTAATCCAAGTTCAATGTATTTTGCTGGTCATTGGCTTTACAAAGGGGGCAAAAGGATTAGGCCATGTGGCTTGTAATCCGTTATATAGTTGTATACTCTAATATATGTGTGTGTGTTTGTGGGTATGTTATCTAATGTGGGGGCGTGTCAGTGCCCACAACAGTTACTTGTTACTGTGTTCACATTACCATAATGTGTTTTATCTGGCTGCTGACTGCTCGGCCCTTAGTTAGAAATCACTTAAGATGCTCATACGATCCACCCCTCGAATCCCTGGGCACTACACACAAAAAAATAAACGCAAAATTTCAATCAATTCCAGCAGTTTCATCCCCAAACTTCTTGGTTTTGAAAAGTCCCTGAAAAGGCAGAAATAATTAAAGAATGATTTATGGAATGTCTTATAAAATACTTAATATAAATATTTCAAGTATCTCTTTTTGAATAAGCAAGATTATATACATTTATTTATTATTATTTATTTAATATTATTTACTTATTAAAGTTAACCAAGTCTTGGGTTCAGGCTCCACTTGAACCGTAAGCCATACCCCAATGCTAAGCCAAACCTCCTTCTACCTTTTACAGTTTTGCAGTCCTTACTTTTAACCTGTCTCTTTTGTTCCTGCGTCCAGCTTAGCTTCCGAAAGCTCTCCAAAATACCCTTATGCACTCATATATACTGTGTATATGAAAAATAAAGAATTGAGAATTGAAAGGATGCTGGTCTGTAAGCAAAGTACTGCCCTGACTTCAAGTTTGATCCGGCTTACATGAACTCTTCTCGTATTGAATGAGGATTATGAGGATTGATTCAATGCACTTCAACTAGATTAATGTTGAATTCAAGCTAAAATATTGTACCCAAAGTTTGAATACTGTTGTCGGGATTAAGCCAATATTCTGCTTTCTTATTGTACTTTACTATTTTTTTTTTCTCTGTGTATTATCCCCATACCTCACCCTGTTTCCAGTTAGTACTCGGTTGGCTGCATGTCTGGACTGGACAGAATGGTTGCTCGGATGGTTAACAACGCTTCATCGTCCACGTCCACGTCCTCATTCTCAGCGTCTAGTTTGCTCGTCCTTGTCTTGGCATTTGTTTCGACTTGCGTGAAATTGCAAAATCAATCAATTCGATTACGTATACGTAATATTTATAAATATTTAATGTTAAGCTTTATACGCATTTTTGCTGCCTGCCTTCGATTTGATGTTATGTAAATGGCATTGTCTACCATCAGTAGAAGAGTTCTGGGTGGTTCCCCCATCCATTCTAGATATGTTTATGTGTGCGTGTCCTCTACTGCTGTGTTTTATGAGTATGTACGAGTATTACATCCCGCCTTTCCAGGCACACCAGGCACCCCAGGGAGCCTCATGTACATGTTGCGGGTTACGCTGCACGGGCTCCTGCTCCTTGTAATAGCTTCGATATGTTAATAAGCAATTCGGAGGCAAGTTTTGGGCAGAACCTCGAATGTGCTGAGCTCATTTGGGACACTATATATTGTTTAAGAACAACTTGTGTAGTCAATTCAATTGACGTTCAGACAAATCGAACTGTTTTCCTACCTTTATGGAATTAAAGGTAGGAAAACAGGTATTACCAATTTGTCATTAGCTTTGTAACTGGCTGGGAAGGTTTAGTTTCTATCCGATGGAAAAATACTCTTCCAAAATTATGAAAATTTGGTGAGCCTTTTAGTTTGACTTGGGTAGCAGAGACTTTTTGGTTTCTAACTTATTTTCAGAGCAGTTCACAGCTCTAATTTGTATTAAGTAAGAGTATCAAGATTGAAAAAATGATGTAAAAAAATTAATATACCCTTTTCAATCAGTCACCTCTCGAAATGGGGTCAATTGAAAATGTTTCATGTATTAAAATCAGCTTAAAGGAAATGCTTGCTGCCACTTACTGTTACTGGTATTGTTAGAAAAATGTATAATTTGAGAACTTTCAAATTGAGAGATTCCCAAAGTTATTTGTGCGATATAGTTTCATTTTAAATTGTTTTTAGCAGTTCATAAAATATGTAAACGATTGTCGTGTGCAGCTCCCCTGCTCCCCTGCTACTTGGCTCCTTTCCTCCTGTTATCCGGAAAAGCCAGGCATATTTTAAAGGTTGTTTTATTTTTTTTTACTATGTTTTCTGTTAGGTTGTTCGCTTTCGGACTACATGCAGTGGCTTTTAAATAAATGCTGTGCTTTTTTGTGAGGCAACCAACAAAAAAGTTTGTTTAATTGTTTTAAAATGTCTGTGAGCAGAAGTGAAGCTGCCTGCGAGCGGTGCGGGGGTAGCAGAGCGTGAATTGTTTGTGCTTTTTATTTGCGCACATAATTTATGCATGCGGTGCCTTTGGCTGAGCTCTGCTCTGTTTTGGTGGGTTATCGGGAGGGGGGTTTATCGGGTGGGGGGTTACGATTCAAATGGAATAACTGGAAAAAGTCAAATTGTGAGGTTTGCCATTCGGTTATTTGGCTGTCGAGTCTCGGCGAATATGGCAAATGGAAATCAAAATGCAAATCAGTAAATTTGTTTTGATTTTTCAATCGATATGTGTGCTTTTTTCCGAAGAATTATCGATAGTGTTGATTGTCATACAAAGTAATTGAATTAAATGTCAATTAATATTACTACCTTTGTTCACTTCTATTGCATATAAGTCAATTCATATATACAAAATCAGAAATAGTTGAAATATTCGTTATTTAATATTCTGCTCACGGCTAAAACAAGCCTTAAGCCAACTAGTTCTTCCTTGGGTATTCGCCTTTTTCTCAAATCTGAACCAAGCTAAGCTCAAAAATAGTTATAATAAATAATCTTGCAATAGTTTTTTGAAATATGTTTTTAAAATTAACAAATATAAATTTATTTCAAAATTCAAACAAAAAGCCTCAAAACTTGAACCGCATTTTATTGAAATATTAGCAGGCTTGAGTCTGGTTTTCTGGTCAACTGAACTTTCCCGGCACATTTTCTTTTGGGCTTGCAGCCTGGATCGTGATAAAGTATAGCGCTCTCAATTAGCCATAGAAACATTGCTGTTGTAGCCAAAGTTTCGAAATACCATTTGAATTGGTTGAGCCTCCTCCATTTAGACAGCATTTGCATCTGACATACGAATTTGGGTCATCAAAATGTTGCCAAGGCTCAACAGTTGAAAGTCACCAAATATCGCATGGCATTTTCACGCATCGCGCTATCGCCAGAGCAGGGACTGTAAATTGCTGCGTATTAATCAACGTCGAAATACCAGCACATGCCGCAGGACCTGTCTAACACAGAGGCCACCAAATGTGTGTCCTGTCGGTTTGCTTAGCTCTCACTTTACACTTGGCAAGAAAACAGCACTACTTGGCCAAAAATATAGAAACTTCCTGTCGAAATCCTTTTCATTGATTAATGTTTTTTGTTATTGTTTTCATCGTATATTCCTTGGAACAGCCTTAGATATTTGTTTAATAAATTTATAGGCAAGCCTAAAAGTAGACTCCAATTTTTGTATCAAATTAATCCCAAAGTCAAATTTAGAAATGGGTCGTAGAAATCACATTTTTTATAAATTACAGAAAAAACTTGAAGGGAAAATTATCTATGGCATGTCGACTTTAAAATAAACTTGCGGAAGTTTTCAAATTAACAATATGACAAATATTTAAAAAAAATCATTTTTGAAGGGCATTTTCATTTCAAATAAAATCTAAAAGATATTCACTATTTTTTTGAGTGTATTCGTGAGTGCGTGTGTGTGTGGGCTTACTGGTGCGTAATAATTGCTTGGCCATAGGCTCAGCGTCAACCTCTCAGACACACGCACGCACACACACACACACACACACACACACACACACACACACACACATACGCACACCTGCCGGAGATAGTTCGTGATATTCAGTCATGTGATTAGCCGCACACATGCGAGTGTGAATATTTGTGTAGCCCTCTCTCTCTTTCTCTCTCTGTGTGTGTGTGTGTGTAAGTGTGTTTATGTCCTGGAGCCTAAGCCTGGGAGTGTATGAAATTATGCGGAAATTGTTGCATATTTAAGTGGGCACGCGTGAGTCAGTGTCAAAAAGTTTGTGTGTTCGGCAGAGAGTTTAAAATGTGTACATAAAAAAAATGATAAAAAAGCTGATTAAACAAAACGCTGATAAATAAATATTTACATGTTTTTTATTGTTTTTGAGTTTGGGTTAATTTATTATCAACTCTGCAAAGGTAATGAAACGAACGATCTACTCTTTTTGGCAGCTTTTAACCGAGCTTACACTGAGCGGATAAATCCAGAATATAGCACTTCATTCAAAGAGGAGCTATGAAAACAGATAAATCGTCTCCTTTGATTTAGATAATGAATTGAAAAATCTAAGACTTCCTATAAATATATCAAATATATTCTCTAATATCGTATCTGATACCAGTTGTAAATAAAAACTGATTTTTTCTTTAAGCTTACTGAGTGTCTATTGAAATGCATAGCTCATTCTTCAGTCCTTCAATAGAGTTCGAATAGTTCAATTTAGTTTACCCAATTATCCAAGTTTTGGCAGTCAACAAATCCTAACCACAATTCAATAAGCCAAAAAACCAAACTGAAACCTTAGCCAACAACTGAGCAAATCGTTCGTCTCTTTCTTCTAACCGCAAGGAGCAAATTCAACCTGAATTTAACAAATGATAAATTAATTTTAGCAATTGTAGCTGAAATTGAAATGCATAACTTTTTTTTCTTCGTTCGGTTTCCTTGGAAAATCATTTGGCCGGTGCACAAAAACTTTGAGTAATTGCCAAAAGAAAAAACGCTCGAGGAAAAGCCAAAAGGGGAGGGAAACTCAAAGAAAAGCATCAACTAAAGTTTGTTATAAGTACGTAGCTGTACTCTTAGAATATATGTATGTATGTGTATATGTATATGTTGGAATGTATTATGTTTATAAGAAGTTTCTCCCCCTTTGCCTTGCTACAAAGTCAAACTGAACTATTATTGGCACGTTACGAGGCAACTGAATAGGGAACTGCTTAGTGTGGTGGAAATGGCTTTAACTAGGGTCAGCTCTCCCATACACATACGTATATACATATGTATGTGTATATATACATACATTAACTGTCAGCAGTGTTAGCATTGCTAATGTATGAAATATTTCATGATTCCGCAGCTGACTTTCCCTATTATTCCCTATATTAAATAGAGGAAGGTATTCCGAGCTTAAAAGCGAAATATGCATCTTGCTGCGCTTACCGTGGGTAAAGCAGAATTAAGCGGAGATACAAACCGGTTGGAGTCAGCATCTTCTTACTACTAAACCACCTATAGAACCTGAATCCAACTGGTTCTCCTTTCTGATACAAAAGTTTGTTTCTAAACTCAACTGAAAATTGTTTTTAATTTGCTTAAAACAATAAAGACCAGAAAGAAAGACATGCTCCTGCTTATTGTTTTTGAGGTAGATATCTTTTATATCTAGAGCAGAGGTCAGATTTTGATCAAATACATATGCAAGTGTTTTCGACCTATCGTTCCAATGAAAGCTATATGATATAGTAGTCCGATCTTAAAAGACTTTAACTGGAATGAAATACACATAACTTCTAAATAGTTTCATCGAGATACCTTGAGAAATTTAATAAATGTTACTGTACCCAAACCCTTCAAAAAATCTAACAATTTCGCATCCTTTAAAATTCACAATTCTGATCTTAGTGTCCAATTTAAGTTTGGACTCCTTGCCAGTCTCTCCTTATTTCTTTGTCTGCTCTTTGTGAGTTCATCGATTTATGTGAGAGTATAAATTATTTACATACCCTGAGTGATTTATTTCCTTAAATTATTTTCGGTACAAGGTATTCTGTAGTCAAGCACAATGGACAAAGACATTTCTACTTCACTTGCTCATATTCCCTTACTGACTTTTATTCATACTACACTCGCTACACTACACTACACTACACTACACTACACAGTCGCATTGCATTCTTTTATTCATTCATTTCATACACTTTGAGTTTAGTAGTTTCTGCTCTCTCTCTGTCTCCCTCCACAATTCGGTTCCATTCTGCTTAGTTCAGTTGGTTCGTTCATTTTGAGCTGAGTTCAGTTTTGTTTGTTGTCGGGTCTCTCCCACATTTTCAAACATATAAACTCAGACTTCTCCTTCTATATAGAAGTACAATGGTTATAAGCAGCGCTGAAGTGACGAGGTTTTGCTACAACGGCATGGCATTGTTTCCAGGGGTTTCTGCTGTGGACTGCGGGTTGCGGGGGTAAATGTAATGAGGGATGATGATGAGGACTGAAGATTGGGGCTAGTGGACAGACGGCGACGCTAGCAACGATGCATTCATTCAATTGGTCACAGCGCCAAATACGCTGGAGAGCGGTTGAGCTAGTTCAGCACTGTAAATAGGACTTCAAGGGAATGCTTTATAAAGAAGAATGTAACAATTTGTCAAGCGAATTGAATGTGTTTTTTTCCCTGAAATAAAAAGTAATTTTCGGCACAACTGACGAATCCTAAAGACTCTCAAAGAATTTAAAAATGGAAGAGACCATGACAAAAAAAAACTGCAGAATTCTGATCTCATACTTTGTTGGGGTTCAGTATTTTTATTGGAATCAGCGTTTTGTCCTGGCGTATAAAATACTTTTCTGTTATTTTAATGGAAATCATATTAAAGAATTAACTTAAATATTATGATTGAGCACTTCTTATTGTTTATATGACCTCCAAGGATTCGCTGACAATATCAACCATGTTAATTTCCAACTATGTCTCTTATGAATTCTCCTAGAAGTCGATTGGATCAGGGTTAGATATGAATTCTCCTAAAAGTAAATTGGATTGGGCTTAAATATACCTATAACTTGCATAAAAACAAAATATATCATTTGCTAATTAACAAAAGAAACAAATTGGATGCCGATATATATCGCAAGTACGATTGTGAATCGAAGCTTATAATCGATATATTCACTTCAGTCTCCAACGCTTATAATAAAAAGAATTATAGAATCTTAGTTTCTTACAATGCATAAGGATCCAGTATACTGGAATACCCCAAATATTTTAATGTAGGTGACCAAAAAAAATTGTTAGGAAAGACTATCTTTGGCCCGCCGAATATTACATACTCTTGCCCCTTAAGAAATGAAAAAGATTGTCTTTTGATGATTTTTCCTATGGGAGCTACATAATGTGTCTGATGTCTGATCTGTCTATCAGTTAGCTCTAAAGAGAGACTAGATAGCATCCAAGCAGACTGCAGCGACTCGGCTAATATTATATATATAGTTTATGGGGTCGCCTCCTTTGGTGTTTTATATATTTCATGACAAAATGACAATGCCCATTGCAAGGGTATAAACAAAAAATTAATGATTTACTTTTGCAACTTTTGTATATATGTATTTATGAAGTTTGAGTTGGAGCTGGAGTTCGAGTGCCAGTTCCAGGGGCATTCAGGAGAACAGTCATCTAATGGCCTGGCGACAACAACAGCAACGACAACCGACAACCGACAACCGACAATAGTAGTAGTCATGGCCTGTATATATATACATATTTATATATGTACTTATGTACCAAGAGCGGACGAGGAAAAAGAAACGCCAGTAATGAGACTTGTCCATTTGTGGTAATTAATTTTAATGTTGAGCAGCGACGATGGCGACTCTGTTGACCACAACGATGTCAATGGACATTTGGCGTCATTTCTGTGGGTCGTCAATGGTGAACCAAATAAGGAGAACAAAAAAAAAAAAAATGGAAAAAAAACTGAACAAATTGAAATTAGAAATGGCAAACAGCCAAACTGGCAGCTGAAATTGGTAACTGACGGTCTGACACGGCCATTGTGCTGGATTAGTTGGTTGACTGCTTGGCTGGTTGGTAATTAGTTTTGGCTGTGACTTGAAACACCTGAAAGCTCAATTGTTCTCAGCTCTCATAATTTATGTAAAATTAAATTACCAAAAATGCTCTAAGCCCCAGTCGTGTGTGTGCGTGTGTGTGTGTGTGTGTGTGAGCCGTCTCTTGTCGTCAAGATTTAATCTTGGTATCAATTTGTCGAAGTGTGTGTTACACTTCATATAAAAAATGGTTGGCTTGCGTGCCGAAGGGTTCGTCGGGAATGACATGAAAGTCTTTTGTTGTAAATGGGGCAGGTCCGAAAGAAAAAACGTTGCCCCTTCTACTCTTTCCCAGCGCTCCACTCGAAACTCTTGTAGTGCTTTTGTGTGCGCTTCGCTTGTTGTTGCCGGAGTTCTATTCGCATTTCTATTCCTTCGCTTATTTTTTTTTCGAGTGGATTTATTGTTACGTGTAGTAAATATTTTTCTTACCATTGTAGTATTGTTTCTTTCACCAGGCCTTCCTTCTTCCTTCTTTCTTCACTCTTCTCTCTGCCCTTTTCCCACTTCCCGTTGCCCGTTTCCCATTTTTCTATTTCAATTTGACTTTGCGACCAAGGTTTTGCGTGTGCCGCTGTTTTGCCTTCTTTCCTAGTATTTGTCTATCTGTCCGTCCATCTGTCTGTCTGTCTGTCTGACTATCTGTCTAGTGCCGATATTTTGCTTGTTTGTTTGGTAGGTTCCTTGGTTGTTGAGGGCGTGTTAATGGCCTAGGCGTACGAGTGGTTGACAACTTTTTGCGGTGAGTGTTCTGCTACCAACTGAAGCGAAGAAGTAGACAAAGCTCCGAAGCTGAGCCATTTGTTGAGATGATTAATGGGAGAGGCAGAAGGGTAGAAGGGTGTTAGGCTCTTTGAAGGGTATTAATAGGGTCAGTGGGAAATGAAGAAATTGAACGATATGATGAAAAGTTGACCACAGGTTGATTGAAATGGCCGAAAAGTAGTAGAGTGAAAAGTAGATGAAGAAAAACACACCTCAAAAGAGCTTAGGGGAAAGTCTATAAAATAAAAATTAGAAAACAAGAATCACTATCCGATTCGATCTAACATATTTGTCTGTCTGTCCGTGTGTCTGCCTGTTCTCACTTGAATCAAGCATGAATAGGATTAATTGGAAAGCATTTTCTCTACAAAAGAATCATCAGAACTGCAGCTGCCTAGAACGCCTTTATGTATGCAATGTTTCTGCAACTTTTGGTAGTATTTTGGAGAGTATTTCCTAGTCGTGCAGGCCACGTTAAACTATTTATTAATATATTCAAAAGTCTAAAAAAAAACTTAATTTCGCTTTGCCCAATCTGTAAAGCCGCGCTAGACACTCCACTTCAATACGCTGCTAGATCCATGGGATTGGAAACATTTCATTTTGCCGGCTGCCACTTGAAATGTTGGTCCTTTGGCCGAAAGGCACGTACCAACTACAGCTCCAATAACAACTCTCTCTATGTTTTTTTCCATATAGCAAAGGCATTTAAATTTTGTAACACTCTCTTGCAGGGACTCTGACTGTCGGCAGTATTCAGCTCGTATTGAGTCCATTTTGCAGCTTTAACTATGCTGTGAAATTCGTGCATTTTATTTCAATTCATTTCGATTCCATTTTTGAGTTAATGACTGCAGGACATGCAAGGCAGCACGAAAAGCATTGGCCCAACTGACAGGCAACAGCTACAAAAAGAAAACGATTCCTTTCGGCAAACTTCCTGCCTCATCTTTTACTATTGTCAGTCAATGCTCCCATTCTCGTCCTTGCCTCCTCCCAATCCCAATCCCAATCCCAATCCATATGGCAATTGATTACTCGCGCCTTTCGCTCCCTATCGATGATATTTATTGACAAAGTTTTTTTTGGCATCATATAAATATGTTGTGTTTTAAATGTTTCTTGCCTAAGCCAAACTAAAACTTATTCTGGGTTATAGCTATTTGTTATGGGGGGCTGAGGAGGTTAAATATCTGAAGCCTTCATGAGTCATGTGTAGATACATATTTCAGTTATTTTATGTACTTATTTTAGAGGCTACAGTTTGAGTTTATTGACACACAAACAATCATAAATGCTGAAACAGAGCGGTACTCAAATTATGATATAATGCCATCTTTTATCGTATCATTTTAGTACTTTACTTGCTAGGGAAATAGAGCAACATTAGATAAAGATAGTAAGGAAAGGCTGTCTTCGGCGCGTCAAGGATTACATGCCCTTTACCAAAGGCAGCTATATGATATATAAGTCCAATCCTGATAATTTTTGAAGAACTTTTCGAAAACTTACACTTGTAAATGTCATCTAGAAACATTCAGCAATATATATATATATATTCAACTTGCCATATAAAAACTTGTGGACCGATTGTTCCTGTGGAATAGAGTTGGCTAGTCTGAACGGAAATATTTACATCCCTAAATATAATTCTCTAATTCAGAAACAGGGATCACTTTAAGCTTGGAATCGGTTCGCTTCAAAACCGGTTTGTTTGTTGAGCAACAGCTCGAAAACTTTGTTGCACCATAAACTGAATGTGAAAAGAGCAATTGAAAAAAAGACGAACAAGAAGAGTTACAATAAAAAAGTTGGGGGTCAGACAGAATGAGAAGCCCTAGCAGTTAGTTGACGACAAAAGGGTGAGGAGAGAGCTAAGGGTAGTCGAGACAAGCTGCAAACCGGAAACAGTTAACAACGGCTAAGCCTTTGGCCACTTACAGCAGTTAAATGGCATTAGACTGCGAATGGGTGCTAAAAAACCGAAAAACAGACGCGAGAGTGCCACAAAAAAAAAATAGAAGGAGAGTGAGAGGTGCGAATTTTATTTTTGTAGCTCTGCTTACGTCATTGTCCCTTTTATATTTTTAGATGGAGTTGGCTGGGGGGGATGCTTGGCTGGGCTGACATTTGACCTATGCTGCATGTGTGTTAAGTGCTGCCATCGAAAATTAATGACAAAGTAATGTCAGTCAAACGGATAGACAGGCCCAGGCAAGTCAAAAAGACAGACAACTAGACAGACTAAGAGGGACGAGGAGGCGAGAGATAAGGCTCAGGTAAAAAGCAGAAGCAACAGCAAGCGTAGTATATGGACAAAAGCGAATCATCAATTCAAGCCCCGACCAATCCCAACCCCAGATCCTATGAAACTCCATTGCCAGCCAACCCAAAACAACCAGCCATCCATCCATCCCTTGTCATGTCAGAGGCTCAGACTCGCTGCTTGTGTCATGCTTATTGTTGCCATACCGACTCCTTGTAAAAGTTTAGCGCAGCTTTCAATTGTTGTTGTTCTTGTTCTTGTTGTATACCTTTGTTTCAGTTTGTTGTAGCTTTCCTCCTCCTCCACCCTCTGGGTCCTTTTACCCATGCCCCCCATTGGCAGCAACCTGTACAACCTTTGCGCATACGGAAAATTTTGCTCATTGACGTTTTGTGTGCCGCCTGTCGCTTTGAATAAATAACTGACGTGACGCAACAGACACATTACCCGACTGCAGACATATATCCTTACCCCTCTGCACACTCAAGCACACACACACAAACCTCGACCTACACTCAAAGAAAAAGCCGAGAACTTTTAATTGAATCAAGTTCAAAGTCCACAACTCGACAAGGAGCTTCTTTTAAGAACGAATTTCTTTAAAAAAAAATAGATTCTTCCTTGATATTTGAAGTGGGAATAGGTAACAGTCTGCAAATCAAGACTTGATTCAAGTATGAAATTGTGAATCATATAAATTGAATTTCAGTCAAAACTGGTTTTAAACAGCTTCTTTTTTTTGTAAGTGTATAAGAAGTAGATACATTTACAATACTAAACAATCAACTGAGAGAACGTCGCTTACTTCTGACAGTCTAATCGTCTGACTGACGGACTGACTAACGACGCAGCTTCCAGCCTCAACCCTTGGCAGCTTCAGCTTCAGCTACATCTTCAGCCTCATCCTGACCTAACCAACCATTGCTTGGCATTTATGCAAAAATTGCCTGCCTCAAGAATGACTGTGAACACGGTCTAGTCCTAGTCCTAGTCCTCTCTCTGCACGCTCCGACTCTGACTCTGGAAATAGACTTGACTGTCTTTTTCTCCAGTTGGCAACTGCGTTGCACGGTGGAGCAGCCATTGGAAGTGATTGATGATTAAGAAATAACTGTATTTCCGGTTGAAACCCTTTTTTAAATATTAAAAAGAGAAAAAAATCAATTGAGTATTGACTTCAAAAATTAATCTCTAATCTCTTTCATTTTGTTGTCTAAATATATTTTAAATATTGGGTTTATTCTCTCCTTTACGTAACGTATAAGTGCGCTAAGGTTTCTTTCTTTCTACAAAATTTGCTGGATTATTTAGACATTTTGTTAATCTTGTTAGAAACTGAACAAAGCAGCTTCAGGTTGGAGGCCTGGGTTATAGTATTTCCTTTATTTTATATAAATTCGTATCAAATTATTGTTATGTTATATTCTGTTTGGCAATATGGAAATATTACCAAAGAGCCTTACTGTTTAAGGACACCATTTGTAAGCCCCAGTGAAATGTCTTTAATTTCAAGTTCCCTTTGAAATAAACCTTCCCTTTATCCTTTGGGCTTTCAGTGAAATGCTTGAAACAAATTCATAATTTTCGCACCACTGTGCACATTAACTAACTACCTACAATGACTTCCTGGCATGACGACGATGACGATGGGTTCCTCGCATACTCACAATATATATATAAATATATATATATATTTTTTTGGAGGCAGCTCGACATTTGACGTATGTAGCAGGAGGAGGAGCCTCGTAGGGGGCTGTAGATGAGGTAAAGTGAGTTATTGAAACTGCTTCAACTCATAAATAAATAATTACCGGATTCGCATAAAATGTGCTCGTCCAATGCTGTTTGCTAATGTTTTTCCCTTTAGAAACAGGAGGCTCATAGATGCCCCTACAGCCCCGTACACCCCGGGTTGCTACTCGTACACAAACATACGACTTCCTGTACTGTACACCTGCATAACTGCCAAGGCTCAGTCTTTAGTTTTTGTTATTTGTTTTTCTAATGTTTGTGTAAGGGTCGCCAGAGTTGTAGCTTTTCCATTAAGGGGCTAAGACCGAGGTTAAGGGTTGGGGTTTGGTCTGTGCCTGTGCCTGGGCCGAAGCTCGGGCGCTTCGGACCTCAAACACTTGAAACGTGGTAATAGATACTTAAATAGTAATTTAGTAGCTTTTGTAACCGCATGGATGGACATATGAGATTTTACGCCGATTTTACTAAGAGTTTTGCTCTGTCTGTGTGTTTCTTTTACAGCATTTATTGCTCTACACTTGCTTTATCGGACATTTCATCTTGCTGCCAGTCTGTCCGTCTGTCTGTCGGTCTGTCTGTCTGTGTGTTGGTCTGTATATATGTATGTGGGTACATATGTACATATACGTGTGCCAATGGGCTTTTACATATCCCTGCTAAAGTGCAATAAAATGGTTTTGTCTTAAGCTTGGACTCTGTTGGTGGATTGGGTGTATGGGTAGCTAGATCATGTTTCATGCAGGAGACAATTTAAGTGGGTTGGGTGAGGGCAGAGGGATTGGTTCCGCTTGTGTGTGTAGTATTTGCTTTTGCCTTGGCTGTGGTCCATTTGCCGTTGATTTGCCTTTAAGATTAGCCGCTCATATGTCGGCTGTTTATTGTTCGCTGCCTTGGTCAAGAGGATCAGAGATGTGATTGGGTCTTGGCTTCAACAAGCTGTTAAGCCTTGAGCTTGTGGCTAGACAACGTTGGTCATTTATAGTTGGTAATTGAGGTCTGTGCCTTTGGTTAACTGCTGGAAAAGATTGCACAACGATTGGAGCAGCATTAATGTAAGAGTTAATGTCCGATTAGATGTCTATATAAATGCTTAGATGTTAGCCAATTCCGTTAGTTAACATTCAGTTGAAATATGGAATAGGCCAGATCGAATAACTATATCATCATTATATAGTCATAACATTGATTTGATAAGCTAAGCATCCGGTTCGGTTTAATGTAATCTTGTATCAATCAGTCGAGAAACTTTTTTCTTATCACAGTCTTCTCATTTATTGAATCAGGAAGAGTAGAAGAGTTAAGAGTTAGGATTGATAGGTAGCAAATTGATTTGATAAGCTTGGTTTAGTGGCCGGTTCGGTTTAATGCAATCTTTTATCAATCAGTCGAAAATGGAGAAACTATTTTGTTATCACAGCTTTCTTTTCCTTTATTGAATCAAGAGGAGTAGAAGAGTTGAGTCTGGGCTATAAATCTAGCCGGGTTTAAGCAGAGCTTTGCCAGATACTCTGTACATAAATACTTATTTGAAATGTCAGTAGTCTATTTTAGTAAAACGCTTAACCCAGTTGAGCTCCGATTACGTGTTGTCACTGAAAAAGGCGTGGGGAGGGGCACGGCACGCCATTAAGCAGCAAAAGCAGCAGCAGCAGACACACGACATACGTCTACGTGGGCCACACCCACCGCCCACCGCCCAACGCCCTACGACGCGCGACGTATGGCATAACCCTTGACACGACAGTCGAGATTGTTTTCAATGCCTGGGGGCATACGTGACGCGTGTGTCCTAAGGTTAATGCGCCTTCGATATAAAAAGCAAAGTCTCAACCAAAATGCAAATTGTTAACGTGACTAACGTGAAATCCGCGTGCGATGCTACCAATTTATACAAATATAAATGTCATCTGCTCAACTTAAAATGCTAATAAAGAGTCATAGCAGATATTTATTCTATATTTTAGCCATGATTATGTGGTTTATTTCATTCCAATAAGTAGACAGTTCATGCCCGATAGATACAAATTAAATTAAATTATAGAATGGGAAAGGGTATTGTGATTTGGTCAACGTTCATTCAACGTTACCCGCGGCAAGCTAATATCAAATTTTAATTTAGTTAAATTGGATCAATTCCGCTTCGGAGCACCGAAGATTGCATACCCTTAAAAATGGCTGGGAATGTTGCCTGACTAGATTCCCCTCCTTTCCTTTTAACTGATACTTTCTTATCAGATCTCTTAACAATTTTAACAAATTGCTGAGTTTCCCAGCTCTAGAAAAGCTTTCAATTACCTTCACAAAAATAATATCTAATATAAAATAATATTAATTCTTTAAATACGTTGAAAAGCTATGGCCTTCAATATTCTATCAATAAATATCTATATGCTGCAGCTGCTTATTAAGCAGTTGATTTTTTTTTTTTCAATTGGCGGGGCTATTGGGAAGGATTAGATAATTTTATAATTATCCAATTGAATATATTGAACATCCAATCGATTTCCACTTGATCTAAATTCGAATTGCTCTGCTCTGTTTTACCCTTAGACGAGCTTCTGCCTGTTGCTTTCACACGCCGCTTGGGCAAAAAAACTGAATGCAAGTCAAGCGTTTGACGACTCATGGAACACAGCATCCGACTTAGAAAATGAACTGGAAGTAAGTAGAAACCCTCGACATGTGTACTTATGTAAGTGTATCTTTCCAATTAACGAAGCCAAACATGTTTGCCCTTCAATTGCAGCAACAGAAACGGGCTAAAATTGGAAGCAGTGCAACAGGATTATCCGGCAGTGGTGGCTCTGGCTCTGGCCAGTGGTCATCATGGTCGGAATGGTCGACATGTTCCCGCACCTGTGATGGCGGCATCATGCAACAAATGCGTCGCTGCAGCTCTCCGGGCAACTGTCGCGGTGAAAGCGCCCGGTATCGCATATGCAACATGCAGCCGTGTCCGGAGCAGCAGGACTTCCGTGCGAACCAATGCGCTGCCTACAATGATGTGCCCTACGATGGTACCCTATATAAATGGACGCCACACTACGATTATGTCGAGCCTTGTGCCTTGACGTGCAGGTGAGTTGCATTCGCCCGCAGCTTGTTGCATACTTAAATAGGGTCCACACCAAGCTGCAACAGCGCCAGCTGGTGCCATTTCAGTTGTAGTTTCAGTCGGAGGATGTGCACTCATTATTCATGATGATGGCTTCCGCTGGCCGTGCAGCTGCGCCCGCCTCGAGTGGCTCCCCATTTCGTGCTTTGGCGCGACAATAAAAAAGTTCTTTCAGCATTCTCTTTTTTTTTTCTCGTTTTGTTGTTTTGTTTTAAAGCCCGTTTGTATTTGCGGTTAAAATTAGTGGCAGCCATTTCGGTTTTCGTGGCTTTTGCGGTTCCAAGTTTAGCGGTTAATCCATTTGGGTTAGATTTAACTTTTTTTTTGGCTTTTTTTTTTTGCTTCAAATTTACATATGCGGGCTGTATAAATCATTTACTAAGCGTCAAAATTGTGCAATTTAGTTGCAAATGAAGCGGTTGGCCAAGGGATTTGGTGTGATACGAAAACACTAATAGAACGTGGAACGTGGAGTTTGGATTGTGGACTGTGGAATGGAGTAAGCTGTGGAAACAAATGAAGTAAGGTGTTTTCAAAGGATAAGACGATAAATTTATAACCAAGGGTTCTATGTTTCCTTTCGCATTCTGACTGTGGGAATAGCCAAAATTTTGGTATCCTCTTAATTCCCTTTAGCCAATGGAATTGGGTAAAAAGAGTGCATTTAGTTTGGGACAATATTTCTAATAGTCATAAGGAAGTACACTCGCTCCATAGCTATAACCTTCTATCTGCCTGTTTGCAGTACAGTGAATCAAACAATTTAGAGTGCTCTGGTTTCTATGGATTACAACAGTAAGAACAAAAATCAATGATTTTTTAACCCAGTAAATTATTTCTTAATCAATAATTCTTTGAAAATTAATTTTCATATTTTTGGATAAGAACTAACGCTTTGTTACAACAATTTTTAGACAATTTTCCCAGCTGAATAAATCATTTCAATTAAACACCGAACAGAGACTTTAAACCTTCTCTTTTGATCTAATTCTGGGAGAACCTTCACCATTAATGGTTGTAGTGGTTACTTGTCCACTTAATCAGAGATTTTCCGGGACTCTTTTGGTTTCCTACTTAATAATTTTCTTTGTATTCTCTTTCTTTTGTTATCTTATTTCTGTACTCGATTTACTTATCGTATACTTGATGCAACGGATATGGGACCTTATATCTGTTTTTGTATTAAATACTCCCGGAAGTCTTAAAATCAAATTTAAGTATTTGAATGGTTTTAATATATATTATATTTTATATATCTTAGGTTATATTTAGTTATTTCAATTTAAATACCTTTAAATACCTAAATATATATAAGAGACAATATTCGAGAAACTTGTCTCTTGTCATGAAAGGAATCTCTATAACGTAAGAGCTTCGGATCCACTTAGATCAGTCAGTCAGTCACCAACAGAGACAGAGAGAGATAAAAAAAGTAAGAAAATTACTGAAATTTTATAGCTGCTGCATATAAAAACCTACAAATGGAGCATTAAGTTACAGTGAGGCTGCGCTATACATTTTCTGAAGTGCCCTCTAATATTATTCATGTGTTGGACTAATCAGGCATTTCAAAAACATTAAACCAAGCATAACTATCCATCATCTCATATATTTTTTTTCTTTTCTTTGCGTCGCATTGTAGAGGCCACCCGGCTCATCTTACCGAAGACATCTCACCGGAATCGGCAGCCGGCAATGTCGAGGAATCGGAGCATTACGATGAGCAGAGCGTCATTGTGCAATTATCGGCACGGGTACAGGATGGAACACGTTGCCGCTCTGGCAGCTTGGATATGTGCATACAGGGCAAATGCCAGGTGAGCTCCACATAGAGACTATTGATGTAATCATAATGTTTAGACACCGATATCACATACTCGTCTTCTGTATTCGTGAACGGGTGTGTGTGTTTGTGTTTTCGTTTTTGTTTCTGCGTGTGCAGGTGTGTGTTTGTGTGTGTGTGTGTGTGTGTGAGGGCTTGTTAACTTCCTTCCTTCCTGTGAGGCCCGCTCTTCCACTTCCAAAGATGATAAATTACGAGTACATCGACGTTGTCAGCGCAGGTGGCCGCCTAATACACCGAAAAAAATTATATTTTTAAATGATAAAGCAGCTAATATGCCAAGGGTATTGCTTAAGTGTTCTAATATATTAAATTTGGATTACTAGCATATCAAAAAGAACTTAAATCTTATAAGTTTTCATAGCAAGATGAAACTTTTTCACGACATTTATGAGGAAAAGCTGAATAATATATTTATAAACCGGTTTTATCTGATGTTGCATAGAATAGGTCCATACAAAAAGTGTATTTATTAGGTTGGACTACACTCTTTTGCCCCTGAATTATTGTTTTTTGAGAAATGCTTTGAAAAACAGTGTGAACTTTTCGCGTAGAGGTCTTAACCCATATCCTATGCCTGATCAAGATAACTCTTAGGTTAATAGCTTGAAAACATAGATCCTTTTTCATGTCCTGGAAAGGAACTTCCATTTTAGACAGCCAGAAGTCTGTAGAGCCACCATTTTGCACTCGCTGAATAAATTTGCCTGAAGAAAGAGTGTTAAAAACAGGGACTTCTTCATTTTGTGTATGAGTTTTAATAACATATTGAAAAGCACTTAATAAATTGAAATTAATAATATTTTTTTTCGGTGCAGGCGTAGTCGGGGAAGTGCGCACGACAAAAACAAAAGCCCCCAACATGCAGTGTAAAACGTACTTGGGTATTACGTATGCATATATATGCAGATTGCATAACACAAGCCCCTTTGTATCATTATGCTTGTGAGCATAAATAAATCATAAAGTTGGGTGGAGTTGAGAGCGGGGGAGGAAGATGGTGAGCTGTTGCTACTCCAGTCAAAGGCCAACTATTGAAATGCCAATAAAGCGCACTTCTGGCGGCTGACTGCCTGGTTGCCACTTCACGGAACTCAGCAGACGTCAACTCTGAAATGAAGTGAGCGCTGGAAAGTATGCTATGAAAGTATGCTCATATAATATCTAGTGCAGCTAGAGAACTTTTGAGTAAAACAATATTTTGATATACTCATAGAGCTCTCTATGAATCTGATATTATGCGGCAAGTCTCTAGAGATTAATCACAAATCAAATTAAATGCCAATAGATAAAAGATGTGCGTAATCCAATGATTCCTGAACGTCGACCTCCCGTCAAGAATGATAATGATTAAAATGTGAAAATAAATATACTAAGAAGGATGTCATGATCCTTGAAACTTGGGCTTATGCTTACCCAAATTTTGCATTACATATTTTTATAAAAAGTTTAAGAAATTTAGAGCATTACACACCAAAAATTCAAATATGATTCCTGAGTTCCTCTCTAGTCTTTTAAATTGCAAAAGTTCTCGAAAGTTTTTATATTTAATTAAATTATTATAAGTATTTTATGTGATATATAATGTATCAAAGCAAAGCGTAAGTGTTTGGTATTATGAATTGACTTCTTGATGGCGTTTGAGAAATCCACTCATTTCTTTCTCATAAGCTTCGCAAGTTCCCGGAATGTTCTTTCCAACTTTTCTTCCAAAATTTTTGAAATTTACTTTGAGTTTTCAGAAGCATATCATAGATAACCTTCAGTTAATGTATTTACCTACGCTAATCGATTAGATTGCCTGCAAACTATAGCTGAAACTTTTCAAATTTTTATCCCATTATTTGTGGCAAAACTTCTAGAGCACACCTCGTGTGGTGCCAGTACGGTTTGGCAGGCTTACAACTACAATAATGTCAAACGAAGTTGGCGAGAACAGCAACAACACCAACAACAGCAACAACAAGAAGAATAACAACAATAATAAGAAAACGTGGGCGCATTAAAACTGGCAACTGCTGCGGCTCCAGATCCCCGCACCACTTCTCTAGTTGCCTGGCTTCCCCGTGGTTTGTTTGAGTTTCAGTTCAATTTGTTTCGAGTGTGTTTTTGAGTGTGTGTGTGTGTGTGAGTAGCATGTGAGAGTGTGTGTGTGTGTGTTCGGTTTGGTGGAACGCCTTATCCGACTTTTGCCTAGTTTCGCGCTGCCTTTGTAATGCCGCCAAATCGTCACCCCAATTTGTTGTAATAAACGCCAATATGTCATGTGGTTTACATTGTGTTTTATTTGTTGGCCCGGGCCCTGAGGAGCTGGCTCTGGAGCAGGAGTAGGGGTAGTGGTAGGAGTAGATGCTGCAGCAGCTGCTGCTGCTGCCAATGTTCACATATATAAATACATATACATATAGGCAATGCTCATGTATATCTGTTGCAAATAAATCAAATAGCAAGTTGCCACTTTGTTGGCTTTAATGCGGCCCGCGGGCTTATTCTCGCCATCGTTGTTTGTCTTGCGGTTTAAACCCAAAGTCAAAAAACACACACATCGAACCTCAGCACATTTTTTTTTGCTGTCCTCCCGTCCGCACCGTCGTTTTTCACTAAGAGATCTTGACAAGGGTATGGATCTCATGCATTGCAGTGGATTCCTAAAACGACATCTGTCATTCGTTGTTAAGGAATTCCTGGAAGACAAAGTCGGGTTCTCTAGTAAATATAATAAAAACTGTCCGAATAAATCTGTGATAATTTGGGGTCCAGGCTTTATTTCAGTTAAGAAATAATTTCGGAAATTCAAGATAGTTTTATATACATATACTTAACCCACGAAATAAGAGTATAATCTATAAAAATGCTATAATGATTATGAATTATAGAGAAACCGCCAATCTATCACATGTGAGAGGTTTCTGTAAATGGGTTCTGCCAGAAATACCCTGTAAATCGATTGCAATTTATAACAGGCAAAGTTTTAAAGATAATCTCTTGAGATTTCAGCAGATGTGGAAGTTAATATTGAGTACAGGGTATTTCGTAGTAGTTTAACGATCCCAAATTTCAGCAATATAGAATATTTGCTTACGTATTTTTATGCGTGCAGGGTATAAAAAGTCTATGCTTAAATCATAATTGATCATTGATTCCACGAGTCACAAAACATTTCATTAAATATCTTAAATAATATTCGTGTGGCTGTGAGTGGAACCCTCAAAAGCATGTGGCAAGTGCCATGAGGCACCAGCTGCATATCATTCATTGATACATGGTACTCTCTCACACACATATAAATAAGTAGATACATCATAAGAAGATACGAAAGTATCTGTGTCTGTCTCTGTGTGTGTGCGCCTGAACTTATGCAACGAATTCTCATTGATTTCCATATTTTATTTATTACAGCTGTGAGTGAGTGTGGTTGTGTTTGTGTTTGTATTTGTATCTGTGTTTGTTTGCCAATAGGTTACGATATGATACCGCTAACAGTTGATTTACACTTATTTACGTAGCATTTTTTATTTGTTTTGCTACCTTTTTCTATTGCCGCTGGGTCTAACTGCTCGTTTCTTATTTTTTTTTTTTTGTTCTTCCTTTCAGCGCGTCGGCTGCGATTTGAAAATAGGCTCAACGAAGAAAATCGACGGGTGTGGCGTATGCGGGGGCGATGGCAACTCCTGCTCACAACCGCTCTATTACTGGGAGATGGCACCGATGTCGCAATGCTCCGTCACCTGCGGCGGTGGTAAGTCCTTAGTCCTTAGTCCTTAGTCCCTATTCCTTAGTCCTTAGTTCTTATGTATATGTACTCATGTAGTTGTGAATCGTGAGTCTTCGCTAGTCTCTAGTGTAAATAAACAAGTGGAATATGTCAAGAACATTGCCTCAGGCATTGGCGTGCCAGGCTGCCGTTTGTAATCTTTCCCCTTACGCGAAAAATGCTGTCAAATTTTTTACGTGCCTTTCCATATCTTTAGGCCCTGTGGGTGTATATATATATATATATGTATGTCTGTCTATATGTCTATGGCAAGCAGCTATTTGTCGTGCTCATTTATTTTCATTGAATTGGAATTTGTTTCGATTGAATGTTTGCATGGCAATCGAGTGGCAGTTGCTCGTCTCCCTCCCCCGGTGAGTTGCTCCTTTCGTGTAGGCAACCCAAATTGTTGTTGAAAACTGTGCACAAAATTTGTTGGCAATTGCTTTAAGTTTAGCTATATGATTAATAGTCCTGGGGAAATAATATATTTCAAGCTAAAGTTTGACGATTAGCCGACTTCTTCTGAAGGGTCTCTGATGCGTTGCGAATTTGTCAGTCAGCCTAAGGTTAAATAGTAGTTTCTGGGTTTACCATGCAGTTGAAAGTCGGCTTAGAAGTTTTCAGATTCCCTTCAGGAGCTATGTGCCTTCTGCGGGGCGGGACGGGGGGCTATTGTAATATGATAAGCAAAATGAGGTATTGAGGTTGCTTATATCAGATCCAATTTCTTTGGGATAAACATGCATTGAAATTTCATGTTAATTAAATAGAGTAAATTTAATTCCTAGAATTATGTGGTTCTGTTTTGTATGAAACCAGAAAATCTTCATTCAAATAAAGAAGATGAAACATCATTTTTTATCTTTCTCCCCCTCAGCTGCATGAATTATGAATGCATTTCTCTTTGACTTGTAGTCAAAGCGACTAGCACCATTCACTAATTTAATTAAAAACCACTTCGAATGTCCTCTTCGGCAGTGTGTGACTAGAAGCTATAATTTCTCAGAAATAAATATTGTTTTATGATTTCTTTGGAAGTACTACACAAGATTTTTCCCTTTGGGTTGCCTTTAGTAGTCTCTAATATAAAAATTAATATTATCCGATTTTAATAACAGTTTCTTGTATGATTAGGAATTAATAAATAAATAAAACGAAGCCATAGTTGAATAGCATAAAGTGGAGAGATGGGAGAAGCAGTCTACTTCCTAGGTGGATGGAGAATAATTGATGAAGATAGAAAAATTGTACTCTTCTTCTGGATAGTGTATTAAACTGTGAGATATTCCATGCTTACCTAAAAGTCGATTAATCTGTATTAAAATTTCAATACTCTAGGCCTTGGGCTACTTTAGCTAGTCCTGCAGTAATCTGCAGGGTATATAAATCTTCGATAAGCCAAAGGTAGCTATTCTATCTTGATTAAAAATAAAACCAGTCCACAATTAAAATTAGAATTTCTGCTAAGTTTTGTGAGGATTGCTTCGAAATGTCTTCTCTTATTACAGAATAAAAGAAAAAATGAAAAGAAATTTCTGCTTGAACCAAATACCTTTAAATGGTAATTAATCTTCAAAGAAAAATCGATTTGAGTCAAATTTTGAGCCAACAAATTTTAGACACGCAAAAGCTAATGATGACGATGGCGTTAAACCAAAACAAATATTATCCATGCCCCGTGCCTCATGCCCCATGCTCATAAATACACGATAGAGCTGGAAACAGGACAAGCTTCGAGCTTCACTCACTTTTCTGGCCTCATGCATTTTTAATCAACTTTGCGCTAGCTTTTTCGGCCATTAGGCCGTCAAAAATTCGAACTGGAATAATCGGTTTGCCGGTTGATAAATGTCAGCTTGTGGGGGCGGTCTTAACTTGGCTTGTAGCGTGGCTTAGCAGAGGAGGAGTTGGGGCTTGTTAATATCCAGCAATACGAGTGCTGGCAACCAGTTTACTCAGTCATTATCCTGCCCGTCTGTTGCAAATGGTAAAATCAATTTGTTTTTCAATTTTAATTGCGATATCGTTTAGCTACCTTCAAGTAGGTGTTACACACAGTGACTATTCCCTTGGCCCAACCTCTTAGCCTCCTCTCCCCTGCACCTGCCCCTAGCGTTCCTTTAATTACACTTGAGCGTCGGTCCGCCTCACATGTCACTTAAATGTCAAGTGCAGTCGGTCCACCTGGCTGAGGGCAGCTCCCCACAGTTGTCCCTCCAAATTAACGATCCAACTTTGAGTTGGCTACATATAAAAAGACTCGGAACGTCCATTTCATATTTTTTGTTTGGGATCTGAATCTTATTTTACTTATGAACGTCATCGCCACATAATTGCATACTTTTCAGGTTATCAATTATGTCGAATTATATGTATTTGGTTCAGTTCTTCTGTCCGGTGTCCGCTGGCTGGTGTACTTTGCGTATACTTGATGCTTAGCTCCAATTGATAAGTAACTTGTCGGATTTTTTATGTGCTCTGCTTGGAAAAGTTGGGTCAAATTGAAGGCACTTAATAATCATTTATATCTAGGTTAAGTGTATCAGTTCAGGAAAAATTGTGTTTTCAAGTTGGATACTTGCTGCACGTCAAGTTGAGGAGGGCTTTATTTTCTTCTCATACTATTAAAATACAAAGCAGGTAGAAAAACTCTCACTTTCCTTCCGTCCATCCCCCTGTCTCTATGAAGGAGTAATCTGGAACTCTATAAAAACTCTTTGAATCAATTCGGTTCGAATCCGAATATTCGACTATTTGTCAGACTTGAACCGGTTTTCTAAACTGTTATTTTCTATCTTAAACTTGATATTTTCGTGAAGTTAAAGTAATTTTAGATGAGCTCTTTTGGTATTCGAATATTTTTGAACTGAAACCCGAAGAGACTAGTCGAGCCCTCTCTACTGAAGCATCCTTACTTGTTTTGCCATAGTCCCATAAATTTATATTATAGCAGTGTGCTCACATCTTTAATTTGTAGCAGTCAATGTGAGGCAGTGCATAAAGTGGCCCCTGACTGGGATATATTTCTTTTCGCTTTCAATTTGAGATGGTTTATTTAATAGATAAGTTACGAATGCGCAGAGAGCACCTGGTTTCTGGTCTCTGAAATCTGCACTAAACGTTAACATTTCCGCTTTACTATAAATTATCATCAATATTAACGACAATAAGCTCCCAGAGCTTAATATGGACAACATGCTGGGAGCAGTGAGCTTTGTAAATCTACTCGACGACCTCCTGATGTTCCAAGCTCCCTGCTCTGGCTATGGCCGGCAGCGGAAAGCAAAGGAACATATGCCATAGTCAGAATCATTGGCTCTCTCTGGATGCCGTGAACATGAAGTCGACTTTTTGTATTACAATAATTGACATAAATGCCAAGAGAGGATATTACCAATTGCCTTAAGCCAATTGTGTCATGAATACGCAGTAGCAGAGGCGCCAGATGCCATCTATGATGTTAGAAGAGGGCAGTGTGAGTCTGGGTGGGAGTATGTATAAGGATAAGTCTAACGATAAGGATAACGATGACTATGACTATGACGTTGCCTGAGCGCACACAATGAAGCTTATAAACGAAATTCAATAGCTGAAAATCGGCGTACCAGCTGCTCGCTAGGGGACTCTTTTACAACAGCATTGCAAGACCAGCTTCCAACTATTTTTCAAACTGACAGATCGTTATGGCATTATGCATTGTGCGACTATTTTGCTACCAATCCCCTCCTCCTTCTCCGCTCTCCGCTCTCTGCTCTCTATTTCGGTTGCAGCCTCGTTTTTTGGGCCCTGTGTGTTTGCCCTGCCAATTTCCGGTTTGTGCTTTTGGGAACAGCAAGGAGAAAGGAGAAAGGAGAAATGGAGAAACTGCCCCTCTACAGCACTAGCTGCCATTTGGCTTAGAAAGCTGAAAATTCGCAGGCTGGCTGCTATCTGTTTGCTAACATTTAACCCATTGAGTGTCTGGATTTGCTCGTCGTTAAAGAAACTCTAAATTCCAATAATTCTTTATATATTTCTTATACCCTGGCAGAGGTCATTGCATTGAACGAAGTGTATCTGACCCTATAAAATGTATTTAAATATGAGTATTATATATTGGGAAACTCTCTCTTGAATTAAACTTTGGGAAAGTTTTCAAGATATTCAATTTTAGAACTTTCTTAATGATGATCGAAGTATCTGTTGAACCGAACAGATTTAGTAAAGCTCGTTGGTAATACAATGGTATATTTTATTATATTTATAATCATTATAAAATATCTCTAGAAACTAACTAAATTAACCTTTTTTAAAATATTATTTATCACAAATTAAAAATATTATTTTGAAATACTTGAAAGGGTAAATAGTGTGTTAAGGCCTTGCCGCTGTGGCAAGTTGTGAGAGTGCTCCTGCCATGTCCGTGACTGTCTTAAGTGCCTCAGTGACATTAAAGTTGCACAACCCGGCCAACCCACTAAAAGCCCTTCTGACTTTTATTGATTTTAAAATGCAGCAAACGGTCTGCTGGCTGAAAAATGCCATTTCGAATTTTGTCTTTCAGTACTAACTTTTCGCTTTCTTTTCTCTTTTCTCTTTTTCCTTTCTTGAACCGCTTTAGGTTACAAAATGTCTCGTCCTATATGCAGGAATCGTCTAACTGGCGCTGATGTCGATGAGACGCTCTGCAGCGTTGCTAATCGCCCGGAGCCATCGGTGGTGCCATGTAATACACATAGCTGTCCTCCACGGTAAGTACAGTCCGTTGTGACAGCTCCCCAAACTCCTCAGCCCACCATTCAGAGAGTACTCCAACTCCTTAAACTCCCCTGATACCTTAGTCCACCTGCCCAGCTATCAATTTAAATGGCGCTGGTTATCGTGCGCACGTTTTGATTGCCTCTTCTGCCCCCCATTATCGCCCTGAGCTGAGACTGCCTCGCCCACTGCCTCAACCGCTGGCTCTACTGGTTTCAGGGTCCATGTCTTTTCTGTCGGTCTGTTCGCTCTGTCTGATCCCCTGAACGTCCCGCTTATTTATCGTTTTGTGACATTTTCAAACCGAACCGAAAGTTAACGCCAATTTTGCAAGTGTCTCGCGCCCAGCGCCTCAAATTCTAATCTCCGTTCTTGCGGTTGTCCATTGTTGCTTTCGGGTTTCCTTTTTTTGTATACCCTGCATTCAAAACAATTTTTCAAAGCGGGTATAATTGGCTTAATAAATAATTGAGCTAGCTCACATGGGACTATCAATTGAGCTGCAAGCCAATTTAAAACGGAATTAGCGCAAATTCTTTTTTAAGTTGAGAGAAAAAAACCGAACCTGAATTAAACCATTTCGGCTCGACTTGCATATAAAAATGAAGGCTTTAAAGCAGGTTTTCTGCAAATATTGATATTGCCTACTCTTACAGGGTATGCGGCAATCGTTCTCAGTTTCTCATCTGCTGACTGTTTGTGTTGCTCTTTGGTGTTCAGTCTGTTTATTGCTGTTCGCGGCTTTGGGCCGCCGTCGGGTGGGACATCAATTATTGCCTGTGATTTTGGCTGTCTTGAGGTTTCAGTTTTGGCATCGCTTGCTGCAGCATTGGAGAGTTGCTAATAGTTGGCTGGGGCTGTGCTGGGCTGCCAAAGATATATCTAGAAATCTAAAGGATAATTGGGGGACGCCAGAGACTTACGATTGGATTGGCATAGTTGCCAAATTCGAAAGATAAACAAAATAGGAAAGGATTAAAAGTAGACTTCTTTCAAAGGAGTTTTTGCTAGGCCATCTCTCATAATATTATCCAAGCAATATGAGTACTTGGGAGGACAGTGGAATGAGTTAACCGACAGATCCCTTCTGCATTGAAAGCCATGCACTTTAGTGTCCAACATTCTTTTTGGGCCAAGCCGCAGAGGCGGTCAACAGGCAACTTGTTTTGGAAACAATTTAGTGGAACTAATTCAGCAAAACGCCCCCCTAACTGGCCGGCTCTCTATGTATTCTCTAACCACTTATTCGCCTCTTCCGCAGTTGGATAACCGACGATTGGAGCACTTGCAGTCGCCTCTGTGGGCACGGCTACCGTGAACGAATGGTTGTCTGCGCCGAAGAGACCAACGGCATTAAAACGAGGGTAAGTGCAAGTGCTGCTAGTTGGCCAAAAAAAACACAAAAAATAAGTTGAACGAAAGTGGCTATTACCAAAGTGCCTGGCCGCCCACTTTTAAACGCTGCTAATTTTGCATACGAAGTGGCAACTCGACACACACCCCAGACATATTATTACCATGTTTTCGCACACACTATATTCTTTATTTCTTCTTCTTTTTCTTTTTCTTTTTCTTTACTTTTCTGGCTCGTTTCGTTTGTGGCCCGTTTGGTAACAGGTTGCAGATATTATGTGCCGCCCTCCCAAGCCGCCAACGCAGGAGACCTGCATTATCGAAGAGTGTCCGCATTGGGAAGTGGAGGACTGGACCGGGGTAAGTACTGCCAACAGCTCGTGTAATAATCATGCACTTTGCTGCCATCGCAGACAGGCGAACACGAAGACGAAGACGGACACGACGACAGACAGACAGACAGACCGACAGAGACGTGAGGGTATGCTGTAAATGTTGAGGAGGCAATGTCTGACCACAACGTATACTTAGATAAATGAGTAGACGGCTATTTATTTCATATACCCTTCCATAAGTTTAAAAAAGTCGAACCAAGAATTTCAGAAGGGTTTGAACCCAACTGAAACGATTCTTTTGGGTGGCTCAGTACCAAAGCGTGAGGCTCTACAAGATCTTTCGCACTTGCTCGTCTCAAACGAGTGAGCCATGGTAAGGAAGTAACATTTTTAAATTGCTTTAATCAGTCAATAAGACATCTGAAAAGCTTGTTGTATGGTCTCAACTCAATTGAAGGGTATTTGGCAGTTCGACGCGTCAGTTTTACGTTTTCTTTGTGGTGTTTTTTGCAACTTACTTTGCTTGTTGGCTCGTAATAAGCCGCTAGACTCTAGACGGAAGCCTCTTCCCGGTTATAGCCATACAACTTAATCAACTTGGCGGCCGTTGCTGCTGCTTAAGTTTGTCTGGCCGCAAGTTTTCCCGTAACACTCCCAGGCCCAGAACCTCTCCCCGCTTCACCCCAATCATTCCATTTAGAGTTCAGTTCGTTGCTGTTCATTTAAAGTGCAAGTTTATTAATGTTCGCCTCGATTTCTATATACTCTACAGCTCAGCGGGAAAAAGGGGTTTCAATTTTATGTGCTGCTTAATTGAATTGTCTCGAGTTTGGTTTTGGCTTTGCAATGAATGTTACTTAATGCCGCTTAAAATTGTTTTTAGTTTTCGTTTAACCTGGGGCGTAGTTTAAGAAGGGAAGAAGTATTGGGGTTTCCCCCTTGCACTTTAATCGAGTGGATTCCATTGGTTCTCTTATAAGTAGCTTTTAATACGAAGTGGATTACAATGTTTGAGTTCAACTTTGGACTATAAACAACTAAAAACAAAAACATTAAAAACGAGGAAACTTTGTTTATTATAGCCAAATATTTAATGGCTTTGGCAGGCTTATGCTTATGTTAATGGAAAGCACTGCGAATGAGATGAAATGCAAAACCTTTAAAAGAGAGGGGGAAAAAAAAGGCAATACACATTTAATGTTTTTGCACATTAATAAAATAAGTACATATATGCCACAAAATTAAGCGCCATTAAAATGAGCTGAAAAGTGTGCGAGGGCTGAGACAGAGTTTCATATGAAAATGCAGAAAAGCAATGAAAGGGAAGTACAGATAAACAATGGGGGAAGCCAGTTAAAATAACGCTACGTTACGTATACGCCGCGTGAAGCCAGCGAGACTGACAAAACGCAAACAATATGAAAATTTGCATTTGTATGCGTGGGCGCGTGCACGTGCGAAGGGGGAGTTCAGCTGAAACTGGATGGAGATGGGTGGATGGGGGGATGGAAGGATGCCTGACCATGCCTTTGGCTTTTTGTTTTAAACAAGAAGTACTTTCACTTTACACTCACGACAGCACTTCGTCATCGCCAGGCGTCATCTTTTGTGCAAACAAATGAATTTTTATTGCCCCTCAGTAAAACATATTGCAATAATTTATAATGCTTATGGATGTACTTCCCATTCTGTCCCTCTTCTCGCTCTCTTCCTTTACCATAGTGCTCCGTGTCCTGCGGCCAGGGTATTCAAATGCGAAGTGTGGAGTGCAAATCAACGGATGGCAGTCTCAGTGCCAAATGTGATCCCTTAACCAAACCTGGCAGCATGCAGCAGTGCTCAACGGGCATCCATTGCGATGGAGGAGGTGGTGGCCTGAATAAGGGTGGTGGGACCATCATTGTCGGCAGCAGTCGCTCCATGAATGAGGTAAGCCAATGTCAAGGGAACGCACAGCTTATTCTAAGCTTAATAATCCCATTATAGCGCTCTGAACGGCACATGGACAGCTCTGACCTTGATGAGGATGACGAAGACGAAGACGTAGACGATGAAGCTGAAGATGTAGATGATTTGGAATCCGGGCAGGACACAGACGATGGTGAGGGATTGTCGTACGCCGATCAACCATTACGCTATGCGCATCACACACAAAGTCGCCTGCATCATGAAACGCCCGAGGAGCCACGTACCATGCGACTGATGAGTGGAAGCTCCAGTAAGAACCACAATAGCAATGGCAGAGGATCTACAAATGGAGGGACGGATGTGCCATCCCTGGATCCAACGTAAGTAGCAAAATTGAATCACATTTCCATCAATATGAGATTGGGTATCTGAAGTTGTACCAAGTTAGTAACCAAGCTTTTCAGAAACTTAGCATACCCTCTGAAGAGTAGAGTATAAAAAGATATGGTTTTCCGAACAAACTGTTATTCACAGATATTCTTCACAGGTTCGTTTTGATCCTCCTGAAGCCTTTCCTAAGTAGATTAAAACCAGTCCTGAGTCGTACCACTGCTAGACTCACTTGGCATATTTCAACTGTATTCCAAGTATGAGTGCTCTTTCCTAGTTGAGCTCCGTCTGGAGTTTTGCTTATGCCTGCTACTTACTCTATTTACTACTTCAGCTAAAGCACTTGGCTTACAACAACTTACAGGCAAGCCAGCAAGCAGTAGAACACATTTACGCACACTTGCAGCAACAAAATTGAGTTTTGCCACGTCCTGCGCCTCCTTAGAATGTCCTTGAGCGGTGTCGACACCTAAAATTAAGGCTATCAACATCGACATTATCATCAACATGGACTCCTCGAGTAGGTTGTAAGTACAGTAAAGTGCGCCTAATGACAATTAAAGTGCTGCTGCTGCTGCTGCTTTGTTGCTAGTCCCTGTTCCTGCTCCTGCTCCTGCCTCTGTCCCTGCCCAGGTCCTTCTCCCTGTTGATGTTTATTGGAAAGCGATAAAGTAGTCGCGATAAGCTATCCAACCTGGAATGAGGAGTGAATATAAACCAACACTTTAATTAGCCAGCGATACAGCGAATGAGAAGGTCTAATGAAATCGTTAGGAGCAACCTAAATCAAATGCTTTTAACTGTTAATTGGTATATGGGGAATACTCGTATTCCAAATAATAAATTACCACTCTGATTGGGCAGCGCTCTCTTGTCGCTTCAAACATTTCCTCTCTCCCAGGAAATTATACTCTTCGCAATGGTATGGCAGAATTCTCAACAAATATGTCACAATCGGTTTAATATAAAGTAGACTTATACATATTATCCAGTAAGGGTATTAGATGTTCTGCATGTATTTATGCTTTATTTTAGCATTTACTTATATTTGGGGCGTTGTGCTCAAGAAAATTAGTCAGTGTAAACAACTAGAACAACTTGGGGGCTTGGGAGAGTTCGGAGGCGTTGCGAGTTTAAGTAGTCAATTGACTGGTGCACATTTCCGGTACTACATACTTTATTTTCCCGAAAGCCTGTAGGCCAGTACTTAATACTCCGAATGTTTAGGAGGAAATGACAAGCTTTATCGTCTTATCAGTTAAGTGGAATCAATATACTTGTCCTTGCAATTGGAGCAGTGAAAGTTCAATTGGAAATTGACTTTATTGGGCACATAATGTCATGAGTATATGAAAGCTGATATAAAGTTATCATAATTAACCTGTTGATAGGAATATTAATTAAGTTCTTCTGCTTTATAAGGCTTTGTTTACTTAATCGATATAGTGAGTAAACTAAAAGATAAATAAATGTTTGATCACATTTCATGGCTCTCACACGTGCATTGACCCAAGGTCCAGACGTATTTCTTATGAACTTAATGGAGGGGCGCTGAAAAACAAACTGCCTCTCATTTATTTTGCCAAAAAAAAAAAAAAACAAAATGATCCAGTGGAGCACCTCGACTGGGAAATACCCTGTAACCCCTCTGAAATACATTCGTATATTTCTTTACCAAATTTGTTGTCTGAAGCTCTCGTAGACTCTGAAATTTATGCACTCATGCTGACAGCTGGAGGCCTATGACTAGATTGACTTGGCTAGCAATTTTGTATACTCTTTGTGTCCTTCTGTAAAGAGTATAAAAATATATATAGTATAATATAATACTACATGTAGTACTATCAACTTTTGCTCTGAGCACTAAACTAAAACTATTGGCGGCCTGTCGCCTGACGCCTGCCGCCATAAAGTCGCGTCTTGATGCCGCCGAAAAACCTTGGCCTCTGTATGGCAACAATAATGGCCAGAAGGAGATGCGCCGCTGCTGGCGACGCGCCAGACAGACAAAACACACAAAAAAACACAAAAAGAAATATCAACAAAAAGGCACAAACAAACTTTCAAACGTTTTTTCCTTTTTTGGTTGGCACTTGGCCTACGCGGCGTATGAGCAACGGGCGGCCGTTATGAAATCAGCTCTAGAATCGACCTACATTCGAGTCCTTTGAGAGGCTGCTCCACGCGCCGCTCTGCAGATGCTGCTGTAATATTGGCGCCATTTTAATGCGCATGATGTGGTGCGGGGGTGGCACCACTGTCAGCAGCTACAATTTGACTACAAATCAATAAGTGGCGGCAAGCGGGGAATATTTAGCCCCCGCGGGGAACACGCAGGACACGTATTGTGTGAGCGGTCAGAAAACTATGCGCTGTGTCAAGCTTTTCTATTGACTGTCAATGCGGTCATAAAAACCACTCCAGCTAACAAACACTGCACGCTGAACACAGCAAGAACAGTGGTAGAGAAACAAGTATCAATCCTGTAGACGAAAGCAGCGCGACGAGCTGAATACCCAGTGCTTGGAATCTTCAAAATGAATTGGAATGTATCATTAGTATTATGTTTTCAAACTACCCAAATTAAATTAATAAGTATTCATAACATACATTAGAAATAACCCATAAAATGTTGCAGAACTCATGGATACAGGGTATAACTATTGGCCATGGGAGTCGGCACAGTTTTTGAGCTCTGTCAGCGGGTGGCTTAATAAATACGCATTGGATCGGATGCTGCATAGCCTGAAATGAAATACTATGTGTAAAACATGACTGTGACTATTGTTGCATGGAATTTGTTAAACGCACAAGGCAAAGGGATGCAGTGCATCATAAGAACCAAAGGGGAGGGGTGGAGAAGGAGGTTGCTGTAGTTTGACAAGGCTAAAATTGGATTTATTGTGCGTGGCACTCTGCTGTTTGTCAGCTAAAGAGATAGACAGCAGCATAGACAATGGAATTTTGCAGTTTTCACTACTCAGTTTCAATAAATATTGGCATTTTATTGGGCCAACTAAATATGTTATTTATCACATATTTGATTCCTTTGTGTTCGCATATTTTTGCAGCTTTATTAAGGACACCGACTGGTCGTCCTGCAGCGTTACGTGTGGCGAGGGAATACGTCGACGTGTTTTTAAATGCAAAATCTTTCTGGAATATTCAAGGACTGTGGCTACGGTGAATGACACACTTTGCGAGGGCACAAAGCCCCACGACGAGGTAGAGCGTTGTGTGGAGGAGCCGTGTATGTTGCCCTCGCATGGCTATGATGATCAGTTTCCCAGAGATTCAATTAAAGTGGGCGTCTCGGAGCCAGGCAAGACATATGTGTGGCGAGAACAGGGCTACACATCGTGCAGCGCCTCGTGCCTGGGCGGTGTTGAGGAGCTAATCGTCAACTGTGTGCGTGAGGACAATGGACGTGTGGTGTCACCATTCCTCTGTTCACCGGAAACGAAACCTGAGGCAAGAGTGCGCACCTGCAACGATCGGCCTTGCCCTCCGCGCTGGAACTATTCAGATTATACGCCCTGCTCCAAGAGCTGCGGAATTGGCATTAAAACGCGGGAGGTGCAGTGCATCCATGAGGTTACCCGAGGTGGCGAAAATACCATGGTAGTGCCGAATAGCATGTGCCCTCAGCCTCCGCCAGCGGATCGGCAATACTGCAATGTGCTAGATTGTCCGGTACGTTGGGAGGTGGGTGAATGGTCCAAGTGTTCGCACACCTGCGGCTATGGCATCAAGGATCGCAAAGTGGAATGCAAGCAGATTATGGCCCAGGAGCATAAGATTGAACGACCCGAATCAATGTGCCCCAGTGTCAAGCCACCAGACAAGAAGCCTTGCAATGTAAAGCCTTGTCCGCCCGAAGATCCCAAGCCCGTCATACAAGTCAGTAACACGACGCACATTCAACATGACCCAAAGAAGGCAAAGATCACATTGAAAGTGGGTGGCGCCGGAGTCGTCTTCTTTGGCACACAGGTTAAGATAAAGTGTCCTGTAAAGCGCTATAATCGAACCAAGATTAAGTGGAGCAAGGATCACAAGCCATTGGCACGTTCACGCAAATTCAAGGTGTCCAAAAAAGGAGCTCTACGTATTCTGGATATTACTTTCCGTGATGCAGGCGTCTATTCCTGTCACGCTGGTCTCAGCTCAGCTGAGATTCATATCGAAGTGAAGGCCAAGCCCGGTCAACAGGCCGAGGAGCTTGAACGCCAGGAAGCAGGTCAGACTCTAAATTAATCTCAAGTAGCTACAACTTCTCTAACTGTCTCCTCTTATCACTTTCAGATCGCTTAGTGCGTGAGCGCAGCGGCACAGAGGCGCTCACCTCAGCGGACATGACCTCCGCTCCGAACGGTGGAGCAGCAGCGGGTGGCTCTGATGGCGGCGCTAATGGGTAAGTAACAAGGGTCAGTTTGCTGACCTTACCTAAAAGTTTGTGCCTTAAACTTTTTACTTCAGAGTTGAACTAATTAGTAATAAGAAGCGGCAAACTTTTAAATAACCTTCGCTGATAAAGGTACAGGCTGGAAAATTTTTCTCGCTTTTCATCGGAAAAATTAACATTTGCTCAGTTTTGTTTATCCTTGTAATTCACAGTCAGAATTTCACATGTTCTAATTTCCATATTTCTCTATATAACCTGTCATTTTCCAATTTAAAAATAGAATTTTATATCAGCACCAAAAATTCTTATTACCTCCAATTTAGAGGCTGACTCAGAACACAGAAGAAGGAACATTCTTGGAAAAGTGTTATATATATAAGACTCATTTATTTATTCAAACGGTCGAAAATAGATCTATTAACAATGATTGATGCAAAGAATAATCACATATTAATTCAAAGGAGGTATCTCCGTCCCCATAAAGTATATAAATGATTGATCAGCACACTGAGACGAGTGGGGATATAGCCCTATCCGTCTGTCTGTTTTTATGCAGACTAATTTCACGTCTGAGAAATTCACTGTAACTTTTAGTTTAGCCACATTTTAAATAAACTCCAAGAAGTCCAATGAAGTGACTCATTTGCTGTCTTTAACCCGGCATTATAATTCTTTCGAAATGAATTTTAATCGAGCTTCTTTGGTTTCTAATCTACAGTCGAAAGTGCTTTAAACGGAATGTCAGTCCATTCTTTAGATAATTCGAGCTTATTCTCATATTTTTTTCAAGTTTCTTTAGCTTTATATCTACCTATTTCAGTTCTTAGCAGAACATCCTGTCTTGCTTATCTGTTGTGGCTTCCTTTGGTGCAGCACGTCCTACACAATAATCGCGTCCCTTTACTTCCCCCCCAGAAAGCAGTGGAGTGCTCACTGTTAAATGCTGTCTGGTTGCTGCTTGGTCAGTTATGCGCTTGTTTCCTGTCTTGTCTTTATCTAACGCTGTTTTCCTTTCTTCTTATTGCAAACACTTGACTCCTCGTGCTTCCTGTTTAGAGGCAACATTGCGTATGCGTGTTATCGCCCTCTAAGTGTTGTATACCACACACCTGCACCTGCACCTGCACCTGTACCTCTACCTGTTCACATTTATTTGTATTTGCTTGGCACTAAAATTCTATGGGGTTTTCTCTCAACAAAACAAAATAAGAAAATACAAAGTCTAAGTAAATTTCAGGGTTACTTAAATGTTTTACCTCTGCTTTCCTTCTCCTACTTTCTCTTGCTTCTTGTGCAACCCATTTTCAAAACTTGAACTGTTGCTTTTATGCGTTTAACTCTGGAATGAATTGAAAAGGGTATTTCTGACCATTTAAATGATATGAATGAAGGAAGACTCGGCCATTGTTGTACACTCTGAGAATTCTATACTAGACTCCAGGGGAAATGTTGTACAGTGTTGAAGAAAGTTGTCATTAATGAGAAAGTACGGAATTTTTCAAATGAGATTGGTATTTATGCTAGTTTTAAAGTTAGATCAGAATCAGAATTGATTCAAGAACAGAAAGTAAGAGAAAATCAGAAATAAGAATGATAAATTTCCATCAAAATGGATTATATATATATTTAGGTTAGAATACTTAATATATTTATAGCCATCTCAGCTACCGAAGTAGAGTAAAGAATTTGACTTTATCTTCTGCTCACTTTCATTTTATGAGGTAGAATTTATATTTTCCGTATCTTTGCTTCTCTTGCATCTCACAGGGAGCTGAAGCGGTCTGCTATGCTGGCTTATATTTATCGGATATTGTTGAGTCCCGCTTGCTTCAGAGCATACCACAGTCGTATAGAGCCCCTCCTATTCTCTCTGCTCTTCTCTTTGGCTTAGCATCGGGTATTCGTGTGGCCCTCAATATTGTGTAGTTATTCAGTGGGTTGGCTGCTGGCAGCTCTCTGTATAAGCTACTTGAACGTTTAAGTCTATTGAGTGGCTCCACCTCTCTTCCGCCGTTAAGTTTCCAGTCCCGATTGGGTTGCTGGAACGCGCGCGTGTGCGGTTTATTTAGCAATTTGGGTTACGTGTTCGGTTGGGCCATGCCAAAAATTGAATACACACAACTATTCCATATGTTTGAGCCAGCCAACGGCCCCACGCACGACCTGCTTAATGGTTAAAAGCAAACAGCCAACAGCAGAATGCATTTTGGTAAAGCCACAAGCTTACACACAGATGCACACATTCTCACACACACGCACACCCACACACACAGGCACACACACACTCAGAGGACAACATTTTGAGTTTACAAATGCATCATCATCGTCCCCACAAAGTGTTGCCCAACTTTTTGGGGTTCTTTCAAAATATATAACAAATATATCAACATGTAACACTTGCCACGGATGAGGGGAGGCGGAATGGAGATTGGGGAGTGGGGAAAATGGGTAAACTGGGCTCGCGATGGGCCTGGTCACATTTAATGGCATTTTAAATGCTTTAATATATTTTTGAGCATCCTGATGCCAAATTTTCCCTCTCTTCGTTCGAACGGCACAAAATTTGTTACAATTTTATATGCAGCATAGAATATATAAATACGTGACGCATGTCGCATGGCTAAACGTTGGTTCTTGACCAATATTTGATATTATATTTGGTTTTAGGCGGCATTAAATATTGTTAACACCCTGTATGGGGCATAGAAAAGTAATTTATATAGATAAAAGCAGCTCATTTTGATAAAAGAATCTTTATTCAAAGCGTGTGACTAGGCAATATAAGAAGCTCATTTTTCAGATCTTCTACCAGAATATTAGTTATATTTCTTATCAAAATCAATCAAAAACGAATTAAACAGTTAGGTGATTAAGGCACAAGTCCTTATTTTAAAAACATTTATTTAAAATTATTAGTTTTTGAGAATTGTATTAAATAAAATTCTCTAAAGTTTTCCACTTGTTTTCCCTTATTACCAACTTCCGGTGCAATATTTCCAACATTTAGGAACATTTTCTCAATAATATTTTGTGAATACCTCTGAAAATGAGGTTCAAACAATAGCATGAAAACCAGAAGAGTGGAAAATTTTTAATTTTCACGTGCAATTTCCAACCTAAGCGGCGAAGCTGATATACAGCTTTGAAAATTTAGTTATGCCTGTTTAATTTGTGTAGCACGTTGAACAAAAATAATGAGATTTTCAGTTTTGCCGCCCACTTTTATACCTTGGCCTGTCAATAAAATGTAACATTTTTGGCCAAACTTTCCAAAATATCCAAGGGAAATGCGTTTATTTTTGGTTTTTAGATACATATTCAAATTTTCCTTCCAGTTTCAGCGGGTTGAGGAGAATCTCATAGTCGAGTATTTGGTTATAGAACTCGTTTAATATGCATTTTCGTTTATTTTTCTATATTTATTATTTATGTTGATTTGAAGAAAAATAATATAGAAATTGTACGGAGTTTCTTATAAATTTTGGCTATGTAAAAATATGTAAATTTTTTACGAGGCAAAATACAAAATGTGTAAATAAATTGGAAGAATTTTTACTTCAGCTTGAATGGAAGTAAAAATATTCATATTTAAAACATGCATGAAGGCATCCAAAATAACAATTGCAAAGGGGAACAAATTAAGAAGGAAAAAAGACTAGTAAGGCAAGCCGAAGCTGCGAATACCCTTGCAAAGTGATCTTAGGACAGAGTGTTCTTATGGCAGGTATTTTATTGCGCTTATATAGTGATGAAACCTTAATAAACTAAACAATTTAAAGGCTTAAAAATATTGTGATAAACGAGTATCCTGCTAATATCTGCACTAACTAAAAAGAGTATTAATAGCTATCTATTAATGATAGAGTGAAACGATTTCTAAATAAATGGAAGAAGAGAAAGAAGTAAGGAAGAATTAGAGTTAAAATATGAAGTAAGAAAGCAAACCAGAATATCTCTGGACTTTTGAAAAGAAGTGCAGCCAGAGAAGCAGTCACTAAAACCAAAAATCGTCGGGGTTTTCCCGGAGGTAGCTTTCAAGAGAAGCTACCGTGTATGATAATAACAATAATAGCTAGAAAGGATTTTCTAATTTGGCTACTTTCATTTTGTGAGGAATAAATTTAACGAATTTAAAAAAAAATCCCTAGAATCGGAAGACGTATAAATAATACGGTGCATTCCATTTGTGAATTTCTACCTTTATCTGAACATATAACAAAGTCAGCCTTCAATATGAATTCATATTTCTCTCAATCTGAAAAATACACAATGGGCGACCGGAAGCAACTTGCTTGTCAATTTATATGGGTTTTTTGGGGCTCTCGAATACAACAAAATGCAAATATAACAAGTGCACAACAACAACAACAATAGCAACTGCAACAACAGCAACAAAACACAATTGTTATGGTTTATGTAGAGGGTTTTGGGGTCTATGGAAGTGGCAGGACTTGGGGCCTAGGGCCATGGCTAGAACAAAATGACATTCGAGGCTTTGTGTGCAGTCGAACACGTTGTTCAGGAATTTAAACGTACTGTGCGCTTGACATTTTCAGCCAACCCGGCTGCAACAACAACAAAAAAAAAAATGGCAACAGCCAAACAAGTTAGGAGGCTCAAATGGACCCGCACGACTAGGAAATACTCTGTAAATAGGACTCGTAAAACAGCATTCATATAGAAACTTTCGCCGGGCAGCGGCTGTTTTGGAAAACTTAAACCTTACGTTTGGCTATCCTTTTTCCAGCTAAGTTGGATCTAAGTTTTCCGGAAAATTGTCGTGCAGTTTCTATAAATTTTTTAATATTGCCCGATAAGCTTTCTAATTAATTTTTTTGTTGTGGATGTATTCATTATTCGTTCAGAATTTCCGTCCAAATGAGATGTCTCCTTCTGCGTGTTTCATATGCATTGCTCAAGCCTAGTATACCCTTCCAACCCACTGGGAACAGCGTATAAAAAGCAAAAACAACAACTAAACAAATCTAAACAACGAATTTCCGTTTGGGGTCGACTTGAGGTCCATTGTTGCATTAAGTGTTTGCTGCCTGATTGTGTATCTCTGTGTGTGTGTGCATGTGTGCGTGTGTGTGTGTGTGTGCGTGCGTATATCGAAAATTGTTCGGTTTTAAAGTTTTTTGGCTTAGCATTAATACGTTTTTGTTGTCTTTTATGTCGCTTGCAGCTCCCAGCAGCAGTCCACACGTCGCAAGCAGCAGCAGAATCAGTCGGAAAGGATGCAGAATGGACGTGAACGAAATCGCCGCCCAAAATCGGATGGAGTGCAGCATGCGGACAGCAGCATTATGGAGGATGAGGTGAGTAGAGTAGAAGACGAGGACGAGGACGAGGATGAGGATGAGGGGCAGGAGCTGGAGACGTAAAGCGGGATTGCTTGTTGCTTATGATTGTCTACTCATATGATTGTCATCCTGTATCGCCATTATATGTTTATATTTGAAATATGTTTCGGGCTGGCTACTCCTTTGGCTGAAAACATTGTTAACAACGGGTTGCGTCCAGCTTAACTTGTCGCCTTTCTCAGTTTTGTATTGGATTTGTGGCTGCCAATGTCCTCGTTGTAGCGTTGCCGCGTTGCCTCCTTCCTTGTTCTTTTCTGTCAACAGCCACGTAATTTGATAGTTTTTCTACTTTGCTCTGCTTATATATCAACTGTACAAATATCTCTAGATTACTGTATACATATACATATATGTATATCTATATATATATATCTATATATATGTATAGTATAGCCCAACTGCATTGTGCCTGGCTGTGCCGACTGCCTTGTGTGCAGTGTTGGCATTTGAGATTTTGTGGCTATACATTTTGGCTTTGGTTTACAGATTCCGTTCGCCTTATTCCACCTCGACTGGCCGAGCATATGTACATGTATATATATACACAGATATAATGCGCTTTGAAATGAAATTACGTATACGTAACGTTGCGGGCAGAGACCGAGAGCGAGCAGAGCAAGAGAACGAGGCACAAAAACTAAACCAACGGCAATTCACAATGCCGTTTCAACAAGAACAACAACTAGACATGAGGCCAGGTATAAAAAAAGGAGGGCTGAGAAGTGGAGGTGACTGTGTGGCCTGCTTTTGTACTTTTGTATTGATAGAAGTAAGAATAGAAAGAAAGATGAGAAAGCGGAGCCCAGTTCAGGTCGACTAGCTCACAAGTCTGGAGTAAAATTGTTGTTTGTTTTTGGGGAACGGATCGCCAGCTCTCGGGTCAAGTTGTATAAGCAGAAATATTAGCGTAAATGCTTTGATTGAGTTACAGAGCTGTGGGAATTGTGTTTGGCTCTGAATCAAATTGAAAATTTCTGTAGAACACTGAAGACTTTTTGGCCAACTGCTGCAACTGCATCAGATGGGCGACGGACGGTACCAAACTGCATTTAAATTGAGAAATCAGATTATGCTTGGTTCTACAAACTACACAAACGGAGCATAAGATACGTAGTATATGAAAAATAAACTCTGCAAAAATGCTTTTCGCTTTTCAATTTGCCAGGTTAATGTCGGACATAGAAGAATTAGAGTAAAATAACGACGTTGATTGCTTGGTTTTTGACATGATAATATTGTTAAATGAGAGGGCAATGAATAAACTGGTAAAAGAAATGAAATTCAGGACTGTTTCTTCAATTTGTGCTGTGTTATGTCATAGAGGGAATCACAGAGAATGTGAAACTGTTATCTATAACTTATATCATTGAAACTGAAAAGCTCATATCATAGAAGAATTTAGAATTAAAATAAAAACTATGCTTTGGCTCCGACTAATATAATGTAGCTTTGATGTTTCCTCTGTATTTTATTGCTGGGCTCAGAGAAAGTGTTAGACATCTTTCCATTTCATTATGAATGCAAATATCTGAAAAATAATGCAATATATCGATATATACATTAAATTGAAGCATTAATGCAGAACTGAATACCAAAGACTTATACTTAATAACATAATCTTACTAAAGCAGCAAAATCGGTTTTATTTGGAGCTTTTACCAAGTTAGTCCTGTTACCATTTAAACCGGTTTAGCTTAAAAATTAACTTTAATTAGCGGCCAAACTAGTAAAGTATTTAATACGTGCTTGAAACGCAGGCAAATTAAATGTTTGACTATGAATTAAATACTTTCAACTAATAAGTGAATAGTTAATATTTAAAACAGTTTAATGGACTTAAAGGTCTATAAATGATATTCTATTCGTTGGGTTGGGTTACCAACTATTTATAGTTGGGTTTAGGCTCCATTGCTCTAGGCTCACTTTCATCTACATCGTTTACTTTTCACATGCCCATAATCATCACGTTCATACGTATACTTAATATATGTATAATATTTTTAATAAATATTTTATCTCTTCCCCAATCTATCGAAAATCTACCAATATATGCATATAAAATTGAAACGTATACACAGCATTCGCAATTAGTGCAATCCCAGGACAGAATTCCACAGCGGGCAAGTGCCAGCAGCGGCAGCAGTCGCACCAAGACTCTTCTGGCCATGCCCTATTTCCAGGCGTTGCTGAGCAACCTTCAGGTGAGCCATCCTTTGCATTGGATTCCTTTCGTTTCGTTTCGTTTCGTTCCGTTTCGATTGGATTGGTTTTGCTTCGTTTCGTTTATTGTCGCTTCTGTTTTTAGTTTCATTTCATTTCGATTCTTCTTCATTTGGAGATTGTTTTTGATTTAAATGCTGCATTCAGTTTTATTCTTCGTTTGCTTTCTTCTCTCTTTTTTACGCGAAGTTTTTCATTAAATTCTTTCGCCTCGCCCAGCCTCCAGGAGCGCTCATATATCGTATTGTAATTTTATTGGTATTGGTAATTGTAATTGTTACCTGAGGTAGACGTAGGAGGCCAGCGCCGAAATGCATGTGTGTAATTAGTGCACTTGAAGTGGGTGTGGCTGGACTCTGTGTCTGTGTGAGTGTGATGGTGTGTGCGTGTGTGTTTGTGCCATGCAATTTGCCAAAGTTCTGCATATAAATTTGCAGGCTGTGCATATTTGTCTTCGACCTGATTGGGACCTGGCCTCCACACAGCCTCCTAGCCGCTTGCAGCAATTTGTCACAGCAAAATGCATTGAAATTCAGCTTAAATTTCCTACACTTCTAATGCCACAGATAATAAGTTTACAATGTGAAATACCTGTTGTTTTTTAAATAACAATAATAATTTATTGATTTTATAAAGCTGTGTGAGCGCTCAGAAGAATGCGGGCTTAGCTTCATTGTGAGACTCTACTCCCAAAAATATGCTTTGAAATTTGGAGACTTACCTTAAAAATAAATCGAAGAAATTCACACAGGATTATTTAATTAGACTTTCTGTAATACTCTCTTTTCTTCATATAGCTATATATATATAATTTATGTACAAATTTCTCTTAAATTTATATCAGATCCTTATGAAGCTGGACGATCTCTGCGACTTAAGTTTATTAACTTTTTCTTTTTGGGTTTTGCATGCGTTGATATTTCGTTCTCTTAGTTAGCACTTTGTAGCATGAATTTTAGAGGTTCTCACATTATAAAATTTAATTTTTCAACACTATTTGACCTTTTCTTTCCACGTATATCGAAACAACTATTTTTGGTTTCGAACTCGCTTTTTGGGGGGCGTTCTCGTTGTTGGGTTCTCGCGTTCTCGCGGGTCAAATTCCTCACACAAAACTCGTAAATACAACACAAACAACAATGGAACAACACCCTACAACAAATATCCGAATAATAATAAAATAAAATGTAGGTAAAACTTTTCTATGACTTCTATGCCTTCCATTTTATATACATACACCTCTCGTACACTACGCTACTCTACACTACACTACACTACAGAATGCAGGAAGCGCGTAAACAGTTTTGAGGCGCCTCCAAAATTATATCGCATAATGTTTAATTATGAAATGTTCCAGCAAATTGGCCAGAAGAGAGCTCGAGGCTCTTCGAGCCAACTATTTGCGCGCTTCGCCGCCATTGCCAAAAATTATTTGCTATCAAAGACATTTTCTGCTGACTTTTATTTGCATTTTGTGCATTGTGGAATGAGTGCAAACAATTGGCATAATGGGCAAAGAAAACCCAACAAAAGGGCAAAAAGGGCATAAAGGGCAAAAGGCAAAAGTCTTAACCAGAATCGTTGCATGCTCCAAGCGAAAATATCGCAATAAGTGCAAACAGCAAATGGCGGAGTATGCATAAAACATTTTCATTTAATCAGAAAATATTAATATGGAAATTAGCATGAAAATTCGCTTGCTTCTTCTGCTTATTCGACTACTCAACCGAATGAATTGGCATTTGCCAAACTTTACAAAAGAAAACTTCTCATTTTTAAGTTAATACGAATACTCATGTGATTACCGCTTAACAACACTCATTAACCTATTTAACGGAGGGAAGGGAATGGAATAATTAATATCACATCAAACTGAGTAGTTCCTTGTATAACTTCCCATTTAAGTTTATCTTTAAAGATGCATGAATAAAGGGAGAACTGTTAGGAAAAGACCATCTTTGATTACTGGAATAATCAATTGAATCATAATTGTTGTGGACAATTTTTATATCGACCGATTATACCTATGACAGCTATATGATATAGTAATCGAATCTGTAGGCTTTTAAGTACGCATTTAAAAAGCATATTTATTCATCTTACTAGTAGGTTTCATCAAGATTCGTATATGTTACAAGGAAAATATATGTCCTTTTATATATATTAACTATCATCACTTTTGCAATATAAAAATTAAAAAATTAAATCCTTTTTACTTCAGGATTAATTAATTTTTCAAGCCAAAAAGTCCGAAAACCCAAGCAATAAAAACTCGGTTCCAAAGGAAAAGATTAAAAACAAAATAACTGAAAAATAACAATAATCAGTGGTAACCAAATACAAAAAAAAAAAAACACTTAATGATAATTTAATTCAAATTAATTAAATTTATGCTCTATTATTGGTCAGCTAATACGAACAATTATTCAATTGCATTTCTATTAATATAAAGTACCTCAATAAATATGAGAGTAAAAGTTGTTTAAACTGTTAAATCGGACACTAAAATGTTTTAAAATAATTAAAACATTAGAGAGAAATAGAGAGAATACAAATCATACAGAATTTCAGGGAATAAAAATACTAAATATTATTTTAAAGGTCCTGTTTGGCGTAAAATAGATTATAAAATAGAGAAAGTATTAAAGCTCACCTCTACAATTGGTGGACAGATATTTTTTATACCCTTACACTCTGTATTAAAAGCAAATAAATTTATACTTCATAATTTACCAATGTTTCACACATTATTTTAATTTGGTTTTTCCAGTATTGGGAAAAGCTTTCTTGCTTTACTTTGTTTTAAAATCTTAAAAAAAATCTTAAGCTTTAAGCTAATAGCTTTAGTAAAAGCTGATTAAAAGCTTCTAAAAACCTTCTTAAACTCTTCTTATCTTTTACTTTTATGGGAATTCTCTCTGTCATTTTCAGTTCATTCTCAAAGGGTTTTGCTTTATTTATTGTTATGCTAAACTCTTTGGAATTGTCGCATTAATTTATAATATTAAATACAGAAAAAAATGCACCCTTTATATTTAAATTGTTAAGAGACAATCGTTGATTTTTAATCCCAGCGAAATGTAACACCAAATTAGAAAACTACCAGGACGAACTGAGGGTTATAAATATGTATTTTTTGTGGACTGCATGAATATAATTTATTTGATTATACATTTTCTTGCATTTGCTGATTTGCATGTCAACATATCAATCAAAGCATATAAAATATGTGAAATATTTAATTTAATATTCATTATGCATTTGCGAAAGTTTTTAATGAGCTTTTCTCGCTCGCAATGAATGCCACCAGCAGCAGCAACAGCAGCAGCAGCAGCGGCTGCGGCAGCAACACTTGCCGTAAGTTTTGTTGGTATGTTGGTTAGGTAAGTGCCACGCCCACAAAGCCTACAACGCCTACCGTTTCCAGCCACTATATTTGTAAGTGTGTGTGTGTGTGTGTGTGAGAGTGTGTTTGTGTGCAAGCCAACAAACAATTAGCAACAAATTTTTTTGCTATAAACTTAATTTATTAATTGAAAAGTTTTTTGCCGCGCGAGTTCATAGCAATGTTTACCGGGCGCCTTCCCTAACCCCAAAAACGTTATATCACATCAAGCTTCATAAAAGTTATATAAAGCCAAACAAATTTTTGGCATAGAAAATTAGCTTTCAGTCAACGCTGTCGACGGCATCACACAAAAGTTGCCTTTACACCTGCCGCTGCCGCTGCCTCTCCCTCTGCATCTCCCTCTGCCTCTCCCTCTGCCAGTGCCAGCCAAGTAAATGCTCCATTTCAGTGTATTAAATACTGCATAGAGTGTTGGCGGTTTTTTGGGAGTTTAAATTAATCCAGCAGCAGCCAACTAAAAAGAAACGCTTAAGCTTGAATACCGAAGTTGCGGATACACTAACCAAAGTGAAAAAATTATTAATTGGATATCAATTCGGGATATGTAATATATCTGGAGAGTTTCTAGCTGGACACTTGGAACAAATTCCGTTTTTGGCCTGTAGTAAGACAGTTCTAATTCAATCAGATTTGATTCAAGAATAAAAGATCCTACGACTCGTCAGTATGCCAAACATGGGGAAGTCCCCTTCGAAATAATTACTATTTATCAAAGTTAACAAAAGTTTAAAGATGTATCTAAATAATTAGGCATATTAGCTTCAATAAATACCAAAAAAGTTCAACTAATTATTCAACTTTCGAGCTGCATTCGAGCTTGCGCCTTCTTTGTTAATCGAATCCGCAAGGGTATATAATATTCTGCGCGCCGTATTAGATCGCCTTTCCCTACAGTTTTTTTCTATTATTTTTCCTTTTTATTTAATTAATTAAACTATTATTTTTAGCCTTAAGAATAATTTATGGGCGATTCACGTTTAAGACTGAATTGAAACTGGATTGAATCCGTATTATTTAGATTAATTTAAACCCTGTTAGGAATCAAGTGAAAGCTCTACTAAAAGTGTATTTTCAATTGTCGGCTAACCGCTTCCCCTGCTTTTCCACTTTCCCCTGTGTTGCCCGTCTCGCTGTGCAGCCGATTTGCCATATCCGTTGCCATATGCAGATTATGCAAAAATAATTTATGATGCACAGCCAAGCGAATCGAAGCGACCAAAAAACCGAACCACCAGAACTTTAAGTGCACTTGGTACAGGTGGGTGGGGGTGGTTCGAGCCTTGGGCGACACCTCTAAGCCGCATTTATCAAAGCTAGTCACCGTTAAATTGTAAGCATCAGCCGAAATACCAACAAAAAGGACACTTGAACCTGGCACATAAAATGGCCGAAAAGCGATTTTATCTAATTTCAAACATTTTGTTGCACATTTTACGGTTAGCCAACAAAATACGCGAACCGCAAAAAATATGCAGCGGCTTTTGTGTGCAGACGAACATTTTGAATAGTGGCCGGCAGGCAGGCAGCTTTTGGCTGTCTGCGTTTAAGCCACAAATATACACACTCACACGCACGCACACATTCACAACTCATATGTCATTGCCTGCGCCTGTGTGTGTGCGTGTGTGTGTGTGTGTGTGCACAACAACAATAACTGTTCGGGGTCGAGTGCTTGCGGCACATTGATTAACTCTTTGCGGCAAATTCGCTCGAATGCTCATAATAATCATTTTCCATTATTATTAAAAATAAAATATATTTGCATTTCATTTAGTTGCACAACTCCATGCAGTGTGTGCACAGTGGAGCAAATATACTTTTTATACCCTTTCTTAGGGTATTCTAATTTTGTCACGGAATGTGTAACACGTGGGAGGAAGTTTCTCCAGGCCTCTGCCCGCAGGACGAGAGAATATAGCCATGTCTACCCGTCCGCCTGCCTTTCCCCTCGGTTATCCGTCCGTTGTCTGATCGTCTCAATTTTTGAGCCAGATGAAATTTTGTATCATTATTTTTTTAAATCGGAACCGGCCAGATCGAATAACTATATCTTATAACTGGCATATAGAAAAAACATCGGCTCTAATGGCACGTTGTTTTATGGAAAACCTTGAGATATCTTGACGTAAGATGCATACTCTATCATATAGCTACCAAAGATAGAAATCGGTTAAAACAAAAAGCCGGAAAATCATTTTTAAAGTCTGCAGAGTATAGAGTCTTCGGCTAGCCGCTGCTAGCCTGTCCCTGGGCTGTAATTATATTCATGGCTACAAAAAGTGTACAAGATTTTCATAGTAAATACTTGTAAATGAATTCGAACAACCGAATAGAACGAGCGCCTTCGGGCTTATTTAAATATTTGATGTTTTATAGCTATTTTATGGCATAATTGTTAATTTATTGTTTTATGATAAAGTATTGATTGATGCAATAAAACTCGCAATTTGTGAGTCAGCCTGAAACTACAAATTTGCGATAATTTATTCGGGAAAAGCTAAAAAAAAAAATGTAATTAATATTTGATAGATAAATATGTTCTTTTAATTATTTTATATTTGATTTATTTGCTTAAAATAGAGTTTTAGCTAAGAAAAAAATTAAATTAAATATTAAATTCTATATGGAAAACAGGCTTAAAATATTTACTAATTTAACTGGTTTTCTTTATAGACTTTAAAGTATACTCTCTACTGAAGAACTGCTTGTTTTTCTACTTACCTTGTGTCTAATTTGATGGCCAAAAGCGTGTTTTAGCCAGGTTAAGACAGCTAATTAAAATGAAATAAAAAGCTGGCGCACTATCTGTTTTCATTCAATTATATGCCACTTTTATGAGCATTTTATTGGCTATAATTCTTCCAATTAGCTTCTATATCCATATTAATGCAAATCTAGGTAATTTCAGTTTTAATTGCATTTCTGATTAGACTACTGTTGCCCGTCTGATCATTTCTCAGTTCTGGCTTTTATTGAGGCCATATATATTCGGCTGGCTAATGCATTTTGATCATTTGCATCTAATTGAAGCGAACTGCTTACGCGGCGAATCCTAATTAGCCAAGAACAGAGGCTAAGCAGATAATGGCTAAAAGCCAAAGTCACTGGCGACAGGCTCCTCCATCAATGACTGGTCACGACAAATTTATGGCTCGGAATTCTTGGTCTATTAATTATGCAACTGTTTATGTAATGCGTCGCTCGCCCTTTGCGCAGCTCGGCAAACTCTGACAAATTTATATAGACCAAAAATCGTATTTGGTAGCTCGCCGCGTTAATAAATTTCCACAGACGTCGCATTGAGGGGGAAGGACTCGCCTGGGTGTGGGTATATATCCTGGTCACGCCTTTCAGTCGTGCTTGCCCTTCCTCTCCGCTCGCTTCCCTTTCCCATTCCCCTGCCATTAGCGCTATTCATCATGCGGAGCACAAACGATTTAAAGAAGCGAAATGTTTGCGCAGTTTTGCTGCCTTTTAATTTTGATTGCAACTATTTATTAATGCTCAGCTGGCAGGATGCTGGCAGGCTCACAGGATAGCTGCCTTCAGGCTTCAGGCAGCTCAGTCGCGCTCCATTTAAGCTGCATGCAATTTTCAGCACTCTCTGCATTTGTTTAATACAATATTTAAACGTAAACGTAAATTAAATATAATAAAATGTTGCACATTTAATGCTGGGCTTGTAGCTTCGCTAGCTGCTTGGATTGCTCTGATTGCTGGTTGGTTTATTCCTGGTTGGTTAACTGGTAACTGGTAACTGGTTGTCTCTGTCAACGTTTGCTTCGCTTCTCAGGCGTATAAATTTAATGATGTAAACGTGGTATAAACCTATAAATATATATGGCTAAAAGAGCCACATGAAGTATGCTAATGAGCGCGGAAAAGTATTACAAAAACAGGCCTAAAGGGTGTGGAATGCAAAAAGTCATAGATATATTAAATAGACCTAAAATTAGAATTTTATACTAAGCCTGGTACTGGCAATAGGAATTAAAAAGCATTAAAATAGCTTCCATATAATGTCTTATTTTTTTATATTTTTAATTGACAGAAAGGATCATGTTTTGTTTGCCCTTATGCAGCTTTCCTCTAAGCTTAGTTTATCAGTCTGCACAATAGAAAAAATAGGAGCTAATTGCATAGTTGAATCATTACCCAACGGTGGAAAAATGGAACCAAAAACCCGGATTTCATAAAACCAACTACAAAATTCTTGAATGGCCTTCCTGAAACTCCCTTCATTCAGTCCTATTATTATGACAATAATTATAATGATATTAAGATAAGAATTAACATACTTAATTTAGTACCAACTAGACTTTTCGGTCTATAGTAGGGTTCTTATTTGAATAAGAATTGACAAAAAGGCGAATCGTTCTTGAGTTCCTTCAGTACGAATCGAACTAAAACTAAGAATTATTGAGCTTAAATCCAGCTTGCTAATTTTTATTTCCCTTTTCACAATTTTCCACTTTTAGTTTAAGATCCAATTTCTTTGCCAGCCACCAAACAGTAACTCTTTTATTTATTTTTTAATACTATTTTACGCCTTTTTGGCCTGCTTCATTATATTTCGATCCACATGATTGGAACTGGTTTTTAAACTATGTAAATTATTCACGTTCGTTTCCCAAAATCCACTTGAAAGTTTCGCAAGCGGCTCTCATTGAAGCAACTGAGCTAATTACCATATTGTCATTAGCTCTAGAGCTCTGGTACAAAAAAAAAAAAAGAGACAGGGAAAAGTTCAGCTAACTGGGCTGTAAATGGATGCCAAAAGTTTGGTTCCGGCCTGCTACAGTATTGACAGGGCCCACAGTTTCAGCAGCAAAAACAATAACAACGAGTGTAGTGAGAATGCCAGCGATTGCAATGGCGATTGCGGTAACAATAAAAGGCTAAGAGAGGCGTCGGTGTTAACGTCGAGCTACAAATGACAACACACACCCACACACACACTCACACACACACACACCCAGAGAAGCTATAAAAGCGCAGCAGATGCAAACGCAACAACAGCAACCCACAAAACAGTATGACCGTATTTGTCGGTTTCAAGCACCACTTGGGAAATCATCTTTTTGTGCCCGAAACGGGAATGTGGAGTGTGGTTCGGATCGGTGCGGTGCGAATCGACTCGGTTCCAGCATCGTTCTCCGGGCTGCTGTAAATGAAAACGACCAACGATGACGTTGACAGTGAGACAATAGCGGCTGACAATAAGTTCCTAACAACAACAAGAAAAGCTGCAACAACAACAACAGCAGCAGGAACAGCTTTGCGAAGCACTGGAACAAAGTACACTCAGAAAAAATAGTTCCTTTTTTAAGCTAGAACGAGTTTGAGTTCATAATATTTTTGGGAGAACATTCTTTATTAAATTGTTCAGACTTGAATGGACAATTTTCCATATATTTTATGTTCAGATTTAGTTTATACCATTATAAAACCCAAAGGCCATAACACAGATGATAACCAAAGGATTATGTAGCCAGCGTTTACATCTATTGTTTAGTTTTTAGACTTTTCTATAATATTATAAATAAATAAAGAAAGTACTTCTTCTATTATTAAAGAAATAAGTCTTGAATCATTACATAGAAAATTATTACTTAACAACGGAAAAGAAAGGACTAAAAATCTTCGCATTCAAAATTCCAACTTCCACATGTTCTTTGGTGGAGCAATGGCTAATGAAACAATTTGGTTTGATCGTTAATATTTATAAAAATTATTTTTGATAAGAAAATAGATTTATTTGAGCATAGAAACACTTCAATCCAAATTGATTAGTGACTAGAGATCGCTGTACATTTTCCTATCGATAACTTTCTCTTTACATTCATACATCAATTCCTTTTCAGACTTATAACCAACATTTTTACTTATTTTATCTTATTTATACCATTTTTTCTCTAAGTGTAATTTTTGATTTCTGTGTGGGAGCGCTTGAAGTCAAAAAGCAAATGCGATGCTCTCTCTCACTGCATATGCACTAGAAATTGTTGGCCAAAAAAACCCATTGGCCGCATTTGGTAGTCAAATTTTTAGCAGGCTGAGTGCCTAGAGTTTTGTTGTTGCTATGGAGCTATGTGTGTGCGTCTCTTTGAGTGTGTGTGTTTGGTGTGTGAGCTTGGTGTGTGCTTAGTTGGTAGCGGGTAGTTGCAGAGTTGAGGGGCTGAGGGGCTGAGCTGTTGCTGAGGGGGCAGCTGAGTTCAATGGCTAATCGGATTTTGCAGTACGCAGTCAGTCAACGTGAAGCAATTGATGAGGGCAATTCAAGTGTGCATGCATGAAGAGCACACTTACACCCGCGTACACACACACACACACCCTATATGAGTGCGGAAACGGAAACGCATTGACGACCGTGCAAATTTACCTTAGCATATCCAACAGGCGCTCTACTTTTGCTGCTGCTGTTGCATGCTGCATGCTGCTTGCTGCAGCTGCATGTTGCATGCGGGCTCAATGGCATATTTCAATATTGAAACCAACATTTCTCAAACTTAACCGAACTTAATGATCATTTCACAGTTACTTTGGCCGCTGCAGCGCTTCAAGGACTCACGTGGGCAGCATATGCTGCATAGTGAGTCGCTCAATTATGGCCTCGACTTAGAACCGCATCGCTTCGAACAGGATGAGCCGGCGCGCGTGACGACCAAAGAGCTGCACACAGAGACTGGTCGCATACTGACCATGCCTAAGCTGCCCGAGCAGCGCCAGGACGACATAATCCAGACAGAGGATATACCACCGCATATGCCACACGCACGCTGGGAAACGGCAACTACCATGCCCATAGTCAGCAGCACAGCTACCAATCAGGCGAGCAGCCAGGACACTGATCAACCCATCTACAAGTGGCAATTGGGCGAGTGGTCCAAGTGCTCGCAGCAATGCGGTGCGGCAGGCAGTGGTTTGCAGGTGAGTTCACATTTTTGTTAAGATATCTTTAAGCCTTGTCTGTAGCGAGTAAATATTTTGATACTTGGCTAAAAAATCTATTCAAATCACAATGAAGATGTAAGCAGCAGTTTCAGTTCTACTGCGATCTTTCCTGTTCCAAACAATCAATAAATTTTAGCTGTTCCGGTTCCTATTCTGACTTTTCGGTTCCAACCTGGCTCACTTTTGATTCTCTGCAAAAAAGCTTTTGCCTGAAAGAGATCACAAGGCTGGAAACCGGCTTTAAACAGTACCAATTTAAGTCCGCATATGCCAATAGTTCTACTTGAACCGAATAAATTTAATAAAGCAAAGAAGAACTTCGAAATGAACTGAAAAAAATATTGCAGTTTGCCTTAGGAATAATATTTAGGAATTCAAAGTATCTTTTAGTTACTTTAATATTGCTTGGGCCTGTTGCCTTTTCGATCTTAGCTTTGGAGTGCGAATCGCATATTTTTCAGCCTTGGTGAACATATTAAAATTAATTTAATACATTCTTTTTATATAAATATGTATCTTATATATACTAAATTTGTTTTTTAGAGAGTTTCAAGATCCCAATAGGCGGAAAGCTGTCCAAAAATAAGCCTTTAATGGACAGAGAGAGACTAAAATGGTCTAATAATTTTAGCCTCTCTCTGTTTCTCTCCCTCTCTGTCTCTAGCTTTCTCTCTGTCTCTCTCTCTATGTACAAACGTCTTTCTTTTTGGCCTTTACATGTTCCCATTTTATGAGTACACAGTACACTGAACTAAATCCAAATATTTACATAGACGCGGGGGTATGAGAGGACGAGTATCTGGGTAAGGGTTGGCCTGTCCTCCAAGCCAAATTGGCTTTCAAAGTCCACAAAATGTTCACACAAGCGTTAGAAAAAATCCAGCAGTCTCCAAGCAACAGACGACACTTATGTATGTAATAATTAGCCAATGTAGCCTAATCCCGGACAGTCTGTTGGCCCCGTCTTCTCTGCGAGTCGGAGTCCATATAAAATCAGGGAAGAGCTTAAATATTTTAACAGGCAGTGGCCCGACAGAGGCTGTTCTACCTTTTCCTTTTCCTTAGCCTATGCCATTGTTTTATGTGCCACAAAAAGCAGAAGAAAAAAAGAAAAAAGAAAAGAAAGGAAAAAAAGATTACAGCAAACTTTGTTTCTTTGCACCTTGCTACACAGCGCCGCACGCTGAGCTGCCGGCGTGAGGCAACAAAGAAGACCGTGGCGAAGTCGATGTCAAATGGCCACAGAGATGGCAGCGATGCAAGCGACACCATTGCCGATGTCGTGGAGAATGCGCAGTGTACAGCCCAGGGGCTGGATATGCCCGACACATTCCAGAGTTGCGGCAATGAGCCCTGTCCCCACTGGACCAAGGGCGACTGGACGCTCTGCCAGCAATCGCGTTGCCATGGACGCAACACGGCCGTCCAGCGGCGTGAGGTTAGCTGCCGGTACGAGAACGGCAGCGTAGGCAGCGCCTGTGACGAGTATGAGAAACCTCTGGCGCGCCAGGAATGCTATAACGAGCGTTGCAAGGGCGTTTGGCGTGTGGAGCCCTGGTCCGAGGTGGGTGGCTTTCTCTCTTTCTCTCTCCCTCCGTCTCGACCTGGTCCGGTCGAACATTTCGAGCGCATCTTTTATTAATGGCAAATGCAATTCGCTTCTGTTTTGGATTCGTTTTCTTTTGTTTCTTTCAGTGCAATGCGCCCTGTGGTCGGCAGGGCATAAAATTCCGCATTCTGCAGTGCGTCTGGTACGGTAGCCGTCGACCCGCGGGCAACGTCTGCAAGCATCAGCCTCGACCCGCTGTCATGAAGGTGTGCAAGAGTCCTCCATGCCACGCCAAGAGTAAGTATGAATTAGTGTAATCCAAAAAAGACTACTGCGAGTCTGTGCCAAAAATTTCAATTCAATCGAATAACAATCTCAGAACTTATATTCAAAACAATTTTCTATCGAGGCGTAGAAGCTGGGAAGCAGGCAAAATGTATCTATAAAAATAAGCATTGGGGCATAGATATCCATGGAAGTCCTATAACTAAAATAGATGCTAATATTTCCACATAATTATAGTCATACTCCTATTCAATCTCTGAGCCTTCGTTCAGGAATAAAAATCAAACCTTCATTTTTTGAACTAGTAAGGACTTTTACATTATTTTTAAGCCAGATATTAGAAGAAGATCGAACCCATTGGTGGGGTTAGGTTAAGCAGCCTGTTCGCTCCAAGGATCAAGTTCAGCTGAATTGGATGTGACTTTCAATAGCTTAAAAAGCATTCCGTGGTCTACCGAAAAGAAAAAGTAATGAAAGTATCCAGGTCTTTACTGGCAAAGCTGCGACAGCAGAGAGGGCAGAGCAGCTACATGAGGCATTAGCTTGGCTCAGATACCTCAGAAGGAAATCCCTTTCCTGTAAATGTATAAATACATAAGTGGAGATCTGATTGTTGTATCCTCTCTGCCATTAAAGATTTAACTAATTAATTGCAACTCAAACTTATGTTCGCAGTGAATACATCGAATGGTTGCAGAGATTCCTCACGCTATTGCCGCAATGCCAGAGCTATGGGCCTCTGTCGTCTGCATCGCTACAAGGAGAAGTGCTGCGGATCCTGCCAACCCAATCAGCAGGTGCTCCAATAAGAGAGCGGCGGCTACCAAAAAAAGAAAAGAAATTATACAAAATTTTGAAAATCTGCAAGCAATTACTATAAGTACATGAGGGTAAAACTATAGCATGATAAATAAAAATATTTAAATGAATTAAATTAAATGCTAAATAAAAATAATTGCTAAATGTAATTCAACGAAGAGAAAGAGCGGGAGAGCAAGCAGAGAAAGAGAGTAATTTAGTTGATTTTATACAGAATAAGAAATAGTTAAATGTAATTGAGAAATTGTAATGAGAGTAACCAAATCAATTTGCGAATAATTCAAATATTAAATACCAAATGTCGATTCATTTTTGTCTACATAAATAAGCTACAGATACAGATACAGATACATTTAAAGTTGCAGTTGCAGATACACAGATAAAGTCACACAGATACATATAGATATCGGTGCATGTATAAGTAAGAAGCGCAAAAATTAATATCTATTCATAAACGAAACGCAAATATCATTAGATATGCTTAAAGGAGAGTTCACTCTGGCAAATGATTTTGGTAATTAATTAATCTAACATTTTATTTGCCAGTGTGAAGTTTGCCCCAGCAGCTTTGCTTTAAGCAATTAAAAATTAAATGCTATAAGATATGAATAATATTTAAAAGGAATCTTAAGGATTAAAGTACTATTCAATATGTGCGATGCGCAGCTACAATGAACCGTGGAAGGAAAAGATTAAATGATGTGCGTACCTATGCGTATATCCCGTGCTGTAGGTGGGTGTATAAAACACTCACACACACACACAAACAATTTACTTCTAATTGAGTTTTAGTCAGATTTGATGGCTAGAAGAACCTTCCCCCGTATTTCAATTCAAAGAGAAAGAAAGAAATGTTAATCAGTGTGAAAAAGATATTATTATGCAAATATACTAAAAAGTACTAAAATAAATAAATATATGTAAATATTAGAGCAAATATTAATTTTTAAGAACACATTTGTTCGAGTGTATTGTAAAATTATGCAATTATATTCCTTTGTGCATTTAAAGAAAACAAACAAAAACAGAAACAAAAACGAAAACAGAAGCGAAAACTTTGTCTCATGGCTTATGAATTTCAGAGTCCAAATATTGTAAATAAACATTTTATTTGATGGCATAAATATATAATAAATAAATAATTGTAATTAGTTTATATTTTGTATGGAAAAATCTTGTTTTATATATATACAAAAGGCAAAGATACAACGTAAAACCGTTAGCTTCTAACTCTAGTTAAATATAATAATGAAACGTAATTGCAAAATCCAACAACTGTTAAAAACAAAATCGATTAAAATATCTCTACTGCTAAGTGAAGGTTATAAATAAATTAAAGAAATTAAAGAAATACATGCATACGCATATGTATGCATGTGTGTAAGACAAACTAAACTCATACGATAACCAATGTTAAACATATACACACACACACACACACACACACAAACATAGACAGAAAGACACCTTAATAAAGGGCACACACACTCACACACTAACAAACAACTCACAAAAATACATAGAATTATATATATAAAAAAATACGAATAAATAATACATTAATTGAAATAAGCAAAAGCGAAGCATTGTAAAATGTAATACGAAAGCAACAGCTAAAATATAGTAAGAAACTGAAAAGAAGTGAAATAAATATTAAAGATTAACAAACAACAATTAAATATTCTTCTTTAATACAAAACATTTTTTAACACAAAAACCTTGGATCGGGGATCCTTTTTATAATAGATTCTTTAAGTGTCAATCAGAGGGCACGCAATGGGACGCCCTCTATTGGCAACTACTGGCATCGCTCAAGAGTACCGCCGCCATTGTGTCAAAGTTGTACTAACGATGATAGTACCAGAAAGAGCCGCATATAGTCGCCACTGTCTTAGCAATGCGCATAGTGTCATCTCTAAAGAAAAATGCGGCCACCTATGAAATCAAACAGTAAACAAAGCTTATAGTACCAGTAATGGCCGCGTAGTGGCGCCACTGTCTTAGCAATGCGTTTAGTGTCATCTTTTGAGCGTACTGGCGCCACCTATGCATTTAAGCAATAATAAGTATATAGTACCACTAACGGCCGCATAGTGTCGCCACTTGTTGAGCAATGCGTATACGCCCTGCGGTTCAATGAATGGCATTAAAATTAAAATGTAAACGAGCGAAAAATCCGTTAGGTTGTAGTCCAACTGAATGCTTGACGTAATTTTAAACATTATATTATTTGTATGGCCATCTCTTTCTGCCTGTTTCCATCTCAGTCTGCAACTAATTTTCGCTTTTTGCTGGGAACTCGAGCTACAATTTCGCCGGCGCTTGGTGGGCGTTCAACAGGAAATTGTCGATTTGTGGGCCATTTATAAAGCGCACCGAGCGATCGTTGATGCTGATGTGAATAAATGTGAATAAGTGTGAGTGTATGTACATCCTAAGCCAGCTAAAATAATACAACACACGACAGCCCGTTGCATAAGTGTTTTATTGCCTAATGCAAAACTTGTAGCTATTTCGAGCAATCAATGCCCAAAATGGTAGCATCAGTTTAGTTTTCACTACATGTCCATTCATCAAATCTCGCAATTGCAGCTTCTACCCCATTTTAATGCCTCATTATTGTCATTTATCGTTAAACCTTTGTTCGTTCAAATTTAGTTACAGAACGTGTGAATTGAAATGCTTTCAATTTGCCAGTCAATCAAATGGGGCAATTCTGTAATCGCTTTGCAAATCAAACGAGCAAAAGTAAGAAAGATCAGCTATCTTTGGGATCTCAAATATCTTCTTGGGTGTATTCCCTATAGAAACATCATGCTATTAGTCAACCTTAGAAATTGATTTGTTAATTTATAATAATTTTCATAATTTCCGTCTATTGGTAAGTCATTTTTTGATGACAGTGGTCAAAGAGGTATCTGAAAGGTTTAGAAGTAACTGGCATAAACTAAGTACTTAAAAGATTTAAAATATAGCACACATTTGCTGTGGATATAAGCATAAATGTAACCACGTGAATGTAAAATACTGGAGTAATTATAGTTATAATAATTGATAATATTATTATAAAGCTAACTTTAAGATCTATTTCTTTGCAGTACTAAAGGGAGCGATCGAGTAAGAAGCTTCAGTTTTGTCAGTCGTTTCGTTCCTTCTTTTCTTCAAGGGTTACTTGTTTATTTGAAGAGAAAAAAACTCATAGGATAGAGAATGAAACACTTCAGTTAATATTATAATATAATATTTAAATTTTTCATAAAATGTAAGAATAAAACGCAAAGACATTAAGACAATATAATCGTTACCCTTGACCTGTAGTTGCCCTAGCAAATAGAACGATTGAAGACGTCATCAAAGAATACAAAAATTGGAAAAAGCTTCACGAAATGAAGATAAAAAATGAAAGGTTTATGTTTAGGAAAAAATATATTCTGTTCATTGACTTAAATAAATCCCTAAAGCTGCTTTTGATTTTAAATTCTAACTTATCTTGAAGCTTAAAACTAACAGCGTAACTGTCCCAGAGAGGCACCTAGACAAAGATGTCCCTGGCTTTAAAGAACTGTCCAACAGACAGACAAAATTTGCTGAATCGACTCGGTGTTTGATGCACATGTATAAAACAATACAATATATATAAAATCCCCCTTTTTTCAGTTGACGGAATGTATAAAAAGAAATCGACTCCACGGCAGTAGCGGTGCGACTAGGCATATTTCTTGAAAGTGCAATTCTATACTGGAATTTTATTTATTTACTCAGTGGACACAAATAAATTGCATGACAATAATACTTGCAGTGCGAATAATCTAGTAATCCAAACAAGAACAGTGTTGACTTCAAACAATTCATTTTAAATTTCTAGTTTTTCTATCATAAAGCTGATTTTTAGTTGAAACTTAACGCGCTGTGGAAGACAATGCTTCTCCTGTTGTCCCACAGCATATTATATCGGCTCAATTGAATTCGGAGACCTCACATACGAGTCATATGTGTATATATATACTTCTACATACTTAGCTGATTATATATATATATATATATATATACGAGTATATATGTAGCTGTCGGCGGCAGACAGGCAATGGCAAATGGAACGAATGGAAACTGCCTACAACTAACGATAGAGGCGAAAAAAAAGAAATGATTCTAATGGAAATAATAGCAATAAACTGCACGCTTAGCAAGCTAAAAATCAAGGCATTCAAATCCAGAGTCTCTGAACGAGACGAGATTTATAAAGTGCGCTCAGTGTCAAAGGAAATCATATTTCATCTGGCAATTAAGCGCGATGAGCCGTGAATCTTTTAATTGTGTCACTGAACGACGGCCATTGCTAGAGTCCATCAGGTTTTTACATAGATAAACTGGGTAGCTACAGATTCTTTTACATAAGTACGACCATATATGAAGACTAAACAGTGTCTTAAAATTCAATTAAACGAAATTGTGTCACGCGCTTGTCTCTATCTCGATGGACTGGGCTGTACTTATAGCTATACTTATCCCAACACAGTATGTGATGGCATCCATATGACTTTCTCTCTGCGTGTATCTGTATCTTTATCTTTATCTATATCTGTATCTGTATCTGTATCTGTATCTGTATCTGTATCTGTATCTGTATCTGTATCTGTATCTGTATCTGTATCTGTATCTGTATCTGTATAACTAACGCACTTTGAAATAATGGCGAATGTTTTAAAAACAGCTCTTCCTTCAGTTCTATTGTCGTATTTCTAGCTACATTTTTGGCAAATAGAAGTTGGTTTATACCAGAAATTAAAGGTTTTTTTCTTAGGCTGTTTTTGGGGTACATTTAACTCGTTGTCACTTTTAATTAAAGCATTTAAATACTCACAGACAATGTCAATTATTATTCTTAACTTAGTATTTATATGCATGTTTTTTATAGTTATTTCTATAGTTCCTTCTGGGAAATTCTTTATAGTTTTTCTTACGATCTGTTAAATTCACCCTTTAGTTTTCCCATGAATTTTCCACTTGTATATAGGAACTATGTACCCCGAAGATTTCTATATAATGTTCTTTCACTTGTTTTTGGACTGAAATACATTTATCCATATATAAATTTGAATATGTCTTGATTAAGACAGACACTTGTTGTTGCTATTCAACACGTCGCACAATTTTGCATATGATAAACCAGCAGCGACGTCGACGTCGACGTCGCCGCCAACTTATGCGTCTGCGTCAACGTCGCTGCAGCTAGTTAAACAAAATCTGTGCGGCACGCTGAGCAATGGGCCAAAGCGAGAAAGAAAGAATTATTTATTATATGTGTAACACGATGATGGTGTGTTTCAGATTCAGATACAGATGATAATGATCGACGCTTGACGCTTGACGCCTGCGACTTCAAAACGCAGGCGTCGACGCAGCTTTACTTGGCTTCGCTTTGCTTTAGATTGGATTATGGCACGAGCTGGGCTCTCAGTTGAGTCCAATTTCTGGAACGGGAAGTGTCGATCAGTTCGGCGAACGCGTGCGCTTCAAGTGCAAGAAAAAGGCAGCTGTCTGTCAGAGGAATACAATACAGAATCTCTTTGGCCACTTCAACAAGGATACGCATAAGGATATTTCGATTTGGCGCTGAAGAAAAAACGATTGACTTCTAGAATGCCGACCATTACCGAGGATTGTATCGATGGCTTTCAACAGTATTATTCGAGGCCACCAGAGCGGCCAAAGAAGAAGACGATCAAGCAAATGATCTACGACGATGAGGATAATTCATATTTTGGACGTACCATCGAGAGCTGGGGTAAGTGTTGGACGCAGCTAAGCAGTTATCCTCGAACTGGAGCTGTCTCAGTTACGTAAATCGTAACGAGAAATCTTTATAAATGTCAAGCTGTGCCCGTTTGGATTCAATCAAAATCTTTTGTCGCCGCATTAGCGCGCTTTATAAAATACTCATACAGACATATATATATATCAGTATATATATAGTAAGTATGCATATATCGTGCCTACTCGTACAGCTTGAAATTTAAATCCACCCAATCCCAGCGGCCTTTTTTATTGCCTGACCCCCGCCTAGGCACTTTTTCGCTATGTATTCGTCAGTCTGTTGCTCTTCACTCTTCGACCTTTGGCGTATATATATATATACGTATATATATATATATATGTATGAGTATGAGTACCACTGGGTACTACTGGCATTATGCCGGTCAATTATGTCATTATGCAATCAGAGTATGCACCATGAACGGCCACATCTCATCAATTGGTATATGAAAGCATCGCCATCTCTGACATTGACGCAAATTTCTTTTTTCTTTTTGCAACTCGAAATTTTCGGTTTGAACTGACACAAATAATGCAAATTCACTGGAAAATATTGGATAAACTCCATTGTTGCACGTATGAAAAAAAAAGACATATAAAGTGCAATAATAAGCTTATTCTGCGCAGATAAACATACAAAACTCTGCGATGAATATGGAAAATTGTATGAAATTTCAAGATATTATTCAATCTTCATCAGAGCAATTAATAAATGTAAATGTAAAATTGTTCAGTCTGAAAGTCCTCCGAACTCATAAATGATTTATGTATTTTGTATATTGTTTTTTGCATCCAATTTGTTTAAAATTTCTGGGGTCTCTCACTTTTTCTGCATACGATAAGCAAGGAATCTCAATCACATTTTTAAAGTCAATTTTAAACCTATCGCATAATCCCCCTAAACACATTTTCTATAGTGTTATTTCCAGCTGATTTCTGAAGAATGAGTGAACCATTTTGTGATATAGAATTTTATTTCACCTGGTACTTTGTTGTCTCATTATTTCACAAGTATTTTATAGCTGAAATAGGAATGGTGGGTGCAAGGTGAACCTATTTCATATAAATATTTTTTATCTGGAGAAGACTCACCAAAAACTCTATATTAAATGGTATATTATAGTGGGAACATTGTAATCTTTGACATCCCGAAATTCTGGAATGTTAATATGCTTATGCCTGACATTTTCACAAAACAAATTAAAATAGATTAGCCAAAAAAAGCTCGAAATCAGAACACTCTGAAAATTAGCTTTTGTATTTGTAGTTAACTTAACCAATCCTTGAAAGCTACAAGATTAATACAAAAGTATATTTTCTTACTCTCCTATCATATATATGGTTATACCTGTCTACAAGGGTATTTAATCTTCGGTGCGCCACAGATAGCCTCTGCTTACGATTTTATTGATAGTTTAATGCTGAAATGAAAAACATTACAATACTTGACTTGATTGCAAGCTTTTAATTAAGTGGAATATAATTTCAGATTGATTTAACAAAGTGCATTGAATAGGATGAGGACTGCTATGCAAAGTGTCTGTCTCATATTTCTGATGGACAGCCCATCCTTGCAACCTGGTTGCAGTTATGCATCACACAATGCTGATGTAACATTTAGCATTTAGCTGGTGGCATAAGCCACTTCCATGTCACTCATAAAATCGCAATCCATTATGGCAAATGGATTGCTGTCAATCACAGTCGATAACCCACTTCTTCGCCTCAGTGAGTGCTATAACCTAATGGGGGAAGGGCTCTCGTTGGCTGGACATCATTCTAATTAGACCATGTCATTAGGAATATTTTCACCAGGATACTTTTACAGCTATAGGCATGAGCCGGCTTCCGCTCGTTTTTTTTCTAAACGGCTCTTCAATATTTCATTTGATGGCCTGGCATTTTAAATGAATGTGCGACTATGGTAAAAATATAAATCTGGAGCTTGTCACACATTCTGGTATAACCTTGCGCACACTCACCAGCACTCATCCCCTAGCCATTCATGTCTGTCTCCGTCTCCTTCTCCTTCTCCTTCTCCGTTCCCGTCTCCGTCTCCTTCTCCTTACTCATCCTCGTCGCTATCCACGAGCTGCGCAATATTCCACGCAAATATTTACCGCCACGCAAATAGAAGCCGTTTCGTAGTAAGTACTCGTAGTGTCCACAACAGAACAACCCTTAACAGGAGCAACCCTCGAGCGGCATTGGAAATGGTCGAGTTGAATGAAGTTGTGTCTAGCAAACTGTTAGCAAACTGGTTCTTAGGCCACGCGGTGGCACTGTGCCGCTGGCCTGGCTCTCTGTTTATGGCCCGTTGAGCACTAAATGTGACTCAAAGATATAGACAACCTCGCCACTTGCTGGTGTATTGGTGGTGGCAAAGACTTTCCAGCGATCCAATAGATCTTGCAGTGTTTACTGTTTGAGTGAAAACAACAGGCAAAGCGAAAGAGAGTAGAGAGAGCAGAAACAGGGTAAGAGAAGGGCATCTCCCTCAAGAATGTGACTCGTTGCAGTTGAGGAGTGAGTAAATGAGAAATTGCTTTCATGGCTAGAACACATGCAACAACAATAACAACAACAGCAACAGCAAAGAGTGCTACATGCGGCAGTAAATTGCGCTAATGCATTTGGGTCTAAATGTTGCTTTTCGCACGAAACACTCATTTTCAAGTGTATAATAATTGCACTGCACAAAAATGTGGGCGATATCAAAGAAAATACAATATGTTAATAGTATATAGAGATGAAAAGCGTTTGTGGTAAATGCCTATATAATAACACGAATAAAATCAAATCAGTTAAAAGGCAGTTATAATAATCAATTGTTAATATATAGTAAGAAATATAGTAGATATCACGGAAATCGTTTTCAACCGATAATTATAAGTCTCAGTGTACTAGAAAAGTAAAGACAAAAGACCTCTCGAAGGATTTTTGATTGGCTTATAAACGACTCCAAAATAAAAGCCTAGATGGCATTTTTTATATCCGGGATAATTTAAATTGAATAATTTAATATTAAATATTGAATAATGAGTTCATTTTTTATTAAATAATTCATTTTAGCCGTCTTTAAAGGAAGGTGCAGTACAAAGTAAGGCTGCAAACCCAACCGGTTGACACCCGGCTCTGCCAATATTTTCCCAACTTGAACCGAACCATAAATCGTACCAGAGGTGAAAACTAATGCTGAAGCTGAACCCGAGTTGTACCAATATTTTCGGTTCAAAAATAATATTTGGGAATTGAAATTAACCTTCAGATACTTAGATACTGTTTAAGATTTTAGCTGAATTTTAAATTAGATAAAAATCAATGGAAATATTTAATGATGCAATTAATTTCAAGGTTCAACCCAAAGAGCTGTTGGCTTCAGATCTCGATCCATATACCTGCGAACCAAAACCTGAATGGAGGCTGGATCCTAGATCGCGAATGGGAGATCCACAATCATTTGTTTGGCTTACAGCCTTGGCGCAAATGATTAAAGCCATGTGTTGTTTTTATTGTTTTCTCAACTAATCAATGAAATAATAAGCGAAATTTCGCTCAGTGCTGCACTCAAATGACGAGGGCTATTTACACTGTAAAAGCAACAACTATAATTGCATTGGTTGCGTCTAATTAAAACATGTGCAACAGCAACAACACAACAGCTTTGCGACATCAATTACTGAGAACAGCAGCAACAACAACAGCAACAACAACAACAACTGCTGCTAAATCCCATGCCAAACCCAAACCCAAAGCCGAAACGGGAAGCCGAAACACATTTCCGATTCGAAAATGACTCAAATGGAAATGCCGCCAAAAGCATTTTGCACTCAAAACAAACAGAAAAAGCACTCAAAGTCGGCCGCACTGTGAGAGAGAAAGAGAGTGTGAGCCAGTGAGAGGGGAAACGATGCTCTGTCGACGCGTTTCCAGCTCGCATACACAAAAAGCCGAGAAGAACTCAAGCCAAGTCTGTTTGGCGGGCTGCGCTGCTCTATGGAACAGAGACTTCAGTTTTGGTTTTCAGTCTGAAATTTGTTTTGAGCGCCGACGAAACGAGCGACGGGTTGACGCGTTGAACGCCAAGCGGGCATTCTACAAAAAAAAAAAATAAAATAAATATATATATTGAAAGCAAATCTCTTGGAGGCGTCCTCCTCTAAGTCACAAAGAGTTTGCTGGTATCCTGGCCTGGTTGTGTGTTTGCTTTGTGTTGTGTTCTTCAAGTGCCTGAAAAAGGAGTCAAGTGAAGTGTGTAGATTGTTGTTGTTGTTGTTGTTGCTGTTGTTGTTGCTCTGTGGCAGTGTTGCTGTGTTGCTCTTATTGCTGCTGCTGTCTTGAGTTGGCTTCGAGTTTCATTTGTTTTTTGGTCAATTTGTTAGCATTATAATAAATAATATGACAAATATTCATTCATACGTTGAACGGTTTTTGTCACGCCCGACACATACACACACACACATACACACACACACACACACACACACAGTAATTATTAAAATATCTGCTACTTTTATGGGCGATATGCACGACTCGAGGCCCTAGTGAAGCGCTCCAAAAAGGTGTGGTTGTTTGTATGAGACGGGGTCTAAGCAGCGCTAAGAGCGGACCCGTCAAAGCCACTCAACCCAGCTAGCAGCTAAGAGATACAAAATACACTCACATACTGCGTGTGTGCGTATTGGTGGTGGTGTGTGTGTGTGTGTGTGTGTGCGAGAGTGTCTGCATTTTGTTTTGTTTTAAAGCAAAAAAAATGAAAATAAAAGTAGCTTGAACACACAAATAAATAAGCGCAGGGCAAAGATACAAATGTATCTTAAGGGTCATAGCCAATGCGGCATTGAAAACAGAGAACAAAAGACGACACGGAAATGTGCAGCACTCGTACTTTCAGTCTGGCTTTGGCCTATTTGCTAACTGTTGCACTGCCGCAACTAAAAGATACTCGTATCTTTCAGATACACTCACATAGCTGGTATAGCTGGCATAGCTGCCTTGGCACAGGTTTCAAAAATGAGCTCTTGGCGCGCCAGTCAGACGGCAAAAGCCGCTTAGGCATTTCAACTGAAAATAGGAAGTCGCTGGAAATGTGCTAAGGACTGACTGATTTTTTTCTTCGGGGGGTTGGTAGAGACAGGGGAAGGGGAAGGACAAAAAGGCGCCAAAGCTTAAACGAGCCGGGAACGAGTGTAGAGAAATAATTTGGGAAGCAAAACAAAACAGAGAGCAATTGAGAGCAACTGCGAGAGCGTGCGTGAAAATGCGAATTAGTGTAGAAAAGTTGTAAAGTATGTGAAAACGGACGAAAAAGAAAAAAAAAATGAAAATTGAAAAATGTGTATACAAACAACAAAAACATCGGGAAACTAGTGAAAATTCAGTTATTAATAAAGCACTAAGAATTAACGAAGTATTCCATTTCCAAGTGTAGTAAAATAAATAAAAATATATCTATTAGATTTAATCCGAGCAACGAACGACGGAATAAAACATTTTTTAAATAATTTATTAAGCTGAAATTAATCAACTTCGTTTTTGAAGTACTTACAAATTTAAACACAAAAACAACCCACCAAAATGTCGAAACCCGTACCAATGCCACATTCCAATACGGATGATGATTTGCAAAATCTCCGTAAACCCGAGCCATTCAATTTTGGCAAATTTCTATATAATTCAGAGGAGGGCACGGTTTTGGGAAGAGATCGGGCTTCATGGGGTAAGTTATATATATGAAGAGCAATTATATTTTTACTAAATTAAAACTAAGTTATAGAATAACTATATATATATAGAAACTATATAAATAATAGAAAACTGTATTTAAAATTTGTACATTATATATTTATATATATAAAATATTATCAAAATATAATGTGACAAAATAAGAATAGAATGTTCTACTAAAGACCAGAGATATATTGAGATACATATTCAATACTATCTTTTACCTACAAAACTCAGCTTTCAATTGTTTGTTTCTTTAGCATCTTTATGATAAAATATCTGATTCAAAAAAAAAGAAGAAAAACTTAGCATTTTCCAAATTCAAAAACTAATTCGCTTAGGAACAAACGGAGGAGCTGTATCGAAACTTGTTGTATAATAAATGTATTTGGAAATTACTCTCTCCAGGCATTATATAATTAAACAACACTCTCCAAAGGGGCATAATAATTAACTACAAAATTTAGTTTTTCTGTATAAGTATACAAAAAAGTTGGGAAAAAAAACCATAACCAATATTTAAAGAACAAAAATACCAGTTCCAACGTGACTTTAGGGCAATAAATGTCAGTAGGATAGTTAAAATAATTCTACCGATTCACAAATCACTCATAGAGTTAATCGAAAACCGAACTTATCCAACTTTTTGCAGGCGTTAGTTAAATCTAGTAACGACTAAACATTTTAATTACAAACTTGTAGCTGCCCCAAAGGTGGAAACTTGACGCCACTTATCGCCCTCAGTTGACATACTTTGAGGCGTTAAAAGTGCCATAATCGTGTTACCTGCATAGTTACCTGCACTTGTAACAAGTAACATGATGTTAAGATAGCAGATCCGGTAAAGGAAAATGAAAGACTACAAAACGGAATTTACAGCAGAATATCAAAATTAGCAGCTTAGTTTGTCAACACTGGCAAAAGACTGGGAAAATTAAGAGAACTCTTTAGGAGAAGGACGTAAAATATGAATTATATGTTTGGATTAGAATGTGTAAAACCAGGATAACAAAATTGAAAAGGGTTTCGAGGTGGTCCTCTTTCTGGCCAAGAGTCTTTGAAGAAAAAAATGTGCATCTATGCGGGCCAAAAAAGGCCTAACTGTCTCATTATGACAACCGATATAACCCAAGTTGACCTGAATAAACCTATATAAAACCAGGCTTGTCTATTCTCTATAGAAAATTTTGTAGCCTTTCATTTAATATAATTTTACACTATTTTTCTCATTACATAAATCTTAATCTATTAATTTCTTTCAGATTTTATTACTAAAACTTAATTAAATGATTCAAGAGTTTTGAATTGACTTACTAGAATCGAACAAGAGGAAAACAAAAGAAATAAAAACTAACTAAGTTGCTATTTACTAAGAATAAAATAGTTTATATTTTTATTTTATATTAATTAAGAGTAAATTTGTTAATAATATTGTGGATTGACTTAGATTCTGATTGATTCAAGAAACTTTTTTTATTGAATTAAAGATTGATTTGTTCCTAGAATCAAGACTGCAAAACAATCTTGAACCCAATTGTTTCCCACACAGATATCCCACTATCTCTCAAGCTTTAATCGAAATATAAACCAAAATTTTCCGGTTTAATATTTTTGGTCTACATCCTTGCTTTGAATTTGGCCCGGGTGTAAACTAAACCCAATCAAAGAATTTATTCGTAAGTCTAAGAGATTAAATTCAAGCTAAGAATGTTTTGTTTATTTATTCATCTAGTTTATTATAATTAATATTTTTGTGCGACTCAAATTTAAATAAATAAATAAGCCAAGCAATATTTCCCATTCTCTCTCGCTCCCTCTCTCTCTCTCTCTCACTCTCTGATATTATGCACTGTGAAAAGTTGTTGCCACTTGACAAGAAGTTGGCCAAGTTGAGGTTATGTGATCCATTCGTGTGAATGTATTTGTGAGAGCGATCGTCGAAGAGAGTTTAAGAGTAATAACAATAGTTTTGAGCACAGTTCTCTCTTTTTGAGCTGGCTCTTGAGTGGTTGCACTCTCAGAAACAACTTTAAGTTTCAATATCAAAGTGTACTACTCTTAAGAGAGTAGATCTCTCTAAGAGCAAGATACAAGTCTTATAAAGTCACATAAGCGTGTGAGAATGATTCACTGTACATAAATGCCAAATTTCTCAGTGCGATCTTGAGTGGCGATACGAGTAGAAGTTTCTTCTTATAATAATAAAGTAGTGTATATATATACATATTGTTTATCTTATTCCACGCTGGATCTGTGCTCTATATTAACACTCCCTGCAGCATCAATTAAGAGTTTAACCCATCAGTGACTGGCAGGGCGTCTGAGTCGTCTTCAAGTGGTTAATTAAATCAGCTCAATTGAGCCGGCGACATTTCAGGCTATTATGAATCTTTCATTATTATCATTTGATTGAGTTCTCTTCGGGACTCGCCTCTAATTCGTTTACTCTTATTGATAATCTAATCAAATTATTTCCTCTGTCTTTTATTTAAATAGCTAAGATTGGCATCTTCTATGTGGCTTTCTACGGCGTACTCGCTGCCCTGGTGGCCATATGCATGTGGGCCTTCTTCCAGACTCTGGATCCCCGCATACCCAAATGGACATTGGATCGATCGATAATTGGTACAAATCCAGGTAAGCTCTCAGCCCAGTTAATTAAATCAAAAACAGTTTCTTATAACCTTTTTTCGACTTCCTTCTAGGCCTTGGCTTCCGCCCATTGCCGCCCGTTGATAATGTTGAGAGCACATTGATCTGGTACAAGGGCACACAGCATGAGAACTACAAGCATTGGACGGACTCCCTGGATGATTTCCTAGCGGGTAAGACCAGCTGCACATTAAGAAAGCCGTCTTATCAGTTTCTCAGCACGTGTAGGAAGTCACCCCGATAATTAGCCCATGTTAAATGGGTCTTGCATGTTCATAAAATGACCCTGGACTGCTTTGTTGGGGTACTGGCAGTAGTTGTTGCTAGGGCTGTTTAATGGTGCGCTTGACAACACGCAACCTGTTTAGCATTTATTTTAATTAAAATAAAATATTATCGATTTTTTTCATGCTACACTCTGAATATATTGCTCAGTTATGCTCAAAAAGGGCGGTCTGAGATTTCTCTTTCTATTGAGCCATACATCCATGTGTCTAGGCCAAGAAATGGTGTCGTTACTAGGCGATATCGAAGTATCGAATAAATATGGAATACTCGCAGATAGGTCGCCAAAAGTAAAGCTATGCGAACTGAGATGCTAGTAAGCCAGGTTAGTTATCTGAGCATCTGATAAAACTGCAGGATAGTTGATACTGAAATTAAACAATAGGAAAGACAGGTTATCTTCGGATCCTGAATACTCCTTTAGATTGTTTTTAAAAAGCAGATATTTTTGCAATTATAGAAAGTAATTGAATTTTGTTCAACTGTATTCTGTATTTAGTTTCGAGCGATTTCTAAACGTAAAATATAAATCATTAGGTTCCAACCACTATATCAAATTGCTCCCATGGGAGCAATCCATTAAAAAGTTGTTGTATGGAAAACTTTTTTGTTTCTTAAGATATCTTGACTAAATATACAAGTGATATGGAAATGTGTGATTTCTAAAAGTATAATAAAAATCCTTAAGATCGAACAACTATAACATATGGCTCCCATGGGAGCAATCGATTCAAAAGTTGTTGTATGGAAATAATAATAATAAATAATGAAAATGCAATACCCTCTAAAAGGAATATTTATAATAATAAGACATTTTGTTTATCGATTCATTAACCATTAATAGTGTACAAAACTCCTGGCTTGACTCCCGGACGTGGCCAGAACATTTATAACTGCGACTATAACCAGCCACCACCAAAGGGTCAAGTTTGCGATGTGGATATTAAGTCGTGGTCACCCTGCACCAAGGAGAACAATTATAGCTACCACAAGAGCTCGCCTTGTATTTTCCTGAAGCTGAATAAGATCTATGACTGGAGGCCAGAGTACTACAACAGCTCGCAGAATTTGCCCGACAACATGCCCGAAAATCTGAAGACATATATTGCTGAGGTGGAAAAGACGCAATCGCACAAGGTAAATGCTGGAAATTGGATCTGTTAAGATAAAATAATTTATCAATTATCTAATTGACAGCTCAACACCATTTGGGTATCCTGCGAGGGCGAAAACCCGGCCGATCAGGAGAATATCGGACCAGTTAACTATTTGCCCGTACGCGGTTTCCCTGGCTATTTCTATCCATACCAGAACTCCGAGGGTTACTTGAGTCCCCTCGTGGCTGTGCACTTCCAGCGGCCAAAGCGTGAGTATAGCCTCAATGTAAATTTATTCAAATATAAACCAGGATCTCTTCCACACTCCTCGTAGGCGGCATTATCATCAATGTGGAGTGCAAAGCCTGGGCACGCAACATTTTCCATGATCGCAAGGAAAGGATCGGCTCGGTGCACTACGAGCTCTTGATTGATTAAAGCGCCAGGATGGGGGCCCAGATTAAAAAATGTAGCAAGTAAAGACGCTCGTTTTGTATAAAATAGGGAAAGGAAAACAACACCAAAATGCAGTTTTTTGCCTAAGAAATACAGTTTATACAATATACTACCAATATTTATACATCTACAACAAAAGGAAAGGAAAAGAAAAGAAAAGAGAAAATGCAACTTGAGAATCGAAACTAACCCACAGGCAAGCGATAAGAAAGAGAAAAGGAAAATATTTAGTAAAATAAAAGAAAAAAGAACCATTTTTGGATAATACAATTTTTGAATGTAGCTTCTTCTTATACATAAAAAATATATAGCAACAATGTAGTTTAGCGTCTAAGCGGATTTCTATTAATTACGAGCGAGTTTTACATTATAAAAGGAATATTTATAATAATTGATAAAAATGATAAACGATAATTGATAATTGATAATTGATTATGATTATTTACATATAATTATAATAATTGCTGCTGAATGACGAACTCTATGCTAAAATTAAATCGGAATCGGATGGAATCTCGAAAGAAACAAAGGCAAATCCAGACAAAATTGAATGCCAGCCAAGTACGAATCTCATTTAGCGCTGTTCCAAAACTACGACAAATTTACATGTTATTGCTTATTTAAATTAAAATTAAAATTAAAATTAAAACTGCCATTTAAAGCGAGCTAAAATTTCGAGTAGCCCACAAAAATTATATAATAAAATATATATGAAAAACAACAACAACAGCAACAGCTACACACAACTTTTTGACCAAACTTTGTACAAAACTAAAACCGCAGCTGACCAATTTCGGAGCCAAATAACTTTTTACATTTAGATTTTCGATTAATAACTACAACAATCTTATACAAAATACTTATACACGCTATCCTATTAAACAATTTGTGCATATTTTTACAAATAATACACATATATATATATTATACTATATATATACATATTACTATAGCATAAAGATCGTTTCTATCCCACAAAAATCGAATGAAATGTATAACAATCAATCAACAGCAAATTTGCAGCGTTTAGTTTATAAGTTAATTAAAAATTTAAATACAAATACAAATACAAATACAAACACAAAAATCAATAACAAACAACAACTGCATCTGTGGTTGGCTATATGAAACCATTCTCAAACTGTTCTCAATAAAAATGGGCTATATAAAATTCAGAAAAATTCGAATTTATTGATTAAGCTCTCTCTTAATTTTTTCCCAAGAACAAGGAACATTTTCAAGGGAAATTAGGTATAAACTCTGAGATATTTCATTTTGGCTGTTGCTAAATTGATCTATTTTAACAGATTCTTCTTACTTCATGCTATTATAGTCGGATCTATATAATTTCTGGTATGAATTTAGTTAACTTATTCTCACATCAAACTTTCTAGTTTTATTAGAATATCTGGAAAAAGAAGATAGTTTTTCTAGACAAGAATGGTCCTATAGCTCCTATCAGATAGAGTAGCTTGATCCTTATAATTTTTGACCATCATTTTGGAAACATACTTAAGTAAGTTTTATCCCGATATTTAAAGAAACAAAAAGTGTTCCTATGTTTTATTTACCTAACTGAAAAACTAAGAAACTAGTCTTCTTTAACACACGTTTCATGATAAAAGTAAAATACACTCAGTAAGGGTATCATAAATATCTCTTAAGCTGTTCTTCAATCGTTTTATATCGCTCAATTAAAAATTTAACTGAAGGCTTCGGGGTCAATTTTTGTCAATTTAGAAAGTAATACTCTTTCTTTTCACCCGTAGTAAAACCCATTAACTTGGTATTATTCAATGAAATTCAAGAAAAAATTAAACAAAAGCTCATTTATTTGTTTCTAAACAGATTCTTAAATTGCTCGCAGATATCTGAAGAAATGAATTTCTTAAGTAACACAGATAATTTCCAGCTAGTACACATATTAAATGCAGATAAGCACATCTTATTATAAAGCTGAAATCTGCTCTACGAGTGCTGTGATAACGCATAGAAGTACTTGTCATATGGCTCTATTAGCCTTATATAAACTTAATTATTGTCGCACTGCTTCCCCTAGCCACATGTTGGTCCGATAAGATAGGCGTAGTAGAACCCGAGTAGCGTAGCACTCGTAACCTAGATAATAATCGAAAATCTGTGCCGTCACTTGGCGTTGGTCAGCAGTGTTTTGTTGGCCAAAAGGCAAAAGAAGTAAAGCTTGATCGATACGAAATTGTATTTATATAGATACGTTATCTGGCCAATTTGTCCAATTGCGTCATTGCAGCTCATTAATAGAATGCTGCTGTTTGCAATTGATAGCAAGTGGCTTATTTATAAACGACAGAGGCGCTTTTTTCTTTTTCTGACAAAGTTTTCTACAACTTAAATTATGAGTAGATCTTGTTTATTTTTAATTACTTCTTTGATTGATTTAATATTCGGAATACTCTTTGTTCTCAATGAGCTACCCAAAGTTAGATATTCTTGATCAGGATTAACAGCCGAGTCAATCCAGAACGTTCGCCTGTCCCTTGCTATAAGCTTCCTATTCTTAGGTACTTAGGTAAAGAAACACTAAAATGTTCTTGTTCTTCTGCCAATCATTTTATAACCGTGTAGAGAGAGTTTAAACTTATCTGCAATAATTTTAAAGAATCTCCTGTCCAATAAATATATATCTACAAACACCCATACATATATGAACGCCATGGCTGATTGCCCTTCTAAACGTTTGTTTCTATGTGAACTATTATCAAGGTCTTTAAGCTTTTAAGAGATTGAACAATAATATATTTATGGACATATATGTATGTTGCAAGCAGCCAGATCATATATCTATATCAAGTAGGTACCCTAGAAAATAAAGATTCTCTATATAAATGTGTTCCAAGCTGTCCAAAAATTATTAAACTTTTACCAATCCTGTCAGCCATCGCAGCTTGAAATTTAATCTTCGGTATTGAGATAATTGTTTTGGAAGACATCCTAATAAATTTTATCAATGATAAAATTAAACATTAATTGAACTTTTCTGTTCTTGAAGAAAGCAGAAAAGAATCGAAAGTATAAAAAATTGGGCTTTTGGAATAGGTCTTGCTTTGTTTTTTGTTGAAGGTAGGCTCACTACATTTATAATACATACCTCTAAAAATCCCAATGATAATTTTCAAACACATATTAAAATAAGACTCTAGTTAGCATATTTCAATCAAATATTCCTTTTATTCATTGAATAGGCTCTCTTCTCAAAGTTGTCGCAGAAGAATCTGCTCAGAAGTGTATCTGCTTCTCATATGAAAGCAAAGAAAGAAGGGACACGACTCTTTATTTATTAGCTTTCTGCTGGAAGTAAATATTTGCTGTTAAAATGTAGCAAGTGAGATAAGTGCGAGCCAATATATATATATTTAATATATATATAATTCGACGCTCCACTCATACTAACAGGTTATTTCTGGATGAGGATAAATAATTGAAAGATTGATAAAGATGCTAATAAAAGTATTTATTTATTTTTAACTCGTTTTTAACTACTTTCGAATAATCTGTACTCAAATTGAAATCAATTAATGGGTATCATATAATCAAGAAAACAAATTATTGAGTTCAATAATAATAATAATTCATACGAAAATATTAGGGTATTTTTCAGGCTTTTCTATGTTCTATCTCTCTTTATCAGAAAGGGTATTAAAATTGTTGGGTTAGAGTATGGATTACTATCGAGTATTGATACAATAAAGTTACCATTTAAATGACCATAAAAAGGAATATTTCGAAGAAAACTTTTGTAATGTGGAAACTTTTTAGATGTATAATTAGTCAATATGATTAGTCGATTAAGATGAAGATAAGATAGGAAGTTTTTAATTCGCTGCCATTTTACAGTACGTATAGATTTTTAATTACCTGTCTCTCAAAGCAATATATTTCATATGGTAAGAACATTATAGCAATATATCCAATATAATGCTCAAAATAGAAAATAAGTAATTTTGGCCTACTATAATGACGTCAAGAATATCGAAATTGAATAATGATGCCAAAAAGAAAGAATAAATTTAGCAAGCAGATGGCTATTTCTATTGATCGTATCGGCATTATAAAATAGTACTTTCTGAGGCTTTGTCAATTAGCATATCGGACTTGACAAAAGCAGTCGACTAATTGGCAGATAATTGGCTGAAAAGCAGCCGGTCGAGCTGGAGCTGGAGACCGCGTAAGCAACTGCAAATCAGCAGAGTACACAACATTGGAATGGCAAAATCTTTAGCTAAATGGGAAAATCAAAAGTTCTCTCTAATGAGGAAGCTGCTCCCCGGCACATCGAATCTCAGTGCATACACACAAATTGCTGGAAAAATCACAAATATTTCAGTTCGGACCAGATAAACTGGTTTGTAAGATATAACAATCTCACGCAATCCCAGTTCCCAGTTCCCTGTGTCTCTCTGTTCATTTGCTTAAGCCGGAGTTCAGTTCAAGTTGAAGTTGAAACCTCAACAAGGGAATTCTTTGATGTGTCGTCTCGCACTATAAAGATTATGATTTGGTATTTGGTTCTGTAGGTAGTTCATTTCAGCCGGTTTCAACTGACAGTAACTGGCGAATTAGACTGAGGCTGGCTTTTTATACTCTTGCTTGGGAGTATTTACGCCAATAAGTTAGAATACTCTTGCAGAGGGTATTATAATTTTGTCAAGAAATGTGTAATTCATTAAAGGAGGAATCTTCTATTTATTTATTACTGAGCAAAATGATGAGCCCTCTGTCTGTTTCTATTCAAACTAATCTGACAGTTTTAGATAATGCTGAAGATAATGTTCCATAAAAACTACAAATTGCCCTTAATAGTTCATGTAAATTCAGATATCTGTATAAAAATTATAAGCTAGACGCATTAGTCTGTTCTTTTGTGGTGCTACAGAATTCAGATCAGAGTACTATTTCATAGTGCTGCCATAGGAGCAATCGGTCCAAAAGCTGTTGTCTTAAAAACTATTTTGTTTCTTTAAATATATTTAAAAAACTTACAAATTATTTGTAAAAATTAAGAAGATAGGACTACTATATTTTATAACTGCCATAGGAATAATCAAGTAATCAAATGTTTATCTTTGCCAGACTAAAGTAATCTTTGTTGCCCCAAAGAAAAACTTTCCATCTTACCTTTCCTTAAAGAACTATTCAGTATAAAGCATTAAATTTATAATTGGCAATTGATTATTTGTAGCCATTCTCTAATACCCTACAACTGATTTTTCAAGCATATAAGACACGTAAATTGGCTCATCTTCAGCGGCTTAAATTAATCTTATCAAGAGTTGCTGTTGTGAAAGTAAACTCTAATAGACAAAGTAAAATTCCTGAGCACCCAAGAAGAAGACACTCAACGTATTAGCGGAACAACAAGCAGCCTCTGTTGCTGCGGGGATAAGGCGTCTTCAAGTATAATTTAATAAATTTATGATGATTACAACAATAGAGCGTAGAGATTGAAAGACTGACTGTAAGTAGACAGACACGTAAGTGTAGGGCATCCTACTCATACTCGTCTAAGGGCAACAGCCAAGGGAAAGCGATACTTATTTGCAATGGCAACCGAGGCTCGAGATACTCGTACTCGTTCGAGTATTATTGTGGCGCTGACTCTCTCGGAAATGCTCGTTTATGCGAATTAATAATTTCGAATTAGTTGACGACTCGACAATGGATTTTCACATGACATGATGACTAATACCAAAGCTCTTCAAGAAAAGTTTTTCTTTCCTTTCTTTTTTTAATGGAAATTTTGTATATGTTCAGCAAACCAAAACAAAAACAAAAAAAAAAAAAAGCTCCACATATTATAGACGAAAATGCGCCCAAAATGTGCTGTGATGCACAAGCGTAAAAACAATATACAAAAACATAATGCTGGCGCTCCCAAAAACACAAAAACAAAAAGAAATAAAAGAATACATGAAAACAAAGATAGAAATCTAAAGAGAGTTGGAGCGGCGGGGAGCACAGTACACAATACTAAAAGCCAATGTACTCTCAGCGCATGGCTCTGTATACATACGAGTAGGGGAGTGTGTGTATGCGTGCTTTGGGGAGAGTATGAGAGTCGAAAGAAAGAGAGAACATACACATATTTTAGTTAGTGTGCGTGCCCATTTCATTGTGCCTTTATTTTAATATTTATAAAGCAACAGTTTTGCATTAGAAAAATCTTACGGGGGCGGTCCTAATTAAATGCGGGTATGGCCCCCAGTGCACAAAGCTTATGCAAATAAATCATCATTTTATAATAATAGCTGACTATAACCAAAAAATAAATAATAAATACTTCAAAAATATATGAAAACAATATTTTATATACAAATTTCTTTAGTATAGTAATATAAAAAATTAACAAATAATTAAATAACATTTTTAATAGTCATATATTTTTCTTAAAAGATAGAAGATTGCCAAACATTAAGAAAATTTTTATAATTCAGAAGGTGCCAAATCTTCTTAGATTTCTTTTAATAATGTTTAATTCAGATATTTGGCATATAATGATGATTTATACCATAGTTATTTATTTAAGTATCAGCCCGCCCCCGCTGCGCACCTGTTCATCGCCCTCTACTGTTGCTGTCTGGCCAATGTCTGCACTCTATAATTCATTCTATTTGCGTACCACCAATGCAGGAGAGAGCCGCTCGCACGTAGTCGTAGTATCTGGCAAACTGGCTGCCAACAGCAACAACAAAAGCAATAACAAGAGATGGGCATGGTGGCGAAAAGCACCCGCCCACTTCTCACCCAATGCCCAAGGAGCTTTCTGCTTTGGCCTTTTTTTTGTTTCTGCTTTTGTTTTTGTTGCGTCCGTACAAGTGTCAAAAGCGTTCAACAGCTGGCTGTACTCGAATACTCGTATCTGTTAGCTTTTGTTGCGCTTGTGTGCGTGTTGACTGAGAGCCGGGCGCTGCATGTGTGAGTGTTGAGCGGCGCAGTAACTGAAGACCGCGTCGTCATCGTCACTGTCGCCGCCGTCGTAGTCGGTTTTGCCACCACATATTGTGGTTCAGTTGGTGATCTTTCCTCGAGAGCGCAGCACGCAGTACGCACCGAAAAACGAAAACTTAGAACCGATTTTTGAATACCGAGAACCGGAAATCTAGAACCGCAACGGTGTGCCAGTCGTTAACAACTTTTCTGTGTTTCGTCTGTGTGTGTGTGCATTTTAAGTTTTAGAATAACAAATTACAAATTACAGAAAATTACAATTCAAATAAAATAATACAAGAACGAAAAAGCGTAAAACCTAAGCAAATTACCGCCTCATTAAATAAATTAAAAATAATGCATTAAAATATTATTGAAAGCTTTCAAATAAATACGCCGTCCACGTGAGCAAACACCGTAAACAGTAAAAGCAATCAATACATATTTATTATAGATAATCCAGAGAGTAATAACAGTTAACCAGTAATAAAAAAAAAAAAATAAAACCCAAACCAAAACACAGAAAAGAGCGCCAAAATGTCGAAGAATAACGGAAAAAATGAAAAGAGTATAAACGAATTCCCGCAGCCGGCCAGGAAGCAAACCTGCTCCGAAATGATCTACGATCCACACGATGGCAGCATCTTTGGTCGCACACCCAAAAGTTGGGGTAAGCACAAGGCTCAATAATTGTAAAAAAAAGGAAATTAAATAAGCAAAAGTGAATAACTAAATAAAAGCTTCCCCAATATGTTTCCAACTCTGTTCTTCCTCTCTCTTTCTTTATTGTGCTAATTCCTAGTTTATATAGAAAAAAGTAGCCGTACGTCAATCGAACGCTGACGCGTCTATATTACTAAGGAAAACCGCATGCCTGCAGATTGAAATACTCATTTCAATCAAGTATGTACGAACATATGTTTGAACTCACATATACTCTATATATGAATATAGATTCTTGATTCATCAGTAAATGCAATTCGGTCATTCGGCCATGAATATACGAATACAAGCAAATATAAAGAGCTTATCAGTTACTCAGAGTATTTTAGTAGAAAAAAAAAAATACAAACAGGCTTTAGATGTCATTGCCATATGTGAAATCTTGTTCCAGGCAGATAGAGATAAAACTCATACTCATTCTGATACTGATACTGAAACATAATAAAACTAGATAAAAATTTCATTTGCTATTTTTGCTGATAAAATTTATCTTGAGTCAGCATTAAAATACAGTACTTATATATATATATATATATATGTACAATATATAAATATCGTTTATATAAAAGTGCTAAATTGTTATGTAAACCTTGCGGTTTCTTAATTAGGCTGTTCAACTGAAGCTGGCAGCGTAATTAGCGAAGGGAATTAATATTTTCTGCTTGTGACAAGTTTTTAAATTAAATAGAAAATATTAAATTTAAATCATTTTGTCGAGTATAATTCGATTTACTTTAAGCACATAACAAAAATATGGAAATTTATAAACTTATTATTAGCACTAAAGCTGGAGACATATCGAAAATTTGTGGTTTTTAGTGCGATAGATCATCGTGAAATATCGTTTTGAGGTTTTCACTGTTTCAATATGTTTCCGATGTATTTTTATAGACCTAGCAAAGAGCTTAAATTTAACTTTAAATCGCTCTCATTGACTTAATTCTTTTATTCTCGAAATTCATGAATTATTTTAATAATTGAGCTGTCATCATATTATCACGTTCTTCTTTACATAACTAAATATGTAAATATGTATATCCTATATAAGCAAATAGTTTATACAATTTAATGCAATATTCAAATTCCGTTTTCGGTGCTCACAAAGAAAAACATAGAGAATTTAGCCCCAAAAAGATAAAAATGCTATGGAAATAATTAACACGGACACACGTTTCTTTTTGAGAAGAGAATGTGAGAGATATAGAGAGAGAGAGATAAAGAGCAATAGAGAGAGAAAGATTGGAACTACAGTGCTGAGAGTCACAGAGGGGCCCTATTAAAGGGTAATAGTGTTCTATCACCTTAAGACGGCCTCATAATAATTTCATTTACAAAAAGTTCTGTACAGAAATTCAAGGTTTTCTCTCTCGATGTAGATTTTTCACGCCAACAGCCAAGAAATATGCCAATTTTTCACGATTTTCCACGCATTTTGAGTGTAGTTCCTGCTATATTTACATACATATTTATATATAGCACATAAATTTGTAGAATAAATATAATGGCATATGAACACGTAGAATTCCGCTCAGCTGCTGTCAAAGCAGCAGTTATCGGGCTCTCAATAGCAAATTTTTTGAATAATGTTTCTTGACGTCAGTTATTTGTTTATGCAAAGCTTTTAATGAAATTGAAACTGTTAATAAGTAATTTGGTCGATAGCTGTTAATTTGTCTTCTTTAAATGTCATTTAAGTCTGTGTAATTTGTTTGCTTTATTTTTGCCATAAACCAGTTATAAACCCCTAAAAAAAACCCCTACAATTTGAATAATATCTCAAACTGACTTCTTATGACAAACTTTTCATGATCCTCTCATTATGGCCTGGCCCATACTACTGGTCATTTTGCCATGCCAACTGAGATACCAACACATTTGTCCAACCCTTAGCCCGAAACCCTTAAACCCTTAAACCCTTTTTGCTGACACACCTGTCTGTGGCACTTTTAATGCACGTGGGTGTACAAAAAAAATACACTTGTCCCCTTTTTAGGATACAGCCCCCTAAAAGCTCGTTTATTCTCTCTTTCTCTTTTATATTCATTTTGCTAATGTTTTTTTCTCTATCATTAAATCAATTTCATGGTTTCTATTTTTTTTTTCGCAAAGTACATAAATTATTATCATTGACATGTGCAGTCCATTAGAATATCCATTTTTACAGGCTGTATTCAAATATTTCGGATTCTAAAGCAAACCGGTTGCACTAGAATTTCCACTAGATTCAAATTTTCATTATAATCGTTAAAAGTTCTAAAAATTAATGAAAAATTAATTGTTACCTGACCGTACATTTAGTGTAGCTGATTTTATCCCAAGATAATCAATTTCTTAATTCAAAATAAAAGATATACTAAAGATATATGAGCCAAACCAGCTTTTAGACTGTTCGAGCCGGCGGGTCAGAGCTGCACAATAATTTTAAACTAGGTTCAATTCTATAAATTCTATTGTTTTTTTTTTTTGCAAGAAGATATGCCAATTTTCCCATATTAAATTAATTAAAATATAATCAATGTTTTGGACACAAAATCAGATGAAAGCATTGGGAAATCACCGGATATGGAATAAACTAACAAAAAGATCTTTATTCAAAGATCACAGACCATAAACTTTTCATGAAACTTATAAAAGCTTTCGGCTTTTATCTAAATCATGTTTAAAACCGTGTCAACGCATAGAACGCTTGGCTTGGCGTTAATTTCCACTCGAATTAACTGAAACTAAAAAATTAACGAACGCAACGAATTTATATATATAATATATATATACAGAAAAAAAAATACGGGATTAAATCAAGAATTCTGAACTTGAATCTTTCTCCATCGGTATCAAAAATTAGGTGAACGCAACGAACGAAATTCTTGATTTTATCTTGTTCTTTTTTATCATTTTCTATCCCGAGTAGGCTCAAAAAAGCTTGAATTTAACGATTTTAATTGAAAAAATACAAATCGTACTACAAAAATTTAACAATTGTTTCATTTTAATTAAACATGAAATTTTTTTCTCTGTGTATTTATAAATTATTATTTTTTTTTTGTAAGCCTTATGATAGATTCAATTAAACCGGTTCGACTGCTTTTTGTTTTGAAATGCTTTCATTACAAATTCTGATGCTTCCATTTTATGTAGTTTACACTTTGATTAAGAAATTTGTTGTTTTATTTTTTGTTTTTTTTTTGTTTTTCAACAACAGAAATTCAGGCCCCAATAAGTCAGTCAAAGTTCTGCATAAAACCAGTTTAAACTGCCGATTTGGCCTCTCTCCTTTCTCGTCTCCTACAGCTGCCCCATCATTAGTTTAGCTAGTTAGTCGCCTGCTCGCTGGGTGCCCATTTAGATTGATGGATGCAATTAATTGTTGCATTAAATAGTCATAGCATGCGAGCACAGAGAGCTTGCTCCCAATCCTCATTCCCGGCCAATTGCTCCTCGCTTTTGGATCTGATTGTTTTCTTTTTAATTAGAGCACAGGAAACAGGGCTAATTAATGCTTGTAGCGTTAAATGCGATTTACTTGTTTTTCGCAAAACTTCTCAGAAAAATACCGGTTATAGTTTTAGATATAAGTATTTAGCTCGATAATTCTTTGTAACTAATTAAAGAAAATATTTACCTGAGACTTTTAATGACACTTTCTTCTGGAATCCTTTCTGCCTTTCATTTCCTGTTTATCTTATTTATTTCACTTCTTATATTTAATTTTTGTATTGATTAATTAACAGCTTTTGGCAAGAAATATTGAAACATTTATATTTGGATGTCTCAGAAAAATAGATTATAAAATTTAATTACTGATTTGTCAGCTTAAATTTTTCACAATTTTACTTTTAATTTATTTTAATCATTTCCATCAGTTTACTGCTCATAGCCAGCTATAAACTATTTTGTAGAACTAACTGATTCCTTTGTGAAAATCTTTATGAATACATAAAATCTTTGTTTATATATCTCGTCTCGTATAATATCTCGTCAATCAATACTAACAGTGGAAAGATACAAATTTTTCTCATGAGAATAATATAAATATTTATAAACCTATTTCAATAAAACACAGTTTTCTCATTTAAAACATTACAAATATTTCCAGTATCTGTTGAAATTTAAAAACAGAAACAAAATGCATAAACAGTTAAATTTTAATTTTAACCAACGTTCTTTGATTTTTCGTATAGTTTCAAAAAATGTTGATAAATCATATTTCATTTCTACTATCATAATTTGATTAACAATATCTGTATTATTCAATAGTTGTATTATTATAGGTGAATTCCGCCTACAAACGATATAATTTAAGTTCAAGTCTTGAAACTCTTTTACCTTTCTTTTATATTATTATTAATAATATTCGCAGTAGAGCATGCAATTTATATCTTCCAATTTATATATTATAATATATAAATATTATATATTTATTTATTATATATATATATATTTTTTGATAGAGTATTACGAGTTTATTGTGGAAAAGATACTAAAATTCTGGATGGTTTCCTACAACAGCTCTATTACTTTGTGAAGAAGAAATGTATCTTTCGCCTTCTTCAAATATCGACGGAACAATATCAAAGGGTATTAAAATGTCGACTTTCGAAAAGTTAAAATTTGTTGTTTTGTTTATTTACCCAAAGTTTTCAAGTTTATGCTTAACATTTTGAGTCATGCACAGAACCCAGCACACTGGTTAAAAACTTTTGTTGTAGTCTGTTTATTGTGGAACTGCCCACCGTAGGCATCAATGCCCAATTAGGCGAGACAGAAGGACAATAGGAACAACAAAAGGGATAAAGTGTGGCCGCCTGCAAGTTGGTTTGGTTAACGGTTTAGGATATATTCCAACCAATCAAGCAAGAAATCCGCCCCGATCTAATCAGCAAACTAAACGACCTTAATGTTTGTCTTATTCCAGGCTGAGGGGGTCAAAGGGGATACAATGGTAATATGTGAAATTAATTCACTTAAAATGCCTCAAAGTATGCTATAGGCTTGTACTTACACACAGACCAAACTCAACGATGACGCACTGGAAAAGGGTGTGGCGACCTTTGCACACGAAGGATTCGGATTGGGGTTACAATTGCGGGTGTGGACGCCCTGACAAAATCGGCGCCACTGCGACGGTCTCTATTTAGGACGCCTTCAGGATGGCCCCCTACCATTATTGACTGCGCATAAATGTTTGTCTTATCTTCTTAGCCAAGTGGGAAGCGGGACGGAGTGACGGTTGTAATGAGTATAATGATGACAGTCACCAGCCAGTTGTTGCTTCCCTTTGCCCCCTTTGGCTTTCCCTGCTATTACTGGGGGCGTCACAATTGTTGCTCTCTGGGCACACAGAAAGAAAAGGCCAAGAGATTCGGGTTCAAATCGATACAAATTAGATAAATAAAAGACTTATACGAAGAGTCTATATACACTTGATTCTAAGAGAATCCAAGCTAGAAACGTACTTAAAATCTGCATCCTGTTGGGCCCAAATATCTTTTTAAAGCTCCCTTTTTTTCCTGTGTAGAAAATGCCTTAGGAGTCGTCGTGCCTATGCCACATAAATCAAGTCACATTGAGTGCGACTGGGTGGATAAGTGGACATGGAAATACCTCTCAAAGGTTGCTGTTTCTCATGCAAATTTAAGACTGATTGGGACTTATTGAAGCTAATCAATTTAACCAGCTAAAATTCCAATTATTAAGGGCGTTTCTTCCTCGAAGTCCCCTATTCTATCTACTTGCCCTGACTTAGTATTTCTGCCTTCAATTTCATATGGTTTAATCATAAACAGACCATAATCCAAATCAGAATCTGCAGCAAGGGAGCCGTAGAAGACCATTAACTAAACAAGTTGGGCGGTTAGCAAACAAACTTTTTGAAATTTCACGTCTGAGGTAAATAAAGGAAAGTCCCCTTCATATGGTGTGAAATCGCATAACCACAGAAAGTCATAACCAAAGCCTGACCCTTAACAAAACTTGACCAGCCATTCTGCAGTAAACCTGGCCATATGTGCCTCCACCAGGGACTAAATTATTAACTTTATTTGGCCTTCGTGGGGGCACTCGGATAACAACGATAAAGCTACGACGCGGACTATGCTATCAATCGCTAGTCATGCAAACTTTCTACCATTCCACTGCTAGGTGGTTGAATTGCGTTTCCTTTCTCTGGTTCGGTTGGTGTTAGGGTAAGGGTCTAGGAGCGCCCGTATATAGGTCATGGGCTCCATAGGTTTGTTTACCACATCACCAAGCCAGTTGGAGTGTAGTGTTATTATGAAAACTTGGTCTGCTTACACAATGCGGCGCCTGACAGGTTGCAGCTCCCACTCCAGCCCAGTCTGTCCCTGTTGGCAGTTGCTCAGTTGCAGTGCCTCCATAAATAAAGTTCCAGATGAATCGTGTTTACTGTTATGCGACCTCTAGAGTCACCCTTGTAGGCGTCTTGGCCAACAATTATGTAAATGCTGACCAAAGTTCTGGGAGGTTCTTCAAGCCCTACGTGTGCCCCTTGTGCACCACACACACATTGCTCCACATTTCGTTTGGCTTATGCTAATTTAAACCGAATTGAACTGGTTAACATTGCTTCCAGCCAGGCAACATTTCAATTGTTCCAAACACCTTCGAAATGAGAATCCAAGCATGTTTTTTAAGCATCAGCATTAATTTTAGCGCTTTTTGTTTTTTTTTTTTTTTGTTAGCTTTTGGCTTTTGGCTCTGTATGTAGGTAACTGAACTTCTCGGGCTGCCAAAATGGCACAGCGTTTTCGTAATAATATTTCGAGTGCTTTTCAGTTCAGTTCTTTATGTTTGTATCTTTTGTATCTATTTTCGTACTTGAGAGAGAGCAGTCGAATGAAATATATTTCAAGGCAAGATGCCATGCAAATGCCAAATGTACAGACCGCCCGATGAGTGGCATTAGAATCGGGGCAAATAATATATATACATAAGTATATATGAATATATATACGATATTTGGTAATTATCTTGCGTATGTAAATATAAAAATACATCCACATAAATTGAACAGAAAAGCAGAACGCAGGAAATAGATTTATGCGAATTAGCAGCTATGGGAACTTGACTATGAAATATTCGCGATTCATTTTATTTATACACCAAAAGGGCATTAAAAAGAGCTTTGTATTAAGTACAATTTGAAAAAAAATATAGTGTTTTTTGTTTATTATTAAAGTTTAATACTAACCTCAACTTAATACTAACAGCTTAACAGGCTTAGGACTCAAGCAAAGCCGTCTCCTGTATTTTAAGAAATAATAATATTAAATTAAAAACTTCTGGAGAGATTAAATCGGAGGAGGCTTTATAACAAATATATGGTCTAACATTTGTTGCTAAGGATTAAGAGCGAGAGAAAAAAATATAGACAGAAACAAGAAGAAATAGAAAGAAAATAGACTAAAAAACAAATGAAGTAATTAAGAATATTTTATATATATTTGTTTTATTATTATAGGTAGATCTATTCTTGGGCATAAGAGTCTATATATGTTGAAAAGTTTTTAAGTAACTTCTATGGTTATTATTAAATGATCTCTAAGTCCTGTTTGGCTTCTGGTGAACCCTCGAAAGCAGGGAGAGGTTTTCCAAAATTTAAACTACCTGATCTATCTATATAGGAAATATATAAAACAAAATTCTTATATCCATCATTTGCGTATACATTTCTACAAACAGGAGACGGACAGACAGATTGAACTGTCAGTAGAATATAATAACTTTTTGGGAGCATATATGAGTCCTTTAGACAGGTTTTTGTACAGGGATACAAGTGGAATATAATATCTTCATCCAATATTTTCGATTTCCAGCCAGCTGAACTGCTTTCTTATAGTCGACAATCCATAAAGTCACTCTGATGTGGCTGGACACTTCTTTGGGTCATTTAGCTTAGAATTTATGTCATAAGAGAAACGAGGACACTCATTAAATGCGATTTGAATCCACGGGGTTTCGAATAAGACTCCAGATTGTCCATAAAAATGTCAGATATGAGTAAACATTTATACGGCTATATATAAATTCAGCCATCCATCATGGACAGCTAAGTAATTGTCATGTAGTCATATGCAAGTTGCTTGTGCATAGAAATTGAAGTAAATTTATCGATTGCAGACGGGACGGACAATCGTATTGTATCGTGTGTGTGTGTGTGTGTGTGTGAGTGTGTGTGTGAGTGTGTGTGTGTAATCTAACTGTACCGAAGACATAAGAATGTCGGCTGACATGTAATTGTAGTACCACCAGTACTGGTCGTATGCCTCGATATTAGATACACGCGCCACGGGCGCCCACCTTGGGGTAAAGTCTGGACTGCAAGCGAGTGGAGGACCGACCGTATGGAATGACTGAATGGCTGGCGTCATAGACACTGGCGGCGTCTGGGCAATCGCCTTGAGCCAGACCCAGACCCAGAACCAGGGCGGTTAGCAGCGTGTGGTCATTGCCAAACTTATTTCCTTGTACTTGAACGCAATTAATTCTCTTTGGAACTTGGCAACAGGCGCTGAACCCATTCAAGTCTAAAAATTTGATGAGTGCCACAACAGAAAACTCAACTCAAATACACGTAAAGAATTCCACCGACATTGATTACTTATTGATGGATGTTTTTTTCCTTGTTGTTCTTGTTATTTTTGTACCCTATATCCATGCACTGGGTTAAAGGGGTATACTAAGTCTGAGCAGGGGATGCATTGTCGAAGCCAGAAGATATACATAGGTATATTTCTGCTAGGGATCAGCAGGCGAGTCCATCCATCTATTCGTTTGTATGAACGCTTCGATCTTGGAGAGAGCTAGAGACTTCGAGTTTGGAACGTGGATCTCATACCCAAATAAAGTTTATTTCAATCAAAAAATCAGATATTGCCTTGAACTAAGCCTAACTAAGACTGCTATTAATCTATACTTAAGACTTTAAAATGATCTATAATAAAGAAAAGGGTGAAGAGTGTCTCCTAGTCTTTCACTCTTCACGTTGAGCGTTTTGTTACCTACTGTACTTACAGGGCTAGTAGTAGTGTATTGTATTCGATATTCATTCATTCGATTAATTTGCTTGGGAATTTGAGCTCGAATGGCCGTTGGCTACTTCGGTCCGCTGTCAGTTTCGGCTTGTCAACGTTGCGTTATTTATGCAATAGCTTTTCACGCAGGGGTTGGGTCCCCAGATCCACTTCCATTTCCAATTCCATTCAAAGGGAAAGTAAAAAAACAAGCAACACTGAATTCTAGCTGACTCGTCAATGTTATTGACATTGAAATAATCGTATATACACTGACATACAATCGTATATAATACCCTAACCCCCTCTGTTGTGGGACTCTGTTTGTTTCGCTTGTCTTCTATTTGTTTGTTTTAGTAGTAATTACTGAATTTTTGTGCGGTTTTACTCGGTTTTCGATTTCCGATCATTGCATAATCGAAATAATCAGCATAAAAATGTAGCTAATCGGTTCGTTGCGTTAAGTAAAAGCTTGAAATAATAAATGTTTTATTTTTATTTGCAGGTCAACTCTTCTTATTTTATCTCATCTTTTATATAATACTTGCAATACTTTTTGCAATTTGCATGCAGGGGCTGCTGGCCTCAGTGGATAGGTATCAGCCCAAATGGAAGCTGGAGGATTCGCTGATAGGCACCAATCCCGGCTTGGGATTCCGCCCGCTGAGCGAACAAACCGAACGCGGTTCAGTCATTGAGTATGACAAAAAGAAGCCAGCAGAGAGCGACTACTGGATTGGATTGGTCAATGATTTCTTAAAGGGTAATTCAACTGTTATATCCATACTTAAGTTCATATTTAAATGACAACTTTTCTTCTAACTTACACAGATTATAATCCCACGGAGGGTCGGCCCATGAAGCACTGTGACTACAAGCAAACCCACAGTCCTAATGAAGTTTGCGTGGTCAACATGGAAAACTTTGGACCCTGCTCTCCAGCCAACGGTTACGGCTATAAGGCGGGCAAACCCTGCATATTCCTCAAGCTGAATAAAATTTATGGCTGGGTGCCAGAGGTCTATGATTCAAGTGTGCCTGGTATGCCATCTGATTTGCAACAGCTGATAAACAATACAAGCATTGAGGAGGTGAGTCGCCCTTTAACTAAAGTAAATAATTCAACAATTAAACTAAATAATTTAAACATATGTAGCGCCAGCAAATCTGGGTCACCTGTAATGGTCACTATGGCAAGGATAAAGAGGACTTTAATAACATTAGCTACTATCCCAGCCAAGGCTTTCCAGCCTACTACTATCCCTACCTGAATCAGAACTTCTATCTAAGCCCTGTGGTTGCAGTGCAATTTAACGATCCTCCCGAGGGAAAAATGTTGGATGTGGAGTGCCGTGCCTGGGCTAAGAACATCATCTACAGCGGCAGTTTACGTGACCGCATGGGTTCCGTAACCTTCCAGGTTCTGGTGGATTAAAGCTCGCCGAAAGCACTATAAGAACTTGTGATCGCAACAACCAACTTTAAGCCGTATGGGAGAGATCATGGCTAACAATTCGGTTGCTAAAAAATCCTCATCCCGAGACCAACACAAAACAAAAAAAAATATTAAATTTAGAGGTTAGGCGCCTTCAAGTTTTAAATGTATTGTATATATTTATATGAAGAGAAATATCGACAAGCGTCAATAACAAAATCTGCCCAAAACAACATTTTAATATTAAAACAAAACCAGAAAACAAAAACAAAAACAAAAATTTCAAAGTTCAAAACATACATAGTAAACCTGTAATTGTTGTTATAGCTTCCGGCTTGTCTATTGCTATAAGTTAATATTATCAATAATATTTAATTTATAATTTTATGAATTCTTGTAATAATTTGTCAATTGTATTTAGTTTATTTTTAAATATGTTATTATTGCTTAATTTTGTTTTTATGTTCACTTCTCTATTATGCAAGCAGAATACTTTTCGATTTGTAATAAGTTCCAAACAAAAAAAAACACAAGGAATAAAATGTTTGTTAAACAAAAATCATTTTGACTTGCAGCGAATTCCCCTAATGAAATAATTCAATATATTTTTATATATAAACACAAATTGAAAAACCAATAAGAGCTCTAAAAGCTACACAATTAATTTATTTGTTATTAAACAATTGCCACGTATCTTTAAACGAATGAAAAGAAAGTATTGAAAATATATCCCTTAGTGCAATTTTAGAAATAAAATAAAATATGTAGCAGCAACAACAATAAAAAATTCCAAACATACTCTTGATTTTATTCTTAAGCTTTTTTGAGATTTACGTTAAAGAAACATTTAAGCAAATTTTTTTTTTTGATGCATTAATTAAAATTTAAATAAAGAAATCTGAAACAAATTGATAGAAAACAATAATTTGGTTTTTCTTTGTTTTGTTTTTATAAATAAAATGATTTTTATTTTAAATAAATACTTGCATTTTAATTTTTTACATAATTTCAGTTCAAAAATTGCGCAGATGCAAGTGCAAAACTTATCGATAGCAGCGATAAGTTTTTAATAATGTGGCAGCACCACAACTTTTGCAAAATGGTCACACTGTCTGTTGCAGCGCTGTCAACTTGCTACTGCACAGCTGTGCACACTTCAATCGAACAGTCAGTCAATAAATATATCGAACAATATTTCATCGGAATTTTTCTGCTATTGTCAGCTTAGGCTGTTTACGGATAATAAAATTAAGTTATTTGCATATACTAATTAAAAACAAATTGTGAAAAACACTGCCAAACAAACAAAAAGAAGTGCTAAAATTGTATTCAACATGGAGCAAACGATAGACGTCGGCTGTGTTAAGGAGGAGCACTGTGAGGCAATCTGCAATATGTTCAGAGCACAGGATTGGCAACTAACGATGACACACAGGAACTTGGAGCTCGTTAAGATAGAGCAGGACATGAGCATTGTCTGGCAGAGCACAGGCAGTGGGAATGCAACATTGGATAGCAAAGATAGACACCAAGAAAAGCACTCCCAAAAAAAGTAAGTAATCTTTCGCCATTCCATTTGAGCTGTAATACTATCGATAGTCTCGATATCTTTCATAAAGCCAATCGATATTATCGATACGTAATTCAACAAGTGTATTGCAAAGGTCGTTACACAAATTATATAAATTATTATACAAATTATATAGAAATTGTCAATTGTCTGAAGACCTAAAAGACCTATAATCCCCTCCCAACTATATAAATACTCTTGTCGATTGTTCCTGGGGCCTATAGTACTTATAAACCATATTTAGTGGTCCGTTCTTAATAAATATACTCAATCTATTTAAATTTGATATAGGTCAGTTATATAAGTTTATAGTTATTGTATAAATTTTTTATATATGTTGTCGAGCACTGAAAATTATATAAGAGCTTCTAATCCTAAGAAATAAAGAGCAGCTTTTCCATGGAAAGAAATCATGTAAGGCCGATACTTTCTATGACAGCCATTATGGTTATTACTATAGTTATTCGATCCGACCAGTTGCGCCATATGTACAGCCTGCAACAAATAGCTCAAAAATAGTGTGGAGCTTACAGAGAAACACACATATGGACATCTTACTACTATCGCATAGTCCACCAAATGTTGTTAGCCACATCAAGTATCGATAGTTTCTTGAATACACCTGGCAGAGGAAGAAAAAAAGGCGCTTCCTGCTCACTCAACTCAATAAACCTTGGATAAACATAAACTTCAATTACTTTATATGTCCCATAGATTCCTCAATAGTGGCAAGACTCAATTTAATGTGGCAAGCGAGAAACCATTTAAATGTGAGCACTGCACAAAGGACTTTGCCACCATCAGCAACCTTAAAGTACATCTTACACGTACGCACTCTGGAGACCAGGAGCGGCCCTTTGAGTGTCCCAACTGCCCGAAATCATTTGCCACCAACGATAATCTGCAGAAGCACATACGCAGGCACTCGAACGAGCGAACCTTGAATTGTCCACATTGCCCAAAGGCTTTTGCCAGCAAGGATAATCTGCAGAAGCACATACGCAGGCACTCAAGCGAGCGCACTCTTATTTGTCCTCACTGTCCAAAGGCTTTTGCAACGAATGATAATCTGCAGAAGCACATACGCAGACACTCGAGTGAACGTACTCTGCAGTGTCCACACTGTCCAAAGGCCTTTGCGACCAATGATAATCTTCAGAGGCATATACGAGGACATACTGGGGAACGTCCTTTCAAGTGCCCTCACTGCCCGAAGCCTTTTGCCCAGAACAGAGATCTCAAAGCGCACATTCTGGAGCATACGGGCGAAAAGCCTTTCAAATGTCCGCACTGTCCAAAAGCCTGTGTACGCAGCGAAGGCTTGAAGAAGCACATTCTGCGGCTTCACAAAGACATCGAGCCTGAGCACCGACAGACGCCGAGCAACTCTGGAACCAAGCAGTGAGTAATTCTTACCAATGCCTCTGAAAATTATTGATCTCTTTCATATCTATACAGATGGCACTCTGACGACAAGTCCTATATCACCGACTCCAACGGCAGAGTCTTTATGTACAAATACGATCTGACTAAGCAGACGCGATTGACCACTGGAGAAGCGTAAACACTAGCTATATGCGCCCGAAGGCAGCTGCCCGAAAACTTGATCTCAGGGCGCCCAATTACGTTCACAGCATGAAGCGACTTAAGGACGCATTTGCCTGAAGCATTAATCTCATAGAGGAGCACTTGCAGTTTAAAAAAGAAACAACAGGCAAGGAGAATATGCCTTCAAAGATGGAATCCAGCTATACAAATAATGCATAGAATACTTTGAGCGCTTCCACTTGGCAAAATGGAAAAACTATATAAAAATAATACTATACTTTTATGTAAATTTTATAGCCATCGAGACCTAAAGCATCTCATAACTGAGGGACTTAACCATATCGAACTAGTCCAAGAGACTGTTCCAATAATATTGAATACATTTCTTTCAAATATGGGCGCTTGCAATAAATTAAACAATTGCAAAATAAAATGTATTTAAGTGCTATCATTAAAAAAACAAATTGATTTGTTCAACTAAAACAAGAAGAGATTAGAAACAATTTAAGTTTAAGTTTAAACAGTACAAATTAGTTTCGTGTACGTTTGTTGAACTTTATTTAAATGTGTATTATTGTGTATCTATATTACAGAGTATTTTATAGTCGATAGATTTTTCGTTTCTTTTGATTTCAAACTCCTCCACACTGCATTGTAACTTGGGTTATTCGTATTCCTCTTTAGCTAAACTTAATTTTTGATATAGTATAAAGTAATCACAAAATATTATTATCACAATTCGCGGATATACATAAATATTGTATCTTTTTCATAGTTGCTACTTGTCTTTTAATATACACATGATATTTATATACTTTCACAATTGCTTCAACAATACGTACAAGTAAAAATTTGAACTACATACGAGAACAATACACCAAGATTAGTTAAAGATTAAGTTAGATTAGTTAGTTTCTGTTGAAGTCAAAAAGTTTGCTTAAGTTGAGACAAAAGTTGAAACGTATAGTCTATAAAACTATATTGTAGTGCTGGGGCCTAGAACAAGTTGGGCTTTTCCATTTGGTACTCAAAGCAGCTCACTCTAAAGGCACTCTAAATTTGCTGGGCTCCCCATAGTTCCGTCTCGTGGTACATACGATAAATATTGTCCCTGACCAGCTTGGCTTTGTCTGTAATAGCAAATATTATAGTTAGTTTCAGGGGTTGGATTATTACAAATATTAACTAGGTGTTAGGTCATTTGGGGCATCTTTTGGACTACCTATAAAAGTACTATATATATCGATTCTTTACTATATAAACTATAAATACTCTTTATAAATATGCTAAACAATTCTAGACAGTATCCACTCAGAGCAGAAGAAAACCCTTTGGAACCCATGAAGTATATATTTCTAGTCAGGGTCAATACACAAGACAATCTATCTAATCTGTCTGTCTGTTTGGGAGTCTGCTTCTGACTTGGAGGGGTTTCTGGAAACCGAAATGCATTCATGATAATGGCTAACGATCCAATAATTATATATTTATAACACAGTATATCTATATATACTTTATGGGCTCGCTACTTCTGCCTCTTTTTGTCCCTCTGATACACAATGTTCCTTTTGATACACAATGCTCACCTTTGGATAGATTAAGAGCCACGACTTGTTTCTTTAGAAATTCGAGGCACATTTCCTGGTTAGTTCCCAGCGAGTGCATGTTACACGTAAAGGCACTGAAGTTATAGAATCTATAGTTTGTATTAAGTCCAAGTTATCGAAAGCTCTTACCCTAATTGCCGAAATACAATATCCTCCTGATCCTTGGCTGCTTTTTGCTGTCCCAAACTGCACTTGCTAGACTTGCGATTCACTGCGGCAGCAGTAGCCGGCCCTGTAGCTCCGCTATGATGCGACGAGCTTGAAGATGATTCAGCTCCATGTTTGCGCTGAGCTTTTGCTGCATCGCCGACTACAGCTCCTTCCGCTGATGCTGCCGTTGTCGCAAGGCGCTGCTGTTGTTTTGCCTGGCGACGCTGCTGTCGACGCAGTTGCGCGGAAATGCGATGTTCTCGTTCCGACTGCAACGCCTCATGAAAGACAGCGTTCCAGAAACGGGGCTGCCGCCAAATGGGTTGCTGGCGCAGCGATATGAAAAGATACTCACGATAAGGATCGCAGCCAGGAACTTCAACTGTAATACAAAAGGAAGGATTGGAGTATAAGATATCAGCAATTTCAGCTAGAGCATCGGGACATACTTTCGTGATAAAACAAGAAACACAGATTCATTAGCACCGCTGCTGGCGAGTAATCCTCGCATTCGCCACATTCGAACAGTGCCAGGGCAAAGTATTGGGCAAGGGCATTGAAAGTCAATGTCTCCAGGCGCTTGGACTTGTTGCGCTGCTCACTGAGAAACCTTGTGAACCAGAGGCGACCCATCTCCAGGCGCAATAGCACACCAAACTCGGACTTAAGCTCCAGGTTGACCGCCGACGAATTGTTGAAGAGCAGCTGAGTGAAATGCTTCATGAACTCCTTGACTGGTTCCTCGCCTGCTCGGCAATCTAGACTAATGGACGAAGCCCACGACGGCACAGAATTCTGTGACTCAGAACGTATAAAATTGCGCCAATCACTGAACTCCATGCTGGGACTGGCTTGCAGCTGTTCCGGCTCATCCCGGAGGCTTGTCAGTGTGCTGCTGTTCGAGGTGCGACTGCGTGGTGGAACCCTTATTGAGTTTACTGCACCCCAAGGCTGACGAGCCATTAGCCCGATACCACCGCCTCCTCCACCTCCATCTGTGGGTGCCTGTACATCAATTTGTGGCGGCGTAGCCGTGGCCTCAAGCAGCTCACTAATACGCTGCATGTCCTTCTGCATATCCATTTCACTGCGTCTGGCACCTGCAATAGCTCTGGGTCGCTCATAGCCGCCCGAGTGGCGCGACTCAATCTCCATTGAGTTGGAATGAGTGGTACTGCTCACCTGAGAACGAGCAGCTGGCTGTTCCGGCAGCGACAATGAGCTGCTGTCGTCACTACTGCTGCCACCAGTGCTGCTAGAGCTAGAACTAGAGCGCAATGGTCCACCCAATTTGTTGGCATGACGACCACGCGAATGCTCCAAGCGCGGTCCTATTCGTATATTGTATATTAACAGGACTCAAAGTATCCAAGGTTAAGTACTTACTCGGCGCCAGGTTAGGCTGCCTGTAGCGACCCGAAATGATCTCCTCGTGTGCCCGTCGAGCCTTCACGCGACGTGCCTCAAAATCGATTTTGGTATAGTCAATTGTCTCATCAACTGCGGGCGCCCAGGTAAAAGATTGAGTAAGACAGGTAAGATATGGTTTCGCAGGATCTACAGATACCACTTACATTTGGGCAAGTCCTCGTCATCGTCGTCACAGTAATCCGAATCGCTGGAACTGCTGCTAAGCGTCAACTGTAATAATGTAAATTATGTAAGATATATAAATATATTTCAGGAAATGAAATTCTCTAATATTTTAGAATATAGAATTTTCCAACATCTTAAGTAAAGTTCATTCAATCTTATGCCACTTGCCCTCAACTCTTTAGTATCTCAGATAAACCAGTAAGCAATCAGACAGGTCATTCTATATTCCACGCAACTCCCGCAAGTTCAATATAAATAAACTTTACAGGATACGAGATGCATCCCTTAGCCTGTAAATTGCTCCCACTTCCATTTGCAATTACAAATCATCCTGACAAGGTTGTTCGAATAATATTCAGAGGCGCAGAGTAATTTCTTTTTATATACTCGAGACGTTTCCTGTGCCTAGTGATGCAGTAAGAAGTCCCTGATGAGTCAACTAAATTGATTGCTTTTGCACTATGCGAAGCTTGAGGCGCTCAGTGCTCTTTTAAAAGGAAGAGAACGAAGCAGAAAGGATATAATCCATAATTAACAGCTCAACAAACAAAAGCGTTGGCAACACGACAAACAAACTTGTTACTGTAGTTTGCTTTTACAGCCGTATGTCCACCGTTTTCTTAAGAATCCTGGCTATTAAATCCGGTTCTATTTAAATGTGAAATTCTTTTTTGTACTTTCTTTTCATCTAGTTGTTCCATAGTGTTAAATTGGATACTAGAAGCTCAATAATGACTATTAAATCATCCTTTTTTTCATGTTGGGAACCTTTCAGAAAGAGTGGACATACGGCTTAAGAGTGGAACTGCAAACTCGCACTCGTACTCATAGTTGTATATGTAATTAATTTCGATCAAGGACGAAAGGAGACGACCATCAACTCTGCTGCAGCACTGCAAAAGCTGTCGGAAAGAGTCAAGTACAATCGAAACAGCTGAGCAGAGCAACCCCTCCGAGCACCTCCAAGCACTGCTACCCCAAACGATATCCGGGCCAAGTGAAGGTCAAACGAGTGCAGCAGCAGTAGCAGCAGCAGCAGCAGCAGTAAAAGCGAAAACAACAAAACTATTAAATTGTCAGTTGTATGCTTTGCAGCATAGACAATAACCCACAAACACACCCCCAAACGAAGTACACAATTTAAGCCCACCACCCGCACCACCCACCCCTCTGTTAACCCCTTTCATTATCAAGGCTATGGGACTTACCTTATTTGATATGCCATTGAGCAGCTCATTGCTATTTCCCAGCACAGTCAAAAATTTAGACTTGAGTGCTCCAATGCTGGGCGTTCGTTCCATAAACAATTTAATTTTAGATCTTTCACCGGCAAATGCAGCCGGCGGTGTACCAGGCGTGGCTGTGGGCGGTGGCTTGGCATCCACCATTGTCGCCAATTGAGCTTAGTTGCTTTATCTATCTATCTATCGTCTTTCGCTATATATTCTACTAGTAGTTGTTGCTATTTTTAGTAGTCATTTAATAAGCGACTGCGACTACGACTGCTGCTGAGACTGCGGCTGCCGCTGCTGCAGCTGCTGCGGCTTCAAGTATCGATTTTTCGTATATAGAGCAACTAAACTGCTCGACATCACCCTGAGCAGTTGCTAAATTCTTCCTTTGCTATGCTTGCTATAAGACCTTATATCTGGCTACGACTGCAGCAAATAGTAGCTTTAATACTGTATAAATTGATTCCATTCAAAGAATTTTTTAATTATATATTTTTCTAACACATTTAACAAGTATATTTAAGTTTTTTACTTTCTAAAAATGGCTGTGAGCACTTTGATTCTCTTGGAAATTTATTATTTAAGTAAATTTTGTTCTTTAACGTTTTTATTTTTTGACCTTTGACGACTATTTTTGGAGCTTCAAATGTTTTTCCTGTAATTTTCGTAAATATTTCATTTAATTATTTATTTCTTTTTCTATATAATTTTCAATTAAATAAAGTATACGAAGTTTTTTGCATTTTACTCTTTATTTAATGGAAACGCAATTTTATTACACACATTAAACTACACACACACCCGTACACAATTAAGGCACAAACTCTTTGATACTCGTAATACTATGAGGAAAAACAATTTTCTAACTTTTATTTCTTTCTGCTATAATCCCCTCCCGCTCTCTTGGTTGGCACGCAGGTCGTCGTAAAAATAGTTGTATTTTCCGCACGCGTTTCACTTGCTTTTCCTGCAACGCGCGCTGCGCAAATGCAGCCGAAAATTATGTTTTTAGCTTTAAGAAAATCTGCGTGTGTCACACTCTCACACATTTATCGCATGCGATAAAATTTGGTCAGAGCTTTCGAAGAGCTTTTGGCAGCCGCAACAACAAGAACAACAGCCGGCATTTCACTTGTTTACGAACAGCTGGGAGGCCCGCGCACGAAACAGCTGAGATGTCTTGCGGAGCAGAGGGCAGCGGCAGAGCGCACACTTATTCCTATGCCGCAGTCAGCATCGACGTCAGCGGACAAGGTCGAGTCCAAGTCGCTGTGGGTGGTGCTATAGCAATAGCAGAGGCAGTGGCAGTGGCAGTGGCAGTGGCAGTGGCAGTGGCAGAGGCAGAGCGACGGCAGCAAGCGCAGGCTTATCAAAACTGCGTGTCTGCAATTATTGGGCTTCGCCAACGCCAACGCCTTCGAATTTTTCTTTGGCCTCTGGCAAATCCGTTTTGCATGTCAATTATTGTTAGCTTAATTTGCAGTTATTACCGCTTATATACACACACACACACATATACATATATATATATATATATATATCGACGATTGGCATTACTCATACCACATGTTGCGCCCGACAAGCCTTTTTATAGTGCTGCAAATTAACAGCCGCTGAGAGGCGCTAATAATTACCATAATTCGCCCAGGCGAGTGGCATTCGTACGAGTATTTATAAATAAAAGTATAAATATTATTTCCATTTATTCATATTTATATGTACATAAATAAAAATGTATGTTTGTATGTTTGATGTCGACTAATTGTTTTTTGATTTGTGCGTTCGCAGACGGCAGGAGGCGCTTTGGAAGCGTGCTCCATAATATTTTATTTGTATATCTTGTACACTCGGAGAGAGTATAATGATTTGGCCACTAAAAAGGGCAATACTATTAAGGCCATTAAAGATATTCCTTATCAGACAATTTAGTCTCTCTGTTTTTTACTCAATCATATGAAACTTGCCACTGATTCCTTTTGTTGCTTATTTTTAACGGATCGGCTAACATATAGATAAATATATATCTACCATGGCAACTATCAGTCGAAATCAAATTTTAATACCGCAAATCTTTCTCACACCCTTCTGATAAAACTTATGATTAGATTATTTAATTGGGATTTCTAACGATATAACATACCTGCTATGGGAACATGCTGCTATATAAAAAATATTAGCTCAAACAAATTCAATAGTGAAAGTCTATTTTCTTATGTTGCGCTTTTCCAAACATGAAAATGTTTATTATTATTATTATTATTATTATTTGAAATGTCAGTCCATAGATTTTGTGAATAGGTCTAAATTTGTCTTCCTTAATTAAACACACCCCTTAAATATGATTTGTAGTTTAATGTAAACAATAGAAGACTCGACCCCCAATATGGAACCAACCCCACTTGACCGGAAGCAGCATTGAATATTTTTCTATTTTAAATGCTAGCAGCAAATCGTATATTTCTGGCAACTTGAGTACCAGGCGAACATAATTCTTAGCAAGTTGATGTGCTGCAAAAACTCATTGGGTGTGAGGGGGAGAAAATATACTGAGATCAATTAGTCAGACTGAGAGAAGGATACCCAAACTAGACAAACTAGTGAAGAAATATCAAAACAAAACAAAAATTATTCTTCTCCCTGTCTGACTCATCTAAATGAGTTTGCTTTCTCCCTCCCACCTGTTGACCTTAAGAATTTAGTTTTTGTAATTTGCACTCCTTGCCAGCTCCGTTATTTGCCTTATATATGCCTCCTTGTCAAACTAAGCTGCGAAATTAGCTTCGAATGATCTCCCTCCCACCTATTGACTTGTGACGAAGCGCATCAGCTTGCAATAAACTTCTGTTCGCCTGTTCAACAATTTCGTTCCCCGTCTTTGAAAATTATATTTGCTGGCATCAAATTGTAAATTTCTAGCAGCTTGAGTACCAGGCGAACATAATTCTTAGCAAGTTGATGTGCTGCAAAAACTCATTGGGTGTGAGGGGGAGAAAATATACTGAGATCAATTAGTCAGACTGAGAGAAGGATACACAAACTAAATAGCTAGTGGAGAAATATCAAAACAAAACAAAAATTATTCTTTTCCCTGTCTGACTCATCTAAATGAGTTTACCCTCCCCCTCCCACCTGTTGACTTTAAGGATTTAGTTTTTGTAATTTGCACTCCTTCCTTGCTCCGTCATTTGCCTTATATATGCCTCCTTGTCTAACTAAGCTGCGATATTAGCTTCGAATGATCTCCCTCCCACCTATTGACTTGTGACGAAGCGCATCAGCTTGCAATAAACTTCTGTTCGCCTGTTCAACAATTTCGTTCCCCGTCTTTGAAAATTATATTTGCTGGCATCAAATTGTAAATTTCTAGCAGCTTGAGTACCAGGCGAACATAATTCTTAGCAAGTTGATGTGCTGCAAAAACTCATTGGGTGTGAGGGGGAGAAAATATACTGAGATCAATTAGTCAGACTGAGAGAAGGATACACAAACTAAATAGCTAGTGGAGAAATATCAAAACAAAACAAAAATTATTCTTTTCCCTGTCTGACTCATCTAAATGAGTTTACCCTCCCCCTCCCACCTTTTGACTTTAAGGATTTAGTTTTTGTAATTTGCACTCCTTCCTTGCTCCGTCATTTGCCTTATATATGCCTCCTTGTCTAACTAAGCTGCGATATTAGCTTCGAATGATCTCCCTCCCACCTATTGACTTGTGACGAAGCGCATCAGCTTGCAATAAACTTCTGTTCGCCTGTTCAACAATTTCGTTCCCCGTCTTTGAAAATTATATTTGCTGGCATCAAATTGTAAATTTCTAGCAGCTTGAGTACCAGGCGAACATAATTCTTAGCAAGTTGATGTGCTGCCAAAACTCATTGGGTGTGAGGGGGAGAAAATATACTGAGATCAATTAGTCAGACTGAGAGAAGGATACACAAACTAAATAGCTAGTGGAGAAATATCAAAACAAAACAAAAATTATTCTTTTCCCTGTCTGACTCATCTAAATGAGTTTACCCTCCCCCTCCCACCTGTTGACTTTAAGGATTTAGTTTTTGTAATTTGCACTCCTTCCTAGCTCCGTCATTTGCCTTATATATGCCTCCTTGTCTAACTAAGCTGCGATATTAGCTTCGAATGATCTCCCTCCCACCTATTGACTTGTGACGAAGCGCATCAGCTTGCAATAAACTTCTGTTCGCCTGTTCAACAATTTCGTTCCCCGTCTTTGAAAATTATATTTGCTGGCATCAAATTGTAAATTTCTAGCAGCTTGAGTACCAAGCGAACATAATTCTTAGCAAGTTGATGTGCTGCAAAAACTCATTGGGTGTGAGAGGGAGAAAATATACTGAGATCAATTAGTCAGACTGAGAGAAGGATACACAAACTAAATAGCTAGTGGAGAAATATCAAAACAAAACAAAAATTATTCTTTTCCCTGTCTGACTCATCTAAATGAGTTTACCCTCCCCCTCCCACCTGTTGACTTTAAGGATTTAGTTTTTGTAATTTGCACTCCTTCCTTGCTCCGTCATTTGCCTTATATATGCCTCCTTGTCCAACTAAGCTGCGATATTAGCTTCGAATGATCTCCCTCCCACCTATTGACTTGTGACGAAGCGCATCAGCTTGCAATAAACTTCTGTTCGCCTGTTCAACAATTTCGTTCCCCGTCTTTGAAAATTATATTTGCTGGCATCAAATTGTAAATTTCTAGCAGCTTGAGTACCAGGCGAACATAATTCTTAGCAAGTTGATGTGCTGCCAAAACTCATTGGGTGTGAGGGGGAGAAAATATACTGAGATCAATTAGTCAGACTGAGAGAAGGATACACAAACTAAATAGCTAGTGGAGAAATATCAAAACAAAACAAAAATTATTCTTTTCCCTGTCTGACTCATCTAAATAAGTTTACCCTCCCCCTCCCACCTGTTGACTTTAAGGATTTAGTTTTTGTAATTTGCACTCCTTCCTAGCTCCGTCATTTGCCTTATATATGCCTCCTTGTCTAACTAAGCTGCGATATTAGCTTCGAATGATCTCCCTCCCACCTATTGACTTGTGACGAAGCGCATCAGCTTGCAATAAACTTCTGTTCGCCTGTTCAACAATTTCGTTCCCCGTCTTTGAAAATTATATTTGCTGGCATCAAATTGTAAATTTCTAGCAGCTTGAGTACCAGGCGAACATAATTCTTAGCAAGTTGATGTGCTGCCAAAACTCATTGGGTGTGAGGGGGAGAAAATATACTGAGATCAATTAGTCAGACTGAGAGAAGGATACACAAACTAAATAGCTAGTGGAGAAATATCAAAACAAAACAAAAATTATTCTTTTCCCTGTCTGACTCATCTAAATGAGTTTACCCTCCCCCTCCCACCTGTTGACTTTAAGGATTTAGTTTTTGTAATTTGCACTCCTTCCTTGCTCCGTCATTTGCCTTATATATGCCTCCTTGTCTAACTAAGCTGCGATATTAGGTTCGAATGATCTCCCTCCCACCTATTGACTTGTGACGAAGCGCATCAGCTTGCAATAAACTTCTGTTCGCCTGTTCAACAATTTCGTTCCCCGTCTTTGAAAATTATATTTGCTGTCATCAAATTGTAAATTTCTAGCAGCTTGAGTACCAGGCGAACATAATTCTTAGCAAGTTGATGTGCTGCAAAAACTCATTGGGTGTGAGGGGGAGAAAATATACTGAGATCAATTAGTCAGACTGAGAGAAGGATACACAAACTAAATAGCTAGTGGAGAAATATCAAAACAAAACAAAAATTATTCTTTTCCCTGTCTGACTCATCTAAATGAGTTTACCCTCCCCCTCCCACCTGTTGACATTAAGGATTTAGTTTTTGTAATTTGCACTCCTTCCTTGCTCCGTCATTTGCCTTATATATGCCTCCTTGTCTAACTAAGCTGCGATATTAGCTTCGAATGATCTCCCTCCCACCTATTGACTTGTGACGAAGCGCATCAGCTTGCAATAAACTTCTGTTCGCCTGTTCAACAATTTCGTTCCCCGTCTTTGAAAATTATATTTGCTGGCATCAAATTGTAAATTTCTAGCAGCTTGAGTACCAGGCGAACATAATTCTTAGCAAGTTGATGTGCTGCAAAAACTCATTGGGTGTGAGGGGGAGAAAATATACTGAGATCAATTAGTCAGACTGGGAGAAGGATACACAAACTAAATAGCTAGTGGAGAAATATCAAAACAAAACAAAAATTATTCTTTTCCCTGTCTGACTCATCTAAATGAGTTTACCCTCCCCCTCCCACCTGTTGACTTTAAGGATTTAGTTTTTGTAATTTGCACTCCTTCCTAGCTCCGTCATTTGCCTTATATATGCCTCCTTGTCTAACTAAGCTGCGATATTAGCTTCGAATGATCTCCCTCCCACCTATTGACTTGTGACGAAGCGCATCAGCTTGCAATAAACTTCTGTTCGCCTGTTCAACAATTTCGTTCCCCGTCTTTGAAAATTATATTTGCTGGCATCAAATTGTAAATTTCTAGCAGCTTGAGTACCTGGCGAACATAATTCTTAGCAAGTTGATGTGCTGCAAAAACTCATTGGGTGTGAGGGGGAGAAAATATACTGAGATCAATTAGTCAGACTGAGAGAAGGATACACAAACTAAATAGCTAGTGGAGAAATATCAAAACAAAACAAAAATTATTCTTTTCCCTGTCTGACTCATCTAAATGAGTTTACTCTCTCCCTCCTACTTATTGCATTTAAGGAACTATTTTTATATATGTAATAGTTAATACAACAGAACTTTCAGGTTTAGCCAGTATAAAGTAGTAAGCATAAATAGGTATGAGAATTCAAAGCAGTATTATTAATGATTAAAGATTTTGTTAAATATTTTATTTGAGTTAATGTTAATTTTATTAAAAACACAAAACTAAATTATATGAATTGCCACTCTGAGTATTTATTTTTCTTAAAACTATGAAAGTTTCGTTTACAATGTTTGTTTATTTGAATCTGCAATGGGATGTAATCTTCGGCGTGCAGAAAATACACTTTCTTTTAAAAAACTGGAGGTGGCAGGTAAGGAAATATTTTAAAAATTATTGTAACAGAATGGAGTTAATCAAGAAAGTATAAAATAATTTGATAATATTTTTCCCTTCATAGATATCTATTTAATTATCCAATTGAGTATCTATGTATCCATTGCAATCTTTTTAAGATGATTGTAGAAAATATATTAAAATTTTAAACTTATAATTTTGATCAAGATTCTACTTATCCATTATCCATTACTTATTATTTAGTCCGGTGAAAGTATTATAGGCTTGGAGTTATCACACATTTCGTGGATCTTAAAAAAAGATATGGGATATAGAGACAGGAAGACAGAATTTTGCCAAAAATATCAAATATATAAGTATAATATTTGAGCGTCACAAACGGAATTAGAATCAAAATCAAATGCATGCAATCTACCCACAAAGAAGACCAATTCTCGGCATGTCGACGATTTTAATACCCTCTGTTCATTCAAAGATAAATCACTTCTGATATGAGAATGAAACTATATAATAAAATTAAAATCGACATATTTAATTTAAAAAGATTTTAGCTATAGACAGTCATTCTATATAATTTTAAAAACACAAAAGTAATTTTGGATCTGTGATTTCCTCAAAATAGTCTTGTTGATCCAAAAACTAGCATCTTTTATCTTTTATCTACAAAGAAAGACGGAGATTTCACCTTCGTCTCGGATTATCAGCCTCAGATTAAATATGTATGCCCCCTCCTCGATTTGGAGTTTGAGCAGTTCGTGACAAAATTATTATATACTCTGCAAGAGTATAAAAAACCAAAAGAAAACAAAACAGAAAAGCAAAATAAAAAGAAAAAAGAAAAACACAATTTGAAAACTTTTCACACTCACCGCCTCAAGCCCAAAAAGTTTTCAATACATTTATAAAACAGCGTGAAATCCCGAAAATAGACGCACAAAGAGAAACATGATGGAAGAGCTGGTTGGCTGGTTGGAGACACAAAAACTGAGAAAATATGCGGCGTTGACTACTTCCTTCTGAGACAACGACAGAACGTCTCGAACTGGGGACTATAGTAAAAATTTGTTTAGATAGCCATAGAGAATTCAGTTTGTTAGGAGACGATCGCCGAACGAGACCGTAGCAAAATATTTAATGTCGAGCTGCTAGCCAGCAATAGAAAGATATATATGTGTATATAGTGTATATCTCTCTATATATATATATATATAAGTGTATATATGTATGTGTGTATATTCATGTGAACCAGCTGGCAGAAGCAATTTTGAGTGCGGCGGGGCGTAAAAAGTAAATTCGAATTATGTAAGTGATCTTATAAAGGGTATCGCACCCCACCGCACCGCCTCCAATAAAAAGTTCAATAACAAATACCTCTAAATATGCAAAAAACGGAAGAAAAAAATAAAGCCCATTGAAGAGTGTGCTAAAAATAACCACAACTAAAATTAAACGCAAAAGAAAAATTAATTCGAAAGTTCAAGGCATCTCACACTCTCGATAAATAATCATTAAATCAATAGATAAATATATTTTTTTTTTTAATTTTTCCTACAACAAAGTTTTATTTAAAGATTGTGCAAAAAATAAACGCAAATTTAGATAATTATCAATAAGGCAAGAAATGAAGTGTTTAAAAATAGTTCGTGCGCTCGTTCTTCTGTGTGGTTCTACGGTTCTGCGGTTCTACTGTGTATGTGTGTGTGTGTGTGTGTGTGTGTATCTATGTGCATCTATCTCCCAGGGCAGCAGCCACTTGAAGCTGCCAACGACTACAGCACGCAAATATAAAAATGCGGTGGTCAAGATATGTACACATATTGGAGACGCTACTTTTTATACCCTTGCGGAGGGTATTATAAATGTGCCGCGAAATGTGTAATGCATTAAAAGACGCAGTTTGAAGCCCATCGGGACGAGTCTCTCTGACTGTCTCTCTGCCTGTCTGACCTGTCTGTCTGTCTGTTTCTACGAAGATCTCTCAGTTCTTGAGCTAAGTGAATGATATTGGTTGCATCCACCAATTATGGCGGAACCTTTCGGATCGGACAACTATAACTTATAGCTGCCATAGAAAGAAACAATAGGTCCAAAAGTTTTTGTATGGCTAAATCTTTTGTTTCTCAAGATATTTTACAAAGACTTTAAAGTTAGCTGTATGCGTGTCTTTTCTAGATGATTACCAAAAATGATCAAGATCCGACTACTACAGCATATATATTATAGAAACTATCAGTCCAAAAGTTATTTTAGGGAAAACTATTTTCGTGTTTCAAGGTATAAAAATTAGAATAAACAAAATTCAATCTATGTTTTCCATTAATAAAATCGGTTAACTATAAAAAACTTCCTAAAATAATTCTTGAACTACTCATAAAAATTTCTAATATTTTAATAACCAAAGCATTTCTATTGCCAATTGGATAACTAACAAATAAAAATAGTTAATTGGCAGTTAGTTTCGTTAGTTTGTACCCTCATTTCTATATTCCATGCAATTATATCCCGTTTTTATCGAATCTCTATATAAGTTCTCTATGAATTCTCTGCAAATTTCGCAAATTACAAAATAAATTTATTTAATTTCTTTTCGCCTCTTGACGCTTCATACTCTTTGCTATTTACAGCAGACAATTGCTCTTAGGCTGTCAATCTCTTTCTTCCCCACTCTCTCTCTCACTCTTTCTTTCTCTCTTTCTCATTTGTCTCTCCGCATAATTTTCTCTCACGTCTATTTCACTTAGCCGTGCTGTCAGCTTGCACTAATTGAGTCACCGAAATAATTTCCTTTGCTTGGCTAGCATCGTTTCATAAATAAATAACAAAAATTTTCGCACAATTATGCAGTTTTTCCGAATACTCCCAATACCCTGTATAAAATATTTCCTGTCCTAAAGGTTGGTTGTATATAAAGTGAAAAAATCATTGAATACTTCAAGGCTAAATAGGATTTTAATTAACTTCTATTACAACTTTTATTGGGGAAAAATCAATTTACAATAAGCAATATTATTTGGCATTAAGTTTTGGCATTGTACAGGGCATCTGTTAGTCGTACCCTTTACTTAGTTTACACTTGTTTTGAATGTAAAAATGTTGGCCTATATTTATACGGTTTATTCGTGGAACAACTCTGGCGGCGATCGGGTGTTTGCATTTCGCATTGCATTCGGTTTGTACCTAGGGATTTGATTCAAAATTTAGGTGAGCAGAGCTAAAAATATTCATTCAATACATATACAATTTATTTGGCAATTTTGTGTAATGGAATATGAAGTCATTTCAAATATATTGGAATATGTATAAACATATATATATTTATACTGAAAATTCACACAAATTTATCTAAATTTTAGAGCCAAAAGATAATGCTGAACAAAAAGCAAAAACCCAGTTTTTTTAGACATTATATGTACAGGTTTCCGGTCAAAGCTCGACTAACCAAAATCAAGAAATTTATATATATATCGCATTTTTTTTAAACTAACACCAATAAAAGAAGCCTTCTATTCTCGACGCGTTCAATAAACCTAAATATTTTGCCAGCCATCAAATAACGCAATTTATGGTACAATAAACTGCTTGTTAACAAATTTTTCTTATTGCTGCCATTTCCTTAATAACTTTTTACATAATAATCCAAATATGAACAGAAGCAGCAGCAGCAGCGGGAGCAGTAGCCCGATTTCAGATCAAAGAAAAATCTGAAAAAGAGAACGACAAACACGGCCGTCTCCGACGAAGACAACGAGAGAGATGACGACACACCAGTTGCTCAATAGAAATATGCGCACGATGCCCACATGGGTGGTGAGTACCCGGCGGAGTGAAGTAGATCCAAATTTCGAATATATCCACTAACAATGTCTGGGCATCATCGTATATAGACCGAGGCGAACGAACGCATTGGACCTAAACCACCGCCAACGCCTCCAAATGGCAATGCAGCAAGCAATGGAACAGCTCTTAAGGTTCCAACACTGCCCCCCAAAACGAAGAATACCCCCGAGCCCGACTATGAAGTAATCGAGTTCTCCAATCAGCAGCAGTACTCAAATGAGCCCATGAAAACCACACAGATCAGAATTAAAACGCCAGGCAAGTAGTTTGCACTGATTCAATCTATAATTAAATTTTTATATCTTTTATACAATATTCAGTTCAATGTGAATAAACATGTATTAAAATCTAATTAAAATTCTAATTTCATACCAAAAATTATTTAAAGTGTGAAAATTCCTTATACGTAGAACAAATTTAGCTGAAACCTGCCAAGATTTTCATTTAGTTTTTCCAAAAAGATAAAGAGATACTTTTTAAAATTTGCCTTTATTTATTTAAGTGTTTGATTTTAATCCAAAGATATTTTTTATTGTTCTCTTTCATATTTATTCCGCCTCTCCTCCACACAGATAACAAACTGAAGTGCACATTGTGCGGCTCACAGAATCCTTGGGTCACCTGTGCCGAATGTGCTGGCCAAATCTTTTGTGCCTCATGCGATGACATGTTCCACAAGCATCCCAAGCGAAAGCAGCATATACGCAAGGTAGGTGGAGTATCCATAGATCCAAGTTCCCATAGAATTACCATACTCTCTGTAACTTTAGGCTGTCGAGCAGGGCATTCCGCCCATACCACCAAAGGCACAGACTGGCGGCACGCCTCCTGTGGCTCCCCCAAGACGCAGTAAGCGTGGGCTGCTGACACCGTTTCTGGGCCGCAAGGAACAGGTACGCCACTGCACGATTTCTTAAACCAAAATACAAACTCCGTATTACTCCAAGTACTCCAGTACTCCAAGCATAACTTCCAAATGCCAGCGTAGTTAGATCCACTCTATCTTTTAGTACCAGTTTGTAATCGATTTTAAATGCTTTAATAAAACTACAACAAAACTACAAAAATCCTTTATGCTGCCTGCATCAAAAAAAAAAAAAAAAACAACTCCAATAATTATTTGAAAAAGCCAAATCGAAATGGAATCCAAACGAAAATCTTTTGCAGATGTTGCCACCGCCTTCGCCCACGCCCTCGCACAAATCCTCCATCGGCGGTTGGCGAGGCACAGGACCTGCACCATCACCTGCTATGCCCATGATGAACAATCGACCGTTGCCGGAGCCTCCGCGTCCAGCGCCCAGTGAGGGCGGCTCCTCACGCTCCGGCACACCAAAGTCAATATTCGACACCATACAGCGACCGCCGTCTGTGCAGCTGGAGAAGATTAAGACAAAAGCCAGTGCTACATTGGATCGCATGGCAATGCTGCAGCAACGCTATCGCCAGCAGAAGGCACAGCATGAACCGGGCACGTCCAATAGCTCAGCAGTGGGCAGCGAGCAGGTAAGCCAACGTGTAAACTCCTGGTATTTCTGTCTAGATCCCCTCATCAATGTATCGTATCGTGTGCATCTCTGTCTACGTTTCGTCCTTGTCTCGCCTCTCTTTCTCTCTCTCTTTGTACATTACCCTGCAGCATTTGCCGAAAGGCGCCAACTTCGAGCACTGGTCAAACATTTCACCATCGCCCTCGCATTTTCGTTCCGGCAGCATGTCATCCGGTTTGAATTCATCGCATTTTGATCTATCGGATGATTCACACAATTTTCACAATTCCCTGTTGTTCCAACATCAACAACGACAGGCAGCAGGCGCTCAGCGCCGTCAAATGAGCACCTCAGTCTTCAATTTGAATTCCCTGAATTCCCGTCGTCCGCTGGCGGAGACACAGAATGGAGGCGCCTGGCTGGCCAATCAGCGCATGCAACAGGTAAGTGTTGCGACTAATAAGAAATGAATATATACTTTATATGAATTCCCATTAATGATTTCAGGCCCAATCTATGGCCCAGCTAAACTGTGCCGGTTGCCAAGGCCATCAGCCGCCAAATTGGCCGCATCACCAGCATCCCCAAATGCATCCGGATGAGTGGTCACAGTTTGGTTCCCAGCAACAGTTTAATCACTCAAATCTTTCACTTAATATGGGTCCGGGTCAGGGCTATCTACCACATCAGCAGCATCCGCACTACCCGCCACCTGTATTCATGACACAACGAGGCATAATGCCTAATATGTATCCAGGCACTCCTGGATATCCAGTGATGCATCCAGGTACACTGCAAAATAATATATCAATCCAGTATAGATATACATTTTAATTAAATTCTCCAGGTGTAATGGGAATGCCACCTACAGCCTCCTCACGGGCTGCTTCACGTGCTCGCTACGCCGCTTCACCAACGCCGAGCCGCAAATCGGTTTCGATGCGGCGCAAACGCAACAGTTATGTGGATGATGAACTTACTGATGATGAGGATTCGGATCAGGACGATCGCCGCTCCTTGGTATCCAATAGGTCGGGCATGACCAGTGCCAGCCGCGCACATCAGCACCACCAGCGTCAACGGCGTTTGTCTAGTGCATCACAGCTAATTAATAATGGAGGAAATGATGAGCTGGATGGAGAGCAGCGACATGGATCGAGGCAGCATAAAATGCAGGATCGTCGGGGATCAATTGCGAAATCGGTGCAGAGCGAGTGGCTGCCCGAGCGACGAGATTCGAATGCAAGTGGTGGAGGAGGCACTCTGAAGAAACAACAGGTCGAGCCACCTAAAACTAGTCGCATTTACTCGGATTTGGAATCGGAGGGATCTGGTGCACGCGCTTTAGTCCAGGCGAAAATACAACAAAAACTTCAGGAAGCAGACAAGCAGAAAGCCAAAAGATCAGAGACCAAACGCAAACCAGAGATGAAAGACGAGAACACGCAGGCAGCGGCGGTGGTCCCAAAAGCGAGTACACAACCTGTTAAAGCTGAACACAGCGAGTCCGAATATGAGGAAGTGGTGGAGGAGGTTACGTGTTCAGAGAGTGAGGCTGATGCTGATAAGCCCCAAGCCGTAGCAGCGACAGCTGAGGTCGAAGCAGGGGAAGATGATCTAGGCCCACCGCCTTCAACGCCAGACCACGAATGGGAATGTGAGTTCTGTACTTTCGTGAACGAGCCCAATATTAAGATCTGTGCCATATGTTGCAAGACGCCCAGCAAGCCTCCAGTGAAACCGAAAGGATCCACTAAGACCGATGCAAAGGCTGCCGCTGAACCGAGTTTGCCAAAGACTTCAACTAAGGCATCCTCTCAGCCAGAGGTGAAACTTGTTCGCAAGAGTTCAATGAAATCAACAAAACCTGTCGAGCAGTTGAATAGTGCTCCAAACGTGGCAAGTAGTCAGGTTACATCCAAAACTAAGCCCAAGCCACAAGCTCCAAGCTCTACAAGCTCTATTGCAACTACAAACGTGACGAAGAAACCCTCAGCGGTCTCAAAATCAAAGCTGAAAACTTCTTCGGAAAACGAATCCGATAATTCGTTAGCCAAGGGCTTTATACACAAAGGTAGGATACAAAAGAAAATTTCATTTTTCGAGGGTACCAAAACATGAACAAATCGATGAACCAACAATCCATAAGACTCAAGACTAAACACTGTACACTAATAACAACCACCTGTAACTGTAAGCCCTACAATTAACGCATTTATTGAATCGAAATACAAATCAAGTCCAACTAAACCCAACTGAGTTTTGTTTGAATTCGAAGCATTTGTTAGAACCCAATACTCTTACTAAAGCTCTCATCCATACCTTCCAGAATCCGTTGAGAATATTTGGAATACACTGGATGAGAGCATTCAGGCACAGGCAGAACAGGTCCTCAAAGCACAGGCGAAGAAAGTTTCGACGGGTTGTGGCGGCACACCGCCCAGGGAGTTGCCGGCCAGGGAGTTGGATGACCCAGCCGTACGGCAGGCTCGTGAAATGGGCACTTCACCACCACCACAGAGCATATCAACACAAGTAAAAAAAATCCCATGATCAAATTATTTCCCTGGACTTCATAGTTCTTTTTTCAGACTTATGATACGGTGCCATTAAAAGCGCCAGCTGAGGAAATACCCGTTGCTCAGGAATATTATAGAAGTCCAGAACCACCGAAGTTGGAACGGCAACCTTATTATAGAAGCAGCTCTCAGCTACCACAAGAAAACGAACGCTATCGTAGCTCCAATGATCTGAGATATAACACTGAAGCCATCTCTGCTCCATATAATAATGGACAGCTTACAAGGCGTCCTAACTTTATAAATGATCTAAAATCCTTACAACATGTGAGTGATATTCTCTTTAAGTCCTTGTCAGATGAATTTATCATTTTTTTCTTATTTATCTTATTAATAGCAAAGCTCCTCTCCATTCGATTTGCCACATGAATCGGTTGGTTACAAGCATGAGCCGGCACGGGATCCTGAAATAGAAATGCATATCATTCTCAAGGAACTGGAACTTTACAAATTTACCGTAGAGGAATTGGAAGCAGCTCTCAAATACTGTGGCCCAGACCTGCATCCGATCCAATGGCTTCGCGAGAACTGGCATAAATTAATTCAAACAGTGCAGAGTCTTTCGACGAAGTATGGTCAGGAGAGAGCTGAGAATACCATTGGAACAATTTCACAAAACGAAGCTCGCGATGCACTGAGAAACTCGAGTGGAAATGTGTGGCAGGCAGTGGCCGATTGCATCCAGCAGAGGCAACAGAAGTACCGAAAGCTCGCATCCAAGGGAAACTTCCTCAGTGAGGATATTGTGAATGCGCTGACTGCGCATCAAGGTAATGTGGATCAGGCATTGCTGGAATTAAATCGCACACAACTCAAACCATTTCTAATGCGCATCTGGGGCTCGCCAAATGGCGTGGAGAATGAGAGTGCGGCCATAGATACCAAGTCGGGTTAGTTTGTAGCTCATTATCCTTCGCTATTCATAATTCTTTTGACACTTCATATTTCTTTGGTCTCATGTTTGTGTAGATATCCATGAATTTCTGAACACACATGCTTTGGATTGCTTACAAATGTCGAATAATGAGAGTCCTGCACTCGCGAATCCCTTCGATACTCCCTACGGTGATGACACCCATAGTCCTGCCAAATCTACATATGCCACGCCAAGTCCTTATCAACTGGAAGATAGCACTCTGAAGAATCTTGAAATACTCATTGGTAATATGGAACAAAATCAGGCTAAGCAGAACCAAGAAGTGTTACGCTCTATTGAAACCATGTTGGAAACTTTTAAGGGCAAACCTGATCAAGAATATGAAACAGATCCTGAAATAATGCGCATCCTAACAAAAAGTCCAATTAATACACTCAAATCACCAGGGTTCACACAAGACAAGTCCAGCGATGATGTCAAGAACTTTGTCTGGCAACACATTCAAGATATTGTACCTAACTTGGTCCAGCAGGTGGAGCAGGAGCTCATGGAACAACCAGAAGTAACTCCAGTTGCCTCAGCAGCGACTGTTGAAACAACCGTAGTAAAGGAACCCACACCACCGCCAGATCCAAGCGTATATATTATGGAAGAGGTCATCAAGCCAAATTTGAGGGAGAGTTCAATACGTGAGGAAATGCCACCAAGTTTTATTTACGCCACAGATATAGCCAATTTTAAGTTGGAGTTCGATCGTGGCATAGAGAGGTGGCACGAATTGGAATGGCAGCCGGATGACCTAGAAGATGCTGAGCATATAATCTATAAGAGTTATATGGCACCCAAGGAAGTAGCTCCGCAAGAGAATGATACAATTGTGACAGATCAGCCACCAGAATCTATTAATCCTCCAGAATTGCCAGTGGTAACTGAAGATATTGTAGCTGAATATTCAGCTAATCAGGAAGAGATACTTGCAGTAATGCCTGCAAAGCCAGAAAGCCCTATGGTAGTATCTATACCAAATACTTTAAGCGAGGCAGTGGAGAAACCCGAGAAGAAAGAAGAAAATAAAACTGCCTCTGAGGGAACAGTCCAAGAGGTGGAACAAAAAGGAATAGAAATTTCACCGATAGTCGTACCACAACCGAATCTTGATCTGAAGCCCAGCACCAGCCGAGAAGCCAATAAAAGAAATAAACGTTTCCAGCAACAGAAAAGAGAAAGAACAAGAGATCAAAGTCAAAAGCCATCCAATCGAAATAGACTGCCCAATGATGCAAAGATATTACAACCTGCAGGTGAAAATATAAATAACGATCAGCCGCAGAAGCTTCCCCATTTTAAAGATGCAAGTGAGGAGGTCTTGGAGCTACCAACAGTAACAGCTGATTCCACTGAAGCACAAATGATAAGTGAACCCTCAGAGCCAACAAAAGCTATTTCTGAGTCAGTTGATGTTGTTCAAATCGATACCAGCTCTGAAGCCGCACTGATTTCTGAAGATACTGTCATTCTCCAGGATGCTCAATCGCCTAACATTGAAAACGATTTAACTCAAACTGAAGCCATTAATTTCGCAGCTGATACTATCGTCTCAGACAATCAAAAAGAAGTTCAAAGCTTAGTTGAAACCGAAATTCTGATAGTTTCGAATGAACCTTCAGCACCAGAATTTATTCCAACAACTGCGGCTACAGCTATACCCCCAGACTCTGACACTGAACCTGCTAAGCTGCCAACATCTTCTCAAACTGATTATAATCAGAAACGCAGTCCTAAGCGATTTTCAAAGATTCCTGTCAGAACATTAAGCACAAATAGTTTGCGCAGTGAGAGCAGAATGAGTACACATACATCAGAAACTCAAGGGACCGAGAAAAACAATATCAACTCAGAGAAGGATGAAGAACAAAAAGTTGAGGAAATCCCTCAAGAATATACACTGCCAATTGAAGAAGTAGAACAAACAGTCTCGACAGAAGAGCCCTCCTCTCCATCAATTGTTACTTCTAATGAATCCGAAGAGGTCTTTGAAGATGCAACAGAATACAGCTCAGAAGAGCCGCGAATACATGAGGAGTCTCTCTCCGACTCTGAGCTATATAGCCTGGACAGCGATGATCACCCCTCCAAGTCTCCTGAAGGAGAAGTTTTACTTGTTCTTGATACAGAAGAACTCCCTCAAGATTTAAATTTAATAAAGTCAAGTAGCACCACAACAATCAGCTCACAATCAAGTCACTCAGAATCAAATAAAATAGTTCTTAAGGAGTTTATACCATCCGGGGATCCAGCCAAACAAAATCTTAGTGAACTAGTCGAAGACACTCAGCGCTTGATCAAGCAAATGCGCGATGAGATCAGTATGGATGAGTTTGAGTCATCAGATGAGGAATATTCCGAAGATTACTCAGATGAGTACGATGAAGGCGAAGAAGAAGACTGGTATGATAGTGAAGGCGAAGAAGAGGGCACTTATAACGAACAAGCTGTGTTTATTGAGGATGCTTCCAGCGGCGCAGCTGACTTGGCAGATGTGGATGAAGAAGGTACTGAAATCGAAGATATTATGGAAGAAGATGAGTTTGAAGAAGAAGACGAGGGTGGAAAACAAAGCATTGCACAAACAGATGTCCCACATGAAACAGTCACGAGTGCATCATCAGTCACGCCCACAAATCATGAAACTGATATAAGTGCAGAAACTGAAACTGGTTCTCCCACAGCAAGGATCGTTGAAACATTGAATTCGACCAACGCAACTGGAAATGATTCTGATTTGACGCCATTCAGTCCATTGGGTCCATTAAAAGAGCCTGAGGAACAATTTGGAAACGAACTGGCAGAGAATATTGAGCGTTCCCCGATCACAGCGGAATATATTGCCCCAATTATAGTTGATAACGAAATCCGCCCAGTTGAACTGCCAGTCGAAGTTATATTTCAATCACAGCCGGATGCAGAACAGCCTTTAAGAGTAGAAGAAGCAACTGCTTTACCCATAATTCCCACACCTCCCATCCTCGATTCTGAATCCCGACCGATGGAACCACCAAGCGAAGTTGTATTGGAAGAGCCAAAAAAGGTAAACGTCAATATGTCCACAACGAACAAAAAGACCAGTACAGTAAAGAACACCATTAAAACAGAAGAGCCGAATACTTCTAAATCTATTCAGACCAGCAGCACACACAAACCAGCCAAGTCCATGATTAGCAAAATCCCAAAACCAACAAACGAACCCAATCCCAACACAACAGCCAACAAGAAATTGCCTATGCGTTCCAAATCCTTTTCTGCTCCTATGGGCATCTCTTCTGTTAAGCGCATTCAACAGGAATTCCTACAAAAGCAGACTCTACTAAGTACTTCTGGGACACATAGTCGGGTTCCCTTAAAAAGTAGTCCCACTAATAAGAAATCATTAAACGATGCCATAAACAAATTCAATACAAGACCTTCCATGGATGGGCCTAGTACGAGTGGCGCTTCAGCAGCTGTTAATGCTCTTCTGAAACCACGTACCCAGCCACGGATACCCAAGAAGAAATATCACGAGACCTGTTTCTCAGATGATGACTATGAAACATCAGCAACGGAGGAGGAGGAGGAGCAGCTAGCTGAACCCCTCAAGGCAGAGCTGCTAAAGCGAAAGCTTAGTATGCCCGTCTTTCGAGCCTATCCCAGTTGTCAGGAGCCTGTTATTGAGGACCCGGCGGTGTGTAGAACTTGAACAGTAGCTCAGTTAATACCTGATAAAATTGGTTATCCTCTTATTTACAGGTATTAGCACGCAAATATGTGGAACAGCAGCTCGTCACAAACATTGGGGAAGCTCAAATCGCTGCCACGCTGGTCAACATGAAGTTTCAGGAGGAAGTTGCACTCTGGGCTGCCAAGGAATGCTCAGATCTTGATCAGGCTATATCCATGTTGCAACAGGAGTGCGAGCTCTGCATGAACACCTATCCCATGAACCAAATTGTGTCCATGCTCAAGTGCACCCACAAATGCTGCAAGCAATGTGCCAAGAGCTATTTCACCGTACAGGTTGGTGATAAAATATGGTAGATTGAACTGATAAAAAAGATTAAAAAGTAGTTATTAGATCTATGCTACTTTTAATTTTATTTTCCTACAAATGGAGACACTAAGAACAGAAAAAGGTCTTCAACCTGATTCATAGTATATAAACTTTTCTAGCAGTCTCTACTCTGCATCGCCCGATGAAAAATATTATTAGATGGCAGAGTTTCACCTGTATTTTCCGACTTATTAAAGGAATTCTCTGGAATTCATCACCTATTTATATTATTTATTTATTTATAGATTACCGATCGCAGTATCAACGATTGCAGCTGCCCGTACTGTAAACTTCCCGAGCTGAGTAACGAAGCTGATCACGAGGACGAGCACTTGGAATATTTTTCCAATTTGGACATCTTCCTCAAAAGCATTTTAGACAACGATGTGCATGAGCTCTTCCAGCGGAAGCTGCGCGATCGAACATTACTACAAGATCCCAACTTTAAATGGTGTATCCAATGCTCCTCGGGATTCTTTGCCAGACCCAAACAGAAGCGTCTGATATGCCCAGACTGTGGATCAGTCACCTGTGCTCAGTGTCGCAAGCCCTGGGAAAGACAGCATGAAGGCACAAGCTGTGAGGCTTACTTGGAATGGAGGCGCGAGAATGATCCTGAGCTGCAAGCACAAGGAGTGCAGGAGCATCTGGCACAGAACGGCATCGATTGTCCCAAGTGCAAATTTCGTTATTCTCTCGCAAGGTAAGCCGACTAATAATTACTCTCTCTCTAGCTCCTTGTGGAAATTATCTCAAATTCGTTCCAGGGGCGGCTGCATGCATTTCACCTGTACCCAATGCAAATTCGAGTTCTGCTATGGCTGCGCAAGACCCTTCATGATGGGAGCCAAGTGCAATATTTCACCATATTGCGCCAAGCTGGGTCTGCATGCCCATCATCCGCGCAATTGTCTGTTCTACCTGCGTGATAAGATACCGCTTCAGTTGCAGTTCCTGCTCAAGGAGCACAAGGTCAACTTTGACACAGAGCCCAGTGACCTACAGGACGAGCCAAGCAGCTCATCAAAGGCGAGGTCCTTGGCAAAGTGTCCCATACCCTTGCAGAAGGAAACGCCTCAAGGTCTAGTGGATACCGTCTGCAATAGCGACGTACCCGATAAGCATGCGGGCATGTGTCGGTAAGATATGAATATATTGCATAATAGTCAAGTTGACTGAAGATTATATAATACTCGAATCGTAGGACCCATTACGTAGAGTATTTGGCTGGAAAGATAGCCAAGGCCAGCATCGATCCGTTGCCCATATTCGATTTGACGGATTGCGTACAGGAACTGCGTAGGCGGGGCATAGCACTGCCCGAACGTGGTCCCTGGGATACCGATGAGATCTATAAGAACATGTGCTCCGAGGTTAGTTTAATGCCATTAATTGATTATTTTATTGAATTGCCTATCATTTGTTTGGGCCTGCGTGTTACTTTTATTGAGTTTCGTTACGCGGAAAACGCATTTCCCGTGCCCGTGTTATGTTTTGACCCGATGATTCAGTTCACGCCCCCGCTATAAATAGGCGTCGATCGAACAGAAAACAAAAACATGCGGCTAGTCGGTCGCCTAAATTTAGAAGCACTCTGACGTATTTCACACGCGTCTTAATTGATTTTTCGCCTTTATTAGTATTTAATTGTAAACATCTTGGCAAGCAAATTACAAATGTTTATGCACGCAATCTGAATCTCAATCTTCGTCTCTCCCTCTCTCTCTCACTCTCTCTCTGTCTACTTGTAGGTAATCAAGCAGCATATACCACTTAAATTGGCCTAAAGATGCCCTACGAGAAGGGCATCAGAAGTGAAGTTTCTGGTAGTAGGCTGTTCCTGGATCTTGATGGGCTTTTAACTCGACTCATCTCGGCTCTGCGACTGTTGCAATTTTTCATGAATTTTAATGAATTTATCGCAATCATTTTTATAGACATTTTTATATACACACAGACACATACAAAGATACATGTGAAAATGTACATTTTAGACAGCTTTTTAGACATTCGTACACCCACTCATCCATAGCGCTACCTATTTGTTTAGTACTATATTATATTGATTTTCACATCAGCAAAGACACAAACCATAGCCATTGCCATAACCATAGACAGAATATGGACAGACAGACACGTGGCATTAACTGCATTCAATAAATGGAATGTGTGAGAACCAACAGACATTTTAATTAATGCATATTTTCTTTAAACATATTTCGAATATTCCATAAACTGCCAATATATCCATGCCAGATGGCGCCTATTCTCACAAAATCATCCAAACTAAGTATCAAAATGTGGGGTGCTAAACAATGGATTATTGATTACATTTAAGTTGGCTACTCTAAAAAGTAAGTATCTAATATATCTCAAGATATATTAATGCAATATTAAACGTAATATCTTTCAGACTATTAAATTCTATCTACTAAATTAAATACTTTCCACCCGAAAACTAAATAAACTCTATTTAACAGCAAGAGGCTCCTTTAATGCCATTATTAGACCATCTCTCTATAAGCCATGAAAGTCCCTCAGTTATTAAGATACTTAAATGAATGGCAAATCAAGATATATATAACTTAATCTTACAGATCGATAATTTTCCTTCATATTTTAATACATATTTCTAAGCTTCTAGGGCATTTGAAAACTAGCTAGTAGGAAAGGCCAGGCGGACATGACGAGCAAGGCGATTCTCATCATCCTGATCAGGAATATATATACTTTATGGAGTTGAAAGCCTCCTTCCGGAGTTATAATATCCTCTACAAGTTTATAAAAAGAAGAAATTAAGCAAAGATTTAAATATATTAAGAAATATGGGTAACCGCCCAATCTCCCATAAAAAAACTAAAACTCTAAAATATCCTTACCAGAGAGAGTCTAAGAGAGTTCTTACACAAGTCAGCCCCTCTCACGCTCCATTATACCCAGACATAGTCGAACAGAATTAAAATTTATTGAACACATTTAAAAATCCGATCGTCCATATACTAATCGAAAATATTATGAAAATGAGACTGTAAATTTTCATAAATTAAAGAATTAGTCTCAAATTTAAAGGAAACTGTGGGCGTAATATAAACAATTTGAGTGACGGGAAGGCGGGATCAAAGATTCGAGTATTTCTTGATCAGTCAGATATCATTGTGTTGTCACATTCTCTCATTGAGAGGTGTTTTCGTAGCACTGTTGCATACTTTTCAGGTTGGATCGCTTATATGTCGCATAGTGGTACTCGACCAGGTCGTAATTCCACCAAAAAAAAAATAGGATAAATAAAAATTGGTAAAGGCAAATGCGAGTCATAAATTATGGCTGAGAGCTGGCGAGGCGACTGGGACAAATGAAAATTCGAATAGGCCAGGCGACGGGATCTTTTTGGATGAGTTGACGCCTTGGCGCGGCATCGTAAAACCTATTTTTGTCCAATTTGTTTTTATTTATGCGCGCGGCACAACATGTTTTGCTTTTCAGACAGTTTTACATCAATAAAAACTAATTAAATGGGATAAATTGTATATTTATTGATCCATTAATGCATCTATCAATAGCTACTGCGTTGACTTTGAACTGGATTGGTAAGAGCGGCGCCTTTTTGGCCAATTAACGCCATAATCAAGGCGCGTGTCATGGAAATATTCAGATCATATGATCGGACTATTAATAGCATTATTATTTTTTATTAATTCTAGTTGACTTTTAACATATGAAGAAGCAAAATCCATAAAAATCTTTTAAGTGTTAACATGCGCGTTGAGGCATTAAAGCCAAAAAGCAGCAAAATATAATAAAAAAAATAAAAGGTATATAAAAAATGTCTTTAGCCAAGATACTTTTTTTGTGTTGTTGTTGTTTGCATAATAAAAATAAACAAAGCCAGCTATGAAGCACGTGTCCCAGGTTGAACTCGAATTTAATTACAGGTAAATGAACGGACAGCCAGTCGATCAATCAATCAATCAGTTTGCACCTTGTTTGATTTACCTGAACCCGTATTAAGTACAACATTCAATTAAAAATAAAGGAATAGAAAAGACAAGGAGCAAAGTAAATTGATTTCGAACCAGGTACACACAGCCTCACCTCTTGTTTAATTAACCTTCGAGTATGTTTATTAGAGACAGATTTACGACAGCGTCACATCCTGTCCAAGTCAACACAGCAACAGCAACAGCAACAGCAACAAAAACAAAACCAATAACAATTCATTCATTAAATTTTCATCTATTGTTTTTGCTTTGTTTTAGCCCTGACCGCTGACATTAGCCGCATCAGCTGGCCAACCTTCAAAACAGCATCGAACTATTGTATTGTAATGGCCAAAATCTATATAAAATCTGAACTGAAACTAGCCGCATAATCGTGTGCGCAAAGTCTAAACAATAATAAATAATTAAAAATTTTAACAAAAATTAAACGCGTCAAATAATAAATATTTATCGCAGGTTTTTGTTTTTGTTTTTGTTGTTTTCTTTCGCCGCTTTTTTAAACAATGTGCCACATTGAACAACAGAGAATTGTTATTTTGCACAATTTTTATGATGTTTCGCCAAATGTTTAGAGAATTTCGCTTTTCCCCCAATCATTTACGAGTAATATCTCGTGGGCAACTACATCTTTTCTAAATATATTCGTATTTTTATAAAGAAATTATATTATTATCAGCTGTAGACTGAAAACTTTTAAGGTAAAAACCGGTAAGGAAAGAGTATCTTCGGCACTCCGAATAGGGCATACTCTAGCTAAAGGTTTTGCTGGCTCAATTTTTCCTATAGCAGCTATATAATTTAGTAGTCCTATTTGGATAATTTTAAGCATGTTTTTAGAAAATATTCTCCTCCATCTAAGAAACAAAGAAGCTATCCATACCACAGCTTTTCAACCGATTATTCCTATGGTAGCTATATGATAAAATTATCCGATTTGGTCGATCCTAGCTCCAAAACTGAGAGAATAGTTTGTATAACAACAGACGGACAGACAGATATGGCTATATCTACTCGATTCATCATCCTAATTAAATAATATATATGAGGTGGCAGATACTTCTTCGTAAAGCTGTAATACCCTCTGCGAAGAGTATAAAAAAACATAAATTTGTAGGAAATTAAAATCGACAGATCTTCTTACCTTATAAACATGGAAATACGTCTTGAATCTAACCAAAATTTCGTACAGATGGCATAGATGATTTTCTGCCTACGCGAAAACTAAGAAGACTTTTTGTTAGTAAATATTGTTTAGCTGATTATTAGGATACCAGCTAAAAGGTTAACTTAAAAGAGACTTTTTTCCATATTTTCAATATAAACTCAGTTTACGTTTCTATATTTTTGTTGTTTTGCATTTCGTGTACATAGATCGTTTATATAATAATAATATAGTATAGTATTATAGTAGTATAGTTAAGATTATATACAAGATCGTAGGGTGGGCTACAAGGTAAGTGAACATACACAAGTAAAGTCTATCCATATACAGAGAACATAGGCATAAGTACATAGATATAGATACAGATACTCTTAGAGGGTTAGGGGATACATAGGTATACTCTACTAGAAATACGCATATAAATATAGATATAGTATGTATATATATTAGACAACACTTAGCTAATAATTGGTCATATTCATTTGTGGCTTAAATCGCTATCCATTAATTCTACATAATTGCATTAGTTGGTATCGTATATAGTCGTACATAAAGTACTTATAAAGTAAGTAACGCGTACATCACACAATAAATAGATACATATATATATATATATTTACATATATATATATATATATGTTTGTATATATAAAACTACAGATACATAGAGATATTTAAAAACCATCGTAGCGGAAGACTAGGAAAGGTAACACTAGTGGAAAGTTATCCATTGACGTGTTTTGCTCTATTTGGATTACAATTTTCATATTTTCCTTTTTCTACTTAAGAGCCCCCTCTTGGAGGGCTGTGGTACAAATTCCTACTACTTAGATACAAATATGCATAGCAAAATTCGACTATTAGGTAAATCCCATCCGTTTTGGTTCATGTCTGATCCAAACAACAAAATTGGCTGAGAAGCTACTTCTCAATTACAATTGATCTCAAAGATCTACAAATTCTAAGATTATAAACTCACTTTCAGAGCTGATATGGAAACCAGCTAATCTAATGTGCCGCCATATCTAAAGCGTGTAGGCTTTCGATATCGGGATCAAAGTTGGCATCGCACGTCGATAGCCAATCCCAGACGCGGCGTCGCACCATGGTCTGATCAATTGGAATATCCAGACCATAGCTCGACATCATCCGTTTGAAGCGCAACTTATTCTCATCTCCAGATAGACGGCCCTCGCGCTGGTTGAGATAGATGCACGAGTCCTGGTCGTGGTGATTTGGAGAGATCAATGTGGCTGATTTGGAGGCTGAAATGCGGCACTCCACCCATCGGTCCTTCATATATTTGTTCACCTCGGTGATCTTGCAGCGATCCTCAGGATCGTGACTCAAATACTTGCGAAAGCAGCGCATTAGGCGCGGTGAGAAACGCCGGAAGCTATCCGGCACCTTGGTCGTCTTCCGTTGCTCGTATTTCATAAAGTTGGCATAGCCCTGATCCTTAACCCAATCAGCCGCCTGCCAGGGAGGATTTCCAGTTAGAATGTTGTATAACAAGATGCCAAATTGCCAGGAGTCACTGATGGGCAAACACTGGAAACGCTCGTTCTTGATCAGCTCCAGCTGTTCGGGCGGTACACAACTTGTCCACGTATGCTTCACCTTGTGCACCAGCAGACCCTTCTTAGTGGTGGCTCCAAAATCGCACAGCTTGACCCTCGCAAAGTCCGGCGTAAATACGAGAACATTCTCAATCTTGAGATCGCGATGCACCAAATTCTTGGAGTGCATAAAACCCAGAGCAGAACTCAACTGTTCCGCAATTAGCTTACAGGCCGTTTCATGTAAGCCATTAGGACCAATGTTGGAGGCCAAATCCCCATAAGGGGCATGCTCCATGGCAAAAACATAATAGTCCATGGTCTGAAAAGCCACCGCATAGGCGCTGAGTATGTGATGATGATGGGACAACTCATAGTTGTAATGGAACTCCTTCTGGAACTCTTTAATGGTGGTCAACTCGGCATGGACCGCCTTAAGCACCACTGTGGTATTAGTTGGTCTGTGGCGGCATAGCAGAATCTTGGCAAAACAGCCTTCGGCCAGCGTCTTCTCAATATTGTACTGATCAGCGAATGTCATCAACGGCAGTTCCACATCGGGTATCAAATGTATCTGGCCCCCATCATTCTTATCCGGCTTCTTGTAAATGCTGCTCCGCCGGCTCACCGAAGCACCAGGCACCTCCAAACGCCCAGTGCTGGTGCTAGTGGGTGTCAATGGTGTGCTGCACCTCTTCTGGTTGTTGTGATTGGTGCAGGTGCTGCTGTTGTTGTTGCTATTGCGGCTATTGGTGCTGCCACCATCTCCGAAGGAGCGACGCAAGCGGAAGGAGAAAGAGCGTTTCTCTGAAAGCACCAAGAAGAATAGAAAATACGGATATGTTAGTGAAAGCGTCTTAGAACCTTTTAAGAGAACTTTAAATTGAGTTTACTAGAAGTCATCTATAATAATAATTTTTTTAAATGATTTCCAATTTTGAAAGCTTTTAGCTGGTTTTATTTGGGGACCTAAACCGAATCTTCTTTCGGTTTCAATTCAAAGTTTTGAGCCGATTTATAGCTAATTTACTTTAAAGAATAATCCCAACTGCTGCAAGGTTAGCTCCCACAAGGTTGGGTTTATTAAAGGTCTACCAAAGGTCGGCGAAATTCATAAACTAAATATTTGTGTATCTTTAATTTGTATCTATTAAAGTTAATTAACAAGCATTTTATTTAGTTTATATTTCCTCTCTCAATGAGCATCTATTATCGATTTATAGACGCTAATAAATAAATTCTGAAGGGCTAAGCTATAATTCCTAGTTGGAGAAAATAAAATCTAATCAATCGAGCTAATTTTAGCTGGAATTCAAGCTGATTTTCCGTATACAAATATAATAATAATCTAATAAGTTGCTTTTAAATTCCGAAATAAAAAAAGAAGTGCAGTTTATCCTTGAACTGTTGCCGAGCGCAGCTGGCTGGTCTCAACGGGGCATCGGGATGCCCAGAATATCGTTCACACCTTGTCTGGACCGAATCCCAAACAGTAACAGTAAGATTCAGTTGGCAGTTGAAATGGCCTTAATTGAAAATGGGCCAGAATATTTTCGGACATTTTCTTTTATATTATTTTTGCTTTTGCTTTTGCTTTTGCTTTTCTGTATCTGTTTCTGTTTATGATTTATAACCAACTTTTGATGTGAACATGTTGCTCTTCTGCTTTTTATGTGCCATTTGTTGTCGTTTATATGGCAGAAATTATTAATATTCGCTGCGAAATAAAAACATAGGAAAACGCTTTGTTTTACAGCCCTCAGCACTGTGAAAATACGCCCACTACTTGAGTCGACGATGTCGCCAAATTGTCTGTGACAAAACGGAGGAACAGAGCAACAGTTAGTACTGAATTTGCGTAGATCGGAACAGATCGGGGCTGAATGAGTTATATGGCCAATGGCAAAAGACGTCAGAACTTATTGTTAGTCACTGTGGCGTTTTGGAATCAACGATGAAGATGAAGATGGCTAGTGAAAACGTTCGGGGCCCGCCTACTTAAGTACGTTTGATTTAAATTTCAAGAAGAAATTTATAGCCAGCGCCAGAGAAATCATTTGATTTTTGGCAAATGAGACAGCAGATATATAGACAGAGATATAGATATAGATCGTCTGGCTGTTTGCTGGAGGCAAACCTCAACATTTATAGGGCGTGATGTGATTTGAATTTAATATGAATTTCACCGCGAATCGTTTTTGAACGTTTTTCACTTGTTTCGAATTCCATTTTATGTCGCCGCCAACGAAGCATTTTCAAATCGGAGGTGTTTAAAATTAATTGCTGATTACACAGCTAGAAAAATATTTGATTTTGAAAAGAAATATGTGAAATATGCATTGGATTGCGAAGAGGAATCTTCAAATTTATGGGTCTGCTCAAACGGATGGAAATAATATGTTAGTTGTTCAGGAAGATTTCGTTTGATGAGTTACGAGCTGTTATACAACTGGAATGAAATTCTGAATCTCTCTTTATGTAAATTATAGATACAAAATTAGACTTTTGTTGGTTGGAATATTGGTAAAAAGTATTGCTGCTCTATTTAAATTCTACTCTGAAGATGTCCAAAATATTTCTATCTCTATTAATGAAGCTATTACACCTGAATACACTAGCTTATTTCGATCAATTTTATCTATAGTTTTCCAATATAAAGCCATTAAAAAAGCCAGGAAGGTTCCGGGAAACTTATACGTTTTATACGTGTTAATTAATTCCAATTTAATTCAAATGAAAAGCAGTTTATATCGGAAAATTAATCTCAATTAGCCAATTTATCAATCATAGCACAATGACGTGCTATAAACACTTGCGTCACTCCCAAATGGTAGAAATCAAAAGTGAGGGCCAATCCGAATAGACCATAAACCCATTAACCCCCAGCATGGGGACACCACCGATCATATTGAGAGATGAGCAAAGTTATAGCGACTGCTGCTGCTGCTTCTGTTTTCATTTCTTGTTTCTATTTCCGTTCCAGAATTGATTGGCTCGAGGCCAGGGGCCAGGGGCCAGGGCCAGGGACTAGGCAGGCAGGCAGGCAGGCAGTGCCAACAAATCCCTAATAAACAAGCGGGCCCCTTTTAAAAGAAAAGCTCGAGAGCTAAACTAATTATATACCATTAAGAACCATCAACAAAGATACAAAAGCCAGCGGTCTGCGTGTGCTCATAAATCAAACTTTCACTTTTTCTAACAACATACAAAATTTAGCTATGCCAATTTTAATTATTTCTTTTTCGCTATTCGCTATTCGCCTCACAAAACACTTTGCAGGCCGAGAATAGATGCCACAAATGAACCAAGCGCGTCAAAAGGGTCAACAAGGCGAAATGCATTTGAAGAGCTAAAAATAGCAGCAGTTTCCTTATAAATGGCCTGAGAAGTAACTCACACAGAGTGGGCCTGCAATGGATAGTCAAAAAGATAGCTCTAATTGTGAAATGCAGTTGCAGCAACGGCAACGGCAAAGGCAACGGCAACGGCAACAAAGGCGTCAGGAGATCAACCTGTACAACGCATGTGAAATTCTTGCGACAGCAAAGAGAAAAATCAATGTGAAAAACACATTTTTACACAGACAATTCAATACTCTATTAAAATAGATTAGTTTCTTTTCGATGCACATTAATAGTACAAATCCAAAGCGGACTTTGACCCTTGTCAACTGTCAACTTCCATTAAATCATATGCAACAGAAAATAGTACAAGAATCTCTTCACACATTAATATACACTGCCTAAAAACCGGGGTAAGCTGATTCTTTTTGGTCAACTTATCATTTTTTATCATATTATAACAATTATCTAACAGAAGATTCTAATTTTTATCCCAAATGATTATAAAGACTATCATAATATACATCCCAAATTTGTTGCAAGGATAAGGCAAACCCCGGTTGAAAGATACTCCATCAGATTTATAATATGGTATAAAGATAAAGTATAGAAAGCCAGAAACGAAAGTGAATAGAATCAGATGAGAAATTAAGGAAAGTAATGTAAATCCTAGTAGTAAACAATTACTACTGGAATAAAAATTATATTTTTTTGATCTTCGATAACGATAGAAATGGGCTGTTAATAAAGCAGCCTCTGAAGTTACATTAAAAATAGGTTAAGAATAAATAGAATGGATTGAGAATTAGAAGAGCTTCAGTTCAAACCATTTTTTAAAATAATATATAAACAGTAGAAAATTGTGTTATTACAGAATCCTTCAGAACACAGACAGTTTCAATAATTTACATCTATCTTCATATTGAATCTCTACTGTAACAAACCGTGTCTCACAGTTGGATTAACCCAGTTTTCTACAGGGTAAAAACAAATAGCACAATGTAGGGAAGGTGGCGCAGCAGCATCAGCAGCAGCAGCATCAAATTGTATGACTGACTGCCAAAATGACTATGCTCCAACCGGGCCCCAGCCTCAGCCCCGGCCCCAAAATTCGGTTCGGTTTCGGTCCTCGCCTTGCCTGCCTGGCAACCCGCCCGCCACAGTGTGCGACTTTGGGGGCATTGCTGACGTCAATCGGCAAGTCGTTGTCGGTCGGCGTGCCACATACACACACACACACACTGGCAGACACACACATTTACACACACAGATACTGATACAAACTTAAATATATGTATATATTTGCATGGGAAATCGGGGCTGCTGCGTCTATTCGAAGCAGCCGCGCGGGCGTCGTCCAACGAGTTGTAGTTTTATTATTGTAAAAATAATACCTATAGGCACGCATATATATATTATAGTACGTTCCTGACCATACATACAAAAAAAAAGACCGCTGTATAGTGAAAAATTAAAAATGAAAAATAGCCGCAGTCCGCCGGGCACATAGAACCCTGGAGACGGAGAACATCGCCCGCCGTCTACGATATTCAGCTGGGCCAACAAGTAATTTTATTGCCCTCCTTACAATACGAGTAGACTCATAATACTGTGGGTCGTGTGCTCCATATGAAATGGCTACCATTGAGTTTGTTTTATGGCGCAATCGAATAAACTAATAGATACAGATACAGCTAAAAGATGTGAAACTGGATGGTTTTATCTTTGAAGTGGTGGGGCAAACTAAATATTGATGTACGCATCATTTCAAAAGACCAAAATATCCATTGGTTTCCCCCATAAGACCTACATCAACTTTTAAATATTGAAAAGTACCATATTATATTTGTGTATACCGAACCGAGCCATTCGCATTATGCTCTGTACACATGGGAAATGGGTATAAAGAGTCTATAAAGCCGGTAAAACATAAGGAAAGGATTTATTTTTCCATAGCTGTCTTTATCACCAAATATCCAGTTATCTCCACAAGGAATATTTCTAGGGAATTCTTAGGGTAGTATAATAAATACAGAAGTTATGCGCAGGTTTGTATAGAGTATCTGCTAGTCGGGCACTCTTGCTTAAAGCACTATTAATGCTTTACACTGAATACATGAGTACCCTTTAAGTATGCTCTATGTTTACACCTGAGTTGTTTACGTTTACAGAATTAGGTCAACAAAAGTTTGTGTTACTTCTAAACATTTGTTTGCCATTTTTGATTATTTTCCGAAACTTGATTCTCTGTTTTTTTTCAGGGTAATTGCTATAGGAGCCGTTACGATTTCAGCAGCCAATTACATAAATGTGCTCCTATATATATATATATTACTATTTCCCTTTCTTTCTTTAAACCCTTCAGCTTTATAATAGCTTAATTTTCTTGAAGATCCTCAGCTAATTTTGATAGTAATTCTCTTATGCCCTTAAAGTTTCCATAATCTCAGTATCATCCGCTGTACATTGATTATAATATCACTCAATTCTAAGTAGTCTTCCTTCTACGCATTTGCACTTACTGAAACAACAATATAATAAAATTAAATATTTGTGGCGAGTGTAGAACAAAATTTCCGTTGCGCCCACAACAAAAACAAAACGAGGAAAAAATTCAGAAGCAGAGAAAAAAAGTATTAAAAGTTAAATAAAATAAAATAAGACAATAATATTATTATATACAACAAATCTGTAGATATGTGTATAAAAATATAAATATATATTTTTTTTTGTGTATAAGTATTGATGTTTTGCGTGTGATGCCTTTTTTTCTTTGGGGAGAAAGAGTATATATCTAATTGATTCTCTATTTTTCTATTTTTTTTTTTTGTTGGTGTATTTATAAAACACGATTAATTCTTTGATTGCTTCGCTGTGGACCACTGAGAGGCGTGAGGATATTTTTAGCAAAGGAGGGCGTGTTCGCCATGCCCAAAATATTGATATATGGAAGCACTCTAAATGTGTTGGCCGTCCGTCCACAGAGGCAGACAGCTGCTCTGGCAAACTGCGCACATGACTTGCACTTGACAAGAGGAAATAAGGATAGCAGCAGCAGTCTTCAAGACCCTTTTTAAGGCTCTTTTCAGACATGACAGAGCATGTCACGCCTAATGAGGACCTCAGACAGCGTACAAAGTGTCTTACAAAACCTACAAGCACTGAGTTCTAGCAGTATTCAGACGAGAACGTGTGCATACGCGCACACCAACGCCCACGCAACACTAACGATTTATTTTCCATAATTTATTTAAATAGTTCCGCTTTTACGATATATATACCTATATTTAATATTTATAAATTTATTTTTAAAAATAGTCCGCTGTAAACATCGTCGCCAGCTATAGGTACATTTTTAATTACGCGCAAAAAATGTGTGTTGTAAAATAAAAGTAAAAATGTATCTGTATCTGACGCTTTTCAAGGTAAGGTCAAGGCAAGTGTCGACGTAAGAGCAGAGCGACAATATCATTAATCAAATTCCAGATGATAAAAACCATTGAAGGAGCCCCACAAATATGAGACATGTCCAATAAGTAATCGCTGCCAAATATAATAAATAATATTAAAACTGTTTAAGGGCCATCATGTTCGAGATACACCTAAAGGAAAGTCGATGCTCGCATATTTTTATACCCCTTGCAGAGGGCATTATAACTTTATCACGAAGGCAGTCATCTCTGACCTAATGAAGCATATAAATTAAGGATCCGAACATCGGGAGGAGTTGATATAGTCCTGTCCATTAATTTGTCTATCCAGCTGTCTGTCTGTCCTTCTGTTTCTACGCATAGTAGTCTCTAATTTGAACTCGGCATGAGGCCTCCTCTAGCAGCCAGAGAAACAATCAGTAACAACAATTTGAAGGGTATGTAATCTTCGGCGTTCCAAAGGTAGCTTTCGATTGCCAGTTTTTTTCTTTTTTGCCAGGTTGGGGAACCACTTTGCAGCACTCACACAACGTAAGCATTTTGAGGGTCAGCAGAAAATAGACGCAGAAGAGAACGGGAAAAAAAATAAGTGCTTGGCTAAAATAAATAAATACATAAAGCACGAATCTGTTGAAACAATTGTTGGGCACACTGTTTAATATCTTTTGGGGTATATTATTTGCGGAATAATTCCTGGAACACTCAGAATGCATCACAGCGAAAGGCTCTGCTCATAAATAATTGTAAGTAATGCTAATAACAATATTATGATTGCAATTCCCTCAAGATGTGCAGACAACTGGGCCAAATACTTGACGTCAGGCAGTTCATTGGGTAAAATTATTATTTCCTTGGTATTAACAAGGAAAAGGAAGTAATTAGCTGATTTGAATAGTGATTTAGTACGTTCCATTTCAAATATTTACCAAAGAGCCTACGCTGGATTAAAATGCTAACTGTATTTATAAGCAATTAAACTTTTATCCGGAAGTCTGAAGCTTTTGTCGAATTGTTTATTATATAAATATAAATCAAGCATAATTGAATCAGCACTTTCTTTAATTCAGTTTCAATTAAATGGATGGCAGATTCCTTTGTTAGTAATTGAAACAATAGACAGCTAGCTGAATTGAAAGAGGCAGAAAGAATAAAGAATACGTATTTTTCATCAGGATGATTGATACATTGATTAGCCATTCTACGTATGTCTGTCAGTCAGTCTGTCGGTCTGTCTGTCGGTCTGTCTGTCCATCTGTCTGCCTGTTTCTATGCAAATTAGGCTCTCAGCCATTGTTCCCAAGATTATAGCTGAAACTTTATAGTTAAGAATATAAATATAACCTCTACACCATATAGGTATATGTCATATACTATAGGTTCTAGCGGTAGGCCCTGCTTAGCCCAGCTGAGTAATAGATCGAAGAATGTTGTCTATATAACTATCATTCTAACATTCTCTCCTCATATATGATATATGTATCTATAACTTCGGCCTTTGGAACAATACAATTGCTTATATAAATATCTGAATAAGCACATGGATAATTCCCCTGTTCTTTATATCTTCTCTAAGATTCCATTCTCTCGAATGTAATCAAGTCCTGTATATATAGTGCATCCCCACATTAATCACTGAATCATTCATACTTGTTTTTGTTTATAGTAGCTGTTTTTTCCGTATTAACCCATTGAATATCGTTTAGCAAATAGCCATAAAAATAATTCGCCGTAGACAAACGAAAACAAACAAACAAATTGACAATTCTATGAATACATTTTTGAATATGTTTTGGCATTAGGAAAAAAGAAAGAAAGAAAGAGAAAAAAGCCAAAAACAATAAAGAAAGAAGTCTGGGAAAGGGAAGACCAAAAAAACAATAACAATTAATGAAAATACAATTCTGAAGAGTATAAGCACGTGCATAGAATATACATATATATATAGGAAAATCTCTTCAGAAAAACAAAAATTATCTAAATAGAAACCGAACAAAGTTCTTGGCCGGCTATTGTGCCAGTCAACCGGTTAAAGCCAGTTTTGATGCCAATTGAAATAATCCAATTCAATTATTGGGTGATTACTTTGGGCCATTTCAATTAACGCGGCATGCAAATTGCCATTAACTATTAATTGTTAATGCTTTTTTGATATGTTTAATCATTTTTATGGCTTTCTTACTTTTATATGTCATCCACATTGGACTTCTCCGTCATTTTCCGAACGGCAAAACAGATGAAATCAAATATATTTTTGGATTTCACCAGAATTTCACATACAATGCGTTGGTCCACAGACAGGTATATAAATAAGGCTAATAATGTTCAATTAAAAATGTTGTGGCCAACCAACCAGCATACATACAATTTCTTCTTTTTTTTTTTAATCGCAGACACCTCGACTAACCTGCGTAAACATTCTGCCTTTTATTTAATACGCTTTCTATTTTCCCAGAGGCTTTACCTATATATATATATATATATATATATATATATATATATATATATATATCCGTAGTATATTCATTTACGTCTCATGTCAACTCTGTGTGTGTCTGGCTGGCAAGCGAAAATTAATAATTTATTAAATACTACATATAAAAATATAAAATAAAATAAGTGTTTGGTGGTGCCAGCGGGCAGCAGTGGTCTGTAGGGTGCCAGGAGAATACAGGAGACAGCCAGTAGAACAGTAGAACATCGAAAAAGAACGAAGACACCCACGCAATTTTACTTTTGTAGCAGACCAAAATAACATTAAAGAGAGATAGGATATGGCTTTTCAAATCACAAGTTATGGAAGAAGAAAGAGTAGATAAATATCTTTTAGATGTCGAAGACTATATACGCTGCTCTTTGGAGAAAATAATAGCCTCAAAGTTCAGTTTTAAAGCCTACACAGAAAAGAAGAACCCAACACATAGCCAGTTTATTATGCCTAACTGCATTCCCATAATATAATAGTAAAAAAGGTAAAAATAGCGTATAAATCTGTTGAAAGGAGAATAACTTTCACACTTCGGAATATTCATAACAAGAGTGTAGGGTTCTCTTCTAAATTCCTGCCCGAAAGGGATATTTTTAGAATGATGTGAAATTGTATTAAAAATAATATAATGGTAAGCTCTGGAACTAAATGAGAAAAGGAATTGATTGAACAGTTAATGACTAAGTTCAATTTAATTTCACAGAATAACAATTACACGTAAATCAATGAAACATTGTACTTGACTTTAAATGATTTAAAGGAGCAAATACACTCGATTCGTGCCCGACTTTTCATGTGGCTATCATTATTATGGCCCTGCCCACTCAAACAATTAATAAATAGGCCCATCAAGATAGAAAAAAGATAAAAAAAAAAGAAATAAAATGCTCATTATAAATTCTTAATTTTTACAATTTTTAAGTACATATTTTTATTGCGTGTCAATGGCAAAAAGCGCGTCACAACGCATGGACGGACGGACGGACGGCGCGACGTCGAATCGTCTGCCAGACAAACAGTTGGTCAAACCGAACCGAAAAGAAACCTGCACAGTGTGATTATTGTTGTTGTTGTTATTGTTTTTAGTGGTTCTACTGCCATACTTATATATTTTATCTTTTGGTTAGCCATAATATTTCTCTCGCCGACAGGCGACGCCGACCTTGTGCCACGGCTCAACGCGTAGAAAGCGAAAAAAAATCGAAAATATAGAAAGAAAACAAAAAAAAAATATATAGAGACGCGAGTATATAGAGAAAAACTACTGGTAACATTCGTCAAAATGATTTTCACTTTAAAATGCATGCACACAATGTGTAAATATTAATTTTTATTTCTATTTCTCTTTGTATTTGTATTTCTATATATGTATTGTTGTTATTTTTGCGATGCTGCAATAACATTTAGTTTAAGTTCGTGCGTTGCGTCTCGTTTTGATGTACGCGGCGTATGCGCAATCTTTTCGGAGACTGCACTGGACAGCATTTTTATGGCAGAGCATTAAAAAATCAAATGAAATAAATATATGTGGCTTGTCTTCCCATAGACTTTATTTAAATTTTGCACATAAAAAAAACAAATTAGCATAAATTAAGTTTTAACGGCAAGCTAAAGATTTTGTTTGACTTTTGCGCTAAGAAAAAAAGGATATAAATTTTAAAATATATATAGTAACAGAATACAGACAGTAAAGCAATCAAATCTACTCTTCTTTAAGGACTTTTAATATTATAAAGCTAAAGAAAAACAATTTAAACTGCATCTGAATGCACTTAACCATCTGTCTAGGTTCGCTGCACTCAGCACTCATAAATCTGCCAGCACTACAGCAATATTTGCAGTAACTCAATTGAATAAATTGCACAAAATACTCGCTGAAAGCTGCGCAATTAAAAGACAACTTACCCGGACAGATGGACGGACAGTTGGCCCATTAGCCGGCTCTGTTGGTAAAAAACATCTTGGGCACATCAGACACCCGAACAGACCAGAAATAGCAAAATTCATTACACCAAAGAAGACATCGCGCATACGCCGCGTGTCCGCAACGCAATGCCAATTAAAATGTATAAACAAAATAAAATTGAAAATGTGTACAAAATGTGCGTTCCTTTGGTATTTAATTCCATTAGTCGCCTTTCATTTCATTCCCTACAACAATGCGGGAGCTATGCATTTTCTGAGAACGCAACTCGCTTCACAGTTGAGTTCCAATGAAAGGAATTAACAGGAAATTGCATGGAAAGATTATCTTTGGCGCGTGCTTGCCCTTGAAATTGTTCTTGTCCTTGAAAATGTTCTTAAATTTAATTATTTTGACTGATTGTTCCTTTGACAGCTATATATTATAGTAGTTTGATCTTAATACTTATTGCTATCCACTTAAGAGGCACATTCTATCATCTATCTTGTAATTTTCAAGCAGCTTCAAAAACATAGAAGATGAACATTTGAAAGTCTGCCCAAAACACCTCAACAAAACCCATTGAGTTTAACTTTGAACTCCACTCCCAAGGATTCAATCTGTTATAATCCAAAGAGCGTTGAACATATTAAAATTAGCTATTAAAAAAATATTTATCATTAAATCTCTATATAAGAAACTACTTTCTTTCCTTTCAAAGCATAATTTTATAGAGATTGTAATTTAAATAAAAAATCATATAAATTTTAGTGTATAACCGTTTCGTTGTGCGCCTCCCGTGTCGCCTTTAGAATATTTATTAATTAACGCTCATACTGGAAGAAGGCATTTCATTTGTTTATTTGAGTAATATTGAGAAATATTCTGAAATGAGCAATGTTATTTTTTTTTTTGTATGCTCGTTGCGGGCAAGTTCAAATTTCTCATATCTTTATGTTTCCATATGTTTATACCTATTTATATTCAGTGTCTACCGTTGAAATTCCGAAGGCGGCAATTGGCTTCGCACTTCATAAAGGGGCATCTCTCGCTCTCTCTCTCTCTGCTGATCTACCCATTGGCCAACACCGTTTTACGCATTTCAAAAATATTTTCAATATTTTGAAATTCATAGCGTATACTCGCAATTTGGGTGGTTTCGGGTTCTACGATGGCAAGTGGCCACTGGCCATCGGTGGCTATAGAAAATTGGCTAATTTCAATTACGTTTTCTGCGATTTTGCACTGCAAAACTGATGTTTAATTTAATCGGAATCAATCAGAAGATCTATTTCCCTGCTCGGCTGCCTTTTGGTCCCCGCATTGGCATGGCATAAATTATGTATTTGTTTATTTTCAATTTGAAACGGCCATCACATGGTGGGCGACTGTACGACGGTAAGACATGACGTATTAGTGATATATTAATCGAGGCAGACAAATCTATTTTAAATCGATTTATGTGAATTGTTCCGCAAGCAGAACTTAATTTTTTTCTATTTCAATACCCTATATCTATGAATGCAGATGAGAGAGTGTTCCAGGTCAATAAAAACAGTTTTTGAACAAAAACAAGCTCCAAAAATAATCTCTAAACACAAACCTTATAATAATCAATATATATATATATATATATATATTTATCTCTCATTTTATATAGCTCAGAACTAAGGCTAACTCAATCTGATCATGCGGCTTACATATCTAATTTATTTTGATTACAGGGTATATTTTAGTCGTATATTTTAATATATTTTAGCCATAGCCGTATAACATATGTGAGCATCGCATAGTATATAGTTGGGCATTTATCTCTGCTATTTTATTTTTTATTATTCCCTCGAATATATTTATTGATGGCAACAAATTAGATTGCCATCAAAGTGTAATGAAAATTGATTGGATACATTTTAATTAATTTTGACCAATTTTCTATTGGCTGGTGGCCTGAACTTTGTTATAGATGGCAAGTAAATTGAATCAAAGAACTAATGCATCCGGATCAATACACCATTTGACAATGAATAGCTACAGTAGGAGGTAGATGGATATATCTCCGACGTCATAAAGTATATACTGCTGCTAAGGATGAAGTCAGCATCGGTATTCCCTTATAAGCTGCTATTTATCGATACCGAATATTGAAAGATAATCGATTAATAAATACAAAGCTATTGAAGACACTTTCCATTGGAAATAAGTTAGATTATTCCAATCCTAGGCACAGAGTACTTTTTATCAAGTACTCCAGACTAATTCTGACATATTTAAATTCCCTTTTGTCTAATTCATATTGACTACAACATATGCACACAGAAAACTAAGCCAAAAAATACAGAAACTGCAAATAAAATGTCAAAGTTTGAAGAAGGCCATCTAACTCCACAGCTGAAGGAGCATTATGAAAAAGAGGCTGAAATCTTAGGACTATTGGTTCAACTGGAAAAACGCTTTAGAGGGTATTACCAGTTCTATATGTGTGAGTTGGAGACCCAGAAAATAATAATTGAACGTATTTGGCTGCTGACCCAGCGCTATCTCATATTGATAAGCTCGGTTCCCGACTGTCGATATCCCGAGGTTTATACGCTTTCCGCCGAGGAGGCTATCATCAATGAGTACGAAGAGAAATTTGAAGTATTGCGCGGTTCAAAGTATGTTCCGATGATCTATCAAAGAAATATAATTATAAATTGCACTAAATCCGTACTTTATACTTTCAGCAACAGCATGAAACATGCAGTTCTTGAACTGAATGAACAGTGTAAACACTTTTATGAAGTTTTTAATCAGCTTGACAAGGGCATGGAGACGCCCTTTATCATGGGGGATAAGCATCATCGCAGCATTGACTGCCACAAACAGATGACAACCGATATATTCAACTATTTCTACTCGTCTATACTGAAAATGAAGTGCTACTTGCATCAATTGGATCCCATTAATTTGGAGAGCATCGAGGACTATCGCGAGCTACTCAAGAAAGATGCTGGCGCCGAGGAGTTCCAGGAATATCTAATGAATGGTTTTGTCTACTGCAAATGCCTTCAACCCCATCCCACCTGTCCCATAGTCAAGCTGAAATGTCTCCATGAAAAGCTTAATAATTTAAAGTATGTGAGCAGAGTCTAGACTCGAGTTTATGGGCCAAGGATTAAATTAAGTTATGAGGTTAATGATAATTCAATAATGGACTGTGTTTAATAACTAAGCAAAGCGGCAGCTCTTTTTGTCAACAGTTAAGACAGTAAATAAATAACAGCAGTATTTGCTTACAGCCAAACCAAGTCATTAACTGGGCTATTAGCTGCTACTATTAAACAGACCGGTTTTATTTAGCTGCAAATATACTGCGTAATGTTTGTAGTAATAATTTTTGGCCTTTTATACAAGTCATTGGAGCTGTTTATTATCAGATATTTAATACCTTTCATCCCTGTGTCAATATTCAGCATGTTAGCCGTAATGCGTAAGTCAAGAGCTTGTTTTAAATGTGAAATGGCCAAGTTTTTAACTCTGAACTTTTCTTAAATGTCACACGAAAAGCAAGCGCCAATACAGCTGTGTAAAATTACACTATGCTTCATAACTTAAGATTGACTTTCTAACATGAAAAGGAACCCCAATGAAGTAATAAATGAGAGTGATATATTAGACACAGCAAGGACACTCAGCATGGCAATTGTATTTTGATAAGTGGATGTCCTTTGACCAGTGATTCTTGGGGCATTTAAAAAACATTTTTATCTGTTATCTTTCAAATCCCTCCCAAACGCTCCAGTAAGTCCAGAAAACTCATAATTCTGCATTTCTGCATAAAAGAAAACCAATAAGAAACTTTTAATTACAATTATTTTAATCGGAATCTGTTTCCCTTTTCACAAATTTGTGTATGAAATTTTGTTGAAAAGTGTTTGGCTAAGAAAATGTCTTTTCGGAATCGATGGTCACATTCAACTCTGAACTTTTAGCTGACGCCAACAAGAAATTTGCTTTGAATGCCCGGGGCATACAGAGGCAAACAGGCGAACAGCCAGTAGCATTAAGGAGCATGTCAAGCGTGTCTAATAGGAGCAAACATACACACTCATACACAGTCACACACAGATAGTAGAAGCACAGACACGCACAACAAATGGCATACAAAGTAGCAACTTTCTGAATAACCCCTCGTCGCCTCTACTCTGGCCCCAGGCCACTCTAGTAGATCCTACAACTGGCACTTGTGCATCCACTGTACAACTGTGGGTCCCATGAGAGCCAACTGGCCAAGTGTTTGTCTCTGTCTCTGTCTGTGCTCTGTGCCCCTGACTGGATGGCAATCAAAGCGCATTTGTGTCCGAAACGTGCGGCACCAGCTGAGGTGCGGTGAGGTGTGCTCGAAAGGACACTGTCGCTCAAGGATAACACGTTGGACAAACACAACCACACAAGCATATATCCCTATATGTGTGCATAAAAGTATGACATATATATTCAGACTACACTCAAAGAAAAAATGGTACAAATTCGGAGAAAAAAAATATTAACAATTCCAGAGACCAATAATTAAATATATAAATTTATATTTATTAGAAATTAATTTATCCTATATATAAATCAATGCAAAATATCGGATTTAAGGCTAAATGGAAAACTTGTTCTTAAGACTTTTAACAAATTTAATCACACTACCAAACCCTGATTTATCCCACATATATTCGATAGGATCACTTCAATAAATCGACAATATTTTTATCAATATTTAAGCTAATAGAAAACATAAAATATGAATTTATTAACAAATGAAAAGTCACCGCATTTATGTTGAGGACTTTTATATGTATTAATTTTTTTCTCAGTGTACTATATGCTGAATATGATGTATATTTTTAAGTATAGTATAGAAATCAGAGCCCCGACAAGCTCGTGCGTCATTCGATTATGACTTAGGGCGGGCAGTTTTTACTTTTCACTGCTTTATTTATCTTTTACTCCTACATTTGGCTAAAAAGAATTCGTGGAATTAGCGGGGCCTGGCTGGGCTGTCCTAGACCATGGTTATGATAATGACGTTGTTGGCAGTTGTCGTACGGCTGCTGGCTAAAAGTAAAAATTGTTCTTCTCCTTCTTTGCTGAGTTTGTTTGTTGTTCTGCGCGTTGGTTTATTTTTAGCCCACACAGCTAGGATAATTGAAAAGCAAGCACAACAGGATATGACAACGCCCATCGCCCATCGCCATACGCGCTACGCCATACGCCCTACGCCCATCTTCGGGTAAAGTCCTCATGTCGTTTTAATTGAAAAAAATCACTGTTCTTTCGCTGATTGCCGGTACGCGTATACTCCGTAATGTCAGCTATTGAATAGGGGATTATTTATATAACAATTGTGGGTTGTGAGTTAATGTACCGTTCGTCTAAGCCCACAAGGGTCAGATTGAATGTCAAGTCAAATAAGCAAGGAGACAAGTGCCATAGAGGGCCAGGACAGGACAAGCACGAAGGTTCAAGGAACTCTCTATATATAGCAATTCAAGAGAATACTTAATATAATATAATATCCATAATTTCTATGAAGGAGCCTACTTTCATAACTTCAATTAATGTTTTTACTTGACCAACTAATTGTAATAAATTTCTAATTTTAATTCACTTTCTAGATAACCTTCTTCTTAAGAAGATATTAACCTTCTTGTCAAAATGTTTGCTTCAATGTGAGTCAAAAAAAAATGGTAGAATCTCAATCCAACGCAAACCAATAATTTTTTAAAAATATTAAATAAATCCGATACGATAAAAATTAGATATTTTAAGATGTAAAATGGTTGCGAATTTTCTTTTTTAAGTAATCATATTGTGATGAATTTATTGTCATTGGATCTTCTAAAATATTTTGTGGCATTTTAAAATTATTTTATTTTCAATAGTTTATAATTTATATTCTAATTACATTTAGCTATGCAATAAATACTTTTTACAAACTATTTAAAGTTTAGTTCTGATTCTCAAATAAAAAAGGCTAATCAAACAATTAAAAATTCACAATTTTTCAGTTTTTTTATGGTCTAAATCTATATCTATCTGTATATATTTTATTATTTTTTTTTCTTGATAAGTTAGCAGACACTTTTTTTAACGCTATGCTAATTTTCAATAGACGAAAAACTTCGGGCAAGCAAGAAAATTAAGATTCAGAGTAAAAATTTTAATCTTAAATAAATCAACAGTGCAACCAGACAAAAAGTAATCCTAATCTTATACATTAAAATAACCTTTAAGTCCAGAGTTTTACATTGCGAAGGTTTTTTTTAAATATTTTCCAAATGTTTAACTCGTATTTTGGAACTTTATTATATAAATGGCAACTTTTTAAATCCAAAGATAATATTATTAACTGAATTTTTCTGGAGTACTTACCGATAGTGCCCATTTCGTATTGGTCTTTTTTTTGCAGTAATCCAAGTTCAATTTTAAATGTTTTTTTTTCTGTTGTTTAGCCGGCAGCCTTTGATAGATGTATCAGCGATGATAAAGCAACTGATCCAAATATTCCGAAATTCAGAAATTCAAACAATCCGAAATTCGCAACACAATTAAGTACAATAAGCGGAGTTCTCACTTATAAAGTCACATTGCAAATGGCTGTTGTAAATTATATTAATTAAGTGCGATGTTCAAACTGACAAATTTTGTTTGTCTCCAGCGCTAATTTTGAAGGTTGCCTCCTCATCAACAAATCATAACACAGCGAAATATAGCAAAGAAATTATTTTCTTTTTAATTTATTTTTGGTTTTTCTTCTTTCGGTTAATTAGAAAGTGTAGTAAAAAGCAAGTGAGAGCGATAGAAACGAGACGCACTCACAAAAATCATACACAACACAAGCAGCGAAGAAAGACGTGAAACGGCGACAAAGCACGACGAACACGTCCACACGTCAGGAGTTTTCCGTTATGAATGATTTCCCATTTTCCAAGTAGCTCGGATTTTATATTTGTTGCATTGTCGTTGCCGCTGCCGTTGCCGAACGACGCTTTACTTTCGGTTCGTGCATGGATATCCCAGTGTTCGGCTCTGGTTGCTTCGGCCAGCCCGAACACCTCGCTCGCTCTTTCTCCCGACGATTTCCATCTTGGAGAAAAGCTTTTACGCTTTGTTGTGCGGCGTAAAGCTTTCAGTAGCGCCACCGACCACAAAGTTCTTGCGCCTTGGGTTCAATGCATTGTGCGTAAGTTTCACATGTTGCACAGGAGCGGATTCTATAAAACATTAAAATAACATAAAACAGTAAAGTTTCCTTAAAACTTTTGTTCTTAGCGGAGCTTTATGATATAGTAGTCCGATCCGAACCGGTTGAATAAGCCAAATTTTATTCACCTAGTAAAATAACTGAGAGACTAGTTTTTGGGAAAGACGGAGTTGAAAGACGGACAGAAGTTGTTGGCTAGATCGACTAGATCCAAGATTCTAATATATACATTATGTGGTTCAAGCGTATAATGAATAATAATATTCTTTATATAGACTTATCAAAACCACTATCATTATTTAATTATTTTCTTATTTATCAGCATAACACAAGTATGAATACTTATTACGGCAAAAGCCACTTCAATTTCAGAACTTCCTTTGAAACTTAATTGGTTTTGAACTGCTTTCGCTTTCAATATTTGTTCATCTTTCATTCAGAAGAATTGGAAAAAAAGGCGAATCTGAGCCCGAACGAAACTAAACTACATATTTAGTTATTGAAATTGAATTTTATTTACCATAATATCTTAAATTAATATCTAATATTAATATTAATTATTTGTTAACCCCATATTAATATTTATGACCTTAAATTGGCCATTCAAGAATTTCCTATAACTTTAAAAAATAAAACATCTGATCAAAGATAGCTGTTAAACAAGAAAATCCTTAAAAATTGATAAAAAAAAGTGCTACAAATACAATCAAGGACCAATGGAATAGTTTGAAAACTTCCAAACCGTTGGGATTGACAAGAAAAAAGTCCTGTTCGTGATTTGTGGGATAAAAGTTTGAATTTATGAAGACGTGCGCTCATCGCTAATGTGAAAAGTTTTTGACATATATACCCGACCCATGGGAAAGTTATTTTTAAAATATTTACATAAATAAAGTAAGAGTAAGTCAGTTCAGAGTTTAATTCTCTTTCATATACAGCAGTCATATCACTTTCATCTTTCTACTTTCCCTCTGTAACTGACAACACCCCTGACCCCAATAGACAAGTTTTTTAAACAGCTCCGCCTCTTGCAGGGTAACTTAATAAAGCGTTGTGCCTCAACCCATTCCCATTCCCAGAGTAAACTATTTTTAAGCTGATTTTATTACCTCACCAATTGAAGCGAAATTAATTACAGCTCCAACAACAACAACAAGAGTATCTTATAAACTAAATATCGAGCAATTTTTTAATACAAAATAAACAGAACTGTCTGAAGCAGAGATTCGCAAAACTTCAACAGCACGCAAGGACACAACCAGAGCATGCTTGCTCCTGACGTATGTAGGTGTTGCCGTGTGGATCGGTGCTCCTCCTCCTCCCCCTACAACTAGGACTACGACTACTACTACGATTACTACTCACCTGTCATAGCCCGTCGCAATTCATGTAGAAACCGCCGCAAATTAACTTTGCGGCAGAGATGTCCTTGAACCAAATACCCAACTGTAAAAGACAAAGCCAAGGGAAGGTATAAATAGTCGCATACCCGCTTGACGTAAAGCCCACTACTAGGTGATGCCTTGTCTATCGCCCAACTCCCAGAACCACCTCAACGCCTTCTACACTGGCAAAAAATGTAGTTTTAAATTCCAGCTTGACCAAGATTAAATTTTATATTTTATTCTGTTATTCTTCCTAATCCAAATATATCTTAAACTGGGAATTTATTCCCGCTCCGTTCTTAATAATAAGAAATTTCTTCTTGAATTTAAAAAACTTATTGATTGCTCTCTGAGTGTAACTCCTTTTATCCTTATTCCATCGGAGTCGTCTTGTGGTAACATTTAACTTGATTATTTTACAAATAATTGAAAAGGCGGCCAGAGACATTGCAGAAATTGCTCAAATAGACAAGGAAAACGAACGGTTCAGGCATCCACCTCAACCCACTTATAGCCAGGATTGACGTTGCCGTTGCCGTTTCCGGTCCGTGATTCTCACGCTCGAGCGACTTTCATATGCGCTGTGTCTGACGGCAGCAACGGTGTTGACGTCGTCACCAACACTAAGCTACGACTCTGACGACAACACCAACACCAGCACCAACATCAAACAACCAGCAACACCCACCCAAATTCAAGGAGACCAAAACAACAAAAACAACAACAATAAACAAAAACAGACACAAGTATCGCGAAATAAAATTTCGCTCAGGCTCACATGCTTCGTTAGAGTCTAGAAAAGCACTTTTATAGTGCTCTCAGTGACTTAAATAGCGTAAATTGTCAATAGCCGACTAAGCATACTCTGCTTTTTTAAAGTATGTTTTTCTCTTGGATTCTTCAAATATTTTAAGCTACATTTATGTGTCCAATTGGTTTCCTATATTCCAGCACAAATCGGAATCAAGTTTTGGGAGTCATAGAAATCCGTTTCGGTATTGTTGTCGGTATTGGAAAAATACCCTTCAGTCGACCTAACCCAACGTAAAAAACCACTGAGCATTTTATGCTACGACAACAACTCGAACTTCAACTCCGTCCACGACTGCTCCAGGTGCACAGGAGAGCCAAGGAGAGCCAAGGAGTCTCGGTAAGCATGTTGCTATTAATAGAGTCGTACGAGCCAAAACTGAACTTATGAACTTAACTTGCTCAATGGTTGCCAAGCACCCCGTAACCCCATATGGCCCGACCGTAGTCAAAATTAACACACAATCACACACAGAGACCCAGAGACACCCAATCACCCAGTGGCCCAGTCAGCCAGTTTGTCAGTTAGTCAGTGACTGAGTTGTGTTGCGTTCGGTGGGGTGAATCCCGAGACGGGAAGCGCGATTATTTTGCATTTGCCACGCGGAGGCATTGAATTAGTCGTTAAGCAGGGCTCGGCGCGTACGCTATGCACGAGGCGCCTCCAAAGCAGCCGCGTCCAAATAGTGAGCCACATGTTACCAAGGAACAGCAGAGTAGTCGAGTAAATCACACAAAATGCTCAAGTGCAACGTTGTGCAACAGAACTCCTATGTTAATAGTTCCGCCGCCGCCTACACCAGCCACGCCCACATCCGGACCACTTGCAGTGCCCAGTATCCAGCTAACTCCTGCGAGTGGCAATGCTACACCAATTATAACGCCTGCTGTGACCGAGAAGCAGCTTGTTTTGCAGGATAACAACAACAATAATAAGGAAAACTGTTCCATCAAAGTTCAGGGTCCGCCCAACAATTATGTGGCCCGTCGCACCTGGATCACTACGGATCGTATGAACGAGCTGCGCAAGAAGGCACAGGAAGCAGCTAAACAGAATAAAATCTTTACCATACGCGGCTGCTTTAACTCAGTGCGGAATGCTCTGTTGGCGCGGGGCTGGGTGGAAAAGCTGGACGTGCATCGCAAGGTGGTGCCCATGGGCCAAATGACCTATGAGGATCTTACGCAACGACTGCCCAAGCGGAAGGCTGGCGAAACGAGGCGTCAGTATGTGCTCAAGTGTGAACGTAACATCATGTCAAGGTTTCTGGAGCACATGCCTGTGGACTTTTTGTGGACAAATCGCAAGGAGAAGTGCGACTATATTGATCAGGCAAAGAATCCTGGCATGACCATCAATAAATTTCATAGGGCACCATTTACCTCCAAGGAGGGCTTGTGCAGTCAACTGAGAGATTTCCATTGGTTCTTTGAGGAGGGAATGGCGGAAATGTACTTTCCGCGCTGCTACAACGTCTGGAGTCCCGAGGAGCTGGGAGAATTCGTGGATAATTTCAAGCTTACCGCATGTGTGGCCTATTTGAGAGCCATGCTATGCAAATACCACAAACAGGGCTCTGATGCCGTCTTCTCGCCCAGTGGCAAAATTCCCTACTCCTCCATTGATTTTGCCTATAAGCGCCTGGTCGACTACATTGACAGTTGTCAGCACAATGATATCGACTACGAAGATCCACCTAAGATATGGGAGCACGACTGGGATGCTTTTCTCTATCAGCACCAGCAGCTGGTCAACGAGGATGGTCGCATTCAGCACGACGGGCAACGTACTTTGGAACACATGGTCAAAAGCTGTATATCGCTGGTAGAGAAAATGAAGGCACATTGGCCCCAGTATAGCTTGGATGGCTATCAAAACTTGTGGATAGTCAAGCCGGCCAATAAATGTCGTGGACGTGGCATACTCTTGATGGATAATCTGAAGAAAATCTTAGGAGTAGTCAATCCATCAATAGCATCCAAAAGTCGCTATGTAGTGCAAAAGTATATAGGTAAGTGAGAAGACTAAATAGAAGACTAAGTGAAGTTGTAGCGAATTTAAATACCCTGCATATTTGAATTAAAAGCTCTGGAGAAGAGTATAAGACTAAGATCTGTATAACCCCTTATTCATATTTGTGATAGTTAATAAAATGCCATCTTCTTTCGAATATTATGATATCCTGTAATCAAATTTCTAAGAATAGTTTTAAATTAGCCAAATATTGTACAGCATAATTCTAAAAATGTTTCAACTCTGGAACAAAACAATATAAACAAAAATACAGAAAGTAGGTCGTAAATCAGGTCGCTGGCATTGTTGTTGCTTGTGCTTATCGTGAGTTGGTAGTAAGGCAGAACCTTACCAAGTTTCCCACCCATCTCTCTACATGCACGCACATGCCTCGGAAAATACATACAAATATGTAAACACACACATAAGTACATATGTATCTATGTCATATGTATGTTCAGAGGAATATATCAAGCATGGAAAATGCATAAATATTTGGCCTGAAAGCGCAGCCACTGGGTTTCATGATTTGTATTAAGGATTTTGGGGTGGCCCTTATGCAACAGGTTCTCTGAATTACTTACGAGCCATGCAAAGAGTAGGTTAACTGCTAATGGCCTTTCAACCAGGGGCTGGAGGTGAGCGACTGTAGACTATAAACCACAGACTAGAGCATAAGAGGCTAACGGATTATGGACTAAATAACTTGGAACTAGAAATATGAACAGAAAAGAAAGGACTACCAACTTTGACTTTAGAATAAACACAACAATGTTCGGCAGCTAAAAACGAGTTAATAAAGATAACACTGGGAAATTGTACGTGAAAGAGTAAAGACTATCAAAAAGGAACGACTATTAAACATTAGTTTAAGACAAATGTAAAACACACATCTGTCCATTTAAATAGGTCGTAATATTGTAATACAACTAGGCAGTGTTTTTGTTAATGTTTTTATTGGTTCTACAGAACGACCCCTGATAGTATTCCAAACCAAGTTCGACATTCGCCAATGGTTTCTCATTACCAACACACAACCGCTGGTGGTTTGGTTTTATAGAGAAAGCTATTTGCGCTTCAGCTCCCAGGAGTACAGCCTGAGTAACCACCATGAATCAGTGCATCTCACGAACTATGCAATACAGAAGAAGTATACGAATGGGAAGCGGGACAAGAGGCTGCCCAGCGAGAATATGTGGGACTGTTACTCTTTTCAGGCGTATTTGCGGCAGATTGGGAAATCAAACATGTGGCTGGAGCGCATTTATCCAGGGATGCGAAAGGCAATAGTGGGCACTATGCTGGCATCACAGGAGAATATGGATCGACGACCGAATACCTTTGAACTCTTTGGTGCGGATTTTATGATATGTGAGAATTTCTATCCCTGGCTAATTGAAATCAACTCAAGTCCTGATCTTGGCGCAACGACCAGCGTGACGGCGCGCATGTGCCCCAAATGTCTGGAGGATGTGGTCAAAGGTGAGTGATTGTTCCAACTCAAGCAACCAGCATGTTAATCTAAGCTATGTATATCTTCTAGTGGTAATTGATCGACGCCTGGATCCAAAATCAGACATGGGCAACTTTGAGTTGGCCTACCGTCAAGTGGTGCCTCCCACCCCCGCCTACATGGGTCTGAATCTTTTTGTGAAGGGCAAACAGCTTCTGCATAAGGTCAACCATGGCCACTACTATTACCAGCAGCAACGCAAGGAGCGAAGTCTAGCGACCAGCAGTGTGTTCCGTCAACGCTCCGCCATTATACCCACAACTACCATATCGCGCATCCATCGTGCCATGCCCACATTCAATGCCACGGAGTACATGGAGAAATATATGGTGGAACCACTGAGCAGCAGTCGTAGTAGTATCAGTAGCATCCAGCAGCAGCCCATTGTGACTGCCAACTCGCTTAAGTCGCCCTCAACTCTAACAACAGCGGCCACCTCACCCTGCCCGTATCTGCTGAAGCAGGCTGGTCGTTCTCTCACCCAATTGCTGAGCGCCACACACAAGAGGAATACTACGCTCCCTGCTGGAAGCGGTGGAGAGTTACCAGCTAATGCCGCACTACCTCCCAAACGACAACGCAGCTGCGGGCCGCGCTTTGGCTCCAATCAGGTGGAGAGCACTGATAAAAAGTTCAAGATTTTAATCAAAAATTATGCAAGCAGCGGCTCCGATAATCTTTTAGAGAAACAGGAGCCGCCCATAGCTCCAGCTACAGCACCCGCTATTAGCGAACGCAAATGGCGTAGCCTGCGCAACATTACTACCACCACTACCTTCTCCAAATCAAAACCTGTGCCCGCAGCAACGCTCCTTGATGGCAGCACACGCTGCTCTCGTCGCTTTGCCCGCACCAAATCCGAAATTGATAGCTCTGCCAATATGCATGCCATCGGACGCACCTTTGGTCGAAAGTCGAATGGACCCCGGTTGCCCATCAGTATCTCGGTGCAGGCGCTGCACCGTGGCGAACCCATTGTGGCTGCCATGAAGCAAGCCTCCAGCGAATTACAGCTCGCCCAGGTGCAGGTGATCAGCCCTCGCACCGCATTGGCCAATAAGCTGACTAACTCAACACTGTCAGTGCCACAGCCCACTTGTTGAACCCATCAATATCGTTTTTTAATCACTGCCATTTTCAATGGTACACGAACAGCATCCTGAAGAGAACATAGCTCCGTAAATATCCTAACTCATTAGTTGGTAAAAGCTCTTTTAGCTGTCTCTGTAGTCAGCCGATTTAATCTAGGCATGTTGATTGTCCGTCTGTCCGTCTAAATAAGAGCGTCAATCTCGTAGACTATAAGGCAAGAAACACCAGAATTGGTATGTATATTCCTGTCTACGCAATTCTCCTTTAATTTTAGACATAAAAAAAGTCTAGGGATTCGACACGGTTTTCGGCTGCGCCTTAAAGTATTCAACATTTTTCTTTGCATATGAAAAAAAAGGTACAGAGTATTTCCTAGTCGTAAACATTCGCCTAGAGTATTTTTATTCGTTTTTATATTTTAGATTGAAAAAGCTTTGAGTTTATTTTTTAAATCTCTGAGAATTTTTAAAACTCCTTTTTCGTTGGAAATAACTAATCAATCAAGGACAAGCTTGTGTTTACTAATGAGTTGAGATATATAAATAAGATAATATATATATATATATATTTCTATATAACATATATAACATATATTATTTTGGAGCTATGAACAATACTGAAAGCGGATTTATTGACATCAACAGTTCAGCTTTCACTTGTTGAGATCGTGTACATAATTTACTCTTTGTTGGTGTACTCTGAATGTTAGTTAGTATTTATTAAATATATTTGTATTATTACACAATATTTTTATTTGAATTTCTAATTAACTCGATTTCCATGAATCGATTATTGTTATAGCTGTTTAATTAATAAATAACTTGTTAGTTATTATACGGTGGTTTAGCAATTTAAATGGATTAACTGAAATTGGATAGAATTCTAGGATTACTGAAAAGAAAAGTGATGCAATTAATTATCATTAAGTTATATTTGATAGCCAAAAGAATTGCTTACCACGTATTATTATTTGGGTGCTGTGTATTGCAAAGCCAAGTTCGCACGCGTTGTTGAATTTAACGCCGTCTTACCACCCAAGTTTGCGGCTCTTGAACTAACTCTTGATATCTTTTAAATGGCCAAGATTATTAACCAAAAAAAAGGACTTTCAATTTTAGGATCAGCTTACCTTGCTTCCCACTTTACCGACGGACAACTTTGGAGCATTTGATAAACCCTCCTTGCTTCTTTCTTTGTTGAACTTACGACTTGTGGTGGTCTTCACATTGTTCAGGATCTTTCGTAACAGACGGGATCGTGGATTTGTCCTGATCTTTGGCAGTGATTCGAAGAGTTTCATTTGTGTGCCGTTTAGCTCGAGAGGTTTTGTACCATCGACTTCTTTGTTGACGTTGTAATTCACTTGAAAAGCTCGCTCGAAGAGACCCGTTGCAGCCAGTGCATTCCTGGGCACATCCAATACGACACGAATACAATCCTTTAGCGCCAAGGGGCATATCCTTGCTGTAACCTCCGTCGAGGGCGATAAATCGGGCGTAGAATTGATCTCAATCAAAATAGGATTATAATGTTCATCGAGCATAAAGTCGCAACCATATAATTCAAATGCGTTCGGCACCAATTCAGTTTCATCCAGGCTGGCCAACACCACAGCCACCAGATTCTGCTTAAAGCCATTGTAGATTTTTGGCCAAGTTCCCTCGGGTGCTCCCACATGACGTAAATGGCACTTAAACTGTTCCAACGACCACATATTATTTTTGGGCAGGCGTGTGTCTCTGTTCACCTTGTTCTTGTAGCGCTTCTGCACCGAATTATTGGTCAGATGAATGGATTCTCGAAGATCATCCATAGTGAATTCCTGAGAACTGAAGCGCAGATAGCAATCACGATAAGTCCAAATGGTGACCTGAGTATCGCTTATTGTAAGCAGCATATACTGCCTTATATCAAATTTGGTACGGAAAATGAGATACGGACGTTCTAGAAAAAAATCAGGAATAAACAATATAAATGAATAGGATCCATAGAAATTCATAACTAGTTGGAGATAGGAAAATGGCCGGAAATACGTTTTATAAATAAAATTAAAGATGTTCACCGGGTTCTTCTGAAGCAGGTTTCAAATAACCTTCCCTAACTTACCAATATATTTTTGAACAATATATTTTCTATGCTGATTATTTGAAGTCCACTGGAGGATATCATCCAAAGAGCTGCGTATAACTATTCCAATGCCGCGAGACTGATAGCCCGGTTTTAGTATCCACAGATTACGGCAGCCATCCCAGCGATAATCTAGACACAGCGATTCAATTTGGTCAAGATATTGAGCTGCGAGGCGTGCATATTCAGCCATGACCTTTTCATTGACCTTGAACTTGGCATGCGCCTGGAGCACCTTGGACGACTGCACCATAAATGATTGATTCTCAACCATTTCTGTTGGCGTAGGCATCTTAATGCGCGCATCATCAAGGGAACAATGTTGTTTCTGTCTGATCATATTTTTGACTTTGTTTAATGCAAAATCAATAGTAATGCTCATCACGGCTCCATGTTCAGGGTCCACCATATCTGCGGGACGGTGCTCCTTAAGGTAGCGCAGCAAACAGCGTGCCTGAGTGTGATGATAATCCTCGATAAAGGCCGCACGCTCCTCCATGCTGTTAGCGCCTAACCGATAAAATCGCGGATAGCTCATGCCGCATACGCCGTCCTCGCGAAACCATCGCTCTTGCTCGGCACAACCGACTAGACCCACCTTGGTAGAGAAATCAAGAAACTGGCTACGTCTGACGCGATTACGAAAAGGCTTCACCTCGGCGAACATGTCACGTTGCCCCTTACTTTGCCAGATAAAGAACGAGGGAAAGTTATTGATCATTTTGGATATGACAACTGCTTCGTAATCGTTTCCCCGTCGCGCATGCTCCAACAGGGAATCCTCCGACATGGTTTGCAACTTGGCATGTCGTGTCGCTGGTAGCTTCTCCAACCAACCGCGACGTACCATTGCACGCCTCACAGTGTGGTAATTGCCGAACACGGTAAAAATTCTCCGATTGCGATAGGCATCAATTACACGGGTTCGATAGGTGTTCCGTAACTGGCGTTTATGTGCATCCGGTGATAAAGCGGAGGCTGCACTTGGTAAGCCCCCAGTACGAGCGTTTGTCAGCACATTGTTACTGGTTTGATTGAGCTGGGAGCCCCCATGCGTGGAAAGCGGGCTGCCACTGAGGCTATTGGTAGTCACATTTTTTGGTAGTGAACATTGTTTGCAAAGGCTTATCAATTCCGCATCTAGATTTTGTATAAGCGATTGTATTCTGGAGACGGGATTATAATAACGATTACGGTGTGTGTTAAATGCACTCGACGACGCCTGGCTCATTTTGAGAATGCGACTGCGACAGAGGCTGAGGCTGTGGCTGAGCCGATTGTCGATGAATTCGCTTCGTGTGAGATCTTTCTATCTCGAGCTAGAGGCGTCAGGTGCAACTGCAGCGGTTTCTTTGCTGCAATATACGAGAAATTTTGAAGCAGTAGCCAAACCTTTTCTAACAGTATCGCATTTAAATAGGCAAAATCTTTATTGATTTATAAAACATAGCTTCGCTTAAACAGTAAAATTTGTGACCCAAAAAACTTGTAACGAAACGACTGCAAGACGAAATTTGATATAAACACACAGACTCCTGAAAAATATTGTAAAATCATTATTTAAAGTAGATATCGTAGCATACTGCAACTCAATTTCGTTTTGTCCCCCCTGTGAAACAGAATTCCCAGGAAATGCCTGAAAACTAGTTCCCTTGTAAGCATCACATACAATAACCTCTTATTTAATTGAAAGCTGACCTTTATAGATATAACCCAACATATCACAATACAGTTTAAGTTATGAATTTATTATCCATTTAAAATTAATTTTTATTGGTTACTGTTTAAGGAGGCTTTTAATTTTGAACGCATTTCGTCGTCCAATGCAAATATTGGACCATGGCCAGGCACAATAAAAGTACATAATTGCGCTATACGATATCGTTCCTCAGCTTGTCGCTTTTCGTTCTCACTGCCTGCCGTTTTCCAAATCTGGTCATCATCCACATCCTGGCGCCGCTCAAAGAGATCTCCACACACGCCGACAGTGCCCTCCATCTGGGTGTTTTTAACTATTACGGAAACACAGCTCAGTGTGTGTCCAGGCGTTTCCTCGACCAGAACCTCACCATAACGGTCCAGTGGACCGGAATGTTCAAAATAATGATCTCGATTCGAGGCGCAGGAGCCTACCATATGTAAACGCGCCTTCTGGAATAGATAGTTGCACCCAATATGATCAGAATGGCCATGCGTGCAGACAACTACGTTGATATCATTCACTTGCAAGCCCTGCGCAGCTAACAGGGATTTTAAATGATCGCCATCCCAAGCGGTTAATGTGTCCACGATTATATTAGTGCCATCTCGACACTGTATCAAGGTGCTGCTACAATTGGCATGCATCGCATTATCGTTAGCTTCATCTTTGAAAGAATAACCTGACTGCAGAACAACCACTCTATTTTTCTGCCGCCACATTTTCTATTACCAACCTAACGACAGTTATCGATGACAGTCAGCTGTTTGATATAAAGCTCGTTATGAATCTATCAATGTATCAGTTTGGCACGAAACAAAAATTGTTATTTGCTAATATAAGAACGCCTTTTTACATTAAAATACATTTTCATGACTGATTGCACATTTCAAACGTGTTTTGTAACGCATAAATCTTTTATTTTATTAACGCAACGGGTGTTATCGATAACCATAAGTTTTCGTTCAAACGTATTTTGTAACGCATAAATCTTTTATTTCATTAACGCAACGGGTGTTATCGATAACCATAAGTTTTCGTTCAAACATATTTATTGCTGCATTTCTGTTATCAACAATTGAGATGGGAGCGTCATCTGAATGTCATTAAACACAAATTGCGCTGACCAATGTAATTTATATCACTAAACCATTTTCGTATTTGAGTGAGTGTGAGTGTGAATCCGTGAATGAACGAACGAAGAGTCAATCACGCTCCCATCTCTAATACACAACATAGACTCATCTATCTACATATGTCGCTGTGTCCACAGCTGATGGAGGGCGCGCTCACATTTTACAACTAGCAGCTTGTTTATTATTTAACACATTTCCTGTATAAAACTTGCCATTTTTGAAATGTATTTAAACTACCTGCTGCGCGCCCAATGTAAATGCTTACAACATTTGTTGCAAGTGCGTCAACTACAGCTACTACGCCGGCATATAAACATTGGTGCCAAGCCGCCTATTAGACTCCAACCCCAGCCACAGACAGTGACCAGATTAGCACAGCGCCCATTGCTTCCGTTCAATTCTTATAGTATGCAAAGACCTTACAGCAGAGACACTGAAAACACAGAAGAGCAACAGGTGCTGAACAGCATGCTGGAACTGGAGGAGAGCGAGGCAATAGATGTGCAAGACAAGCTAAGCTTGCAGCTTAGAACAGCGCAGAATGCTGAGGAGCTGTTAGATTTGATGGACCAAAGTGAGTTGAAAGTCATGCATAAATTGCAGTGTATTTCTCTGCTTTGGGATTACTACCAGGATATGGACCCGTCAAAAAAAGAAGTGCTGACCGAACGACTGAAGCGACAATTGTTGCCAGCTCTCGTAGCGCACATCGCTTCTATGGATATTAATGAGCTGAGCATCTGTTACTTGTATCTGCGTAAAATGCATTTGCCCAATAGCAATTGCACAATCGAACAGATCCTGATGCGTGCACTTGAGATCATCGAGCTGGCAGTAGGTAGAGAACTGGTTCCGCTGACGGCACTCTCACGTCTTTTGGTAGCCATAAATTTGGAGTATGATTTCTTTACGCCGCTCGTCTGTCGCAATTTTATGTCGCATCTGGAATGTCATGTCAAAGAATGCCAAAGTGCGCAACAGGTACGCCTGCTGTCCACATGCCTGTTTCAACTGCATCAATTGATTGATGAAGAGCTGCTGGGTGTCTTTAAAGAACGAGCGTTCGAACTGCTGAGAAGTGGCGTACTAAGCAGCGGCACACCCAAGGCACTTCTCAAATTATTGCACATGCTTAATCACCCCGTGTGGTCCCACCTAAATACGGCATTGATAAGGCAAGTGATGCTGGATCTGTGCCCGTGCTTGCCAAAACTGGAGTCCAACGAACTGAAATCCGTTTGTCGTACATTTATGCATCACCAAGAGCCGGCGGCGCTGATTCAGCCACTGAAAACGGCAACAGAGGCGCTACTGATGCACGACCCAACACCAGATGCGCTTTCTTGTGCCGTTCCCTTTGCCGGTCTGCAGCAACGAGATGCCTACATACAAAAGTTCCGGGAACTATTGTACTCCAAGACCGCCTGGCAGCTGCCCCATGCAAGCGGTCACTTTTTCACCATACTCCGCGCTCTAAAGATTGCGGATGTACGTTACTGTGATACGTATTGGTCGGCTGTGATTGAAGAATTGGATGCCTGCCCGACGGAACGGATGCATCTGCGCTTTTTGCATCATTGCCAGCGCTATATGAATTTCAACAACAATCTAGGCGGAACCTATCGCCATCAGGCGCTGGAACGAAAGCTGAGCCGCATGTGCATCGATGCTATCGAAAACGACTTGGCAGGCAGACTTCCATCCAAGTTTTCACGCTTGGCGGCCTTTATATTAGCCTATGGACATACTCCCTTTGCGTGGAAGAAGTTTCCCAATGTGCTGCTAAGTAAAATGCTCTCCATGGCGCCTCAGTTCGACATACAAGATTGTTTTCTGCTGAGCCGGGGCATGCAAATTGCCTGCGAGCTACGCTTTCGCCAACATATACCTCCTCTGGTAGCCATGCAACTCTCCACCATGGACAGCATACTCATTTCGTGCAGTGAACGGCATCTTTCCAATAGCGAGGAGCAGCCACTAGACGCTAGCGAACTAAGCGTCATTGTACGCACCCTCAGCTATCGGAAAAGTGAGTAATATCCCTACAAAATCGATTTAATCAAGCTGAATCTCAACTTTTGCTTGCAGCGCTTAAGAACTCACAGGTTTACAATCAGGCCTTGTCTCGGTATAAAACTCTGAGCTGCAACGATCTTAACTCCAGGGTGGTGCGGGATATGGCTTACAATTTTAATGCTTCGCACTTCATTGTGCCTGAGTTATTGGAACCCATGTTTGACTATGTGGTTCAGCAGCACGAACATGTCACTGGCGATACTGTGGAAAAGGTTCTCACCTGTGCCTACAATCTGGGCTACACGCCCGCTTCTCTAGAGGCCTTGGACTATGCGGCATTGGTTTTACTTCGGTACGTAAACAATGGCGATTTGGCAATTTGGCCCAATCCGAAATAAATACTAATTAGTTTTCATCTTATGTTTGTAGTGACTTTGATCATATGAGTGGGCTCTCCTTGGTGCAGTCCTGTTTGGCGCTGTGCTTTTATAAGGCCATTCCGGACCAGCTGATCAATCAAGTTTTCTGCGTAAAGTTTATACAACGCATAGAGGACGAGATACAGATCTGTTACTCTAAGGCCACCTATCCCGGTCGAGTGCTTAATCGAGTCATGCAGCTAAATCGCACAGTATGCCTGGATGTGCCCGAGATGAATGTGCCTTGGTTCCAACAGAATTACGTAGAAGCGCAGCTCAGCAAAAGTATGTTTATACATAAATTGGAATAAAAAAAGTGCCACTAATAAGCTTTGAGCGTTTATTGCAGAGCCCTTCGTGCCCAGCGCCTTTAGCTCAGATGTCAAGCAATTGATGAAGGACCTGCTTAAGGATGAGAACTACTTTCGATGTAATCACACTACACCCTATGGTTATCAAATTGACTTTGTGATACATTTTGATAAAGATAAGAAACCTATTCCTACACCATCTACCGAGTCCACCATGCTCGACCGCATAACTAAGTAATAATTATAATAAATTTCCAAAGCTAATATTATTAACATATTTGAGTGACTTCCAGGGTAGCCATTCTGCTGCTAAAGTTGGACTCCTTTTGTGAGAATGATCTAACTGCGCTGCGAGGTCCCGAATCCCTGAAGATGAAGCATTTGGAAATGTTGGGCTACAAAGTGCTTCACATCAACGAGCACGACTGGAACTCCAAGTACATGATGGCACCGGGTGCTAAGGCGAACTACTTAAAATGCTTGCTGCAAATATCCAGCTAAGTGTGTTTTCAATATTGTACAGTTTTTTAATTTAAGGTAAATTAGTTATTCTTCCTTCAGACGGTCCTGATATTGTAGATTTTGTTGTTACTAAAAATGTTGTTATAATTGATAGTTGATAAGCATGTTGCTCACCTGAAACGCTAGTCATATTGTGGTCTAATCCGACATACCAACGCCCTAATGAAATAATTTCCGACTCCATAAAGTATAAGTATTCTTTATCTAGATAGTGCCCCGTGCATCCATTGATGAAACTTATATTCCAGCTGTTGAGCTAGGTGAATGCGAAGGGAATAAAGAATGGTTGCTTCTTTTTATCGCACACAGCATACAATTTGGAAGCGGTCGGATCGGAAAACTATATCTTATAGATAAAAAGGAACAATCGGTTAAAAGTGTTGTACTGAAAAGGTTTTTGATAAAAATTATTCAATGCGAGTGGGTTTTATAAACATAAAAAAATAGTATCAACATCTGACTGGTCTATAATATAGCTGTCATAGAAACAATCGTTCAAAATATTTTGTTAAATGCTTATTCCAGTCTGCAAGGATATGTAATCTTCGGCACATCTTTCCTTACTAGTTTCAGAATGTTAGAATATATATATATATATATATATACTTTAAAGGCATCCGTATGTTTTCTATAACTATTTCCTTTAACCTTCAGATGATACTAAACGCCTCTAGCTAAATAAATATAATGAAAAGATAAAAAAAGAATATATATTCTTTATGGATTCAGAAATTCTTCCTTCTAAATTAGCGTACTTTTATGCTCTATTTCTACTGGGAACAGAGTTTAAAAAAAAACTACAAGGTACTAAATCTTCAGTACTCCGAAAAGCTCTTTAATTTCTAGTTGTTAATTAAATTCATTGTAAAAAAAATCTAAAGAAGTTATAGGTTAAATATTTTTGTATATTTAAAATTGAGTTGAAAATAAGTGGACAATAAAAAATAATGAGAATATATATATGTAAATGTCATTGTAGGAATGCAAATCATTTGTTCACTGTTACTCCTCCAGTTGGGCGCACCATTTGTAGGCATTGTTGAACATCAGCTGCCAGGGACTCTCCACTTGCGTGGTGGCTACTCCAAAGCCGGGCGGTACATATGGCCATTGGTACATGGCGCTACAGCGCTCAGGATGGGGCATTAAGGCCAGATGACGGCCATCCGGCGAACAGAGACCAGCAATGCCCTTGGGGCTGCCATTTGGATTCATTGGATAGAGTTCTGTCGGCACACCCTTATCATCGACATACTGCAAAGTTATTAACTGCTCCTTGTGCAGTTGGTTCAACAGTTCCTCGTTCTGGAAGGCGAAACGTCCTTCGCCATGGGCCACCCAACAACCCAAGACCAGTTCGTGCATATTGCGCAGCATAATGGCACGACTGGGCGGAATTCTCACCGTTGACCAGCGGCACTCAAAGCGCTGGGAGCGATTATGCACGAGAGCGACTTCAGAATTAGTGGGCGTTGGGGCTGTGCTGTGTGCACTGCCCACAAAGCCTATCAAGGTCATCAACTGGCAACCATTGCATATGCCTAGCGAGAAAACGTCCTTGCGTTTCTTAAAAGCCTCAAATTGTGGTTTGAGCTGCGCACTGTGCAGAATGTTGGCTGCCCATCCCTTGGCAGATCCCAAGGTGTCCGCATAACTGAAACCGCCCGGAAAGACCAGTCCACGGAACTGTGATAGATTTGTTGTACCTGTAAAAGAATCAATTTCAATGATGTCCTAAAATATGTTAAGCTTTCCATACCTGCTAACAAATCCGACATAGTTATATCGTGCACCTCGAAGTTGGCTCTCAGCAGGGTGGCCATCATCTCACGTTCGCTGTTGACGCCCTCCTCACGCAAGACAGCCACACGAATTATCTGAGTGCACCGTTTAAGGATCAGCTCCGCCTGTAGATTAGTGGGTGCCTTGTATTGGGGCGCGTGGCGGTAGTCTAGACTGTCGTATTCGGACTGTGCGCATTCTACATGAGCTTGCAGCTTCTCCAGTTCGTAGCTAGTGCGCTCCCACTGCTTATAGAGCTTGCGCAACGGCTCATCCACCAACGTTTTAGAACCTCTGTTAATTACGATTTGAGCATTATCAAGGCCGTAGCCTTGGGTAACACCCAAATAATAATTGGGCACACCTGAGTCATTGAATAATGATCTAACGACCTTCAGATGCGATGAGTCCAGTTCTAACACCCAGCCTGACTCCTCACTGAATAACAAACGCAGGTCATCTCCAATTTGCTTGGCACAAATGCCAGACATTGCCTCCGTTGTATCTAGCAGCAAGCCACTCAGTCCTCCAATTGCCATCTCCAGTAGACACACGAGCACACCGCCATCACTGATGTCATGACCGGCAAGTAACAGTCCCTTACCTAGAAGAGATTGGGTGACCTCGAAAGCCTTGGTCATTAATTTCGTCTGAACCATGTTGGGCGGCGAATCACCCTGTTGCGAATAAGCCTGGGCAAGCGCCGATCCACCCAAGCGTGCGCTTTGTTCAATATTAATCCAAAGCAAAGCGGTTTCCTTGCCTCTGGCCGGACCCTTGAGGTCGGGCGTAACACGTACACGCACATCGGGACACGGTGCATATGTAGAAAGCACAAGCGTTCCAGGTGATTTAATTACTTCGCCGTCCACCTTGGCAGCCATGGAAAGCGAATCCTTTCCACCATCAATGCCAATCCGCAATTCCTGCAGCAGTTTGCTAAGTGCCAAGCAAGCTTCATACATTTTTAAGCCCTCACCGGGCAGCTTAGCTGCCCACATCCAATTACCGGAGCACTTGATATCCGCTATATCGCTAATCTTGACAAAGACGAGGTTACTCAACGCCTCAGCCACGCACATATGAGCCATATTTACAGGACTTAATAAGCCTGCCAAGAAAAGCTCATGAATTGGGATTGAAAAATTAAAGGAAACGGAACCAGTTAATAACTTACCCATGATTGGCTGCGTTCCAATTGAGGTGGCAATGCCTGCGTTACTAAAATGGGAAACAGTGGTCAGAGCATAGTCGGACAGTGGTGCCTGCAAGGGTCCCACACATTGCTGCTGGGCAATTAGTCCACCCACACATCGATCCACTTTGTTGGTTAAGAAACGTTTGCTGCCGACGGCAACAATGCTTAACACGCGCTCCAAGGCGGCGGTTATATGCAAATTCTCGGGCAGCACAAGCTTTTGACGAGGAATGGGTATTTCTGATAGCTCATAGGTGCGCTTGGGCATATCGCCTAACACATGGGACAGCTCCAGATCAAAGGGCGCTGGTCCATAACCCTTACGTACTTCGGGTAGTAAAGCCTGCTCCATATCCTTCGGAGCTGACTGCTCCACTAATGTCACCCTACCATCTCCTGTGACTACACCTACAAAGCTAATAGGACAACGCTCGCGAGCACAGATTCTCTCGAGAAGCTCACGTTGCTCTGGCTTACAAAGTATAGCATTATTCTCCTGGTACTCAGCGCCCCATAACTCCAGAGCAGTGATGGTAGGATCACCCAGCTTAAATTCTCGTGAAAAGATGATAGCGCCCGCAAAGCCCGGTTCAACCAGCTCCTTCAATACATTGCCATTACCGCCAGCACCCTGATCATGTATGGCCAATATGGGGTTACGCTCGCCCAGCTCAATGCAGGCACGCACCAATCGATTTAGTTTATTCTCCATTTCCGGATCGCCGCGTTGCACTGCATTGAAATCTAACTCTGCATCGCCAGATCCTTGCACTTCTACCGAGCTGGCAGCACCGCCACCCACACCAATGCGATATACCGGACCGCCAATCTTAGCCAGCAGCTGTCCCCTTTCCGGCATCTCCTTATTGCGCATTGAAGCCGGCATTATGCCCAGACCACCGCTAAACATAATAGGCTTAACGTATTCCTCGCGTATGTCCGACTGAGCAGCATTGTACATTCCATAGGATATCGTAAATCCTGATATGAGAGGCTCTCCGAATTTATTGCCATAGTCGGAGGCGCCGTTGCTAGCTTCGATGAGCACCTGCAGCGGTGGTGCAAATGAGCTGGGATACTTTAAACCAACAGGCTCGTACGGTTGCTTATAGCCGGGTATATGAAGCGCACCGACGCAATAACCGGCGGTGCCAGCAATGGGCAACCCACCGCGACCCACGCCCTGAACATCTCGCAAACGCCCTCCGGTACCGGTGGTTGCACCACTGAAAGGCGCCACAGCTGTGGGCATATTATGCGTTTCAGCCGTAAAGATTAGATCGGAATGCACGCGCTGCAGTTCCACAACACTGGGCACACCAATTTCCTTTGGCTGCAGTGCATCATGTTCAAATCCCTTGATAGCGCTGCTATTGTCACTGAACTTAATGGTGTTATTAGAATTCGTATTCAGCTGTGTATCCATGATCAATTTGATAAGCGACTTGGGCAGCTCCTTTCCCTCATGCATCATTCGTCCCCGAAAGAACCAATGTCTCGAATGTTCACTGTTGCTCTGAGCGCAGTCAAAAAGCTCTACGGTAGTCGGATCGCGTTTCAATGTATGCGCAAATAGCTCGTGATAGTAATCCAAATCGAAATCCGTAAAAGCCAGTCCCAGCTCTTTATTGATCTCCTCCAGTGCAAGCCGTCCCTGCTCCAGAACAGGCACATAATGCCAGGCCGCCTTCTGTGCCGGTAGTTGCTCGTCGAAACTCACTCGTGGGGTATTCCTTTCTGTATACTGGCACTGTGTCATACGATCTCCCAACAGTTCCACATAGCTCGCACTCTCACGCGCTGTTGCATTCGCAAAGGTCAGCAGATAGCGAGTGGAGGTCTCCATACGTCGAACCTCTGTATACCCCAGATTCTGAAAGATGTTTACACAGTTGGTGGAGTATGGCGTTGAGAAGTTGAAACGTGGTCCAATCTCAAGTAGTATCTGGGTGCCATTATCTTTTGCCTGCAGCGTTGCACTCTTGCTTAGACTCTCGCTAGTTTGCAGCGGCTGCCTTACCAACCAGCACATCAGCTGTTCCAGCGACAGGGGATGTTTATTGGCCTTGGTGTATTCCAAGTGATAACAGCGCTCCATACGCACTGAGACCAGCTGCTGGTCAAACAGCTGCAGCCGCAACAGCACCCGCTGTTCCTCGGCAGCATCGTACGCTTTTGCATCATAGTAACGAAGAATGGCCATTTCCGGTTACTTCTATTACCTAGCAAGGATTATAAATATACAAAAAATTAAACTCAGATTATTACGTGCGTTCCTCAGACGCTCTGCAACCAGACTGACAAATGAAACTGAGCTGAGAAGCTGTCTGAGCCGTTGACAACTGGAGCAACAGCTAGAACCCCAACCACAGCCACTGACTGGGGGGGTTATCAAGCCTACAGATCAACGCTTCAGGTTACACCAGACGCGCCCAGTTGCAAATTTCAATTGCAGTCGTTGCACTGGCGTCACAACTTGTTTTTGTTTTTATTATTGTTGGTGTGAGCTGATAACCAGCAAAAGCGTAAACATATTTTATTTTTGTTCATTTGCTCACAATCACGCCAACTTCTTGCTCATAATACATATATATGTTTTTAAACACTAACCAATTATATATTTAAATAATAATAGCCATTTAAACATAACTAACCCAAATAGGAATACAATAAACGTCGTGCACGTGCGTAACAAGCGGAAGACTCCAAAGAGAACGAAAAGAGAGACCAAGTTCGTCGCGCACGTTTTAAGCGCAGTCAATTGGCTACGGGGGCTGCCAAGCTCCAGCTGATCAGCTGTCAAAAGCTTACCATTACTCTATAGTTCAATTACACTAAGGAGGGTATACGAGCTGAGACAGAGTCGCTGATGAGTTCAAACTGTCGAATTTTATACGGATTACAGTACTGGAAAAATGTTTCATTGCGGTAATGAAGCTGATCATATGATTATAAAAAATCTAAATTTTTTCATTCCCCTTTCCTGTCCTTAATACAGAATTAAAAATTGCTTTGACCACGAAATAAGCTGAGTGCCACTGTTTTTATTTAGAACATTTGATAACATTTATCATAAACTTTTGAAAGAAATGATTATAATTTTTGACCAGTATTAAAAACTCATCCTACATACAAGTTGTACATTTTTTGCAATTCATCAAAATATCTTGAGTGTTTCATAGAACATCTTTTTAAATCGATAATTTCTATAGCAGCTATATATATGATATAGAAGTCTGATCTGAACAATATTCGGTTGGCATTAAAAAGCATGCCCGAAAGTTTTATCAACAAGCTTTCCGCCCTCTTTTTCTAAATCATAGAGGCAAAATTTCATTAAACTAGTATAGTTACACATACGTAATTAAGTTTAGTACTTAAGATAAAATTAAAAATTTTCCAAATAATTTAATTAAATGCTTAAAAGAACATATTGTGATCAAAACAATGCATTTAATAGAAAAACTAAACAATCTAAAAATACAAGCTTTCCACTGTATATACTGTAGACATGTCACGTGCACACCACTGTGCAAAAGCACGAAACAAACAAATGCCGCAAGCTTTCCGCTACTTGGAGCTTCTTGATGTTGTTGCTTTTGACAATGACGAAGCCGATTGACTCGTATAGCAACAGCAACAAATCCATGAATCGACGTCACGGAAAGCTTTTTACTTGTTATATGTAACTACATATAGAGGAAATAAAGACGCCGCCAAAACGTGTGCACACCTTAGGCGTCTTTCTAATTTTCTTTTAAATATCTTGAATTTATTTTTAAATGCCTGCATGTAATCAATTTAAGCATATCGCGAATTTAGGGGTCATCCACAGTAGTATGCTGCCAAATACGCAATATATATACAAATTATATTATATAGAATATGTATGTATATAGAGTATATAGAAACAATATTAAAAGCGTTTGTACTTGAGCTGGTAGTTTATTTGTTGCTCTTTCGTTTCGTTTTTTTTTTTCCATATTTTTTATGCACTTTACAAACTATTTATGGATTTATTAATGAATAAATAACGCTTTTACTACTGCTGCATTGCTTTTTCTCTCTGTTGCTGTTGATTTTGCGAATTTATTCTTGTTTCCTGGCCGCCTTCTTATCGGTTTTGTACGTTGAATTGTGAGCCTATCTGAAGCACGCGCCACCTCAGCTCGACTGATAACCATGGGAAAGTTTTTAAATAAAATAAAAAGTATTTGCTTTACAAAATATATCATCATAGCAGTCGAACAAACAGTTTGCAATTGCAATTGAGAATACTCTAATCCTAATCGGTTATTATATACGGCTCTCCATTTTGTTAGTTGTATAGTTTGTGTCGTTCAAGCGATGTGTTGTACTACAAATATCAGCGTACCCGACGTTGCGTTTCTCTTTATAATTTCTAAAAAATTCTCTATTCAACAGCCCCCCCTACCAAAAATGTAGGTTGCCTATGTTATGTGCATTGCTTTCGCCGCCTTGGATGCCTGCACACTTATCTCATCCATACTCTTGCGGGCGGTTTCTGTAACTTCATCAATGGAACGCCGCGTACTGTGTATCAGTTCGTCGGTGCCGCGCGCCGCTGATTCCGTAATGCTCTTCACCTCTGTATTGATCAGTCCAATGACCCATTCAAGCCCCTGTCGACCTTTGCCCGCATTCGAGCTGATTGTGGAGGTCAGCAAATCTTCCATATAGTGTGACAGCGGCACTCCATAGACAGTTACTGTTGCCTCCTGCTTGAGCAGTGTCTTGCTGGCATCTCCGGGATGCGACTCATAGTAGAGAACCTCATCGACGCTAATGTTCCTACAGAATGTGAGGTTGTTTGTCTTTAAGACCATTTGCTTGCGCTGCGGATCTACCGTAGACCTTTCGCTGGCAAAGCATGTCTTGGCAGTGCCAATTAACGCATGCGTCCACTTGGGAAAATACCATTTGGACTGTACCAGGCGATGTGTGTGCAGCACTCCATTCACTACTTGCCGCTCCACAACGTCCGTTCCAATAATTGAAGGTGTCATGGGATTTGGATATTTGCGCCATGCAGCCTGTGTAACTGTCTCCCAAGGATGGTTAAAGACATGTTCCGAAGTCCAGATTTTCATTATGCAAGCGTTGTTGTCGTTGTGTCGTCACCGTTTTGAAGAGAGTGGGAGCCGTTTGTCTCTCTCGCTATTTCGCAATTGAGGCACTCAATTGACAATCTGTTTGTTTTTCACCGAGGCAATAGGGCGGTGGCAATAGATTAAAAAATAAAAATATATCAGTTTGGGAACTTTTTACAAATGACAAATTTTGAGCTAAAAAAATTATATACTTTATAAATGTCCGACCTTTTTACTCAGGTGTTCTGCGAGTAGTGTGAGAAAACTGCACAACTAGCAGCGTTATCGATTGCTGAGTTTCACTGTCTATCGATTATATCATTGCAGCATGATTAATTGCTATGCGTAATAGACAGCATCAACACATGATGAAAATGTCGTTATAATGAATATTGTGAACACTTTAATTTCGAATATATTGGTTAAAATAAAATCAGCTTGACTACATTTTCGATAACTTTGTTCGATATTTTCGGTTAGCAATTCTGGCTGCTTTATATAAATGCGATATTAGGAAAGGTACATTTAAATATCGATGAATGAAAAAATCATGCAACCCATTCCCTTTTGGATTGCATTGGAACTGTTTCATTTAACGACACATGTAATATGTTCTTCTGCTTGTTAATGTTAAATATTATGCAACACAAAGATATTTTATTAGTGACTAGTAGAGATTTAATTGATCACAAAATAAAAAAAAATGTTTAAATTATTATCGATAAGTATCAGCTGTTTCGTTCAAACGAATTGCAAAATACCAGCATGTTCACAATGTATATGTACCTAGCTTATTAATATTTATACTAACTATCTTTGTTAACTCATAAACTAAAATTAACATAACTTATCTTAAGTTAATCACTACCAAATGTTCGTAAATAAGTTTCAAATGGACGAAAGTCGATGTACTTCAAACGTTCCTCCAGAAATTTTCGAAATTTTTGAATATTTTCAGCATCTTCTATTAGTTTTTGCATCTCTGCATTCAGTAAATTCTTTACATTTTCCTCATTAGTAGTCGGACTTGCCTTGAGAACAGTTTCCAGACGCGTTGAAATTTGACTACGTACATTAAAGCTTTCATAGTCCATGATCTTAACCAGAGCTCTCGCTGGTGTACGCCGTGGAGTATTTGATGTTTTCATGAGTACAACAGGTCCCGCTTGCGGGGCGGAACTAGGAGTACTAAATTGCTTTGGCTGCTGCTGCTGTTGCTGCGGTTGCTGCTGATGTTGCTGTTGCTGCTCATGTCCATTGCGAAATTTATAACTTTCGTCCTCAATTATCTTGGCTAAAGCTCTCACAGGCGCACGCCTTAGATCAACCGATATGGTTGCTGATGGAACTGAGGATGTTGGCATTTGCTTATGTCCATTTTTTTCAGATTTGTGAGTGGCTTTTGATGGTTGATCGATAAACTCCATTAACGAGGGCTCCTCAGGATGTATATCGTTTTGTGCGTCTGCCGCCGATTGTTGAAAGTTGGTTAAGTGAAATACTCCATTTGTATCGTAAAATTTATAGCCCAGCATTTCAAGGGCGATTTCCGTGAGTAAATACGACATTTTGTTACTTGATCTCGGCTAAATCAATTAACAAAGAAATTGTATATATTGTTTGGACACGCGTTAGATGATGCTTACCTCTTTGTCCTGCAGTGTGACCGAAAGTTAAATGCAACAAAATACTATTTCTAGTTAAGGAAAAAATGGCAAAAAATACTATAGCAAGTATATAGAATAAACACACAATGAACTTACTAAGCTTTTTGTGCAATTAAGTCGAGGCACTCCTACCAAATTAAACAAAAAAAAAAAATTTTAACAAAAGTTTATATGAAAAAAATAGTATTTTGTACCTAGTATCAAAAACTTAACTTAAAATTTAAAGCGTAATGTATACAATCTTTTTTATTTTTGGTGGATGTGTCTAAGCCATTTTATATATATATTTGCTACTCTTTGATATTTCATATTTTATTGGGATATTCACAAAATTTAAAAAAAAAATACCAAAATTTACCAATATACTAAAATATTAAATTAAAGCTTTCTCAGTCCCCTGAAATTGTTTTTACCAACCATTGGTGGGACAACATTGTCCAATGTTAAAACCAGCTGTTCTAGACGACACCTACATATGGACATTTGTATTTATATATGTGCATTATTACCTTTTTAAAGCAAACAAAGCAGATTATTCATGTTTTTTTACGAATCGAACATCCATAGTTGATAAGGTAATTCTACTGAGATGAAAATCAACGAGAAGAACTTGTGCGTCTTTGCCAGAACGCCGCCGTATGATATGGAAGGTGAGTTCAAAAAAATAATCTACGCATTTTGGGAACTTCAATCAATCATCGTTATAGGCTTTCTTAACAAAAAGGGAGAGATAAACAAGGCCTTCCAGAAACGCTATTTTGTGTTAAAAGGCAATCTGCTGTTCTACTTTGAAACACGCCTAGACAAGGAGCCACTAGGTCTAATTATAGTCGAAGGCTGCACCATAGAACTATCACTGGAATCAGACGTGGATAACTACTGTTTCGAGATAGCATTCAATGGCAATCGCACCTATATCCTTGCAGCCGATACTCAGGAGAGCATGGAGACCTGGATGAAGGCATTGACATGCGCCGGCTACGAGTACAAGCGAATCATTGTAGCCGAGCTGCAAAGGCAGCTACAGGAAATTGAAGACTCTAGGAACAGTAAGCAATTTTATTCGAAAACTATGCACGAATTTATATTAAATTTATGTAGAAATGCGAACTGATGCAGCACATACGGATATAGATGCGCTGGGAAAACCCAAGCCACCTCCTAGGCGTCAAAATCCGTTTAACCGTCCAGCACCGCCACCGCCTGAGATTGGACCTGGTGGTGGTAGTGGCCTTCGCGGCGGCGTAGTCATGTCCCCGATGCCTTTTATACCCGGCTATTTTGGCTCAAGCAATGCAAAGACCCAACAGGAGCTGCAGCTTTTGGGTAAGAAACCGCAAATAGGTACGATCCAATCCTGATTCCGCCTCTTCCATACATTGCCAACATCCAATCCAGCGAATCTTGCATCCCATTAAAAGAATTTCATTAAATGTTTGCACGCAAAGTATCGGATATGTTCTCTCATTCGATTGGGTTTCTCATTTGGGATTTCCAACTAATATATTCGATTTGGAAGGTCGAATAAGAAGCTAATTATTGCTTTAAGGCAGAGATTAAAAAAATAAAAACGAGCTGTTCTCAATTCCATATAATTTATATGAAAAAAGGAAAGCATATTATAATGAAATTAATTCGAAATGTATTCGAAAGCTCATTTAAATCTTAGAACACCCTCTCAAATCGATATTTACACCCTTGCTGAGAAATTACCTTGTAGGTAATATTTACACGAAAGATGTAATGCACTGATGGAGGCAAGAGTGATCCAATAAAAAACATGTAATTAATAAGATAATTTTACAATTTTCAAATGCTTATTACAGTTTGGAAAGCCAGTTAATCTTCGATGCTCCGAATATTATTTTCTAGTCCCGTGTATTTTTAACATTGTAGTTATTTATATTTTTTTCAAAATATATGTCAAAAATTAATTTAGTAACGCAAAAAACAACTTAAAAAACAAAAAATCAAATGATAAATAATATTTGTTCAACCAGTAACTGAAGGAATTGCGTGATAAACTCAAAAATTGAAAACCAAAGGCTTGCACGCTGAATCACTTCTCAGCTGTTTTTAAAATAACTGTAAAATTAAGGTTACCGTTATACACCACAAACGAAAGTGAAAGAGATTAAAGATAAGCAAACAATTTGCGACCAGTAGGAAACCTCGTTTAAGTCGATTTCCATTTCGTTTTCATTCGTTTCGCTCAAAGCTTATCACAGTTGCTTTTGTTTGTTTCTTTCGAGATGCCGTTGTGCGAGCTAGCTAGAAAAATATGTTGCATATTTCCAAAGCAAGGCTATCAAATCTTACCTGTTTCAGATAATGGAAATAGCGGCAGCCCGCACACTACACCTAAGGCGCAACGACGGCCTGCACCAGGTGCGTCTGCCACAGTGTTCTACGGTGATCAGCCGATAGCGGCAGCCAGATCCGCTGCAGTATTAGGAGGGAGCAACAATAACAATCCACCAGCCGTTGATCGCAAGGAGCAGCAGCGTCGCCTTGCCAAAGCCATTGAGGAATTCAGGAAGAATCATGAACGGTTTCGAGAAGTTGTGATGCCCGATATTGTTGCGTATCGCGAACGCCGAACACAGCCTTTAATACAGTTCTGATGCGGTTCCAGAGGGATGCGGGTTGTGTGAGATACCCAAAATGGGCCTGTTTAATGTATTAAAATGATTTGTGCTAAATGAAATTAACATTTAAATTATATTTATTTTCGATTTATATAAATTTAAATATACAAAAAGTTCACCAAGAGATCTGTGAACCCTAAAGATAAGAAATATGTATTCAAAGTCAAATTCAATGGGTCTATTTTATGTCTGAAATTTACGTTTAAATTGTTTTTGCCAGATTTATAAATATTCGTGAAATTCATTAAAACTAGGTATAGACAAAATCATAAATTTTGTTACAATACATTTACTAAATATATATAAATTAAGTTTACTAATATTAACATTACTATTACTATAACTGGGACAGATATTCCCGCAGCAGATCATTGCGTTCGCGTTGTATAACATTTGACTCTTCAATCCGTTTGCTTAGCTCCCGTATGGCCGAAATTCTGCTCCGCTCGAGAATCAACAGCTGTCGCTGCTGTTCTTGGGTCACCGATAAATCTGCACTATTGCTTTGCTCTGGATGTTGAGAATGCCCCTCCACAGGAGCGCATGATGCAATGTCAGATAAAATGTGCTGCGGATCCTCTGCGGATAAATTATCACCTTCAGATTTTACTACAGGGCTTAAATTTTCATTTTGAAATATATCATCGAAGGTGTCATAGTATTCCCAGGCTACACGCCTACGTCCGTTTTTTCTCAGTGTTTCGCGACATGTACGATAGGTTTTCTTCATGTTGCGCCATTTACGATCACAAATGTCCTCATTAATGCCTTTGTAACCGGCGCGTTCCATATCATCCACAATTTCTGTCCATAGAGCGCGCTTACGAGTTTTTGGGTCTCGAAATCTGTGACGACGCTCCGAATAGAGCTCAACTAACAGTTTTGTGCTCTTGGCATTCCATTGCCATTCCTCTACGCCTCCTTCGCATTCTAAGTAATAATGTGTGGTCTCAGCGTCGTCGTCCATGCCCAGCCAAAAAGAGGTTGGGGTTCTCTTAAAAAAAAATAACAATAACAAAGTGTGTTCGCCGCGTTTACTACAGCTGAAATGTTGTGTTATCGATTGCTGATGTAAGTCACAGACTAAATCCACCATATACATGGATACCAATGCTACAACTTATCGAAATGTTTTGCATCGATACATCAACAATTCTAAACTACTTAGGAATCTATAATAAGTAACCTTTCGTCGAAAATGGTTTATTTATTAATTTGCGTTCCTATATTTTATTGAGCTTATATACAAATATAAAAAAATTTGTTTGTATTCAATTTCAAATTATTTTTTAATACTTAAGCATTATTTTTATTTGTTTTTTTTTCTACTGCTTACAATATACAAATAGTTGTTGTTAGTTAGTTAGTTAGTTAGTTGTTATTTTTTTCGATTGTAATTCAAAAATAGTAATCGATTTATCTTATTTATCTATCGATAGTAATATGTTATGAAAATATGTAATTTTTAGATCTTTTACGGCAGTTAAGTGTGTACACACTACTCTTTCTAGCTCGCTTTCGGTTTTGTTTTTTTGCTGAGTACGGGTCGAGCGATATAAAGGAGAAGTAATTAATTGTAAAGTTTGAAATATGTAAGTTAATATACCACGTACATTTCCTAACAGTCTCAGTTAGCCTTTAACTCTATTACTGGCCAAGTTTTAAAATCATTTTAAGCCACTTTGCGGCGCACAGTGATGCTGCCTTTGTTTGCTGTCTGTTTTGCGAAAAGTGACGCCAACTTTTCAAATTGTTTTTGAGCCGCCTATCAATTAAAGTAATGTTTTCATTTAGCTGCCGGTTAATGTCAAGCAATTACCTGGTATTTGCTGTATGCTGCAGGATAATTTTCTAAAAATACCGTCTATTTTCTTACAAAAAGCAAAAGTATCGCGGTCGGCGTCTGCAGCGCTGGCGTTCATTTTGTTTTTCCCTGCTTGCAAAACCACCACACAAACACACACACATACGAATTCACAGGCACACACAACCACAAATTATTCGCTCGCACACACACTCCTAAACACAGCGCGTGAGAGCTTCGATTAGAGATGGAATCTTGCGATAGTTTGTAATACACCGTTAGCACGGTTTCAGATTCCAATAAGGCTAAGGCACGAAATAAGATCAATTTTTAACAAAATGCGCAACGAAGTCGCGGCAAAGATTGCAGCTGTTCACTTTATATTCCGTTAATAATTCAAAAGTTCTTATATATGACGGGTATATGGGTTAAGTGCTCGTGACACGCTCACACCGCTAATTGCGATGGCTACGCTCCGTTGCGTTCAATTCTGGTTCTTGTCTCAACATGGACGCTTGTTGGTTTCTTTACAGCTACGGAGAGCGAGACAAAGATAAAGAGAGTCAACAGAGACGCATTGCTGTTAATTGAAAGATGTCGGCTAAGCGCAAGACAGGTGGTAATGGGGCTGGTCCCAACAAGCGGCGTCCAAAGAAGAAGGAGTCTGATTATGAGGACGAGTTCAGTGATGAATCCGAGGACGATGTCAATCAACAGCAGCAGGCTACCACTCAAATGGAGGTGCTAATACCTCACGATCATCTGGATCCGCCCAGCAAGCTGCCTGAGGATTTGTTGGCAACGTTGGAGAAGACGCCGGGTCAACTGCTGTTGGCTGGCATGGTGACCTGGGATTTAACAGGCAAGCGGGATCGCAAGAATGTCACAAAAGTGCGCCCCAATTTGTACAGCTTTCATCGCTTTACAGACGAGAAGGTAAATCATGGACTTGACTTCAAGATGGAGGCATTTAAAATTTCAAATTGTTCTTTTGCAGTATCGTTCCGTAGCCAGTGGTCCCACCGCGGCGCACTCAATACTTATCAATATGGATCGCAAGGCTCTGGGCTTTGGCCGGAATCCCAGCGGACAGTTGGGTCTCAGTCAAGAAAACAAGCTGGTAGAAAAGCCAACACTCATTCCAGCACTGGAGCAATTAAGCATTGTGCAAGCAGCTTGTGGTCGTCATCATACTCTTTTCCTTACCGACACAGGCACTGTTTACGCTTGTGGGGAGAATAAGTCCGGTCAATGCGGTGTGGGCAATGCACATCCCAATATATACTCGCCCACTCCGATTAATTATCGTGGTCCGCCCATAATACGCATTGGCTGTGGTGCCGAATTCTCAGTCATTCTTGATATCAAGGGGAACTTGCACACATTTGGTTTGCCGGAGTATGGGCAACTGGGTCACAATACGGATGCCAAGTACTTTGTGAATGCTAACAAGCTGTCATTCCATTTCGAGACCTCGCCCAAGAAGGTAGTACTCTACATAGAGAAGAGCAAGGAAGGACACGTGACGCCCGTGGACGGTGTACAGATTGTAGACTTTGCTTGCGGCAACAATCACACGGTAAATGCAATGACAAAATCTTGACTAGCCAACCAATTATATATATGTGTATGTATTTTTCGATTAACAGGTGGCTATTGACTCCAAAAAGCGTGTTTACAGCTGGGGATTTGGTGGTTTCGGTCGTCTAGGCCATGCCGAACCAAAGGATGAAATGGTACCGCGTCTCATGAAGTTTTATGAAGTACAGGGACGTGGCGGACGCAGTGTCTACTGCGGCTCAACGTTCAGCTTGGTTATAAACGAGCTGGGACTGCTCTATCTGTTTGGGCAGAACAAGAAAACGGGCGAGGCCAACATGTATCCCAAGCCTGTGCAGGATTTGGCAGGCAAGTTTGAAGATATAAAATACCTCTTAAAAACAAGTCAACATGTTGAGTGCAGGTTATTTAGGTAAGACAATGCTTATTGATGCATTATTTGTTTGAATTATTTTTACAGGCTGGAATATAACATCGATTGGGTGCGCCAATACCTCAATTGTGATTTCTGCGGATGACACACTGATTGCCTGGGGCGCATCGCCAACCTTTGGTGAGCTAGGCATTGGCGAGTTCCAGAAATCGTCGACGGTACCCAAAGAGGTGCCCAAAATGGATAACATTAAAATACCTCAGGTTGCTATGGGCTATTCTCATACTGCATTGCTTGTGGACACGACTCACGAGGCCACCAAGCAGAAATACGAAAAAATGCCCGAATACACCATTGAGGATTAGCAAACTGGCATTTCTAGACCTCAAAAAAAAAAAAAAAAAAGAGGAAAAAATAAATATAAATAAAAGAAGAAAAGGACATTAAGTATACCGCTGCCAACAATAATACTGCTCTATATACATAGATACTACAAAAACTTGAACTGATCAACGAAACGCTGCTGCTACTTACTGAAGATAGAACCGAAGAAGACAAAACAAAAACAGAATTCATCAACATTTTATGCTATAAGTTTAAAGTACTTCACAGCTCTGAACTCACCAATACCTATATCTCAAATATCGATTATGTATTTATCAGCATTACGATTACGATACATATTCTTTCGGTAATTAGTTTTCGTAATTTATTTTCTATATTTATGATGTATTTTGTAAAATTTTCTGTTTTTTTTTTTTTATTTATTGCCGCCCAGAATTAGGCTTAAAATTTGTCCAAAACCTCTTATTCCAATAATAAATACATATTATAATATACATATATCATTTTTTAAATGCCGCTTAGTTAAGATCCATTCATTTACAGTATTGCATTGTCTTACCTCGACAGCATGAACAACAATAAAAAAAATAAAAAAAAACAACTACATTGTATAATTAAGCGCATAAGTTACGTATATATAAATATAATTACAAATTCAATGTATACAAAACGGAAGAAAATCCATTACAAGTTACAACTATTAAGGTACATCCTGCATTTTAATCATATACAAAATATTTAAATAAAGATACAAGAAAAATGTTAGAATTTAATGTAAAAGTTGTTTTTATTATTCCCCACTTATGTTTTTTGACTTAACATTAGATTTAGATCGGCATTTCTAGCCTCTAAGAATTTGGAAAATTATTCGAAGATTCGAATCCCATGAAATGTTTTACTTTCAAAGCTACAAAAACATTTTAGAATAGTTCAGTTTTTTATTATTCCCCACATATATTTACATATATTTCTTGATGTAACATTAGATTTATATTTATAGTTTATATATATCCGATGAAAGAAACAAATAAAATGTTCGAATTTTATAAAATTTTTGTGTTTATTATTTCCCACAAAATATTTAAATATATTTCTCGACCAAGCAATACATTTAAAGAAGCATTTATATAGAATGTATATAGCAGTAAGAGGCCAAGGATGAAAGCCTCTAAGAATTCGGCATATATTCGGTACGTAGGCTTCAATCCGATGAAATGTTTTAATGTCAAAGAGATCCTGATTCGAACATTGGTTTGCTTCAATAAATAAATGTCTGTCCGTCTGTGTGTTTCTACGCAACTAGATTAGTTTAAAATATCTCTTTAAAATACGATTACGTATAATTGATATCTAAAACTAGTGTCTACTCTATTAGCTGAAATCGTGTCGCTGTATACCTAATAACCTGCCGAATGAATGAAAGCGAAAGTTAGGCTCTCGAGTTGCCTGAAAGCTTTATGTATTGCCACCCCGAAAAGCTCTTTTAATTTCGGCCGCTTGTCGGCGTCGTCTCTCTCGACTTTTAACTCCGAACTCTGCTCTCTGGTCTCTGGTTTGGCGGCTGCTTCAGCACAATTTTCACTGTCACAGAGGACAGTCTTCCGCCGTAGTCCTTTCGTGTAATGTGCGCCGTTGAGGAACAATTTTTGCACACCGCACATTGAGTTTTATTTTAGTTTTTCTTAAACACACACACACACACACACTTACACCTACACACACACACACAGTTACACTCACGCATGCACGCACACAATCACACGCATTCCAAAAAATTTTTTAAAACAATTTTATAAACTGAATCTACTACAAAAAAAAAACCTAAAAACAAAAAAAAAAACAAACGAAAAATTTTAAATATTTGCTAAAAGTGTATTTGATATTAAAAAAAAAAAAAGAAAAAGCTAAAGAAAAACAACGACAAACTCGCCCGCTGCAATAACTTACTCAAATTTTAAAACAACAAAATAATACAAAAAAAAAAACAACGGGAAATAGTTCTAACTGTAAATTACAGTGCCTTCGATAAAGTAAACAACAAGGATACAGTCGCTACACTAAACTACAAGAACAACAGCAACAGAAACAGCAACAAACAGGCAAACAATTTTGTTAGCTTTTCATTTCACTCAAGAAGCGCGCAACAATAAAACTGTAAGTTATTACGTATACGCACAGTCTGCATATGTATATGTAGGTACTTATGCATATACCTTTGTTTGTAAGTGTGGGTGTAGTTTGCATGCGCGTGTGTGTGTATCCCGCCTTCTGATGCTACACTAATTGTCTTCACTTTTTTTTTTACCACGCCAAGCTACACTGATACAAAACTTGCACTAAATCCATTATTCATACTTTTCCTAACTTCTTAAAAGCTTTCGATTTTTTAAGAGACTTTGCTATCAATTTTTTCGAAAATTATTTCTATTTGGGTTTCTGAAAATTCAAAAGAAACGCCTTTCAGTCATTTTGAATGGCAACTTTTCTTTTGAGTGTAGTAATTATGGCATCGTTTTTTGTGCGTTTGTGTGTGGGTGGGTGTGGGTGCTGTCTTTGCCCCTGCTGCTCTCTGCCCACGCACTTTTCATTGTTCGGCGAAAAACTTTGCAGAAGTTGCCATTCCCGAAAAAGGTTCGCTTCTTTTTTGGCTTTCAACTGAGAGGCGAAGACAACGGCACTTACACACGCACAGGCACAAACACGAACACAAGCGCACGCACACGCACACGCACACAGCTATGGAAACTTGTTTGTTTGCCTTTGTATTGTGGCAGGCACGAATAAAAGCTAAAAGACGCCTGGACACTCGCACACACACACACACACATTCATACAAAATGTAAGCTGCCAAATCAATAAGGACAGACAAAAGCAGCGGGCTTCTTCTTTGCATGTATGTAAGTGTGTGTGTGTGTGTGTGTGTGTGTATCTTTTGTGTGTGTATCCCGGCGGTATCTGTATGCGTATGCGCCTTGTTATTAAATCACCTGTGGCTGACAGTTTTCATATTAGAGGGCAATAACAACAATCGAATTCATCTCTCCATCTCGCTATCGCTCTTCCTTACATATATTACGTATACGCCTCCCATCTCTCTTATCTCTCTTATTCGCTTCGCATTGGACATTCTTTGTTACAGCAGTTTGAGCAGGTGAAGCTTCTTTATTTCCTTCCTTTCCTCCTTTCTCCTTTCTGTACTCCGCTTTTGTCACCTTTTGTTGCGCCTGCTGCTGACAGTTGAGTGACGTAAATTAATATAGATTTCATTTTGTTTTCAATAAATAGCGTCCTTACAGAGTTGCCATTGTCATCCTTAAGAAGGTTACATCTTCAACAGCAACGAAATTCAAATACACTTTTTATATTAAAAATAAAAACATAACTTTTTTAATCTATTTCCATGCCATGGGAGAGTGTGTGTACTAGGTTTATTTGCAGTCAGTTTATGGATGCAAATTTAGTATGCTGGTTTCTGCATTTCCACCATCCCAGCACAGAGTTAATGACTAGCCAATCCTTGTCTTCACTTTAAATAGCTCTTATTAACCGGCATTCCCCGGGACAAAAGTTTCTTTTCCGCCCTTGAATAAGTTAACTAATTTTTTGGAGAAAAGTTTTGAAAAAGCAAACGCGAACAGGATACAATATCAAAAGTAAAATAATGAATTCAGCGGAATTTCACCAACCCTTTCTCTGGTCTTGAAGCGGAATTTCCAAAGTTTTTATATGAATCATGTATATATTAGACTTTAATAAAGCTTTTTAACAGCTTTTGAAGAGAATTAGTACACGGGAATCTGGAAAATTAGGATTTTCCTTAGAGTACTTTTTACCTCACAATTACAGTTCAAAATTCATTTGAACCCGTTCGGATAAAAATACTAAGAAATTTCATACAATGCTTTTCCCCCACTTTAACGCTCAGCGTTACATAAACCTGGTATTCAAAATTCCCCTTCGTACGTATTATTGCTTGGTCAGTCAGGATAATAAACAGAGTTACTTAAGAAACCCTTTTTGAAGCGAAAGTAACTACAGTCAGCGATGGAGCTGCTGAAAGCGCCTTGCCTTATGCAATGTTTTTGTAAACATTTTTTTTTGTGTTTTGTAAAATACGATACGGCTGTATAAATAAAAATCCAAGTCTCCGAAAATAAAGTTTAATTAGATATTTTAATCGACTTAATTCATATGACTCATTATGCAAAAAATAAAAATTACTCGTAAGGAAAGTACATCGAATATTGCATACCCTTGCAGACTAGATTAACCAATTGAAAATAGCGTTTAGAAACTATCTTCTTATATCTAACAAGCTCCATAGAATAACTTCTGGAGCGATTGTTGGGTTGGCAGACAGACAGACAGTCGGTTGGCTGCATCGACTATGTAGGCATATACTTTATGGGTAAGAGAAGCCTCCTTCGCATAATACCCTCTGCTAGGGCATGCAAAAAATAAAAAAAAAATATGCTAAAGTTGTCAGAGCAAGTTAGAACATCAAGCAATTTACAAAGGATAACCCAACAGGTTATTTACATTAGGCAACAGCCTAAAAGTATGTATGAAAGTGACTTACGCATATGCGACTTTTTTTGGTGGAAGGACTCTGTGACAACATGTGCTCATAGACAGAGGCGAGGGGCGGGAGGTGGGCGCAGTGTTTGCGCCAAGCCACGATTAAATTAACGCAAATTAAGCAGATTAAGCAAACGTCAGTCACATCATCCAGCAGCCGCACAATGAGCACAAAATAAAAGGGAGACAGCAAAAGGCAAAAGCGTTGACGTTGACACACAGCACTCACCTACTCACTCACACTGACACACTCACCCACTCTGTCAAGCAATGGCGGCAGCTGAAATACCACCACCAACAAAATTGATACACACACTACTAGCGTTTGTGTTGACTGCTGCCCGAACCACAGACACTGACGCAAGCAAACGCCAACGCCAACGCCAACCACACATACTTACATATTTATGGGCATACATAAATACATACATATAGGCAAAGCGCGCTGTCTGCCAAAGCTTTTTAACACACATATACACACACACACACACAGAGAGCCGGGCAGCATTTTAATCATTGTTGTACCAGCAGCTGAGGGTGACTCACGCCGCATCACAGTGGTAAAAACGTGCAAATTTGCACGAATTAATTAATAGTAGCGAACCGAATTCGGATCCGGACCGGATCCGTAAACCCATTAAAACAGAATCAGAACCTAAAATACCGTATCCTTACCGAAGCATTGTACCAGTTCTGATTAGGCTCTGAATTATTTCATCTCATTCGGCTTCTCTTTTCTTGCAGTGTTATCCTTCAATATTCTCTTTCAGAGTGTATTTTCTTTAAAGAGTCTCTCGGTTCTTGAGCTTAGGGATCTTTTCTTTCTGTTGCACTTAGCACATACATACAGGGGATCAGGCAACTATATCTTATAGCTGCTCTAGAGAGGAACAATCGCCTTCATAAATGTTTTTATAAGAAAGGCTCTTTTAATTCTCAAGACTTACCACTCAAATTTAAGAGAGACTTTAGTACATTCTCTAAAATTATCAAGGTTACTATTGTATCATAGAAACAATCGGTCAAAATAAATAAATTTATTATAAATGTTAAATTTATTTAACAATTAGCACAAGCAAAATGTGTTCTAGCCAAAAGGTTTTGTTATAGCCAGAAAAACATTTCTAAAATCAGTTTATGGTCAAAAATGAAGTCAACCCTAGTCCTTTAGTCCTGCAGCTTTGGTGCCTGTTTAATCAGTTTGGTCGGGTCATTCGCTCGCTTCTGATAACGATTTCAATTAAAGTTTTTAATAGCTCAGCTTGCTTTTATTTATTACTGTGCTGTGCAGCATCATTTAAAAGTTGTGGGCCAGGATTTCTTATAAATGGTCTGCTTTACCGCACAATTAAGTCTCTGGTTGCTACACCCGCACATTTTCCTGATGGCGTTTAAGCGACAGCAGCGTGCAGCAGCCGGAATGAGTTAGGAGGCGCCAAACCTTGCGGTTGTTTGTCGAGGGCGCAAAGTGCAAGGTTGCCATTCATTTGGCTCGGCAAAATGGGGCACGGCGGAAGGAAGCGCAGCACTAATCTCTGAGTGCGCTCTCTTCGCATTGCATAAGTGTCAGTGTCAGGCTAGGCTTTTGTGGGTGTGTGTGCGTGTGTGTGTGTGTGTGTACGTCTGTGTGTATGGCAGTGTGTAGGTGTGCGTGTACATGGGTATGCATGTGCCTGTCACTTTGTGTGTCCTTGCTGAAACAAAACAAGAAGGAATGCACCATTTAAATATCCGACTAAGAAACACCTCGTACTCAATCGCAGTTGTAAAATAATATATATATATATATTTATATTTAATATTAAAATCCATAATTAAAACCATTAAAAGTTTTACATACGATACTAAATTTTTTGATTTTTAAACTCAGTTTTTAATGGAAAACAATTTTTTTAATTGAATTTAGAATCAAACATTTAAAGTGAAGAGCGAATAGAATTTTTTAACAAAAAACAGTTTGAAGTTTATCATATAGCTTCAAAAAAACTTTATTTGTTTTATTTGTTTAATTTATTTTAAAATATTAGCTTATAAGATGCGATTATTGTATATATAATTTATGTACAACAAAAAAGAAAACTAGAGAATAGTTTTTAGTTTAATAAATCCACCATTAGTTCTAATTAAGTACAGGGTATGAAAGACTGATGATGATAGCATTTTGTTACTTCCTACCTTTTTTTCCTCCTTTTTTTTTTTTGCGTCCATGCAGCAACAGCACCTAGCACCTTTAGTATGCAATGAGGCAGCCAGATAAACGCATCGACAACGATCGGCATCGCCCAGTATTAGTAATACCCGAGTGTGATTAAAGGATGAATAGCAATAACCTGCAGCAATGGTGGGAAAACACATACCGACGACAGCCCGAACTGCAGCCAACCGTCGATAGTAATGTCGATAGTAATATCGATAGTAATGTCCATGCTCTGCTTGAGCAGAACTACTATGGCGTAGGAGGAGGACCAGTAGGCGGGGGCGTCGGTGATCATGGAGTTCAGTTGGGCAGCGGCTCCACAAATGATTTCGACTACGACAACTATGGAAATTTAACATTGATCAATCCATATGACCTTGAAACTGGTGGCGATACGGAACATGCAATTCCATCATTTACAATTTTACTCTTGGCCATAAGCTATGGCCTGGTCGTTTTTGGAGGCGTTGTGGGTAATTCAACATTAGTTCTGACACTTTGTTCGGCTTCTTCGGTGCGATTGCGAAATCCCCTTTTGCTGGCCGTTTGCATTGCAGATCTGCTGGTTACTGGGATCTCTGCCCCAGTAACACTTCTGAATCTGGCCATGAATCGAGGCACTAAATCATTACCGCTCGTACTATGCAAGCTAATCCACTACGTTCAGGTGAGTCTATATTATTTTGCTTACCGAAGGATCACTCCCAACTAGAGCATTCTTACTTCCTAGTGTTAAGAGGTCCTTTCGAATTATCCCATATTTATTATGGTTTTCTCCGCATCCACAGGTCATGCCAGTGGCTGCCAGTACAATTTCATTCTTCATGCTCTCATTGGATCGTTATGCTACTGTCAAACATCCTCGTCTGGCGCAATTACGACAACGACGTTACCTTCACGCTTCACTGGCCATGCTCTCTTGGATTGCTTCAGCAGCTATTTGTACGCCTTTTCTATTTGCTTATAAGATTATAGCCAAGTCAGTGATCATCAAGGGCGCAGGTACAGGCACCACACCAAAACCAATCAGCATCAGCTGCACCTCGGAGCTGGGCGCTAATGCCATGTTCATGTCTTTCATCATATTTCATACGATTGCGGTGTTTGTGCTGCCCGGCTTGGGAGTGCTTCTTAACCACTATGGAGTTCGCCGCAAGCTCTGTGCATTGTCATTGACGGCTCGAGCGGCGCACGGCGAACTGCCGCTGCCAATGCCGATCCTGCGCCGCCAAACTCATATGGTCATAGTTACGGGTTGTGCTAATGCACAACAGGCGGCTTGTGGCGGTGCCACCACTGCAGATGATACATCGAATGGCAATGGTAATGGTGGGGGACAGATAGCTCTCAGTCCTGGCGATATACAATTGCATAATTTACAGCCATGTTTGCCGGGCTCTAGCGCGGCCCTAGAGCCAGGCTCTTACCGCTCCAGCAATCCCATTTCACCCAGGTAAGACAGCCAAAGAGTTCCTAAATTGTAACATAGTCACCCATTGCCGATCTTACAGAGCTATGAGGGAGATCCGAGCCCACTCGCAGAGGCAGCGCATTCATCGTTCGGGTCGAGGTCCTGCCACACCTGGTATACCGCTGCCGCAGACATCGACACTGCGCTCTCGCCGTCATCTGGCCAACATGCTAATTGCTTCCGCCTTAATCTTTATCGTCTGCTGGTCACCTCACGTCTTTTGTATATTCTATAAGAATTTCGGTTATAAGCAATACTGCAGCAAAACTTCCGTCTACTTTAGTCTCTTATTGGGTAAGTCGAAATCAATGTGTTGATCAAGAGTATATATAATTTATATATATATATATATATATATATTTATATATATATTATTATTATATATATATTTTTCTTCACTATTAACAGGCTACTTTTATTCGGCCATTAGTCCGATCATCTATTGGGCCCTGAACCATAACACGCTACGACAATCGCCCTGTGCGCCCATCATCCGGCTGCGCTCAATGCAAAATTTCCTGCGTTCGCGCTTTCGCTCGCACACCGTTCCACCCGCAGCGTCATCCACAAATGAGGCTGCGTTGGGGGCTTTCAATCCCAAACTGATAAAGCTAACTCCAAAGCAGTATAGAGCTCAGGCTTCTTCGCATTATCTCTACTAGTGTGATACTAAACTAAAACTTGATATACATACATACATACATATATTAAAGAAAAAAAAAAGACATATTTTTTACTTATGACCCTCGACCCCAAATCTATTTGCGCTATAAGAAAATCTCTTGATGTTTAACCTCAAAACTCCTCTTTGCAATTACACCCAAAATATACAACAAATATACAAATAAACAGAAGAAATCATTCTTTTCTAATGCATCAATACACATACAGTTTCACATAACATACTTACATAGTTGTTAACGCTTATTTACAACAACTACAAAAGCTTTGCAATACATACAAAATCAAAGAAACCATTTATAAACTCATATAGTGACTTGTTTGAAATGTTGTTTAGTCTTTAAGCTGAAACTGAAAGATATTACGAGTACATACATACATAATAATATTGTACTATGTTCCTTCTCATAGATAAGCAATAAGAAACGCTTTAAGCCAAGTTTAACAAACAAATCAAACTAAACATGATCTAAAACTTAAAACTTAAAACTTAAAACTTAAAACTTAAACCAAAAACAATTAAACAAACTAAAATCAAATACATACCTATTTAAAAAGAAAAACAAAAAACTACTTACATATATAAGAACTAAAACGTAAAAAAAAATGATAAAAAAAGAAAACAAAAATGTAAAAAAAAAAATTGTATATAAATGTGTCGAAAAACATTCTTTCTACACTTTTTCTAACATTTTTAACGTTCATTAACATCGAGTCCCTACGACCTGTAAATTGAACACCTATGCAGTTCAATTTATATGCAATAGAGAGACAATTATATTATCAAAAACTAAAAGTATTTATATGTATATGTATCTTATGTAGAGCGATTTCTTTTTCATTTCTTTCTGTATCTTTTCAATGTTCTTTAGAATAATTTACTCAATTAGAAAAACCATTAGAATATTCTTTGTGGTGTCTTGAATTTCCATGTAGAATGATTCATAACCTATGTTTTAAATTTTATTGTACTTGTAGAAGTCCGCAAGAACAAGAACTAAATCAAAAACAAACTATAGAAGCAACTAAATTTAAGTGAAAAGCGCACTTATCAAACCTATTAATGGGGTATCTGTTAAGACTTTTGTCTGATAAACTTTTACCTGTTAAATGACTGACGCTGTTAGTTGCCTAAACACCACATTTACATTGTCAAATTAAATCAGTCTTAACAAAAAAGCAAAAAAAAAAAAATCAATAGCAAATAACAATAGACAAAAACTGATAGTGTTTATTTTAGATTACATTATTTTCACAACTTAACTTTAGTATTATAATTTTGTACTAAATTTCACAACAACTACAAAAAAACAAAAAAGAAAACAAATCTGAAACTATAAACGCTATAAATATGCCACTATTTAACGGTCGTTTTCATTTTTAAAATATAATCGCTTATCGATAACAATTATTAATAATTGTTCAATCGAAGGCGGGGCTGTATTTGTTGCCTATGGCATAATGAAACCTGGATGACAATGGAATTTCATGCATTAATAATTCATAAGGCCATAAAATAGTTAATTATATGAGCAAAAATTCCAGATGTTGCATAACATTTGCATAAGCAACGAGCCGAATTGAGATGTTCTAAAGCCGAGATTTACAGTCTACACTTAAACGTTGAACTTGACACAAGCTGAAAACAATTAAAAGAAATGCTTTTAAAATATTCAATGATTTGCCTAGCATTGTTGGTGCTATTGATGCACTGCATCACTGCAAGACAGTAAGTTCTTATTTGGATATAATCATAGAATAATTTTCATTCTAATGATCATTATACAGATATCAATTTATACCGGCACGTTGTGTGGATCATCCAGGTGTGGAAACACAGATTGGCGGTCCTTTAAGTCTGTGCAGCTTTCCACCTGGCTATCAGACAGCTAATGAGGAGGATATACAGGCCGTCATTAAGCATATTCAAGGCTTAAATTTGAATTAATTTACGTTTAATTGTAGTTTAGAGAACTTTACACTTTATTTGCATAAACAGAGCATGGTTTAAAGAAATCAAATAGAATTAGCTATAACGTTTTATCTTAATTGCTGGCGCGCTTTATCTGCTGCGAATGTTGCTGCATTCGTTTCTCAATCTCGGGCCTGAAGTGACGAATGAGACCCTGTACTGGCCAAGCGGCACCATCTCCCAACGCGCAAATAGTGTGTCCCTCAATTTGTTTTGAAATTTCCCACAGCATATCAATCTCAGAGGGTTGGGCATCCCCCTTGACAAAACTTTAATAGGGAAAATCAATATTATTTGCATTAAACAATTTTTTTTTTGCTTACCGATCCATGATCTTTTTCATCCAACCAATTCCCTCGCGACAGGGTGTGCACTGGCCACAGCTTTCGTGCTTATAGAACGAAATCAATCGCGCAATGGCCTTTATCACATCCGTGGATTTATCCATTACAATGATAGCTGCTGTGCCAAGCGACGTTTGCGCCGCAATCAAGCCATCGAAATCCATAATCACATCATCACACACATTTTTTGGTATGATTGGAGTGGAAGAACCGCCGGGTATGACTCCCAACAGATTATCCCAGCCACCAATGACGCCGCCACAGTGACGCTCGATTAGCTCCTTTAGTGGAATGGACATTTCCTCCTCCACTGTGCAGGGTCTATTCACATGTCCAGAAATGTTAAATAGCTTCGTACCAGAGTTACGCGTACGGCCAAAGCTGGCAAACCAATTGCCGCCTCGGCGACAGATACTTGGAGCTACAGCAACCGTCTCCACATTAGTGACTGTAGTGGGACAGCCGAAAAGACCCACATCAGCTGGGAATGGCGGCTTCAAGCGTGGCTTTCCCTGTTTGCCTTCCAACGACTCGATAAGTGCAGTCTCCTCCCCACAAATGTAAGCACCAGCACCGCGGTGCATGAAGATATCAAAATCGTACCCAGTGCCGCAAGCGTCCTTGCCAATCAAGCCGGCCTGATAAGCCTCGGCGATGGCCAGCTGCATGTTTGAAGCCTCATTATAGAATTCGCCACGAATGTAAATGTAAGCAGCCTGGGCGCCCATCGCACGACCAGCAATCAAGCATCCCTCAACCAGCTTATGAGGATCATGACGCATGATCTCGCGATCCTTGCAAGTGCCTGGCTCACCTATTAAAAGCATTTAAGCAGATTAAGAAACATTTTTTATGGATCCAAATTCGAATTTCTACCACATACCCTCATCTGCATTTACGACCAGATATTTGGGGCGACCATCGCCTGGTTTGTTCATGAAGGACCACTTCATGCCGCTGGGGAAACCAGCTCCGCCACGTCCACGCAGACCCGAGGTCTTGATCTCATTGATAATCCATTCGGGGCCCTTGAGAACAATCTCCTTAGTCTTGTACCAGTCCCCCCGCTTCTGTGCTCCCTTCAAACGCCAATCGTGGCGGCCGTAAAGATTAGTAAAGATGCGATCCTCATCAGCTAATGGTCCGAATTTGGTTTTTGTCTGTGGAGGCGGTGTGCCTGGTGGAGGCGCTTGCGTGCTCTGTAGCCGGAGCTGCAGACTGGCCGGAAGCGCCGCAACTAGAAGCAAGCAATATGCATTTTTAAAAATCAATTAAAATGCGCAGAAGGTTTGCTGCAGGTTTGTTTTGATGTGCGCAAAAATTACATAAGTTGTTTTGCAACTGAATTTGAGATTGAGAAGCTGGCTGGTGCACTACCAATCATATTTATTGTGTACGGGGCAGGCAACACAGTAGACATTCACAATTTTCACCATATTATATAGCTAAAACGTTTGTTTAATTACCAAATTGCGGTTTTGTTAACAAATTATATCGCACAATTGCAGCCATTTTCGGTAGCACTCGACTGACAGCTGTGATTTGACGTTTGTGCCTAGCGTTGCCACATAGTTGTGCTTTGGCACTTGTTCGTCATCAGGTAATCGAAAAATGTGGAGTACGATCAAACAACCATTGATTTTTAAGATAGTTTTCCAAAATCATAACTTAAAATAAAACTTCGTATATGTATTTTTTATTAAATCTTTCAGGGACTCTTAATGTTGAATCAGTACCAAGAAATTACAATAACGAAGAAAAAGACTGTAAGTAATTCTTGTTATATGTTTTAATTCTGCGATACATTTAAAAAATTAATGAAATTAACTTAATTATTTTTCAAATTCTTTGCTTATTCAGTTGTTTGACATTATTCGTCACAAAACATCAAAACATCGCACTTCTGGCCATCTCTATACTTGGATTATTTGTTATCGATAGACAGAGTGGCTGGAAGTTTCGCTCCTACAACAAACAAAAGTTGCAGGTGACCATCGTTACTTCCATTGCTTTCATTAACAATGGCTCAACAGCCAATTGGCAATGGCTCTGATGGAACCAAAACAGAATTAATTGAAGAAACCGACAGCTCTCAAAATGCCGACGCAACAGACAGTACTCCCACACTACAGCTGCGCCTGGAGCAGCCTCGAGATGAACGCCGAGTCGTCTTCCACGATGGTGTAATAGATAATGAGCATATGAATCGAATGAAATCTAAATGTAAGCATACGTGATGAGTTTTATCTATTCTACAGTACATTTGTATTTAAGGCTGTTGCATCTACAAGAAGCCCTTAGCTTTTGGTGAAAGCTCCTCGGAGGATGATGACGAGTGCGAACATTGCTTTGGCCATCCAGAAAAACGTAAAAAGAACAAGAAACACTCTAACACTGAATCGTGTCCCCTGACCAGGAGACCTGATCAACCTTCCACGTCCACTGAGGAGCACTCACAACAGTCGCCAATCGAGGCACCATCAGTAGTAACTGAAGAAGCACCTGCTCCTGCACCAGATTTCGGAACGACACTGCAACCATCACTATAGCCCACTTGCAAAATAAACGCATACTATTAAGATGAAACGTTTTTACATTTAATCGAACATTAACAATACGAAACAATTTGCAATGCTAACACCAAAATGAGCAGTTTATATAAGTATCTAACTGTTAATGTTGGTAATAGTTGGCAGCACGTACAAGAAAGCATCTCAGTTTTTGGGCTTTAGCTCAAACGATTCGCTGACATTGACGGGTATATTGTACTCGTTTGCCTGGGCTCGGGATCGCCACACCTAAATAAACAAAGTAAGTAAGTAAAAGTAATGGTAAGATAAGATAAAGCAGCATCAGCTTACTTTAATCGTGTAGTCATCGCTGGTAGTCACCAGCATCTCAGAATCTCGTGGATTAAAGGCGACACTGTTAACCACATCTGAGTGCTTGAACTTGGCTAAACTGATGCCGTAATAGCGATCCCATAAATAGGCATGCTGATCCTCGGCGCCACTGGCCACATACTCCTCACAGACGTCCAGAAATATGAAAAAACATTCTGTGCTGGGCGTGTAAGCTTTGTGGGCACGCAACATATTGCCCACTCGCTTCAGTGTCATCAAATCAATTACATGTATATCGATCTCCTGAGCTATTGGTGGCGGCTCGAGAGGATTGGTGATATTATAGTTCTTAGGCCATGGCCGTGTATTAACATAGAGATAACGATGATCCGGGCTCAAGGACATGCCGATAATGTGACCGTGCAAGTCAATAACCTTGTCCACTTGGTCAAAACGATCTTTGACAGACTCATAGTCCCACCAATCGGGATCGTTACGCGGCGTGTGTTGTTGCTGCTGTTCAGCGGCTCGCTTGGCAGCAATACGCTCCTTTAGCGTTGGTCCCGGATCCAGTTTCTTGGGAAAGTATACGTTACGTATGCGCTTAAAACCAATCTGATGTGGCGTGAATGTCTTTGAGCCAGTTGAGAAGATTAAGTATTTGGGCACGCTATTCTCCATTTCGTCATATTCATCGTGGACATCCATGCATAACTCATAATCCTCTTCTGTGTCTGCATCTTCGTTCGCATCCTCCATATCCGTTGCCGCCGCAGCCGCTCTCCTGTACTCCTCCAGATAATGAATGGTGGCATCGGAAGTATGACCGGGTCGTGCTCTTGATCTGCGCATTTGGCTGTGCTCGCTAATGTCCGGCAAATAGTTATCTTCTGGTGTGGCGCTACGAGTTCGTCGCAGGCTGGCGGCATGGGACAAAGGGTTGCCACTTGCCAAGGCAGTGGAAGTTGAGGGCTGGTCATTACCGGTTGTAGCCACCGAGCATGGATCAGGCTCTTCTTGCTTCAATGGATCATTGGAATCATCTAGCCAGGGGCATCTTGCCACCATAATAGCGCGCACTGAGCTGGCATTACGATTATAGAACTTGTACAGCTGGCTCATGATAGGCACATGCTCCGAATCGATTTCCTGATTGGCCTTATTTAGCCACAGCACCGAGGTGCTGACCAAATGCGCCAACCAGTGCAAATCACCCGATAAAAGATATTGATCGCTAAACCAGGTGCCGAAAATATCGTACGGCCTGTTAACGACCCTGCAACGCAAGTGAGATTCTGTAGCACCCAAATAGAACACAGCTATCTCACCGGAAGTGCTCTGGGGAGAACCAAAATGAACGCCAGACACCAGGAGCAGGGTGTCGCTTTGATTGAACTGGGAATACTGTGTGTACTTCCAGCTGAACTGTTTCATATTGTGCGCATATTTTTCTGAAAGTTGAAAGAAGATTATCCAACAATTCAAATGGAACTGAAAGCCTATACAATTTACCTGTACATGGATGTTGTGCGTTCCAAATAATCACATAGCCATCCTTTGAGCAAGTGGCAAACATTTCACCATTGTGAGCAAAACTCACGTGCAGCACCTGATGCGTATGTCCATGATTGTGCTCGCTGCTTGGCTCTAGCCGCTGCGCCTGCACAAATGGAATACGAGTGCTGAGACGTTGATATTCGGCACGCCAGCTGGCGGCGCCTGGCTTGAGCGGTATGCTGGGCGAAGCCCTAAAGTTTTCTTGAAACTTTTGACGCCACAGCAAATCATCATTGGCAATCGCATTCCAGCGACGGCAACACAAGCTCGCCTGGATCAAATCGAAAACATTCAAACGGGAAAAGATTTGCAAAAGTGCTGGCTCTGGCAAAGCCCACCATCCAACTTTGTCAGCATCGCAATCGATATTACTGTCAATGCTCTTCTCTTTATAACCTTCTGCATGAGCAGCACCAGCAGCACCAGCAGCAGCACCAGCAGCAGCGCTAGCATATGTGTTTGCATTGATCACCAATCGTGCCTTTTTGAAGGTCAATTCCATTTGAAGACAAAAATTTTTATACGTAGCCTAGTTTCGTACGACTGCAGCTGAAACTGCTGGTTGAATAATGTTTTATTATTTTTGTAGCGACTTATGCGTAATAACTGGTTATTTCAACCTTTGTTTATTGCTGTTGTTGTTTAATTTAACGTTAGAAATTGAAAATAACTTTCTCCCCTGTGGTTTTGTTGTTGCACACCAAACAGCTGTCAACAATCAAACACTCATCTCTACCACTGACAGCTGTTGAGTTAATCGTTATCGAAGATTTCAAATAAATTAAATAATATAATTGAAATAATAATAATTGAAAAAAACAGCAAAAAATACAAAGTTTTTTATTTTTATTTAAGATTAAAATTTATAAATATTTATTTTGTAATTTTATTTAATTACTTGATCATTAAGAAAACAAAGTCTTTTACCTAGCATGCCTTATCGAGATATCAATACTACAGTTTTTTAATCCCTTATTTCTAGGGCAGTTTAAGTATGTGATCCAGTCGGTTTCAACATACATATGTACTGCCTGCACCATAAAGGTTAAATTTTCAATTATCTATATAAAAAACAAAGACTAGTTCGCTTAAAAATCTTTCAACGGACAAATAGGTGGATATGGATATATTTCTTTCCCGTAATTTTGACCTTAAATAGTGTATTATGCTATGTTGAAAAACTCTTGTAATTCCAGGGTCGATATAATTTTGTTCAAAAGTGATAAGAAGCATTATCTTCCAATTGCAAATCACAATAATTTACGAATAAGGTTTAGGGGTTTAAACGTTGATTAGATAAGAATTTTGATGTATTTGTAAAAATATAAAATTTTTATTTAAATAAACAATTTTCAAATATTCTTAAGCTTAACATTGCAATGTTCAATTTCTTTATGCTAAAATCCACATGTTTGATTTTTACATATATGCTTGGAAACGTCTATAAAAAATATATTTATATATAATAAACTTTTTTTAGGTTTTAAAATCACTGCAAAAAATCATGCAAATTTAAAATATATTAAAAAATTATCTACTTGGAAAACATGCCGCCAATTGGTACCACATTAGCGAATGGAATGGCCTCTTCCTCAGCAAACGCTAAAAAATCAATACCATAGTATTGAATGAGTTTTGTGAGCATCTGAACATCTCCCTCGGCCTGATGGGCAGTTGCTGCAGGTAGCCCAAATGTGCTCTCAAAGAGATTAGCCAATCTATAGCGTCCGCGTGGTGGAAACCGCTTAGTTTGCGCACAATTTAAACCCCTAAACAGCTGACGCCGTGCGTGCAGTTCTTGAGGTTTTTGCTTGACTATTGGAACATCTTCAGTGCTGAAACCATTTAAATATTTCCGTTTATACGCTCTTTCTGCCCGTGGCAAGGTTGGACGCTTGGGGGTCGTATTGTTTAATGCCTCCCAATCTATTGTTTTAAGAGAGCCGCCTGATAGCTCTGAATCCAGCTCTAGTTTTATTTCCGGTTCCGATTGCAGCTCAGTTTCTACTTCCAGTTCAATTTCCGGTTCCTTTAAAGAAGTCGGCACAACCATTTGAGCATTCCGCATATCATCGATTTCCATAAATGCTCGCAAAGAGTCCAGACAAAGCATAGAGCCGGGCAACTGTATATTTAACTTATTAAATGTTTGCCTTATAATGGGATAATCAAATTTCCAGCCATTATGTGCGATCAGACAAACCGGAGCGGGTAAATGTTCAAGAAAATTCAATATCATATATCCCGCATTCTCGTTCAGCTTCGACTCGCGTTCCAACAAATAATTGTCTAATCCTTAAACAGTAAGAAAATCAAAAATAGCAGGGTTTTTTTTTTTTTTTTGAACCACTTACCAGTTATGTTCTCAGCAACCGGCTCTATCATCATTGAGGGCTGAAAAAGTAAATTTAATTTGTGCAGCACTCTTGGCGGTAATGGTAGCTTCCTGGGTAATGGTGACGCCAGCTCGTCAAGTAGTAGATCCGCCTCCTCCTCAAGTCGCTTTTTTTCGTATTCGTTTAATGTGGCAGGATCGAAGGCGTATATACATAGTTCGGTGATGCTAACTTTATTATTTCTATGCTCGGGTAGGTTTGATGTCTCCAGGTCGATCACTGCAAATGTGGCGATTTGGGCCCGTGGCTCATTAACGGGCTCCATTTTAGGTGCATTTGGATCCATTGTTAGTTGTCAAAGACATCACCCAAAAAATAGAGCGCTATGTGTACTTATAAATGTAGCGAAGGCAAACAACTAAAACTATTCACAATGTTAATTACACAATTTATCGACCAGCCACCACGCACTATCGATAAAATTCCAGACCTGCTGATTTCAAATAAACAGTCGTTTTAATTGCGGACCATTCGCATTTGAACATAAAGAAGTACTTTAGTTAAATATTTAGTTTTTTTCGTTAATGCTGCTAATTTTCTTTAATAATTAATAATTAACAAGCTCGTTTTATAAACAATTAGATTAGATTAAATAATCTGATTAAATTTTTACCTGGAATAGATAGTCACTCTTTACGTCACATAAGCAATGCGATATGTAGTAATCGCGAGGAAATTATTATACAAGGGTATAATATATATTAACATTGAAAAAAGAAGCAATATATATTAAAAGTGGGACTTTTGGAAATAGGTCTCTTACAATAATTAGAATGTAACCTGGAGCTTTACTCTAATTTCTGTATAAATAAAATTAGGCTTTGTTGAACTTACTGTTTGCAACCAAAACTGGTAACATTTTACCCATATGCCATATATATTAATTGATCCTTTTAATATTTTGAAAGTCGTTTTATTAACACAAAAAAAGAACAAATGTGCGAATACATAAATTTATATTTATTTTTAGCAGATACGGTACTTAAAACAATTTATGGCGTACAAATACTTGAAGGATTTTGAACCCTTGCGTGTCAATAATTTCACAGACACACTAACAGATGTTTGCATATATATTCGAGCAGGTGCAAATTACTATGGCATATCTCTTGTTTTTTTTTTAAACATGCCAGAACCATTCACATGGCTTCGTTACGATCGCCTGCGCCCTCATTTGGAGCATCACGCTTATTAGCCGAGAATTGCAAATAATCCGTGCGTGTTGCTGCCTCGTATTCCTGGACAAGGCAATCCACTGTTTCTCGCGATTCGTCCAATTCGCTTAAATCATCCTTGAAAATATCCTCGCGGCGAAATTGATCTAGGAAAGCGCCACGCCTCCGCAATTTGTCATACTGGTTTAAGGCACGCTCAAAAAGCGAACAAATGCTCGTATGATTGGCCAACATTAATCCTGATACCCTGTGATTACTCGTCACATAGGGGGAGGACCGCGATAATGCCACCTGTATAGAGGTTGGACCCCAGGGTATGAATTGCGCCAATTTACGCTCTCTTATGCGCTGCAGCGATTTGTGCACCTGTGTCGGATCCACCTCACCCTGTATTATATTCAGTATGGATATGTAGCAATGATGATTCGCCTTGTCCGGTCCCGTGGATACCATCATATTCTTAGGTTGCAGCAGCCTTCGCATCACGTCCAGCACAGTGGTCTTCCTTACGTTTACGGTCTGGTGTGAAGTTAATGGATTATGCTAAAATAATTGTTTTATACGTATATATTCAGTGAAGATGACTTGACAACACATCTTAAATCGATTTAGATGCATCCAATAACTATACTTAATAATATACTGCACATCTATAAAATTTCGTGATTTTAAGCTTGAGCCATTTACTTCAAGTTCAACAATAAAATGGAAGTAGTGAGTAGCATATATGAGAGGAGGAATGAGTGAATGAATGAGTACTAGGCGTCAACTAATTGTGCACTTTAAAAAATGTATAATAAAATATATATATAGTAAGAGTTTATAAAAAAAACTATCACGATACCGTATCAAAAAATAATAAAAATTGTATTACTGGTGTTCTGACAGAATCTAAACTTGTTGTCGTCTTGATTATTAAGTAATACAAGTTTTTTAGTGCCGCAGATGGATAGATAGATTATGAAATTCAAAAGAAATGTATGAAGCATATTGGTACTTAAATGAATTTTCATGGTCAGATAATATATACATGATAATTCAAAAATTATGTCTCTACTGAGAAAATGTCAAGCTTGGTTAGAATATATAGAAAATTCAATTAACTTACATTATTACTGAGATTAGAATCACTGGTCAGCGGTGTATACCCGGTCATTAGGAAGTGGAGCTGAGGTGTAGGTATTAGAGGTGCCGTCAGTCCGATAAGATTGTTATTCATATACGAGGGATAACGCAATGTGGTTGTGCTCACGCTCATGATGGTCGAGACGAGAGTATTGATTTGGGTAAATGTTGGATTCTGTATATGCAGACGATCACAAGCAATACGATTTAATGCCGTATTATCCAGTACAACAACGCAATCCGCCGCGGTGGTCAGGCGTTTTAGCGTTAGCATGGAGTTATATGGTTGGACAACAACATCACTTATTTCGTCCTGATTCGGAAATACACTGTATGTTTGTATAAGTTTCTTGGGAAAACGGTCTGCTAGGCGTTCCATTAAAAATGAGCCCATGCCGGAGCCAGTCCCGCCAGCTATGGAATGACAGAGCACAAAGCCTTCAAGCGAATCGCTGCCATCCGCCTCCCGATCAATTATATCAAATATTTCCTCCTGCAATTTCTCGCCTTGACCATAGCCGGATGCCCAGTTATTGCCAGCACCGCCGCCATGCTTGGACAGGTATACGTTCTCGGGATTGTAGAGCTACACAAATGACACAGAAACTTTAGAATACTGAAGATAAATAAAGAATTCTTAATAAAATAATGTAAAATGCAATGTTAATTTTCCCGAATTTTCCACACGTAGTAGAACTTTTAGTTCTACTTCTTGAAAGGCTCTAGAATCAAACACCTTTTGTACAGCCCTTTGTACAAACTCAAGGGTTCACGTATTCTATAAGGATCTACCTTGGAATAAGCAGATGTCATAATGGTGTTAATGACGCGGGGTTCCAAGTCGAGCAACACGGCACGTGGTATATAATGATCATCATCCGCCTGATAGAAGAAGACATCCTTGCGATCCATGCCATCTGTGGCAAAATCCTCGAGCACGCCGCTGGGGGAGATGCCATGCTCCAAGCAGAGTCTTTTCCAGAACTCAAAACCAACTATAATTACAAAATACATATGAAATATAATTAAAATAATAATTATGGAGTTAAACGCACTTTGATTGCCGCACTGGCCAAGCTGCAGCGTAATTATCTCGCTCGGCATTTTTCTGATTTCGATTTCGTTGATGACTGATGCTTCAAATGGTTGCTTCTAAATTTCTTTTTTTTTTTTTGTTATGTGTGTTGTGTACGCTTTTTGTGTGTATGCTGCTAAGCGCAGTTCAATTTATATTCTCATTACACTAAATACAGTCAAAATTTTTGACAAAACCAATTGTTTATAGTAAAAAACTTAAATAAAAGTTACAGCGGGTAGTACTGAAAAAATAACAATCGATCAAAGAATCGGAGCTATCGTTGGTTAGATATCAGCTTGCACTATCGATATACTTCATGACTATCGATAAATCAGAGCAAACTTTTCAAAAAAGATTGTTATTGAAAATACCGAAAATTTTTAGATACACAGTAAGAAATAGATATGTAAAATTGAAGTTTTAATGGTTAAAAAGCTTTTATCTTAAAAATAATATATAATAAATATTCATGTTCCTAATAAGAAATTAAACATTTTATAAAATATTTAGGTTATTAAATACAATTACAAGACTATATAAAATATAAATTATAACAATGAAATATACTTTTAAAAATCGACCATTTCCGATAACTTATTTATTTAAAGCAAAATAACCTTACAAGTGAATCAAATTTCACATATACAAACATTTTTACCATAAATTACACTTTTTTTAATTAATTCTTTAAGTACCTTTTTGTAAGAGTATAGGAAACAACTACGGTTTTGGGAATAAATGAATGAATAGCTATTTAAATTAATCGAAAACTCTTTGGTTTGTCCACTATCGATGATTATCAAACAATATTTCACGCGGGCTAAAAGAGGGCCGGCTTTTGATGGCATTGCCATTGCCCGCGCAGTGCTAATAGTTGGTTGTTGTCTTTGACATTTGGCTCAATTAAAGTAGAGAAAAATAAATCTAAAAGCAAAAAAAAAACAAACAGGAAATTGTTTGAAATTTCTATTAAAAAGTATAGAAAAAAGCAATAAAGAAAATAACAAAAATGCCTCGTGCAAAAGTGCAAAAAAAGCCAACGGCGGCTGCAACTGAGACAAATGGCAATGATGCGTCTTCAGTTGCAACGGAGAGCGTCATTAATGACGTCGTTGTTGATGCTGCTATCAAACAGCCAGCCAAAGGCAAAGCGCGCGGTAAGAAAACGGCAGCTGCAGAAAACGTAAATAAGTCAGAGGACGTTTCAGCTGCTGCTGTGGTTCCTGTAGTTGTTGCCAAGAAGCAATCGGCGCGCGGCAAAAAGAAGGTAGCTGAGGAGGAAGTGCAGCAGGCTACAAATGGCAATGAGATGGCAGCTGAGAGCCTTACTGACGTCATAAAAGAGAGCAAAGGCAAATCGCGTGGCAAGAAAGTAGCAGCTGCATCAGAAGTTCCCGAAACTGTTGTTGTTGCTAAGAAACCTGCATCAAAAGGCAGAAGAAAGGTATCCCAGGAGGAGCAAGAAATAGTGGAGGAAATGGAGCCTATTAAGCCAAAAGGACGCTCCAAGAAGCCGGCCACAGAGGTGAGTGAAGAAGCGACAGTAAGCAAAGTCAAAACCACGAAATCGCGCGCTAAAAAAGAGAATATGCCGGTGCCAGAGGAGCCCGTGGTGGAAAAATCTGCAGCGAGAGGTCGCAACAAGAAGGAGCCAGTAGAAAACGATGAGCCTGAAGGCAGTGCCAAAGGCAAAGCCAAAAAGGAAGAAACAGCAGCAAAAGCGAGTACAACAAAACGTGCTCGGGGCACTAAGCGACTGGCAGATACAGAAATAACAGAAATACTGGATGAAGAGGAAGAGCAACAGCAGCAGCCTGAAGCAAAGCCTGAAGCAACCAAGAAGCGTACAAAGACCTCAAAGAGTAATGATGAGAATGTTGAAGTTCAGGTCAAGAAACGCGCAAAAAAATCCTCAACAGAAGAGCCACAAGAGGAGATTGCTGAAACTCAAGCGCCCGGCAAGAAACGGGCACCAAAACAAAAGGACGTTGAGAATGTGCCTGTGCCAGAGACCAAAACAGGTAGGAAAAAAATTAAAAACAACAAATAAATAACATTCTTTAGAGCACCGAAAGATTATATACCCTTGTAGTCCGTTGTATATAGAAATATATATTTGTTTTATAATTTGTTTATCAACTGTTTCAGCTCAAGTTAAATTTCAAATTTAATCCGGTTCGGTTCAAAATCGGTTTGCCCGTTTATATATAATCTTCAATTATATTTGCACAAATAAATTTCTTTTATATTTTTTTTTGGAAAGTCAGAAAAAATATAAATATTCTTTACAATTGTTATTATTTAGGGTGTTGAAAAAAGTTGAATTGCTCGTAGGAGATTAGCTAAAAGTCATTTCCTTACAGCTCGTAGTCGCAAGCGGCAAGCGGCTGCTGCTACTCATGATGTGGAGGATGAGGCCCCGGTAGATGATGAAGCAGAAGGTTCAAGAAGTACGTTAATGGAATCCGGCTGTCACGTAGCGGTATTGAAAAGTTTGCAAAATGTGCTCAACTATTGTTTTCCAGCGTCCAAGGCCAAAAAGTCAGCAAAAGATAAAGCAGAGACGCCGGCTGCTGGCAGCTACGATGAAAGTCTTTTTGCCTCTCCTGAAGATAAGACATTTAATTTGAAAATCTCCAGCTGGAATGTGGCTGGATTACGGGCCTGGTTAAAGAAGGATGGTCTCAAGTTTGTGGAGTATGAGGAACCGGACATCTTTTGTTTGCAGGTAAAATAAATTGGATTCATATCAGGTTTTCATATCGGTTTCACAAATGAGAATCTTGCTTTAAAATATTTTAAAACTTATTAAAACTTCTCCATTCTCCATCCTCAAAATATCATTGTCCATACTAGAATTAATTTTCGATGACTTTTCTAAGCACTCTGAAAAAAGTTCTTGAATCAGTTTTGGTTTTTTTTTTAATAACAATTTTGGTATGGAATTAGTCCTTGATTCAAACCCATACAAAGCCAGCAATGCAATTAATAAAACTTTCCATTTAAAGGAAACAAAATGCTCCAACGATCAGTTACCGGATGAGATGACACGTCTGCCCGGCTATCATCCGTATTGGCTGTGCATGCCGGGTGGCTATGCGGGCGTTGCTATCTATAGCAAAATAATGCCCATAAATGTAGAGTATGGTCTTGGAAGCGAAGCGTTTGACGATGTGGGACGTATGATTACGGCCGAATATGAGAAATTCTATTTGATCAATGTATATGTGCCAAACTCCGGACGAAAATTGGTCAATTTGGAGCAACGTATGAGCTGGGAGAAGCTATTCCAAGGTTATGTACAAAAATTGGATGCACTGAAACCTGTGGTCATCTGTGGCGATATGAATGTTTCTCATGCCGAAATTGATTTAACTAATCCAAAGAGTAATTCACGCAACGCTGGCTTCACCAAGGAAGAGCGCGACAAGATGACAGAGTTGCTTTCCCTCGGCTATGTGGATACATTCAGGCATTTGTATCCCAAGCGCACGGGCGCCTATACCTACTGGACTTACATGGCCAATGCACGTGCCCGAAATGTCGGCTGGCGCTTGGATTATTGTATTGTCTCCGAGCGTTTTATTTCGCGCATTGTGGACAATGTCATGCGTAGCCACTGCTTGGGCAGCGATCATTGTCCCATAACGGTCTTTTTAAATGTTTAAAAACATACACATACAAATACCCATTCATCATCTGTTTGTCTACATTACTAATTTACGTTATTTTTGTCGGTGTCTACTTATAATCATTATCATAAAATTCTTTCTGTTTTTATTTTCTTTTTTTGCGCCTTGCGCGCATATTTATTGGTATTATTAATGCGCGTTTTCCTGGCGCATCTTTTTTTTTTTTTTTTTTTTGTAATTGATTAATCATTATTAGTATTAGATTCATATGTAAATGCTTAAACATTCGACTATATTTTGTATTTCAATAAAATTATAATAATAATAATAAAACTCAACTACAAAAACTTTGGATACGCTCTTTAATTTCATATATTTCGACAATTTTATGGCAATTTAGGCACGATTATGATCCGTTAAAATGATTGGCAGCTCTGACTGTACTTTCGTTCTAATGCTGTAATCAAAAAAGTGTGCAAAATATTTTATATATATATTTTATTATAGTGAATCCAACAAATTCTTATCACATTTTCAACATTTGAAGTTTCAGTAAAGTTAAATATAAACAGCTAAAGGGAAAATCATAATAAAAATAATAGGAATAGAAGAGGGCTTATTAATAAAATTATGTTCATCCTCGCAGAGGATATCATAATTTCATCCTATGTAATGCATGGACGGGGACATCTCTGATCCCACCAAGCACAAATATTACTGGCAAGGACAAAGAGCCATGGTCGTCTGACCGTCTCTTTCCATACAAACCAGTCTATCAGTTTTTCAGCTGGGTAAATTAAATTTGCAACGGAGACTTCATTTTGTTGCCTATATGCAGGAAGTGGCAGTATCAGAGAACTATAGCTTATAGCTACCATAGAAAGGAACGATCGGCTTAAAAGGTTGTTGCAGGAAAGACTTTCTCAAGGCAACATAAGGGACTTTTATAGTTTATGGCACAATTTCAGAGTTAGAGGTAATAAAATATATTAGATCGACTCGAAGCTGCCAATCAGTCGATATTAAAAACAAGATCTATTTCAGCATTCACGGAACATGCTTTGTTTTTGTAAATAATTCGGCTATAAACAAAAATTATTGAGTTATTAAATTGTTTTATAGGTTGTTCACTTGGGACGCGACTAACTCGTGAACCGTTTCAATGAATTAAGATCGAAGGATTTGCTGATGGCTAATTTAAGTAGAATTTATGAACAAAATTAAAACATTTAAAAATTGGTCAGGAGTGTCAGTAATTTAATTGGTTCAGTGCATTATTCGGTTAAATGAAATGGGTTCTGTTCAGAAATGGTTTGCTAATGATCATTTTAGCCTTAAACTCGTATGAATATGGCGCATAATAAAAGTACTGTTATAAAAGTATGGTAACGGTAGTATAATAGGCTAACTTCCGCCTTTTATAATTGTGCCTAGCTTTTGTTTTGTTCAACGTTTAGTTGGCGTTGTTTTATACTTTAGAAATTAATTTAATTATGTAATACTTCTAGCTGTTCCAGTTTATTTTGTGTACTGATTCATTTAGTGTATGAAATATAAATCGCTCGTTATAAATTAAAGTATCCGTTTTTTTGTATATCCCCCAATTATTATATACACGGTATTTTAGTACGAAAATAAAAGAAATGTGTCCCAATCAGGAAGTGGATCGCAGTCTGCTGCCCGACTCCCGCATTGCGGATCGCGTGTACATGTATTGTATGCTGGATTATTTGCATTCGGAGGGGCGGCGGAGCGAGGAGGTGGATGACCATTTACGGGAGCGCTATGAGATATTTTGCCAGGTGCTGCATAACTTTCCCATTCCGCTGCATAACCTACACATGGCGCTTAGTGAAGATCTCGAGGTGGAGAACGACTTTGAGAGCCTCTTTGATGCACTGCAGCAACAGCAACAGCAGCTACGAGCACAACTACAGCAGCCGCAAGAGCAGAGTGTTAACACCACTGCCTTAGGTAGTGTGGGATTAGGTAGCAGCAGCAGCAACTCTACATTAAGTTCCAATTTTTCCGAAATCTGTGAATACTACGAGGATGCGGTATGCACTGCCTTGGCCCAGCTGGGCGGCCATCCAGGCGCTACAAATGACTTGGCCCGAAACGAAGAGGGTAGCAGCAATAATTAAACTAATATTCAGTTTGTACTTCTTTTTTGTAAAAGTGCAATAAATGTCGTTAAACGTAGCAAAAGTAAAATTAACCATTAAATGTAGCTAAAAAAGAAATTACCCTAATACAAACATACATACATATATATACATATTTTTATGTGTGTTCATATATGTACATATATACATATGTATGTGTGTATGTGCATAGATATTTACCCCGTAAATGTTTGCGTAATAAAACATTTTAATGTGCTTTTGTGGCAGTTGTTTTCATGCTTAAAAAAGTGGAACCAGCCGCGCTCTGGTCACTCGGTCGCTTATCATTCCAAAATGATCTCATTCATAAAAAATATTTTATTATAATCGCATAAAAAACAAGTAAAATGAACTTGCGCTGCAGAAGAAAGCACCGGCCAACTAGAATTCTATGGATGCGCTACAATCCTCAATAGTTTTATACTTCCTATTTTTAAGTTTCAAATCTAAGCTTGTTTGTTTTAGCGGAGTATTAAAAAATAAGATCTTTTAATTTTTTAAAAATCTATTTTATCATATATAGAATATAAGAATATGTATACTTCGATTAATTTAAGGACTTTTCATAAATAAAAAATTCTAAGCGCCTGAATGTACTGAATATTTTTAGCTACTTTAGATCACAGTACAAAAAGGATTGAGATTTAAATTTGAGGATAAAATAAAGTAAAGAAAATCCTAATTAATACTTGAAAATGCTTGAAAATGTATAGATTAGCTTGAAAATATCGTATTGTAGTAGTGTTACTAATTTTAATATTTTTTTAAATATACATATAGTAGTATAGTAGTATATAGTAGCTACCAATGAATTCCGTTTCGCGTATTTAAATTCAATTAGAATATGTAAAAACATACATTAAAAGCATAATATAATTGAATAATTTTTAAAAATTATGTATATTATAAAGTTGCAAATTATTTTCTAAATAAAGTAGCTATCTATAATTTGGGATTCATTAATTTGAAAATATTCACAAATTATTTGCAATTACTGGAAAAAAGTGCAGCTAACTGTCGCATCATTAACTTTTTCTGCACCGTTCAAGCAGGCTTATATATATATATATATATATATATATATATATATATATATATATATAGGTAATACTACATATGTATATACAGATATATATATATATATATATCTAGTATTACCTATGTGTTAGTAGATAGATTTATAGGTAAATACTCGACCACAGTTCTGTAATGTGTGTTAAAAACTGCATCTAACCAGATGCATATAAAAAAACCGCTAACAATGAAATATACAACTAACTAACTAATGACGTTATGATCCACATTCTATATGAAAACTATATAATATATTATGGTATCACACATAAAACACATTCATCTGCGTGCCTGAGTATCATAGCCATAAAACAACAGGTAAAAGTGCCCTTGTTGAGACTACTCGACTTGGCTATACTCTACAGCTCGCTTTTACATATATAATTATGTATATATTCTATATATTTAGCTTAAGATTGAATTGTTATTTTTGGCTATTAACCAGATTTTTGCTCAAAGCATTCAAGATAAGACTGCTCTCAATTTAAGACCAATCAAGCTTCTTTTTCTCTCCGTGTATATATACAGAGAAAAGAATATTGTATATTATTAATAAGGATAGATTAAAAACAAACGATCCTAATTATCACTTCTATCAATAAAACTTAATCAGAACGTTTAAAATTCTCATAGTTCTTTTCCGACTGTAAGACTCCGTGGATCGTGTGCTCCAGCTGACTGAGCTATAGCTGATCAAGAATATGTATAGCTAATGGCATTGTATATGTCTTTTTATGCCCATTACATAGACAAGCACAAAGAGAATGTACTTTTATTACTGCATAGAGTTAACAAAAACTATCTCTGTATCTAGAAATAAACAAACAAAATGACAACCTGGAAATGGTCGCGAATTGAGACCAAACTGTCATAAAAATCAGTTAATAACCAGAGACCAGTAGCCGTAGCCGCAGTCGTACCCCCAACTCCCAACCTTTCCCATCTGGCCATAAAATTTCATTTTCATTTGGCTATACGATCTTTAGTGGCAGATCGGTACTCGCATCGTTTAGTCGAAAAAGTTTTGTGAACGCGCACGGTTCGGAAATATCGGAAGTTATTGTATACGGTTCCATTAAGTGTGCTATTATAATAATAATTTCAATAAAAACTGCAAGTGTTTTCCAAAAGTGTATTAATAATGAAAGCATTCTTGGCATTATTCATAATTTGCAATATATTTGTAAGCGTCCGAACTGAAGCCGGCGAATTTGGTAGGTCGTTTTCAATCTTCAATCTTGAGTCAAGATATTAATTTGACTCCTAAGGATCTGCTTTCTCAAGCACGATCGGATTATTTAATGAATGAATTAAATAGAGTGTATCTAAAATTTCCATAGTTTTTTTAATGGATTCAAAATATTAATTTCAAGTGATATCAGTCCTAAGGACCTGACTTTTTAAAGACGATCCGATTATTTAATGAATGAACTAAATAAGTACAGTGTATCTAAAATTTGAATAATTATTTTGATGGAAATACTTAAAAAGTTACTGAAAAATTTGTTATTTACTAATAACACTTATTTATGGGCAGGTGTTCTACAGAGAACTAAACACTCTAGAAAATATATATTTATTTGAAATTAATAATTAAATAATGGAAAGCAATCAACAAATGTGTATGCATTTACTTGGAAAATTAAGCAGAAATCTTTATAGTTTCAATACAAGTTCGAAAATAAAATAACCAATAGCCAAATAAAAATAAAAATCGAAAACAATAATAATTATTTATTTATTATTTTTTAACATTTTATTGTTTGACATTTTTAAAGTGTAAAAAAAACTATTAGGGGAATACTATCTTAATATTAATAGTTCCTTCATCATAATCCTTATAATGATCCACATAAAAATCCTTAAATCAATCTTGATATTACCACAGAAAAATTAGTGATACCACCGACCTATGGAGGAGTATCGAATGGAAATACAAGTGCCAGTCACTCAGTGGCTGCTCGCTCCTATATCGGTGGTTCCGGAACCAGCACGGAGTGTTCCTTTGGAACTGAATGCACACCTCTCCATGACTGCACAGCCATGATATATGAGGTGGCCAAGAATTGTTTTTATGGTGATAAGTCACTCTACTGCGGAGGCGGCGAGGAGATGCCCTATGTCTGTTGTCCAAGCAGTCCGCTCGAGAAAAATCAAGTGTGTGGCAAATCTCTGGTGCAAGGACATTTCTACAAAGGACTTGGATCGTATCCCTTTGTGGCACGCGTGGGATTCAAACGTAAGTGGATTGTGGAATATATCCGAAGGAAATTCGCATCATTTTTTATCTAAGTTTATAACTTAATAAAGTTCTGGCATAGATAATTAGGATAAAAATAAAGGATAACTTTCCTCCTGCCAATTTCAGATATTAATACGGGCGCTTTTGCCTATCCCTGTGCTGGATCGATTATTGCTCGACGGGTTATTCTTACCGCAGCCCACTGTGCACTGGCCAAGGCCGATGGCCATCGGCTGTAAGTATGCCAGCCTTTCTATGGATGCCAATGCTCAGCCAATTGTAGCTATCTACAGAGTATTATCTGGACTTTCCCTTTTTTCCCGTTTTGCAGTTCATCTGTGCGCGTGGGCGAATATGATACGTCAAGTGATCCGGACTGTGCCAGCACGGGTTTCTGTGCACCCCGCTCGGTAAATCATGCCATCAGCCATGTGATTGTCCATCCAGACTATAAACAAGGCCAATATCATCATGATATTGCACTGCTGGTGCTCAAAACGCCGCTCAACTATTCGGGTGAGTACTGCCCCGGGCCAGGGTTAGAAGGGGTTACTACTGCGCGGGGAAGGCTCTGGTTACGCTTCGCAGTGTCAACGTTAATTAAAAATCGTTTTGCTCTGTGATATATTTCTAGCAAGTTCAAAAATGTCAACTGCTCGCCCCCCACCTCTATGATGCACATTGCATGCCGCTAATTTGAGGTTAGGGCTCTCCATTTCTGTTTCCATCACCCATTCCAAAAGGGGGGGTTTGTGGCAACAGTTAATTGCCCGACGTTGTGCTTTATTGTGTGTTTAGTGTACCAAGTAATGAGTTGACTACTGAAAATTTGTTTTCGATTTTTCGTTCTTTGTTTTTTTTTTTTGGCTACAGTTCATTGGGTGCGGACTTTGGCTTGATATATTTTTGGCTATATTTTCGGCTATTAACGCTAGTCGGCTATGCAAAATAGAGAAATAATAATTAAATACTTCAACTATGGTTTATAGAGTATAATAATTTTGAGACAGTAGTAGCCAGAGCTAAGCTTAAAGACTTATGATGATTGTGATAGAACAACAGCTCTGAATATGTCATCTCTAGTCTCTTCGATACAGTAGAACTTCCATATAAAGATTGAGGTGTACAACGAATTTTTTTGGAATGTTTTTGTTTATTATATCCGTTCAGTATCAAGTTTTCTCTTTAATCTTATTTTGCTGCTGCTGCGAATTAAAAACAGCCTTCAATACGCACCATATTGATGTTATTGACCGACAGAATTATACCCTATAATTTTGCCAACGAATATAAATTTGATGAAATTTAATGAAAATGCAATTTATTAAATATATTATTGTAAATGTAAATTAGTATAAATTAAATTAATATTTTCTAAAATCAACACCTTATAAATTTTAAGCATTAAACCAATTTTTAGCCTTGCTTCTGACTAAACTATTTTAGTGATAAATTAAAATTATATTATTGCCAAATTTCTTTTTCGAAAATTCCGACTTTGATTTGGAATATTTTTTTTAATGAAAAATTTCCGTTTTATAAATGCACACAGTACACTTCATCACATTCCAGCTTAATACAGGGTATTAAGGCTTCGGCACGCTGAAAATGGGCGTTTCATACTTGTTTTCAATTGAAATTTAAAGCGTCAATATCATTACAATCAGAACAAATAAGGGTCATTATTTGTTGACTATCCAACAGTGGGCAGGATCTGGGGAATCGAGAAACTCGTAAACACATTTACCACAAGAAATAATACAGTAAAAGCGCCGTCTGGAGGCGTTACTTAACCAGCTTGCCAGTTGGTGTTTTTATGGCTTCATAATCTTTTTATGGGCGTACGTGAGCGCAAGATCAATCAATGGGGCGTGTCTATTCATGCAACAATGTTGCAATCATGGGAGTAGCAAGTCGGCTAACCAGCGAAGTCCTTAAGTGAACCAAAAACTTAAAAATAAGTTGAAAATCTCAAATGAAATATCCAGGACCATAACTTCTATTCTATTTACTTAAAAATCCCTAAAAAAAAAATGCAATCTACTTTTGTTTTAAATTGTCATTCAGTGACAAAGTTCCAAGGGCACTTGCCCCATTTAGACCCACCCCCCCTTGGCTACACCCCTGTTTGAAAGCTCGATCCGAAAGGAAACTTACTGTACGTGAGCGCAAGATCAATCAATGGATTAATGATACGTTGAACTAATTTAAGAGAATAAAAAATTAAAAAACAAGACCGTAAATTTTGAACCGCTAACCCTTTCTATCTCTTCCAGTGGCCACACAGCCGATCTGTTTGCAAAAGACACGCGCCAATTTGGTAGTCGGCAAGCGAGCAACTATCGCCGGCTGGGGAAAGATGTCCACGTCGAGTATACGTCAGCCAGAGATGTCACATCTGGATGTGCCCTTAACTAGCTGGGATCTTTGTCTGCGCAATTATGGTTCAACGGGTGCACTCGAGTCCCCCAACTCAATTGAGGGTCAATGGATGTGCGCCGGCGGCGAGGGCAAGGATGTTTGTCAAGGCTTTGGCGGTGCACCGCTTTTCATACAGGAAAACGGCATCTTTTCACAGGTTTTTATATAGAATTTAGCCAATAACTATGTGTAAGACCTCTGATCTTTTCTGATGGACCAACACTGGCTGATTTTTAAATTGGTAGCCTGAAACGGTTAGCAATGCTGACACCAAAGCTATTTTTCCTGAACCTAAATGAAATTTCTTTTTATATTAAAACGGTTCAGTTGGTTCACTCAGAATGCTTTGAGTATTATCACATAATTTTCTAGGCTCGTTTCTCGAACCGAACCAAAAACTTTCTACCGAATTTTAGAGGTTTGCATCATTTTAGTGTAAAGGCTAAATTCATTTGTATATTCATATATATATTTAAAAATAAATATCAAACCAATGTAATTTATCAATTCCAAGGAAAATTTATTGATAACTAAATTGAAAATAATTGGAAGAAACCATTTTCCTACATCGAAAATAATGTAGAAAACTGGAAATGAATACTCTTTTTGTATAGTCTCAAACTTCTTTTAAAAGCTCTTCTGAAATGGGTAATAGAAACCCCACGAGTTAAAAATAGTAGTGAAAGTTATGAAAGCTGGTTAAAGCCAGCAATTAAATGCTATGAATTTATATAAAAATGTTTTGAAATTAATTCTCAGATTGGCATAATGTCCTTTGGTTCGGATAATTGCGGCGGCCTGCGTATACCCAGCGTCTACACGAGCCTCGTTTACTTCCAGGAATGGATTCACGACAATACGCCACCGGAATAAATGGAATTAGCAGCTTTACAGCTTTAAACTAATAGCATTAAATCATCTTTTAAAGTACTTCTAATTATATGTAAATTCCACTTTTGTATTTATTTTTATTTTGCAAAGAAATCCATACTACTTTTTGATCAGATCTTTAAACTAGTGTATCTTCTTTTCATATTGATCTGTTGTTCTGTTCACAACAAAAACAAAAAACAAAAAAAAAAAAACGAAGAAAACCCCACACGCACAGAAATAATTTAATTGAATTAATTGAACTTTGACACGAACCACGACAGAGGCCTCCAAATACTATACGTAAAAATGATCTTTCAAAGAACTACGACAATTTCTTTCACAGAAAATTTAAATGCGTTTCCAAAGTACTTTTTTTATTGAACATACTACGTAATTTTAGCTGACTCACTCGTCTAGTTGCCCTAATGGATGTGGTTTCAAATAATTACTCTTTGAATTGCAAGAAATGAGTTTTAAAGTTAATACTTTAATCTATAAGGTTTTCATCCCTTTTCAAAACTATCCCATATTATATTATTAGCCACAGAAACGGGATATCTAGAATAAAACTTATTAGATGCCACATTCCACCCATTTTGACCAATTAATATCGTATTATAGCCAAGATATGAGCAATCATTTAAACATTTTTCGTTTCTTTGTTAACTTAGACTAAACTTAAGTTTGCATACGGTTTTTGTACCACTTCATACTAGTCTGCAAACCGGTTTTAAGCTGAACCAGAATTAGTCAAATGAAACCAATATTCTCAGTTAACTTCAGAACATTTCTAACAACATACAACATACAACAAATGTTGATTGTTCCTTTGACAGTTATATAATATAGTTTTTCGATTGATTGCTACCACAAAAAGAAGGCTCGAACCGAAATTTATGGCCACAGCGAACACAAGGCATTTTTTTGTTAGCCAAACACAGAGACTGGAAACTCTACAATATTCTCTTTATATGTCTGTGTTCAATCATATCTGATAAATATGTATTTCATTATAATAACACCCGTATATCTTGAAGTGTATTTCATTATCGGTACACCAGAAGATAGCAGTCTTTAGTTTCTTTTATTTAGTTTTTTAAATTGTTTTTCTTTTGTTTTTTTGTGGACCATTTTTCGTCTCACTCGTTAACGTTAATAGCTTCGTGGCCTGCTGTAATAATGAGAGAGTTCTGTGCCTTGATTTCAATTGGGTTCTCTGCAGTTTGAGATCTGTTGAGGAGCGAGCCTGAGCCGGTGTGCCATGTGGTTAATTGGAGTCAGCTGTTTTTATGAGCCTGGCAAATCAGCTGGTTGTTTGGCAGGAGGCAGACAGCAAAGAGCCAACAGCGTCGGCAATAAAAATCGAAAGGTTCGCAATTACACTGAGAGAAATGTTAACCTTGACGCAAATAATACTCATATATAGTTTATTATGTAAGAGCCGGCACACAGCTGCACAGTTAATAAATTAATTTGTACGCTCTGTAGATCGAAGACAAATCAAACGTTTGAAATTCATTTACAACCTCTATGAAAACAAGTAAAAAGTCGCGAATGCTCGACTAAAAGATACTCTGTACTGCACCTGGAAAGCTATAGATATTGCAAGATCCCAAACTCATCAATCGATGTATACGAAATATTACATTTAAATATAAATAAATATATATTCAATGAATCGAATTCAAGTACAATTGAATCCAAAATATCCTGTACGATAATTTATACTTTGAATCGACTGATTGATCTCATCTTACCTGTGCAATAAAGTTAATCTTTTAAACCAATCGATACTATCGATGCTCACTAAGATGCCCCGACTGTTGATGCAGATCAAGAATATATATTTACTTAATGAGATATACCTATATAGGTATACAGGTAACAGGATGACCTGTAATATTAATTTGCACAGCCTTAATAAACTCTTTTTGAAGCCAACGCATATAGAGCATAAGAGGCCCCGCACATTCTTCAGTCCACGGTGTTCAGTGTAAAGCTTCATCAGGGAAGAATCACTAAATGAAAAATCAATTTGATGGCTCGCACAGATCTTTACGACCCCGGCTCAACGGCAGCCCCAGACTCTGTGGCTTTTACGTTCCGTTCCATCAGTCGGCAATTGTTCTTCGAGGCGTCGAGATCTTCGCTCGCGAAACTAAAAACTATTTATATATATATATATACGTATATATATATATATATATATATATATCAATATATACTTGGCAGCAATTACAAATTTCCAATTAAAATTTTAGTTTTCAGTTGCTTTAATTTATAAAAGTCATAATCTAACTGAATAAACTAAAAGAGTTGTAGGTGTCTAAATAATTAAAATAGTAGTCGAAAATGTTCTTTTGATACATCGCTGAAACATTCCAGTTTTGGTATAAGTATTTGAGGTCCATTCATCTCTTTCTCCTGTTGGGAATTGTAAAAGGCAATAACCAGCTGAAAGAGTTAAAAGGAAATAAATTCAATTATTCAACTTTAAAAACACTTAAATAATTAAAACTAATTTTGTTCAATAATTGGATGTAAATAAACGCTCTTCGTTGAACTACAAATAAAACTCAAAAGTGCTATAACAAAGTTAATCACATTATTAAAAGTATTAAATTATAATTAATATAATATCCTTGAATAATAAATTAAAATATGATTTAAATTGAACAGATTAACCCACAGAAGGATTATTCCTCTTAAAAAGAATTCAAGAATTATTCGAAATGTGCAACAAATAAAACGTTAAAACAAAATATTCCAAGAAAATTTTTTAAATAAAAATATTCTATTTAAAGTTGTGCTTTTTGGTGACAAAAATAAAACTTTATGTAAAAAGATTTTGGAAATTACATTATTTAAAACAACGAAAACATTTAAACCATAAAATAAAAGCAAACTGGTGACAAAAATAACAAATATTTTTTCGGCAAATAAAGAATTTTTAATCTTGATTAAAAAAAATGACAAACTTACAATTATGAAACATAGTTTTAAATTAAAATTAGTTTGGTTTAAATATTTCTTTTAAAGATTGCCTAGTCTAAATCAAAATTTCACTATTTACATACATATAATTTTTTATTTTAAATTAAAAATATTTTCCATAAGCTTAACTTGAAGTTTGGACTAAGAAACATTGATGAATTATTGTAATTGCAGTAAAAAAATTTTTAATATTTAATACTCTGTTAAATTTTATCTAATATTTAATAAAAATTCTCTTAAATATTCTGAATACAAAATTTTCCCGTTAATTGAGTTATATCTATAAAATAATATATTCTATTACAGTGCTTTGTGGTTTCCTATTTTAAGCAAGATTAATAAAAGTTCTGTCCTAAATTCTGATTAAAAACCTAACAGTAATAAGTATGTAAAACTTTTTTTAAATTAAATTAAATATTAATATAAAAATATATATTTTCTGAAAATAAAGCCTGATGGCAACCCTATAAATAGGCGAGAAGGAAAGCCAAAGCAGCATCAAAAGTCAAATCCACTTTGAGCTTCAGCTCTCAGGGTTCATTCCAAAAAGAGGAGCTGTGATTTTATCCAAGTGTTTTTTTAAATATTTATGTATTCAGTGTTTTTAAGTGTTTTACTTATTTATTTTGTGAGCAAATTTTAGACAACTAAGCAAAAAGCAAAGAGCAATAAAAGCTAACAGAAACCCTTTAAGGGGGAAGTGAAAAAAATAAAAAAAACTCAACTCAATTCGTGCGATTTTTCGTAGGAGATTATTGTGAGTGTGTATGTGTGTGTGTGCGACGTATAAGCAAAAAAAGTCATAAATTGCAGCTAATCGGGATTTTTGTTCGGGGGAAGATCGGGAGAATCGCAAAGGAAATGCGCTAATTAGGCAAAAAGAGTGCTAAAAGAAACGGCAACTATAACTGTACAGTACATAAACAAATATCTGATAAAATACCTAAAAAGAGCTGTGCAATGTTGAAAAGACGCCGGTGTAAACAGCAACAACAACAACAACAGCAACAGCAACAATTATAAGCACGCACACATTCGAAACATTTGTAGCAACATGTTGCCAAAGCTTGTACACATGTTGCTAGCGCTTGCAGCCATCTACATCTCTGGCCTGGCCACAGACATCCTATCGCCTGCTCCGGTCGTCGCCGAGGAAGCCACTGAATGCACCAGCATTGATATACGCAACGATTGCAGCAGCATTAATTCAATAGAAAACTGCTCCGTAATTTTGGGCTATTTAATCTTTACTTTAGTGCCCGCCAAAGCCAGCGAAAAATGCAATTATTCCTTGTATGCATTCCCCAAGCTGCGAGAAGTCACGGGTTTTATGATATTCAACGAGATCCGCGGCATCGTAAGCATACGTCACATGTTTCCTAATCTTACTGTTATACGCGGCAGACGATTATTTCTTAATTATGCTCTGGGCGTGACGAATATGCCAGATTTACAGCTGGTAAGTCTGAATTTTTAGGTTAAACTCACTGACAGCTAATATAAGCTGATATAAATCAAAATGACGATCTTAAAAGATTTAGCTGGACCCATAGTTTTCCAGCTAGCTTATTAAAACTTTCCCGGAATTTTCTCTCACCGATCGAATATAAAGTTTTTGCTTTTAATTTTGCTATATATCTCTCTCAAAGTTATCAATTCTGTGTTCTTTATATTGGGTACTATTTTTTGGATACAATTTTATATAAGCTTAAAATTTAAATTCAGTTATCGGGACCGCTCTAGGAAGCTTATATAGCTGCCAATATAGTGAAGTGTCAGGTAAATTTTAATGCTGCAAATTTTGTTTTGAATCTCGTTCACTTAATACTTTTTATACCCTTGCGGAGGGTATGCCAATTTTGTTACGAAATATGTTATGCGCTCAACGAGGTATCTCCTATCCTATGAAACATATACATATAGTCGATATAATTATGTCTGTTAGTGTCACAGTTTTTGAGATACAGTTGTAATATAACCTTCTTTTTAATGTGATATGTTGGAACCCGTAGGATCGGACAATTACAATATATCATATACCTGTCATGGAAACTCTCAGTCCAAAAGTTGTTTATAGCTCCGAAGCTCCAGTTAATATGTCTAATAGGAACATTTGGCTTTACTATTTTTTTCTAATTTTATACTTCTTTTTACTTATAAATTGTCTTATCAAGCTTTAGAAATTGAAACTTTATTTAATTATAAGACTAAGTATTTAGAGTTTATATATATTAAATTGATTTAAATATGTTGTAAAATTTAAATTTCATAAATCAATTAATCATTTTAATAGCTATATTTTATGTGTTGATCAGACTTTTATTAAATCTGAGCAAATAATTTATAAAATCTCTATTAAGTTAGTTAATCAAGAAAAAGTTGCCTAACCCAATAATTTAATTATCTCCGCCAAAGTAATTCAAGTTTTGAAAAAAGATAATTTAACTTAACAGATCATAACATCTTCATATATATCTTAATGCCCTTTTTTCAGCTGGAGTTCCAGTCACTGGTGGCCATCCAACGCGGACATGTCTACATCGGCACTAGCCCCAAACTTTGCCAATTAAATGGCGTAAGCAATTTATTATTTCCGAGATTTTCGTTAGATTTAATCCGGTTTCTTTTTGCAGATTAATTGGGATCGGCTCACCTTGAGCCTTGGGGAAAATCATATATTTGTAGGACCCAACAACTGTACAAGTCGAGCCACCTGCAAAGGTTGCGAATCCACCTATTGCTGGTCGAATTTTACGTGCCAGCGATTTGAAAATGATAATGTGGCGCATTATGATCGGTATGTGGATCGATAAATATCTCGATTTTTTTATGTTAGCCATAAATTTAAAATATTTCAACCAAATAAAACCAGTTTTTTGTGATTATTACTTCAACTGTTTCGGTTTAGGATTAGAAAATATCAAGAACCGAAATATTTTGAGAAAACAATATTCTTTTCGGTTTGAAAAATATTCAGATTCGGGTTCGTTTCAAAATCATTACTCAAGTACTATTTAAATATAGAATGTTAAGAAAAGCTCAAATCACACGCCAATGAAATATTTCTAGTAAGGAAAAAATTAATATTAAATTGCTTCACAGAAACTCACACAGCTGCCACGAGGAATGCCTGGGAGGCTGTTATAATGCCACAGCTGCTGGGTGCATGGTCTGCCGTGGACTAACAAATGCCGGAGTCTGTGTCAACCGCTGTCCGCCGGATAAGTGAGTGTGCTCTGCCAGGTCGGCTTGGCTTGCTGTTTGATTTAGCCACTTAGCCTTGGTACATTTTCAGGTATCTGTTAGAAGAGTATCAACGCTGTTATACCCAGAAGGAGTGTGTCGTTCAGCATGGGTACTTTACTTTTAAATCTGACTGTGTGCCATTCTGTCCGGGTGGCTATAGGGCTAACAAGGAAATGGATTGTGTACGCTGTAATCCGGAAGACCCTTGCATTGGCGTCTGCTCGCCGGATTCCAAACAAGATAACATAATATATATCTACAATTTAGCCGATGCGGAAAGGCTTCATGGCTGCCAGATAATCAATAGCAGCCTCATGATAACCATACGAAGTGAAATAAATGAGCAGCAGCTGGAGCACAGCCTGAGTACTCTGCGCGAAATTAGGGGCCATCTCAAGATTTATCGGTACGTAAAAATGAATATATGAAATACTTCTAATATAACTGAGAAGTCCCGACCAAAATCTCTGTATAATCTTGTAAAAAGTTATGTATGTTATGATGGAACAAAGAAGATAAATATTCTCTAACCTAGTCGATCTTAGAGACTCTGTTCTACTCAGTTCATGTTCGGAATACCTATTCCAATCTCTACGAAGTAATATAATAATGAATGAGAGGACAGACAGACAATCATAGATAACTTCACTCGGATGTTGCTTATGATCACGAATATATATTAATTATAGGACCTGTCTCTGTTTAGAGAAATATGTAGTTCCGTTTATTATGCTGTACATAATTGATTATGATTAGTTTACTATTTTATATGCCCGTTCTTTTAGCTCTTCAGAGCTAACCAGCCTTAAGTGCCTAAGAAACCTACGACGCATATACGGTGATCCTCTCGAAAGTAACCTCTACGCCTTAATAGTGTATGACAACAAGCAGCTGAGTGAATTGTGGGAGACTGCGCATAAACTTAAATTTACGCGTGGAGGTATGTTTATGCATCGCAACAATAAGTTGTGTAACAAACACATGAAGGACTTTCAGACGAGTGTGTTTCACGACAATGCGATGGACTCGCTCCAGACCAGCGATCAGGAGGTGCTCTGTGGTCCAACCAAACTACAGCTACAAGTACAGGTGAGCCCATTTTATAGTAGTCTTTGAGCTACGTAACAATCAATGTGTGCAAGGAGTTGACTATCGATAGTATCGATACTGTTGATTGAACTTTATGTACTAGGTATTTTCCATCGTAAGATGGACTTAAAACTAGTTTTATTATATTCTTGTCAATAGTTAATTTTTCACAGAAGGCAAAACAAAAGTTATACAATGATATCGCATTAGTCTAGTTGTTGAATAGTTGAATAATAGTGCATTTTATTTTTAGTAATAGTTTTGAAATTGGACAAGAAAAGTATCGAAACTATCGATATATTGATCTTCTAATGCTTTTTATATTATTCTTACAGTCCCGAACCCATCGCACAATGCAGCTAACCTGGTCAAAAGCTCAAACAAGCGAACAACTCGAATTGATCTATAAATCCATGCCACCAGGGAAGATGTATTCGGAGAAAAGTGAATTAGAGGCACCTGTGTGTACACGAATAAATTGGCAGCGACTATTGCTCTTTGCAGATGATTTGCTGGACAATGGAACACACTATAGCTACAAGTTGGATCAACTGCAACCAAATACACGTTACGTTTGCCTGCTGCGCACCTTTGGCGGTGAAGTGGATCACGAGGCGCGTAGCGATTTGATCTATGTGCAAACCCAGCTGGATATACCGAAGATGCCCACGCTGAAGGTGACAAAGATATCTGATAATACACTAACGCTTTTGTTAGGACAGGATCAACAGCAGCTGAACCAGGATCAGGATTATTATATGTTAAGCATATACGAGCTGGTGGATAATGCAGATTATATAGATGAAAGGGATTATTGCAGACAGCCGGCTTTCCTATGGCAGGACATGGATGCCTTGCATTGGCGCACTCTAGAGGAATATGACTACGATGATTGCTGTGCACGTCAAGAGGAACTGGCGGATGATCAGCGTTTTATAGCCGAAATAAATGATTTATATCGCTGCAGCCTGGATACGCCCAACAATTGCGTGGCACTCGAAAAAAACCAGGCGAAACAGCTGCGATTACCAGCAAATACAACTCTCTATGAGCTGCGCCAGCTGGAACGCTATCGCCTATACTCGCTACAGCTCCAAGCATGCAATACACTGGGCTGTAGTAGTCCCACAACAATAAATGAACGCACCAATTTTACGCTCAGTGCAGATCAATTGCCGCAGCTATCAGCCTGTCGTGTGCCTAAGACACAGAAAGTAATATTACGCTTTAAAGAGCCCAAAGAGCCGAATGGCTTAATAGTCAATTATGTGCTCCATTATCGCAATAATATCTCGGACGAAGTCACCGAAACGCATCTAAGCTGTGTGACGCGGCGCGATCATGCCGAAGCGAACTTTGTACATGTTTCCAGCTTGAATAGTAGCTATAATGAGTGTGCTGTACGTGTCCATTCGATGGCTGGCGATGTTATGACCAATTATGTGCCTATAACAGAGTGTACCGAGGAAGAACAGAAGCTCCCTGAAAAGGCACACCCACCACCTGTTACGATGATGGCTGAACTGGCGGAGGAAATACATACGCATGCGCGCGGCATTAGTATATTTGTGTTTTGCTTTGTATTTGGCTGCTCAGTGGCATTCATTTGGCTTCTCTACAAGCGACGTTGCTGGCGTAAATGGCCGAGCTTTCGTCGTTATGTGCCCGTGCGGGAGCAATGGTTAAGGGAACAAACCGAGGATCGGGAGATACTTGTCGATGGCTTTGAGACGGTTCGTTTTCAGAACAACAACAACAATAGCAGTCATGAAGAGAATTAAATTTATATATATATAAATGTATTAATTAAAATTAATAAAATGTCTTACCAAAATTTTAAATCTATTGCTTGGGAGTTATAATAGTCTCTGTCTCTGCTTCAGCGCTGCTGCCGCTGCCGGCGCCGGTGTTTGCAAGCAATATTGTTGGCACGCTGCTTGACGGCAGCACCAGAATATCGCTGTCCGAATTGGGTGTGGGTGTGCGTGGCGTACGCACCTGTTGGCGTGCCTTGGCCCGTTCCATTTTGGCTACCTCGTACTCCTTGAGCTCGGAAAGCTTCAGTTGTATTGTTTGCAGTTCGCGGCGACGCATTTTTTCTTTTCTTTGTTTTGCTTCGGTTGTTTGCAGCTGCTCAGAGATGTGCACTACTTGATAGACGGCGCTTGATTAAAGTTATCGATTTTCTGTCGGCGTAGCATGCGACTGGCAAATATTATAAGGAATTTGCCGATAGTGAAGCTAAAAATATTAAATTGCTTAAAATCAGATACTAAATCTTTTATTCTTTCATCTAAAATTTCAAATTTAAAATATTTACAAATGGGCTTTGTACAATCTAGTTTGTTAAATTATTAATGAAAAAATATCGTCAGATGTACGGAACAATGCAACACTTGCTGTTGTCTTAAGAAACTATCGCATAAATCAGTGCTGCGATAGTTTACGTCAAACTGCCAGTTACTCTGGAACTTAGTGAAAAAACAAACTTTATTTTTCAAAATCACGAAATAAACGAGCATCAGTCCTCCTCTCCAAATAAACCACCCAGTTCCAGGTCTTCAGATGTTTGTTGGCTTTTAAATTCAGTAAAAAATTTACCATCGCTAGCGGCATTCCAACAATTTTCTTCTGCCTCGGCAGCCAAATGCCTCGCGTGTTTGGGCGGTGTAAAATGGTTATAGGTGCAATTTGTGTAGGTTTCCGACTGGGTACTTTCGCCCACAGTTGGCCGCAAATCATAGTGTTGGGCAAGAAAGTCCAGAACCTCAGATTTGCTGCCGAGGCTATTAAATTGCACGCGCAACGAACGTTTCATTTCGCTGCTCCACATAAATGTAAGATGATGATGGAAACACTGGAAATGCAAATGGTCGCCAGCTGACTCAGCAATATTCAGCCACTGTTGCACACAGGATCTGGGCGTTGTTGTGGCCAAGGCATAATCAGCGTTGAAAAGCGCCGGATTCGCGAGTAAACCACGTGCAGCCATAACGCCAGCCGCCTGTGTATGATTATGCAGCTCACAAGCATCCTCAAAGCTCTCCACATTGCCATTCACAATGAGCGGTATACGAAGCGATTGGCAGACCTCTGCCATGGCCGTGACATTTAGTGTATCCTTGGAATGTTTTTGTGCGGGCGTGCGTCCATGCAACGTTAGAAATGTGACGCCACAGTGTTCCAGTTGTTGTGCCAATTGTATAGTCTTTTGAATTGAGCTTTCATTGTCGCTGCTGTGCAGCAATCGCATCTTCACCGACACGCTGAAATCTGTGGGCAACGTTCTTCGCAGTGTCTGCACCACGTCGCGTACTTGTTCTGGCTGACGCAGCAAGCCACAGCCGTAACCCTTGGCTATGGCCCAGCCTTGGGGGCAGCCGCAATTCAGGTCAACCCCATCGACATAGGGATATATGAGCTGCGCTGATGTCACAAACTCAAGGGCATCCTTTGCCGCAAATTGTGCTATAAGCGGCTCATCATCCGGGCCAGTGCTAAACTCATTCTGTCTCGCCTTTTCGCTATTATTTATCGAATCAGATATCATCATTGGAGTAAACGCCAACTGTACACCGTTCTGCCGCAATAATCGACGAAATTCCAGTTTGCTATATCGAACCATCGGTGCACTAATCCGCAGAAAGTCCTTCGCATCTGCGAACAGCGCCCCAATGTCATGATGGGGTCTTTCCTGTGGTAGTTGCATCGTTAAAAGCTTTATAATATGTTTTGTTTATTAGCTCGCCTCGTGCTGGCATACATGTGCATGTGCCCAAATATTGCGAACTATCGATAAAAAAAATACCTAGACACTGACTAAAAAATAGCTAAAAACTAAAAATACAAACAAGTTTCTGTATAGAGTTTGATTATCTATTTTACATTAAATTTAAATGCAATTACTTACAATTTCAAATCAATAGATATTAATTTTTACCATAAATCAATAATACATTTAAATTTATCGATTAATACAATTTGTATTTTTTTAATCGATACCAATCTTATCATATCTTATCTTATCATATTAGTCAAATATATTTTCGGGACTTACCGTTAATTAGAGATGGCAAATCGGTATATTTTCAGTCATAGTCTTAACTATTAACTTTTAAATTCTAGTGACAATGACTCGGGCATTGAAGGATATAATTTAAAAATCAAGAATCATGATTTAATATATGATTTTTTATTTGCATTTGAAAAAATTGTTTTATTCATCTAAGAAGCAATTTTTTTATTTTCAAAAGGTGTATTAACAAAAAAATTAATGAAGTCGCAACTGACTCGTTACTGTGACAACGAAAGCTCATCTCTAACTATAAATAAGGCAGTCCGAGTGTATGAACTCCTTTGTAACTAGTTTTTGAATACAATATTTGGTTAAAAATTTATATAAACATTTAATTAATTTTATCAAAAATAAAATGTTTTTAATAAGACGAGCTAAAGAATTAATCGGCAAGTTGCCTAAAATAAAAATTGAACCTCGAACTGTGCAGCGACCTCCAATACAAAAGACGCGCGTGACAACAACTCCATTCCAAGAATCGCAATGGCTTTCTAGCTATTATAGCCTTATGAGCAAGCGGGATGCAGCTAAATTTCCAGAAGTTTCCATTGATGGACAACCTATTAATATATATCGTCTGTTCCTCTGTGTAACCGATAAAGGAGGCTATAAATCTGTGGATAGATGGGACATAATTGCCATGATATTGGATGTTCAAGTTGGACCTGAACGACTGCGAGCCTTCTACGAAAATCACTTGTTGCCGTATGAGTTGACAAAAAACTTTAATACCAATTCTAATGAAATTAAAGAAAAGTAAGAATTTAATAATAATACTAAAATATTGTTGAAATAAACTAACAAAAAAAAATTAAAAAGGATTATTTATTTAGATGTTTATTATAAGACATTTCTGTTTGAAGAATATAATAAGATGAAAAGATCTATGTATATACAGGCAAAATTATTTATTACTGCAACTATTTGCTGTATAAGCGAAACAAAATAATCCAGTATAATAAATTACGCAAATACAATTATGATCTACACTAAAAAAATAGTTGCAGGGGGGTCAAGGAAAATTTATTGATTATCTGCAACTGAGTTAGAAATGTATACATTTACTTGTATATAATATTTATTTTATATATTAAAAATACCCTATGAAAAACTTTAAATATCGATAAGTGCACCAAATTGTAAAATATCGATAGCACTATGCACAACTGCTCACCTCTAGCTTGTAGGTGAAAGAAAAAAAACGCACAAACGCAATATAATAATTAAATAAAAGTAAAAAAAAAGGCAAATACAATAGTGACTAAATAGGATAGCAGGCAGGCAGTGACGTCAGCGCAATGAATAACTACTAAAGGCGGCAGAAGCAGCAGCAGCAGCGTGCGACAGCAGCAGCAACAACAACAGCAACAAAAACAACAACAACAATGCATTTCTCAATACCAGACACACAGGAACAATATGTAGATGGCAATGTGGGATCGCCCACATATACAGTATATAATATATATATAAATGGCAATTATCATTGCTGTTTGCGTTACAAGCAGCTGCATGCTTTGCACGAACAGCTGCGAAAGCGTTGCACAGACGCAGCTCTGCCGCCGTTTCCACCGAAGCGTCTCTTGCCATTGAGCAATAATCAGCTGGAAACGCGACGCGCTGCATTGGAGCATTATTTGCAAATAATCGGACAGGATGCACGTGTGACACGTTTAACATACTTGCAACAATATTTGCAGCGTGCCCAGCTGGACACTGCGCTGGCCGAGTGCACAGTGGAATCGGAAAATGAACAGCAACAGCTGCAGGTTGAAGTGTTCAGTGGAAACGGCGCAGCAGAGCAACAGTTGCTGGTCAACTGTCACGTGCAACAGAATGCAAGTGCACTGCTGCAGAGCGTCTGCCGCTTGTTGCAGTTGCCGGACGAATTAATGCAATACTTTTGCCTGTATCTGTGTCGCAAGCTCGAGCAGGAGGAGCCGCCTGGCGTGCTGCTGCTGCGTCGATTGATGGACTTTGAGTCACCTTATATAACACGCCTTCATGCCCAGCCCTGTCAGCTGCTGTTGCGCACTTGCTATTGGCATGCACGCTGGGATGCCAAGCTCCTGACAAATAGCATTGCTTTGGGCTTACTTTATCAACAGACGTTAGCAGATGTGGCACGTGAATGGATTATTTGTACACCAGAAATGCGGCGGCAGCTACACAGTCTTCAAATGCAAGCAAGGCCCGTGTCCTATCTGGAGCTAGTCCGTCAATTGCCCTCCTATGGTTGTCTACAGTTTGGTGCCGCACAGGTAGATTATCCGGAGCTCGAGACCACGGCTCTGGTCACCATTGGCAATCGAGAGCTTAGTCTGCGTACAGCGCGTGGTGCTAAGATTTATGAGACAAAATTTCGGGTCACACGCATGCGTTGCTGGCGCGTCAGTGCCATGCACAATACCTTTGAGTCGCGGGATCAGCCCACACAACTGCAGTTATCCTTTGAGTATTTGATGTCCAAGCAAAGCTTACGCTGGATAACCATTACCAGCCAACAGGCTATGCTTATGTCTGTCTCCTTGCAGGCCATGGTGGATGAGCTGTTGCATCATGATAGCAGCCACAGCGGTGGGAGCGATGATGAACAGGAAGCGAGTACCTCTCATGGTGCTTCTGAGTCCACCTCTTCCACGCCTAGCTCCGCTTCGTCCTGCACAGGAACTGGTACAATAACAACGACAACAACAACGCCAACTTCAACATCAACGACAGACACAACACCGCCGGTCAAGTTTCTGGCGCAACGTTGCAAGCAACAGCACAATAAACTGACAACCTCACGAACATTTGCAGCGGTATTTTTTCGTAATGATGAAACCGCAGCATCCGTGCGTAACGAAGCATTCGAGGGCATTGGCGATGATGATCTATAAACTGTAAACTTTCCCACACTCTAAACCGTATGTAAACTTCTATTAATCGATTAAGGCCTTTTCACACCATTTTAATATCCTAGATGCATCACAGCATATTTTTCCATTCGCCCGAATGAACATTTCCTTTTACATATTAAAAGTCGAATCAACAAAAATCTAGTACCCATATCTCAATAGAAACATTTTTCAAAGCTCCATTTTATTTCTAAAATCAAAGTCTAATTGAAAAATATGGAAAATGTGTTGAATGAAAATTATGTTTTAGTGGATCTAGGCTGCAAGATTCGTTATTTTTTTTTCTAATAATGTTGTTTGAACTCAAACTATAAGAAAAAAAGACGTTGTATTCGAAAATTTGTCAAAACTTTCGAAAACTTAAAAACTGAAATTAAAACACGAATTGTGTGAATTACACCTGTTCAGAATGTCGGCATCATTTTTAATATCTTGGCCAAACGTTCTATCTAATATATCTGATATTGGAAAAAATTTGAAGTCTTAGCCAGAGCATATAATATTTACGCTCAATATTGCTCAACAAGTGTCAAAGTAGTAAACTTTAAAAAAAGTTCTCAGTAAATCGATAAAGCCTTGTTCAGACTGTCTTAACATATGCGCACAAATATTTAAGTTTTTGGCAGTAGCAACATTAATGCTTCGGTCGGACTAATATCTAATATCTACGCACAATATTGTTCGACTAGTGTCGAAATAGTAAACTTTAAAATTTAAACTTATGTAAATGTCTACATAAAACTGTTAAAAATCATCTGGGTTAGCTGTTTAAGGCCTGTTTAGACTGTCTACGCACAATATTACGCGAGTAGTGTCAACTGAATGAAACCTCGATCAGACTATCCAACTATTTACACACTGGAGCCACATTTTTTTGGGCCTGATCCATACTATCATTAAACGCAAAATATCTCACGACTATTTAAACGACTTAAATTATCAAGAGCTAGGAATATTATTTGAAATATTTACAACATTTATATGTGGAACATCGTTTTTAATGGTCTTTGCATTGTCATTCTGTAAGTGTAATATTTGTATTTAAATGCTTAACAATTGTTAATTAGCTGGATTAGCATTTAAGCAACAATCTCAAACATGATCAAATTTAACTTTTAAAACACTATTAATCGAGACAATTGAACGTTTTCCAGCACTGCTCTCTAGTTAGGGTATTTGTGTTTGTGTACATGAGTGTAAATCCGGATTTACACGATGAATTAACTTCATGAATTTACTTCAGCGTTTATAAAAATTCATAGTAAGTGTAAAGAATTTGTTGTTTATTAATTGATTCGTAAACAGCGCGCAGCCAAAATAGTTTATAAAATCAAATTATAACTGTTAGCACAAATCTAACCGTTATTAATCTAAATGTTTATATATGTGTATGTATGTATGCAGCACTTAGGCATAGAAATTAATTACGATGGATTACCCCTGAACGAACGGTACTTTATCTCCTCCCTGGTGCTGCCAAAAAAAAAAAAAAAAAAAAAAACGAAAAAATGTTATGAAAAGAATGAAAGGGAATGTATGGAACTCGGAATGTGCATTTTATTCTATTATTTGTTAAAAGACAAAACAAAACGAACGACAAAAAGATAAGTAGTTTTATTATCAAAATACATATGAGATAATCATATTGTCGAACTATATGACATTTGATTAATGAACATTGCGTTGTGTTTAATAATGCTCAGTAAGAAGAGAACTCTAGGCTTATGTTATACTACATTTTTTAACACAAATGTTTATACAAACAATTCTTTTGTAAATTAATTTTTTAAAAATGATAACTCTACATTTCCCTTTTTATATATTGTATATGTGTATATGGCAGCTATTTTTTACGTTTATTATTAACAGTTGAACAAAATATATATGTTATGCATTTTATAAAAATAAACGTAAAACGAAATTTGTGAAGAAATATAAATGTCTAACTCATTTCTTTTGTAAAGGTTTATACGGTAAGAGTGCGTTAATTTTTCACCAAATGTTTATTATTTTAACTATTTTTCTTATCATTAGTAACTATTGACTTTGTTGTTTAGTAGTTTTAAAACAATTATATTTTTAATTCTTATTATGGCTTTTTACTGGCTTCAACCTGCATAATTGAATAAAAAAAAATATATATTAAGTAATTACTTAATTACGCTTTAATACAAGCAGCAATAGAAATTTTTATCAAAAATTAATTTGTTAAATCAAATTTTTCGTTTATAACTATTTTAAATACTTGATTTTTCTACAATTGTAAGTTGGCATCACTGCTTGTTGCAATATTTTGATAATTTTTGCATAGCGCTGCCAACTCGTCGATAACAACGAAACAGTATCGATATTTTTACCGAATGCAACAACGAAAAGAAAGGAAAAAAAATAGCTCACAATACTCCCAATAATAGCATCGGGATTTGTGTGATAAAAAATAAACAAACGTAACTAATTAAAGCAATATTTTTACAAAATCCAATAACAAAATGGAACGCAATAATGGGTAAGTACAATGTTAATATATAAATAAATGCGATGTTTTCGCTAAACCCAAGCTTGTGACGCATACAAATTGAAAAAAGTAAACACACTATGTGTGTGTGTGTGTGTTTCCGAGAGTGAGTGCGTGTGTGTAAGTATGTGTGTGTGAAAACTAGACGATGTATTTTGCGACGATATTGGGAGGAGAAATTAATATTGAATTTATTTTGGATAAAATTACAGACGCTACCCTTATATACGCCGTCAGGGCAGCGGCGGCAACGGACCACACAATCATCATCATCATAACAATGCAAATTCATCAGGAACGTCGTCAACATCATCATCATCTTCAACATCATCAGCGAACTCGGCATCAACAACAAATACAGCTCATAACACACAATACTCCAATAATAGCATTAATAGTGCAACAAACACTAATGTGCTTTATTCAGCGGCACTCTCGCAGAACCAACAACACCAACAGCAAAGTGTGCCCATATCACAGCATGATGAATTAATACGTTACATTCGAGAGGCATGGAACAAAGTGAGTGAATATAACTGTATAGAATATACAATATAGAAATTATTTCGAATGTGAATCTGAAGCTAAAATTTAAATTTTATTAACTTAGATTCGGAAAATAGTTTTTCAGAGTCAATATATTATTAGAGAAAGTTATATTTTCTTTATTTGTTAATAAAAAAGATAATTTTTGATTTCAAATGTAAGAAAAGGTAGATGGGCTTTTTTACTATTTTATTCATTTATTTTTTAATACAAAGAATAATTTGTTTATTAATATTAAGAATGATTTTAAAAAGTAATTCTAATTCTTATTTCTTTTTATACCTCTTTGTAGGTTTGGGAGCAGGGAACACCTGTATACTGCAATGAATCTGACAATCAATTAAAAAACTTCAAGCCTTTCAATCTGGAGGAGTATTGGGGCCAGCGTCTCGTGCAGAATATACACGTAACCACAACACACCAATAAAAACAAAAAATACTTACACAAACATAATATACCCAGACGAGAGCGCATAATACCGTTAGCACAGATGCTAAATATTTGACAAGATTTTTCTGAGCAAATCGCTAATTACATATGTAAACGGGGTGCTGTTAGTTGAGTTTTCCTTTCGATTGTATTATTTGTATTCTACTGTATTTAAAATCTTTCAAACAATTTGCATTTGCGTCAAATGAAAAATATATACGTATGTATATAAATGGATATATATTTTACTATTGTAAAAATTGAATGCAATCACTGCCAGCTGTGAGGCAAAAAAATATATATTATAATTCTACATGAGAAGAGTATATTCAAAATTTACAGTTTTAGTTTGAAACGGCATCCTGTACATGAAACAAATATAAGCAATTGTTACTTGGAAGCATTCAAAATTTACCATTTTTGAAATTGCGTTAGGAAAAGTGAGTTTTTTTTTAATAAGCAAACAACCCTGAATTCCATACAAATCGCACATCGCGAATTACAATATTAATAAACAAAATGTAATAAATTGCAGTAGCTTTGTTTTACTTCTAAATAATTATGTGCTTTAAATTCGTTTTCTAATTCCATGATCCTCATATTTTCCCCGTTTCTCACTTATATTTTCCTTGTTTCTTCAAGGAGATTGGTTTTGATTTGAAAACTTTTATTGTTCGCTTTTGGATGAAAAAAAAAAGACGCATCAAATATAATACACGCGTTGGGCAAGCAGCACATTTAATTGTAATTTTTTTTTAATGTTTATATATTCTTTTATAGGTAATTCATATTTTATATATACATAAAGCTATAAAAAAAAAACTAATATGGCGACTTTTGATAGTCCTGGGTTATATTTGCTCATGTTTTTGCCATCTCTATAAGAAACAGCTGATTTCTTTCGATAATCATTAACTAAAAATCTGGCAAAATGTTTATTTTTCGGAATTTATTTAACAAAATTCGTATTATTATTTTAAATTTACGAACTCGGTACTTTTACGTTTTATCGAGGATAAATTCAATAAATCGATATCGATATAATTGAGGAATTATAATTTTTAGATATATGTACATATCTATAAATTTATTAGCAAATAATATAGATTTATTGAAGCCACAGGGTCGCTTTAACGAATTCTGATTAATTTATCGATATTGACCAACTTTGGGCGATATTTAACCGCCAAAAGTTCGCGCCAAAACAGTAATTACGACTGCATAAGCACAATAAAGTTAATATAAAACCTTTGGTTTTTAAGATTTTCAGAAATGGTAAATAGCCCAAACAAATCTCCACACTCGTCCCCAATAAAGGCTAATGGTTCTCCTAAGAAGCGACTCTTTGAATCGCTAAAGAAATGCAGTATAGAGGAAACTCAGGACCAGAATGGATGCTCAGTGAAGAAGGCCAAAGACGAAACAACAAAGGAAAAGAATGAACAGGTTCGGAACCATAATGAGCTGCAGTATTTAGAATTAATAGATCGCATTATTAAATTTGGGGATCGTCGCATGGATCGCACCGAAGTGGGCACACTATCAATTTTTGGTGCTCAATTGCGTTTCGATATGCGTGAGTCTTTTCCATTGCTGACCACCAAGCGTGTCTTCTTCCGAGGAGTGGCTGAGGAGCTATTATGGTTTATAGCTGGGAAGACGGATGCCAAGCTGCTGCAAGAAAAGAATATACACATCTGGGATGGTAATAGTTCAAGGGAATTTCTCGATAAATGCGGTCATACTGATCGAGCTGTAGGGGATTTGGGTCCGGTCTATGGCTTTCAGTGGCGTCACTTTGGTGCAAAATACGGTACATGTAATGATAATTACACTGGACAGGGCATCGATCAGTTGCAGCAAGTTATAGATACAATACGCAATAATCCCTCCGATCGCCGGATTATAATGTCTGCGTGGAATCCATTGGATATACCTCAAATGGCTTTGCCACCCTGCCATTGCCTCGTTCAGTTCTTTGTCTCCCAATCAAAGGGAGAATTATCTTGTCAGCTCTATCAACGCAGCGCCGATATGGGTCTAGGCGTGCCTTTTAATATTGCTTCCTATGCTCTGCTCACCTATATGATCGCCCATGTAACAGGACTGAAACCGGGAGATTTCGTTCATACCATGGGCGATGCTCATGTCTACTTGAACCATATTGAGCCATTGCAAGAGCAGCTAAAACGTGAACCAGGAGAATTCCCCAAGCTGAATTTCAAGCGAAAAATTGAAAACATTGAGGATTTTCGATTCGAGGATTTTGAAATAATTGGCTATAAGCCCCAGGGCAAGATTCAAATGGAGATGGCAGTTTAAATTTTTTTTGCTCGAATATTGTAAAAGCTATAAGCATTTCATTTATCAACTATATTTATATCGACTTTGCTATATTCTTTTTTATTTTTCAAAGAAGTTCCTTTTAACAAGAACTCTATTTTAATTATATATATATTCATTATTAAGTTAAGTATACTTTTGAATACTGTACTTTTGTACTCTGTAATTTTGTGTTTAATAAATTCAATTTTTTTCAAGAAATCCTGATTTTGTAACAATGTTGTGTGTTAAAATACCCTCCAAAAATATTGGTTGCAAGTTTTCTGACTCGATCGGACAGGAAATACCCCATATATAGGTTCATTCAAAGACGCTGCATTCTGCATTTCTATCTCATTGTCTTTGAATTAATTTCAGTACAAGTAAAGTTATCAGTCATCTAAAACTTAAAATAATTCCCATATACCAAATTGAGAGTTCCCATAGTTTTCGATACACATATATCAAATATGTATGTTATGGGTTCCAAATACCATATAATCGACTCGGCTGGTGATCCAATTGGATGTTTTCTTTTAGACTTATCTCTTGCTGCCTGTGCAAAATGTTTTTCAAAAGTATCTAAAGGACAATTTGAAATCCTAAATGAATATTTCTGGAGAAGCAAGTAATTCGTCTATTTCCTTTTGATATGCTCTTAAAGCAAAAGTTGTGTTTACTTTTCGCCACAGTGAAAGAACCCTTGACAGTGAAAACACTTGGAATATTTTGTGAACGGCATTTAGGTACTTTTAAAAAAGGGTTGAATTTTATTTCTTTCGCTGTTGCCAGACCGTTTTTTTCATATATAAACTATTGCCTTTTAGACCATCTTGCGCAGCAGTCTGTTGATTTTGTCCTCGCGGTTACCAAAGTCACCACCGTTGACGTAGTGATTGGCCTTCTTGCGCCAGCCGCCGGTGGGTGTGTTCAGTTTGAACGGCCACAGGAAATTAGAGGCGTATTTGAAGTTTGGCCCCACGGTAAAGATCTCATGGACCAAATCCTCAACGCACTGAATGTTATGTGCCTTACGCAGCTTGCGCTCGATAACAAAGTTATCGGTAATGGGCACACGCTGACGACTGTGCTTAACATATCCGCGCTTATAGATCAATTCGCGCACAGACTTCAAATTGGGATAACCCCAGGTAATATAGGGTTCAGCAATGCGCAGCATGTTGATGGTAGCCTTGTTCAGCTTGATGAACACACCATTGTTGATCTGACGCAAGCGGAACAGCTGCAGCACTTTGCGTACCTTGGGTGCAACCTTGTTGATACTGCAAGTCAAATATTCGAATATTAGCGAAAGGCATTTTGAATGTGTGTTTTTATCGATTATCGACAATTGGAAACTAAACTCACCCACGGATACGCACGACGAATGCCAACTTAGCCTCAGCAGGCACATAGAACTGATTACGGCTCTTGGCCAGACGACGCAACTTAATCTCGCGCTGATCGGCCTTGACGTACTCGTTTTGGTACTTCTCGGCACGCACTAGATTCTCCTTCTTGCGCAGCGCAATGACAGCGGCACGCTTCAGGCGACGTTTCGTCTCAGCAACACGTTTGGTGATTTGTTTCTTGCCGAATTTTAGCTTGGATTCCGGCACAGCGGGCAGCTTTTTAGCTGCTGGTTTTTTAGCGGCCGGGGCTGGCATCTGTTCAAAGCACAAATTTGTAACATTTTAGCATTGTTTTTGTTTGAAAAATCGAAAAATGTATGCACTAACCTTTTACTCGACACTATGCACGTTGGTAAAAGAAAGGGAAAGAAAGAGCGGAAGCGCTAGCCACGCCATATTGCAAATGTCAAACACTAATCAAAGCAACCCTGTGTACCAGTGTTGTAAATCAACACTCTGCCAACCAATGTTGCATTTCAATAATAGTCGTTAATCGATAGCCAAACAGCTGCTTGAGCAGCTGCCCGCTCGCGCCTTTTTTTTTTTAATTGTTATTAAACTGTACAGCTTCGTTAATTATAATGCAGTGTCCTAGCAGTCCCGTTTACAACACAAGCGTCGAGCAAAAACGACACGCCCAAAATGTGGCCAAGCAACAGCGACTGGGCACGCCAAAGCTACGCGAGCTGTTGCGTGAGGTGAGTTTTTCATAATATATATTTTGTTTATTTATATTTTAATTGTTTTTATTGTTAATTACCAGAAATGTCGCATTCGCATTGCAAATGCCCGCAAGGATAATGTTGATGGAAACCGTAAAATGCAATTGGTAAATGATTTAATTAATTAAGCTAGCTCTAAGCGTAGAAAAGTTAATGCCCATAATTAAAATTATTTGTATTCGAAATTCATTCAATTTTGCTTACAGTCTGAACTGGAGCATATTTTGCGATTGGAGCTAAATGAATTGGAAAAGGACTTGGAATTGGAGCAGTATGTTTATGAGGAACTCTTGTCCGACGTAAACGAATGGTATGCACTGCAGGAGCAAAATTTGGAGGATTTGTATACCGAGCCTGATGCTGATCCTGCACAGCTTTCCTTGATATGTCCAGTGTGCCTGATAAAGCCACTGCAGCGTCTACAATCCCAATACAAATGCGCTTGTGGTGCGCAGTTTGAGCATGCAGCCAACAAGGAGCAGCTGCAGCAACTGATCCAGCAGAGAATTAATGAACACGAGCTAAACTGCACCCAGGCGCTGCTCTTTTTTATAGAATCGTTGCCTCCGTCCAGTCGTTTGTTTGCCATCTGCGGTAGCTGTGATTATTGCAGCTCCGTTTAACTCTCAGAAGTAACTATTAATAAGTCTGGCTGCGTCCAGTTTATATATTTAAACAATTTGAGTTAAGCAAAATTATTTTTTGTGATAGCTTAAATTTTGCTCAACCAAAAACAAAAGGATCGGTTGACATTGCCGTAAGGGAACCTGAAATGGAACTAATAGTCAAAAATAGCCGATTGAATTTCCTTACTGAACTGGAACTAAAAATTTCAATACTGAGTTGATTAAATTGCCTAGATGAAATTAGAAGTAAAGAATATTTTTAAGACTTAAACCGGTTCGTTTTCCAATTATTTTAGTATTGCGAATATCAGTATAATATAAGCAAGGAATCCGAGTTTTTCCACTTTCTTTTTTTGTGTAACTTTATTTTATAGATTTGGATTTGGATTTAAGAGACGTCTTAAATGCGGTATTCGATATCGTGTCGTGATCTAACCACATTTAGCTGTCACTAAATGCGTCAATCTCAAAGACAATAAAACCTATTTTCAGATTTTAATATTGAATTATGAATACTTCTGTTCCACCAACAATAAAACAACTAAATAAGTAATAAAGTTATAAAAAAAAGTTCCATAGTTCCCAAGCATTTTTAATACGATCCAAAAAATTAATTTGAAATAGATAGTTTTGGTCCTCTTGAAATTTAAATAAGAATTACTTTACTTTAAGTCAAAGTTATTTTGTTTCGATTAAATCTTGTTTTATAGTTTAATTTAAGTGAAATGTGTTGGAGGAATTGTTTTAATTTAAGTTTTTTTATTCTTTTATATAATTGGTTAATTTAAAGAAAATGTGTTAAAGGATTATTTTAATTTATATCAAATTTCTTTTGTAATGCATTGAATTAGCAAATGCTTTTTCAATTTGTTATTTATATTTGAATTATGTAATTTTGATTATGTGCTGTTAGCTGTACGTGGTTCACCCACAATTTCCAGTTCATCCTCATCAGGCTCGACCCCAAAGTGAAGCTCCTCGCCGCGCTGATAGGCCCAGGACATGCGCTTGGATGTAAAGGAAATTCCCAACTGGCCATGATGATCGATAGCAATGATGCCGGCAGTTTGTTCAAAGCGGTTGGCCAGATCTTGAAGCACCTGATCCGCTGCCTGCTGTGCTGTATAATTGGAGTAATGCACCAAGGCCAAGAGCCTGGAGACAGTATTGAAACGCATTATGCTTTCGCCATGTCCGGTGGCTGACACGGCGCCGGATTCGTTATCTGCATAAGTGCCACCACCCAGGATCGGTGAGTCACCAATGCGACCCGGAAGTTTGCCAGTAATTCCTCCCGTTGAAGTGGCAGCTGCTACATTCCCGCAGGCGTCGATGGCAACAGCGCCCACGGTGCCGGGTGAGCCATACGAGCCGTTCAAGCTGGCTTTAAAGTCTTCCAGCGATTTTAAAGCGGCTGCCGTAATCAACGCTCCTTTGGGCAGTATGTCAAAGCCTTCCGTTTCGGCCAGCTGCTTGGCGCCTTCACCAGCCAAATAGCGATGTCTTGTAGTTTCCATGACGCGCCTGGCCAGCGTTATGGGATGCATAATGTTTTGTGCCAGTGACACGCAGCCAGCTTCCAGTTCAGCACCGTGCATGATAGCTGCATCCATTTCCACTTCACCCTCCCAGGTCAGCACAGAGCCGTAGCCTGCATTGAAATTATCATCTTCCTCTAGAGCATTCACCGCCTGCTCCACTGCGTCCAAAACGTTTCCCGTCTGGCGCAGCGCCTCATATCCACGTCGTGCGGCTCTCTTGGTGCCCAACTTGACCAGCGGCACCTTCGCATCGGCTATGTTGCCCGCACCACCGTGCACCAGTACAGTGGGCTGAAATTGTGCAACTTTCGAGAGGCATTGCGCCTGATTGATAAAATTTGGGATATTAAGTAATTTCTGGTCTAGTTTGAGGCTGGAACGCATTTTAAGCGCCTACTGCGACTTACCTGAACCAGGTGAACAGGCAGCACAAACAACCCAATAAAAGCAATAATTTTATACTGAAAAAAATGAGTTTATGAATAAAACGTAAGTTTTTTACTGCATTTTTTAAAAGGTTTTTCTAGTTTTCCACTTTAAAAAGAAACTTAATTATGAGTATGAGACTAGATTCGAAATGAGGCTTTCAGCCTGGCCTAAATCCCTTCTAAATCTTTAATTTGGTTTAACAAAATTTCCAATTTCATTTGGCTTACTCGTAGCATTTCTGCAACTTCAATGACTAAATCTAACGATCTGTTTCGATCAAAAAATTATCCACAACTATTGAACGAATGATAAGCTTGCAGTTTATCTGTGCCTCTTATCGATCAACCTCAAACCGGTTAAATTGCCCACTAAACAGTTTGAGAAGCAGCGCTGCGTCTGTGCTTGTCAAACTGTTGCCGAACCAGAATACACCGGCAAATAAACAAAACGGTTGTAAACAAAAATATGCACGCAACAAAAACAACAAATAAACTTGCGTAATAACAAGACAGAGAGTGGTCTAATTAGGAGTGCCCGACGGCGGAATACCCTGTAATAAATGAGAGCTTTATTTGTGTTGAATTTTACGGTAACTAATGTAAGCGTTGCTTATGTGATTTATGATTATTATATGATTTTATTTATTTCCTAGAATTTATTTATAATAATATATATCCTCTATAATTGGATGGGATTAGATTGGAAATCGTTATTCATTTCACGACAAAGTTATATTACTCTAAGCAAGGGTATAAAATTGACTTGCGGATGGCAACTTATTTTCATTGGAAATTGTTTTTATTGTAGCTGCAAATAGATATTATTATATTTTCCGGTTTGGATGAGTTCATGGTTAAATCCAATATGTATATCTTTTATATGTATGTATAGAATAAGAAAGCGTATATACTCTTCACACACATTTCTAGGGCTCAAGGGTATAATAGCAACAAGCCAGAGGGAAGAAGTTTTGCATGATCATGCACGTGCATTATGTCTCTCTTTCGCTCTGTCTTTCGTTCTGTGGCTTTTGCTCTCTTTGCTCTCAGTCACGCACGCACAGCTTCTCAGCGAGAGTTTCTTTTGAAATATTTACCGTTTCTTTCAGTACGTCGTGTTGTTCGGCTGCAGACGGTTCGGTTTGGTTCTGGCAACGGGAAAAGATTTCGGTAATTTTCTTTGGAATCTGAAGAAACGTGCACATATTTCTTGATATTTTTTTTTTGCTTTTAATGTTGTTTATATTGAAAATAAATACGATAAAAAGTCATAATTAAAAGTAAAACGTAGACGCGGCATGCGTTTTATGTGTGTATCTAAAATTCGAAATTGCGTTTGAAAAAGTGTTCGAGTGTACTCGTACAATAATACAGTTTGGAAAACCAATTTTCTTGTATAATTCTATTTGTAATTGCCAAATAATTTTGTTTACATTACGAAAATTTCCAGTGCGGTTTCTAAATTTTCAATTCGTGTTGTGTGTGCGCAAAATTTTGGAAATTTAAATACAAAAAGCTATAGTATATGTGGATGCTGAAAATTCAAAATTTCATTTAATAAAAAGAAAATAACCAAAAATCAAAGAATGTGCCCATTTTTAAAAATATCATGAAATAACATCCCAAAATCTGTTCAAAAGATTTCGAAAATGACACAGTTCTTTAATTTAATACGCTGTGATCGGTTAACCGGTCGCATGCGGGCCACATATGATAATTTGCAAACCGATATCTGTGGCATAGATCGTTTCAAATACGTTTTAACTTGTTTCTGCATATTTCTGCTGATTGTTGGCTGTGTTTATGTCTGGAGAAAATATGAAAGGTGAGTTTCTTTTCATTTTACTATATATTTTAATAAAGGATTTTCGAATCAGAAAACAAACTGATTCCTGCCCAAACCCCTCTGAATCAGGTTGAGATCTTTGCATTCCTTAAACAGAAGTTACCTAATAACCCAGTCATCGAATCTAAGCCCGAACGGAACTTATATAACAAATGTTTGCCTTAAAAAAAAAATAAATTTTATTTTTATTATAATGTAGAATATTATTTTTTATAATAGACGTCTGAATCTTCTTCTGGCTTCAAACTCAGTTAATTAAAATGAGAAAAAAACGTGATTATTAATTCGTATATATAATATATATGTATATTATAATATAATATATAATACAGAGTTGCGAGGTTCATAAAAAGTTTTTACAGAATTCCATTCCATTCCGAAAACAAAAGTATTATATTATTTTTATTAATATCGCGCTTTTCATACCCTTGCAGATGGTGATCCGTCTGTTTGTTAGGAAAACTAAACAATCAGTTTTTAAGCTAAGTTAATGAAGTAGGTGTATGTTCATTCTGAGAACATATGCTAGAATCGGTCGACTATATCATAAATCTGCCGTTTGTAAATGCTTATTCCAGCCTGCAAGCGTATATAATCTTCGGGGTGCAGAAGATAATACAAAATTTATATGAAAAAATGTTATATAGAATACTTTTTCTTAAAATATAGAAAAGTTTTGAGGGATTGCTAGAAAGTTTGAAAATTCTGAACTGTAGCTGCAGCTAGAAATGGTCTATCAGAAATTGAAAGAAGAAGACTAGTTATATTTATGATTTTCCAGCCAACAATATATTTTTCATTGATGGAAAATTGGCCTACATATTCGAATGAATTTTCCTAGCCTATTCATTTTTCATTATTATATTTTCATGGTACAGTGAATGCTCGATATGAAGAACATTCGAATAACATTTTTGTAAACAAATTAATTGCTTAAATTGATAAATAACTCATAAAATAAAACAGTTTAAATATTTGAACTGCTTGCAGAGCCAAGTGGCTATAATTAACGAGCGTTCACTGTATTTCATGGAAACTCATTCAAATTGAGAGCTATTTTCAAAACGTATAGAAAAATAAATTGAAAAGTTTCGTGACTAATTGATAAATCTCTCGAAATTCTCTCATGCCTTCTCTACTCGCTTGACAAACAAATTGAAAAACATGAAAAAATATTCACATTTCTTTCCTGAAACAAAGCAGCCTTTGAAATATAAATCGACCAAAAAAGAGCATAGTATAATATGAATTTTCAGTTTTAATCTTGAAAATCTGACTACAACACCAATTTTCAAAATTCTTTGTGTATTTTATTTTACTTTGTTTTTCGTTTTTAATTTTTAAATAACTGTTCGAGCAATGCCTTCCATTATAATGAATAAAGCAATACCCATCTTGTTACGCACTCTTCTACCGGCAGCAGGACGAACTGTGATACAAACCAGGTCAAAATCCATGATATGCCAGCAGTTATCCAAGGGACTGACACTGGGTCAGAAGCTATGGAAGCGTTGAGATGTGGAGTCATAAAGAAAAGTCCTACAAGAAGAACTTCTTGTGTAATCCTCCCGCTGTTTTTTGTGAATTAAATTTTATTGAAAATCACGGCAGAATTGTTTCATTCGATTTTTTAAGGATCTATAATCTTATAAACATTTTTTGGTATTTGGAGATCAATATAAAAAATGTTAAATGTAGTCTCCGAAGAATTTGTGCTGATTCTGGAATTTTAAGACTGCGAGGATTAGAGAAGATCTTAGAGGGGCTGAACTATTCAGGTGATTGTACATGGGAAAAGCTCTAAAGTAGATTGATAAATATAAAGTATCTGAAAGAGAGAATAGGTGCAAAACTTATTGAAAGCTTATTATTCATTGTTCTAAGCTTCATATACTTTTTATAGAACTTTCCTTTGGCTTTCAACTTGTGGTTTCAAAGTCAATAAAATATTCGGTTTCTGAAACATGCGCCCTTTATTTGAAATATATGTGGTTTCTAGCAGCATTGATGGGAAAAACTCTTTTGAATTAAACTTAAACCTTCTCTACAGCTGGTAGACTATTTTGGCTAATTCTTGAGAAAGATCTGAGTATAGATGAATGCACTCAAAAATAAAAAGGCTGTGTAATATGGCTGTTCTCCAGAAGAACCACTTGTTCTGGGTAGATTTTTAAAAATTTTTACTAATTAATCTTGCAGCCCTTTCGGCAGGGCAAAGTGACTAGAAATGGCTTGTGAATATTCTGGCCTCAATAAACAAATGGGAATATTTTTTTTATTTTTGTTTAAATTTAGCGCATGCGTTTATAAACAATATGCAAAGGCAGCAAGTCGACGCAGTTTTATTTTTTTTCTTCTTGTATATAAAAATACTGGTAGTGGTCAGAGGGAGAGGGAGAGAGAGAGAGGAGGGGGAATGGGGCATATTACTCATGTGGCGCTTGGCCAGCTGTTGAAATAAATGTGGCGGGCCCCAAAAGCACAGACAACAATGAAAGCCAAAAATGTTCGTATACGTATTATTTTCTCCACATATGCATTAATTGCCTGTATCTTAGGGATGCAGTTTTCTTCGTAAACTATGAGTTTTATTTGGGAAAAATCCCATGGCACATGCCACACTGTTTAATTTGAAACTAGCTGAAACTAGCTTTTTATTTATCCCCAGAGATACTTGCCTAATGACCGAATGACTGCATGACTAAACGACAAATTCATTTGCGCAGATGCAGATACATTGACGTCCATACATATGGATATATAAGAAAAAAGATACATTTCCATTTGACGCCGACGAAGACGACAGATGACACGAAACATGAAATCTAAATCTAGTTGCAAAATCATTTGAATTATTCACTGACAGCCGTGACACAAGTCAAATTAAATATAAAAAAAAAAAAACTAAACTAAAAATCTCATAAATTCTTTTTTTATTGTCTAGTCGCCGCAAAGATACCCTAATAAAATTAAAAGTAGAGAAAGTAATATTCTCACTTATGAATAATTTAAAGTAAGCTAAGAATAGATTAGCAGTTTTTAAATTAATTTTATTCTTACGCTATATCAGAATATGACTTTTCTTTTGGCAACCAAAAATTAATATATTTATTGAATTTATAGCTTTGTTTGTTTATTAATATCTTAATTTTTGAAAATTCTATAATTAAATTTAGTTTTAATTACTTTTTTTTTGCATAGTTCCAGTTTTAAACGTTTTTGTTGCAAGCTTTCTCAAAGATTTTTAAAAGTCAAAAGAGTCAAATTAATTAAATATAAAAATCATAAATTTATTTCTCTTTTGATTAGTGCTTAATTTATTAAGCATTCATAGTTTTTTTTTTGTAATTACCAATCTAAAACCTGATTGAAACTGTTGGCTTAAAAGCGCATATTGCTTACTCTGTGCTAACAAAGTTGTTAAAAAAACGTATTTTAAAAAGCAACGCTGTTGTAAGAAGATATTAAAGACTTTATAAAAGATATTAAGAAAAATAAAATCCAAGATTATATAAAACAAATAGTTATATATATTCTTGATCAGCTATTGATGGAAAAGAATTCTGCTTTTAAGGGCGCTCAGAAAATTTATCAAAATAAATTTAAATAAGTTTCTTGAGAGTATTCCTAGATAAAATTAAATTATTGTGCCATTAGCTAGTTAAGTTTAGTTCATTAATTTCCTTAAGTATTAGCAATATTAAATATAAACTTAATAATTATAAACATAATTCCTATTTTTTATGTTTTAGAAACTTTGTTATATGGGCAAAAATTTTCTATCTTTAATTGCTTACTTAGTTACAGCGTATCCGCTAGTCGCTCATTCTCTGCTGGAGCTTTTGCACTTGTCTCATTTGCCGTTGGAGGTGGCAGCATGTTTCTGTGGCAGTTGCAGCAGCGCCTCGTCATCGTTGTTGCTTCTTGCCACATACTCCTCCATATATATAAGTGTACACAAATATATATATAAAGAAGATTTGTATATATAAATGTATATATATATATATACATTTGCTCAGCTCAATTAATAAAAGTTTACTCCAGTTTGCATGCAAACAAACAGAAACAGAATGTAATCAAGAGGCACACGAGTGAGTTTTCATAGGAATTTCGTTGAAACTGTTTTGGTTATACGACCATTGTCATCGACCCGTCGACCATCGACCACTGTGAAGAGCACTCGGAACATTCTGATGTGGCTCCATTCGAGAGAGAATTGTATCATTTTATCATTGCATCAATTGAGCATTAAATCATTGGATCATTGGTCATTCAATATGCACATATATCTTCATCATGTGGCAGCTGCAACCAACCAACCAACCAACCAACCCAAGCAAAACATTAAACAGTTGTCCGCATTGTCATTTCAATATTTGTTGTCATTCCAACTCGCATATTTATCTGTGGTCAATGTAATGCACTTAATTGAACCAAAACCCATCCTATTTAAGTGCCTAGAAATGTGGCACAGCTATTCAACCGCCTGGCTGCCTGGACTCTCAAATTCTTGGGCTTATTAATCTTGTGGATTCAAATCGTTTCGATTGATTAATACATTTCAGATAAATGCATATTTTGCAGTTCAAAGTTCTTGCCAATTGACAATGCCATTTAAAAGATCTGAACTTCTAAGCCGAATTCCGCAAAATCAGTTCAAATCGGAACAAAGCATAATAATTGGTTTTTGAAAACGGGTTCTTGAACCCATAATCATTTGAATTAAATAAAGATGAAAATTTTGAATTTCTGAACTCAAATCGTTTGTTTTTAAGCCGTAACGAGCTTGTTTTAAGAGCCAAATAGTATCGAATGAAACCTATAACATTTTTGAGAACACAAAAATCTGGATTAAATCTTAATCTAAAGGCAAGACTCATTGAACTATGTATGCTCGAAATTGCTGTGAGCTGTGAATTTATCTATTTTGGAGACTCGGAAATTCGAATATTTTGAAATAACTTTTTTTTTTAAATACATTTAGAAAAATAATTAAAAAAATATTTTTGAAAAATATCTGGTTGATTTCAAAATTTAATTTTAATATACTTCAATTATGCTCAGTCAATTTTATCAATTATTTGCTATTAGAAAATTGATTGAAATAAAAAACTCCAATATTGAAATGAAGTTTCCAAATAGTTTCTTCAACTCAATTGAAGTGGCACGTGGCACGTGCCACACGCAATCACTCCAGATACTCAAAGCCACTTGAATGCATTTAAAATATCATTGATTTCCGGAACTAATAGAAGAGTAGAATAATTCACCCTTAAAAAGAGAGGGAGAATGAGGAATATGTATCAGTAAACAGTTTGAATTAAATGCATTAATAACAACAACACAACAAGAGAAACAATGCAATGTGCGAGTAGATTCATGAGTGCACTCATTGCGCGCCCAGTTCATTCATAAAAAATCAACTCCCGATAGCCATAATACATCCGGCACTTGAGAAATGTTGCCTCGTGCCAAGACGAGCGCTGCAACAGCAACTTGCAGCAACAACAACAACAACTTGCAACAGCAACAACAACAACTTGCAACAACAACAACAACAACTTGCAACAACTTGCAACAACAACAACTGCACCTCGATGCAATTTTCTGGTATTTTTGGATCATTTGGTAAACAAATCAGTTGCTCCAATTTGAACACACAACGAGGTGTATTTTATTTTATTTTTATGTATTTCAGCGTCTGACCTGCCTGCAGACTCAAGGCTCAACGAGTATTTTCAATTTTTATTCGTTTTTTTAATTTGCCACACTTGCGCCGCATAAAGTGGAAATCTGGTAATACTTGATTTTCCAGCAATAGTTTCCAGCTAAGGATGCCCTCAGTTTCTTGGAAAATGTCTTTTGTTGGGGTTTATATAGAGTTATATAGGGTACATAGAATTCTCTGACAAAAAAGGCAGAGCATTGATCCTATAATAAAACTTGTGATGCAAATTGTATACCCTTTTAAAAATTGTTATGAAATGCATTTATTTTGATCGGTTGTTAGCTATAAGATATAGCAATTCGATCTGGATTTGTTTTTGTTTGGATAACATTTTCTTTCATTCGATTAATCTAATTTTTATAAGAATATCTCATGAGGTAGAAAAGTTTTTCATTCTAAAACTTGTGCACCGATTACGGAGAGGGCCTGAAATATTCATTCGGAATATCCACTTTACCCTAGGGAACAAATAAGTTTTTTATTTAACAACGCTTGGACCGATTGTTCCTTTCTTTGGCAGCTTTAAGATATAGAGGTTCAATCCGGCCGGTTCTGACACCAAGTAGGGTATATGCCACGTCTCATACATCCAAAAGTGAGCGATAAGCGGCAGACGGTCTTGGCTAAATATATTTATTTACTTTATGGCTTCGGGGATGCCTCCTCTTTTGAAATTCAACTTCTGAATTATTTCATAATTACTTAAATAAATTCTTTATATTTTAAATAAAATAACTATTTAACATTTTCCCAATAATGATTCTATTAATAAGTCTTCTAGGCTCGTAGGATAATTGAGAGCTGAGAGTATATATTGATGGGATATAAAGAACTTGCCAGCTTCACAATTATCAAAAACTCAACTATAATAAATAAATATTAAAATTAAAATATTAAATTTTTATATTTCCAAATGAGCTTCGCAAGACAGTGGATTCAAATAATTAATTGACTTTGCTTCAAAGTCTTTCTGCTCTAGTCACAACTTTTTTATTCTTAATCCCCCTTTCTTAATTCAATATTATTTATTAATTGATTCAAAGCACAGTTAGCTAATTTCTTTGCAATGGACGGTTTTAAAGGACGTGATATTAATTTAAAATCATCTTTAAGCTGAATCTTTAATTCCCTAAACTTTCTGCTTGTTTCAACTTTGACCTACTTTTGCAGTAGTGAAAAAGTTTTGGTGTCCTGCCATGTCGGGCTAAAATAATTAAATTTTTATCATTTATCATTCATTCATCAATTCTTGCAACACTACAATAAATTGGAAAACAATTTTCTAGACAAATACATACACAGAAATTACGGTCATCCAAATTATAGACTTGTGCAACGTTTTCAATCAACGACTATTAATTTTAAATGCGGCAAGTGCAAACAAACGGCCTATCAATAAAAACTGTTGCACCTGAACTAAAAATGAACAATAAAATGGAAGGAAAACAAGAAAATTCTTGTTCAGAACTTCACTGGGGTCGACTAGGCGTATACCCTGTACTCGTATCGAAACCAAATTCGTTCTTGTTCTTACATCTCTCTGGAGTCTTGTTTGGAAGTCTGTTTTGGTTTTAATTTTCGAAAGAATTCCACTTAAAAAAGAAAAGCTTGTTCTTAGGATTTGGAAATTGTAAGAATTAACAAAAAATCAGAGTTAGTTCTGTTCACAAAGATTTGAATATCCTGCTTTTGGGAGCACTATCAAAGGTGATTCCTATTCAACTTTTAGAAGACTTTTTTATTGGAGTTCATTAAGAAAAATTCGAGCCTAGAAAAGCAGAAATATAACAAAAATTTTCATAATACTCTTTTCATACATTTTAAGTGGATATAGGGTATAAAAAAATAGAAAACAATTCCAAATAGGTTTGAATTCTTTATTATTTTTCTTTCGTGTGTTGCATTTAAATGCACATTTTTGTTCCGATAAATATAAAATAAAAATTGAAAAATTTTGTACAAGAAAATAGGGGAAAACCAAAACAAAAAGAGGAAGAACAATGTGCACATTTTTCACAAAAATTGAAATCAATTATTTATGCACTTTTAGAGCGGTCAAAAAAGTAATTAATATGTAAGGGTCTGGCACTCGTCGGCCTCTGTCGGATGTCTGTTGTCTGTTGTCTCCTGCCACGCCCCTGTCGACTGTCAAGGCAGGCATTTTTCATTAAATTTATAGACAGGCTGTGGAACACAATAAATAAAATTCATTCACCCTGCCCCACATCCCGCCCATCCCCCAATAACTAACAAAAAAATGAATGAAATAAAAATGCATAAAAATTGGCGGCGTGCTAAAAAATTAAAATCAAGCCACAATTGTTTGGGTAGAACACACACACATATAAATAAATACATATACATATATGTGTACATGTGTAGCGGCACTCCACTGCGCCAAATAGTATGCAACAGTATTTGCAATAAATAATATTTCAACGGCATTGCGGAGGCAAGTTAACTGCTTGCCGCCCATCTCTTCCTGCCCTTTTCCCTGCCCCGCCCAGTTATTTCCCTTTCCTGCTGCTCCATGTGCCAACGTGTAAATGTTCACGTTGTGCAGCCAAAAAGTATGCCACATTTTTGCACATCATTAAATATATTTTGTTCAAAAAACTACTGAACGAAATGCACACTTTTCTTAGTAGTAGAATACTACTACTACATACACATTTACACTTGGTAGTATACTACAGACACATGTACACTCACATACAGACATATTATAATGCCCTTGGGTGTGTCTGCATTGCAATTCCTGTGGGTTGTCGATGGAGCTTTTACTTGAGACAACTTTATAGCATTAAATTCGCTGGTAGATTACTCCTAAGCCGTCTTTGAAGCTATCTACTCCATTCCGGCTTTTACATCTGTATTAATTTCAGGGAAATTTGTATGGCATACTTTTTGGTGCAACATTAAATTTAATATAAATTTATTAAATCTCCAAAATCAGGATTTTACTTTAATGTGTGAAAGGAGTCAATTTACGTACAATTAATATAGTTTTTAAGTTGAAGGGTAAATGCGTGCATTATGCGGAACTTTCTTCGAATTTTTGAAAACTTTTTAAGTAAAATTTTATTTTAATTTGTTAGATGATTTGTAGTCCTCTAAAGCCTTCCTTCTTCGAAAGCTCGGTGCGCCTTAGGAATCGGAGAAATTATATTTATTAGATCAAGAGGAGTCTACAAATTGCTGAAGCTTAGAGACAATTTATACTCCAGCGAATGTATAAAACACATATGTTGATAATAATATTTTCATTATTTTTCCTTTAATACAGATTATTCCCGATCTTTAACAAAAAGAGGCATTCAAGTATTTTAAAAATCCCAGTTTCAGGTTAATCCTTAATCCAAATCCGCTCTACCACGCTCGCTTCATTTTTCACTTCAAATTCCAATAAAAAGTCTTTGTTATTAGTCGTGGAAGTATGCAAGAAGTCTTTCGTGGAATTCATTGTAAGGCGAAAAGTTTCATATTTATTTTAAATGGAAAACCAAGGCAACGCAATCAAAAAAGTCGCCAGTCAAGGGAGCGCCATATATCACACTTAAGATTATGGCCAGGTGCAGTCAGACGTGCTAGGAGCTTTGTCAAGAGCAGAGGGGCTGAGGAGCAGAAGAAGAAGTAGGTGCAGGTGGAAGCTGAACTTGAGAGACCCAACCAGACTAGACCAGACCAGACCAGACACACGGAGAGAAGTGGCATAAACACTTATATATAATTGTGGCAATTACAAAGAACACTTGAACACACAGCCAGACACACATACATACATTCGCCTCCTTTGTCTGTCTGCCGGCTGTCTGACTGTCTGGCACTCCACTTAATTAAACTCAAAATTGTTGATATTATGATATTTATGCGCACAGCTTTGCCTACTACTCATCCAAGTTGCTACCTTTGCACCTATTCTACCAATCTACACAGAAAAATAAAATTTCTTCCTTGAAAATATTAAATATTTGGAGTTATCATTTTGAAAATAATATTTGAAATTTGGCATTTATTTTTTATTTAAATTTAAATCTAATTAAAGTAAAAAATTAGTATAATAACGAATTGTAAAACCTATAAAAAGAATGCATCTCTGTTCTTACCTCGATCACCAGCCGAGAGGATTTAGATATGCTCGATAAATTTGGATTTAAAAATGATTAATATCGATATATTTGGATATATTGATTGCTGATAAAGATAAATTTTGATAAAGATTAATTTTTTATTGCAAGTTGATGCCCATATATTGGAATATATCATTGATATATTGATGATTTTTGATTCATATATAAATTTGTATACATATATACTTTCGATTGTAACGATTATTGCCTGTGTATATCGGTTATTGCCTATGTATCGGATGTGTATTTTGTGGATATTACTATTACTGATATTAACGAAACTTTGACGATATTATTAATATCAACATTTTCCCGGTATTTTAATGATGTCGATAAGATTTGTAGAAAGTAAATATGGTATTATTATTAAAAACTTGTGTTAACAATATTCATATACTATTTTTATACATATTTGTTTTTCTTTAAATTTACAAAAATTTATTTTTTATAAAAGAAATTAAACTTATATTCATAATTTATAATCTGAGATGCCTAAACCGATCCGCAAATTTAACCTAAGGCTGGATTTCTTAAGACCTGATTTCTTGTCTCACATTTTACCAGTGTCGCGTCTTTTACCATTTTCAGTTTTCAGTGTGTGTGTTTGTTAACGTTTCCATTTTTGTTTCTGTTTCCGTTTCCGTTTCCGCATTCGTTGCAGGTGCCATAAAACTTTGCTAGCATTTCACAATTTGCGCGCAGCTGTTTCGCTGCTGCTGCTGGCCGTTAATAGTCTGGAGCTGGCCAGAAGTCTGCTGCCCCAGCGAAGTGTTGAGCAGCTGAATCGGCTCTTTGGGTCGACGCCGAGGGAGCTAAATGTTATGATTATTATCGGAGCTGGCGCCGTGTGGAACGCTTTGGCCGCCATCCTGTTGACAATTATGCTAATGTCCTATCATCGTCTGCTCGAGCGCAAAAAGGTGACAGGTGTGTATAGAGCTTTATGACGTAGGAGTGATAATTTGCTGTCAGGAAAATTAATCAAAATGCCGGCTCATTTTGCAGTCTTCTTGTATGGCAGCATCACTGTCGAAGTGTTGATTTTTATCCTGCGCATCGATGAACTGGCCGAGGTCTTCTATTACGTTGATTTCTTGGAGCTAGAGTCCTGTCTGGTCGGCCTGACAGTTTTCTGTTTATTGGCCTTGGCTGTATTTGATGGATATACCATTTATAAAGAGGTAAGTCAATATAATCAATACAATTTCATGGGATTGCCGTAGGACTCAGGACACAGGAACTATAATATTATTCCTCCTATAAACTTCAATTTTGCAATTATATTTATCAATCCTTATGGCCAAATTAATATGCACTCTCATCTGGTAATCATCAGGATATTTTCAAGTTGCCTGATTTTAAATCGCATTATCGAATTAACATAAAACATGCCCCAAAAACTAGTTAAATATTTAAATAGTTGAAGTAAGCAGTCAAACGACGCGCTGAAGGAAAGGACTCCGAGTCCTTGTGTCTCTTCATGCTTGACATTATTTCCGCTCGAGACCGGAAATCCAAAGTTGCCACACAGGACACAGAGACACAGAGACATAGAAAATACCCAGCAATAACAGACCCGCAGCAGCAACAACAATAACAAAAACAACAACAAGAAGCTGTAGAAAAAGAGGCACAGAGCAATAAGCAGAGTAAAGTAGCAAAGCAAATAAAAACATTAAAGTTACATTAGGTGATTTTGTTGCTTACCTTTTTGGCTATGCGAAGAAAGCCGGTTGGTTAGTTGGTTGGTTGCTTGCTTGGTTGGGTGGTTGGGTCGTTGGGTGGTTGGGTATCTGGTTGCATGCCTGGCAAGGAGACAACACGGACGGCATATAAAACCTGCAGTTTATGGTTGTTTATAAACACTGTAAGAAAATGCGGAGAGTTATACATTGTTTTAGTAACAAGCATTTAAATTGAATAGAGTCTGTTCCGAAATTTGGCCAAAATATGAAGTCTAATTGGGAGTTTACTTTAAACTAAAGATAGCTGAGGTCCTCAAACTTATACTTATAAGAATTGAAAATTATTTATTGAGGAAAATTTATACAGTTTTTCTGGAAATTCCGCTCGCAAATCCAGAAAATGTATGGGAAAACATGTGCATGAATTAGGAGAAAATAGGAGTAACAATGGCTAGTTTATATTATTATTAATTTATATTATTATTAGCTATTATTATTATTATTGTTTATATTATTCTTATCATAAGTTTACCTGAGATATTTTTGATCAGTGTGCATATTTTTACCCGTACAGAGGGGGGCGTCGTGGGGCGCCTCAAAGTTAGACCTAAACTTTTGCTCGTCATTGTTATGCAGCCAAATGCACTAATGCTGTTGCATACTTTAAGGCGCACAATAGCACCCAGAAGCCTCTCTCGCTGTCTTCCGGCAAGAGAGGGGCGTGGCACAAAAAGTGTGCATATCAAATAATAATCACTGAAACCAAAGGGAAAGTAGAAAAAGTGTAGCATACTTAGTGGATATGTTGGCAAACATATAGAAATGAAAGTTTCCTCTTTTTTTTGGGGCATTATTAAACCTCTGTTCAATTCCATTATCTTTTAAATCGTATATTGCATGCAGTTCGAAGCAGTCAGAAATTAAAAATTATACAGAATATTATTTACAGTTGGGTTTTCGATGAGTTCCACTGGAAGAAATGCGACAAAATAGTTCAGATTAGGTATTTTGTCTATATAAGTAAAATGCATAAGCTGTGTCCAATTATTATTTATTAACAGAGTGGCAACACCTCAAAACTATCCTCATGTTAAATCTTTAACATGTACCTAGGATAACTGATACATTTTGGTACACCGAGCTGAATAGAAACTGAAATTTAGCTTGACAACACGTAAAAGTAGCACTTAATTTATATGATGAACCAGAGAACAGGATGCCATTTATCATATGTATATATCCAATCTTCTCTTTATTGATTTTGATTTTACTCCAGCACAAAATTTATGTGCTGGCATGCCTACACACACTATCGAATTTTCGGCCAGTTATTTCAACTTTTGCCTTGAGTTATTCATACACACATGTCGTATGAGTAATATTCAAACACATGAAATCAATGCCAGCTGAGGCTGAAAAGTCAAATGGAAGGCAAACTTTTGGCAACTGCAAGCCAAACCCCATACAAAAACTATGTAAATTCCTGAATACGCCCATGAGTATGCTATACATTTGTAAGTGATGCCTTGTGAGGTGATTGGGAAAGTTTGGAGGCAAATGTAGCCAATGGAATTAGGGACCAGAAAGGGAACCAAGAGCATACAATTGAGCGCTGGGCATTTGTCAACATTTCCTTTTGCCTTCCCTGCCACTCCGCTTCGCTCCGCCCCGCCCCGCCTTGTCCCGCCTTCATTCATAAGGATGAAGTACCGGAAACTGCGGCACTGACAAAATGCCGCTTCACGTGCTCTGCTTATTTGCTGCTGTTCGGCTGAGAGACAGAAGAGACGAGAGACGAGAAGAGAAAACAGAAGCGAACCAACCTAATTTGGGAGCCGCCATGCAGTGCATAATTTTAATAAAGGAAGTCTGTGGCATATAGCTGCGAGGGGGCGTGGTTGCCTCCAAAATGGGTCCTGGGCGTGAGCAAATAATGCCATGCAACGTTGAGCACAAACCCGAAAATACAAACAACCGACAGTGCTTTAAATTGCGGCCAGCAACGACAAGTAAATGCTCTCTAAATAAATATCAGCAGTAAGAATGCTGCTCTCTGAATGGGATGAGTTCAGGAGTTTTGATTCTTGATGTGGACCATGAGTTTCACCTATAAAATAGCCCATTCCCCGAACCTGAACCCGAAAAAACCTGGTTAAAAATTGTACAAAATTGGAAAAAATCTTAAAATTAAAAGAAAATACTCTATAAAAAGTGATTGAGGGTCGAAGCTAAATTAAATTATTTTCAATGAATTAAAAATCGAAATTTCTTAGTAAATTTAATTCAGAGAAGTCTGAGGAACCCACAAGGCACTCCGAGGGTATCCCACAAGGCGGACGCGATTTTGATGTTATTTGTTGTTGTGGGGGTGGTTGTTGCTCCAAAAAAAACGGATGTTGCTCGGTGAAAGATAGGAGGGATGAGGGCTTGGGGAGGCATGGGTGCATTTTGCATTTGCATTTGCATTTTGGCAGAGCGAGCGCGTAAAATTAGCTGAACAAATAGCCGAAAAGCAGAGAGAAAGGAGAAAGTGAAGCACTCTGAGGCACTCCGAGGCACTTGCCTGACTATGACAATGCAAAAGGTTTATTTAATTTAACAAGGGATTAGCATGGGAGGAGCAGGAGGAGGAGGAAGAAGAGAAACTGCAGTGGGATCTTAATATGTTTACATTTTAATTGAGGTTAAGCGCAGATTTGCTGCTCCATGCTCCAAACTCAAATCTCAAAGCTCAAAGCTCAAATCCTCGGCAAATATTTTATTTATGTCAGTTTGGCAAAGCGTTAGCATACTTCAAGGCGTTGCGTGCTTGACCGCATGCCGAGTGCCACAAAAACGACAGCTTTAGTGGCGCTTAAGTGCAACAAATGCCACAACAACTTGCTTGGTTGCCAGCTGGCAACAACTGGCAACGACTGGCAGCAACTGGCAACAACTGGCAACTGGCAAATGGCAACAAAAGGCTGGCAAAAGAAAAGCCAAGCGACTGCCCAGACGAAGTGCCATTGTTAAGGCGTTGAGCAGCATATAAAACGTGTTGCATTCCAAAAACAACAGCAACCAAACAAAAGAAAATATGCACAAGTCTAAGTGTGTGCCTTAAAATACCCTGTACTCAAGCAGAGATCCAGAGGGAATCTCTAACCATAGTGTAATTTATTTGAAAAGAATTTTTTTGAAAAATCCCTATTAGTTTGCAGCCCTGTTGCGAGCTTCACAGAAATATGGACTCTCTTTTTTTTGGTAGAATGTTAAGTGAATCATACCCCTTTGCGTAGCCTGAGTGCAGGGTATTCCAGTACAAGTGGCAGTAACACATGCAAGGCCAGGCTACAAAATGTCATCTTGTCTTTTTGCATGTGGCACTAGGCCAGGCTGAGCGAGGGATGAGGGTTGGTTGGAAGGTTCTCTGGGTTTTGAAATCTGTTTGTAAAACTTAAGTTACTTTTGAGTTATGGTCCAGTTTCGAGGGGCTTTGTTTGGAATACAAAAAACAAAAAAAAGAATGGAAGTTATATGAGCTGTCAGAACTTATTTAAAGTCTAGTTTATTTGTTTTAAGTCTTTAGATTATGGAAATCTCTAAAAATGCTTTAAAATTTATATTGCAGCGTTATCGGGATGATTACCTGGAGGATTATGATCGCATTGGCTATAAGCACTCACTGGCTACATTCTACTCCAAGTCCTGTTTCTGGTGGCTAACATCGCTGCTGCGGCTGGGCTATAAGGAACCACTCGAACTGGAGGATCTGGGACATATGCGCTTGGAGGACAGCGCTCGAGCGCATTACGATCGATTTTTGTACATATATACGGATAAAGTGGTGAGCTACCATTGATAGATAGAAAGTTGTGGAATCCAATAGTAATAGCAAAGGGCTTTAATCCGTCTCGTAAATTAATTCTACTGAATAAAATAATTAAGGGTTTTAATATAGTCCTACTCCATCAGTGGAATTAATTCGGCAATGGAAAGCGTTGCCTATTTGAAATACATTCTGCTAGTTAAACACAGAAACAGGTCTGATAATACTCATATTTAAGAGGCATTAAAAGAGCCTTTTTCCTTTTTGTATATACAAATATATATAGACATTATAGCCCATATTTAAACGCATTAAACAAAAACTGCTGCACATTAAGCATCATTTAATTAAAAAGCACACAATTAAATATAAATAATTAAATGCTTCTGGCCAAAAAACCCGGTTACAATTGAGACTTCTGGATCCGGCCAACTGGCGGCTGGCACTGTACTGTTTCTGGTTTCGGCTCTGTTGAATTTCCATTAAGAAAATATTGTATTTCATTTTGCAAAAAGCACAACAAGCAAATTGCTTAATTATTTATTTAAATGCAATACCGCCGTTGGCCGACGGCAATAAATTATCAATGCAAATAACAAAAAATATAGCTGCGTTGCGGAGTCCGCCGAGAGACTCTGCCATTTGCTTGATAACAAAGTGAAAGTGTGGTAGTTATTCTCTGTTTCCATGTTTTTCCCTGTATTTTTTTTCGTTTTTTAATATACCCTGGATTAATATTAATCCCTAAAATGGGGAATAAGCAGATGCATAAAATACTCTTCTGGAATCTTCTAAGATCTACGGCTGGAATTGAAGTCTTTGAACTTAACCTGCTTCCCTACAATTGTTTTGGGACTGATATTTAGCTGAACTTCCGATTAAACTGTGAACCGGTTCAGAGACATTTAGAACTCTTTTCGCATTTTATGGGTTACCTAAATTTAACTTTGAATCGAACCTATACAAATATACCCCAAAACCTACAAATGAAGTGAACCAGTTCTAAATACTCAACAGAAATAATTAAAATAATGAAACAAATTATTTAATTTATTTCGACTATAAGCAGTCCTCAGTAACGAACAAAATATAACATAAATTTATGACTTTAAACTTAGATTAAAATTAAAGCCTTTTAGCGGCACAAAAGTTTAGTTGATTAGCTGGATAAAAGATTACTGAAACCCCTAGAATAAAAAATATAAAAAGAAAAGAGAAATGAGGAAATGAAAAGAACTAAGTAAGACGGAAAAATTACAGTTAAGAAATAAAGTAAAAATGAAACAGGAAAATATCCCATCCAATTATTTTTCTTGCTGTCAAAGTATAGAAACTAATTATCTTTATTTACCTTAAATAATAGAAACAATTTTAAGGTAATTATTGAAGCACAGAATCTTTATAAATGATTTATGAGAAAGATAAAATTTTCGTCAATTAAAATTTGATTTTAAATACTTGATTGGGCCTATTATTTTTAATTTTTAATTCAAGAATTTTCGTCAATTAAATTTTGATTTTATTTTGTGGATTGTCAAATTTATTTGAAATAGGTTCTCCTGCTTTACAGGACATCTACAAATTGCTCTCTCTAGTCTCAATTGATAGTTTCTTGGTTCATTTTTTTAATGTTAATTTATATGCGGTATTTTGTGTACAATTTTAATGGCCAAATGGAAACTGGTTGGCAGCAAAGCAGCCAAATAATTTAACATATATTTAACGTTTGTCATTAATATGCTTATTAATTACTTTTAATACAAACTACATGGCGTATACGTAATGTGTAAACTGAACAATGTATTTTGTGTGTTCAAGACGACAGACGACTGCATTTATCCATATTTATTTTTATATTAATAAAGTATATTTTCCTTCTTTTTTTTTTGTAAATTAACATACTAATTAATAGTCGCTTTTATATGAAAAGCATTTTAATCAAAGACAGTTAAGGTGTAATAAACAGTATTTTTGAGGGGTTTTGTTTTTTAATTTTAATTAAAAATGAAACAAAAATTATATACATTTTTATTATTTCTTAATAATAAAATAATTAGTTTTTAATATTGTAAAATTGTAGAGAATATCGAATTTATTCCATTATTATTATTATGCCAGATTTCAATTAAAAACCTTAACTATTTTTGCATTTCATTATTAGAGCACTTAAAGCCTTTAATTATCTTTAAATTAAGATATTAAACTAAATGAATTTCTCCGTTTATTTTACAGAAAAAATCGAATTCTTCACCATCTTTGTGGTATTGTTATCTAAAGACCAGTTGGCGCATGTTTGCATTGGGCGGCATTTTAAAGTTGGCTGGTGATTTATTTGCATTGATTGGTCCACTTGCCATACAGCAAATAATGCAATATATTGAAGGACTCTATGCGGCGGCTGTACAGGAGCATGGACAGAGAATGGGACAGGGGCGGGGACTGGTCCATACATCAATACCATTGGGAATTGGAATTGGGAAAGGACTAAACCCTAATGCGGCCACAGATGTTGCTGCCGATGTTGTTTACTATGATGATGTTGTTGCTGTTGATGATGCTAATAATGATGATGGGGTTTTCAGTGTTGGCATTGGTATTGGCGATGTGAGAATTTACTATGCCAGCTGGTCGGATTTACTAACAAATGGCTGGACCATTGCCTGGATAGTATTGTTGGCAGCATTGGCACAGGCCGCATTGTCACAGGCCTCAACGCATGTGCTCAATATGACGGGCATTAGGATTAAAACATCGCTACAGGGTCTAATTTATCGCAAAACTTTGCTACTAAATGCTAACACTGTTCCTTCTGCTAATGATGCTGCCAGCCCTGTCAGCCCAGCCAGCTCTGGTAGCCCTGATAACCCTGACAACCCTGTAAAGCAACAGCAGCAGCAGCAGCAGCAGCAAAATGGCGACGTTAAGTTGACTCCCAATTCTGGATTGCAACAGGCCAAAGAACAATCAGTGCGTTCAGGCGGTGAGTTTTTTTTTTTGTTTTGGAGCTTTGTTACTCGTAACTCCCCTCCATCTCTCACCCTATTTATATGCCCTTCTATAGGGTATTATGGGTTTGTTGCAAAGTGTAACATTCATTAAGGAAAGCTTTATGATCGGTACAAAGAAAAAAGTGGTTTTATTTATTCTTAATGCCAACTAAAAGAAAATATCATAATCAGATTACTTTATCATTGGAATAATGGGTCGAAGAATTTCTTATAAATATCTGCATTGTATTTGTATTAATCTCAACCAATTTAAATTGTTTTAAGCCTTCGAATGTTTTCTATGTTCTATCAGAGAAATTATATTATTGCTGCCTTAGCAACAGTCAGGCTAAAGTTGGGTTCATTTATAATAAACACAGCATACAAAATGAATGAAAGAGAAAGCTCCCATGGAAGAGTATTCTAATCTACGGCGTGTCGTATTCCAGTCTACCTAATATTCTGTTTTCCCTTCTGATTACTCCCACCTTTTCAGCCCAGTTTTCGCCCCTATATCATTCTCATTCCGTGTTTGACAGAGGTAAATGTGCGTTTGGTGTTAATTGAAAGTTTTACGGCTGAAGTGCGATACTTTGCCAGAAATGTCCTCTAGTTCTCCAGTAATTGGCTTAAATGGGCCTTGCCCATTTCTCTCCACTGCGTATTTGTATTTAGTTGCGATTAGAGCAGTATTTGTCTGTCCGTCCAGTGGAGACAAATTGCTTTTTGAGTGGAGCTTAGCCACATGTCCCAGCGTTAAGTTTATTGCTCCAGCAGGTTTTTATGACAATCACAGCACGGCATTTGTACTGATAAATTGAATACTCTCGTCCTTTGGCAGCGTTTCAGTGGATTGATTTCAATCAGTTGCACATAAAAGTTGGTCTAGTTTTAGGCATTTCCTAACTGGAGTAGCTGGAATATGTGTATAGTGTTAATTAAATTAAATAAAACAAGATTCAGGACTTAATTGGATTAAGGAAGAACTTAAATGGGATGCAGAGAAACATCCAATTTTTCATAGTGTAGCCAGTTTATGTTTTAGATCTATGAATGATTAGTTTTTTATGTTGAAAGATTTGGGAATTCTAAAGTATTATTGGACATATCTTATTCGGTTTTCAAAATAGTTTAAGTAGCAAATAAAAATGAGAAGAAGATTGTCTAAAAATGAATTCTCAAAAGAAATGGTACATCTAATCGATCATCCAAAGAAGTAGACTATACTTATACCCTTGTAAAGGGTATTCTAGACGGGTATTCAAGAAATGTGTTATGTGTAAGGAAAAGACCTCTCTCCTAGAAACTATATAAGTATATTATATTATTGATCAGTGCGACAAGACAGCCATGTCTGACTGTCTGTCTGCTTATACGCAAACTAGTCTCGCAGCTTTTGAGTTGGGCGAATCAGATTATCCTTCACATATGTCGTAACCTGCTGGATCGGACGACTATATTATAAAAGGACTATACCTAAGAACAATAGTTAATATATCTTAAAGAAAATAACAAGTTAGTTGAAGGGCTGTTTTCTATGATCAAAAGATTAAATCACGCAGCTGCAGTAGGAACTATCAAATGCTCATTCCACTCTGCCCGGGGTATGTATCTCCGGCATGCCGAAGATAGCCTTTCCTTGACACTTCTAAGATACCCTCGAAAAACATTGAATATATAAAATGTAATTTATTTGTATTTATTGCTGCATGCACAGGCCTCCACGACATTGGCGCCATCACGAATCACATGACGGAGGATACAATGAATATAATGCAATTCTTTTGGATCAGTCACTATGCCTGGGCGATACCCTTCAAGGTTCGTAGTTCAAAATAAAAAATAAAAATTACAAATACGAAATTTACGAGCATCTTGTGTGCCATTTTCAATGCTCGAATTTTTAGTTGAAAGCTTATTTATAACACTTGTTGTAATTTTAATCACACTGCAGATTTATCTCATGCAGTAATTGGCCCTCTATAAATTGCCATGCATTTGATTTGTATTTTATTTGTGTGTTTGTATTTGTGCCCTGTATTCGTGTTTGTATTCGTGTTTGTATTTGTGCAATATCTTTCACATTGCATGCAAATTTTATTTGCATTTGGCATTTAAATGTCATTGGAAAATGTTGTGCAAATATTTGAAATGAGCCCTTAAATAAATAGTTTAAGGCTAGGCATTTTTATGTAATTAAACAAACATGTTAATGATTTAAATAAATAGCAGTAGGGAAACGTAATATTAAGCCTAATTATACCCTTTAAACAGTTTCGGCTTAAATAGCCACTAATTAAACTCTGTTTACTCATAGTCTCCTCCTTGGCCAACTCCCAGTTAATTAACTTCTCCTCTCTCACCTCAGCAGCTCTCTTCATTCTTTTCACCCTACCACAGTACATTAATAGCCATCCTTGAAGGACACAATTTAACAATTTCAGAAAATAAATTAATCCTTTCATTTTATGGGTATATATCCTTTCAAAGGTTTGATCAATAGAGCCTGTAACTAAATAGTTTTTATTATTAATGGAAAAGATACATTTTGCATTTTCCCTTTTAGTTTTTCACTATGTCTTTTTATATTTTTTAAATAAGTCTTTATAAGCTTAAAAAAAGGTTGTATATTAAAATAAAAATCCGCCTTGAATTTTGGGTTTCTTATTATTTTAGTCTAACTGCAAGCCCCGAACAAATACCCTGTAATAAATACAGGGTGCAGCACTCTCACGCAGCTGCCTTTGTACTAAACTTAGAAGCACCCACACAAACACAGACGCGCATAATTAATTCGTATTAAATATGTTTACGTGTGTGTGTGTGTGTGTGTGTGTGAATTTGGGCATAATTAGAAGTGAGGCTGTATTTACTCCGGTTTAGGCGTCTGGTTCTGGTTCGGGTTCTGCCGCACTTACAGTTAGAGTTCGGGTTCGGGTTCGATGCCATTGCGAAATGAATTGATTTGTATATGTTTTGGGGTGGAGGAGACTAAGGATTTGGGCCTGTGTTTTTGGTCCTGTTCTGTGGAATGTCCTGGCAACAGCTGCATTATAATTTACTCGTTTGTATGCAGGCCGAATCGGATTTAGAAGGAGGCTGGACAACAATTTGTTGCAGGGTTTATGTATAAAAAATTAATTAACATTTAAGTTGCAGATATACCTGCAGATAGAAAGCAGGAGGTTTGTTTTTGGGTCATAAGATAAGTATTTATTTATATAGAAGTATCTTTTAATGTATGCAGGAATTTCAGCAGGAAATGTTTGGGTATTTACAGAAATTCAGCCATGCTTTATAGAATGTTAGATTAGGTTATTAATTGGTTATAGACCGGGAATGGGATCGGATTTTGAATTTGATTTTGAATTTTAGATCTGCTAAAGGGTTTGATTATATATGCAAATATAGGTCTCTAGATCTGTAGTATATAAATCTGATATAGTCAAATATATATTCTCATGCATTCCTGTTTATCTGCCTCCTTCTAGCGAACTAGTCTGCCAGTTTGAACTGTGTGCTTGAATATTTTGTATGGATCGGATAACTATATCGTATAATCTACCTTAGAGTCAAAGAAACATTGTGTGATTTGTGTCTATAGGAATCACAATAAAAACAGCTAAATAAAAAGTTTACTAATAGCAAAATTTAGCTAGCTGACAGAGTAAATTTTAAGTCATATTGTATCTTAGATTATTTTTTATGCTCTGACAAAAAATTGATGTAAACCAAATGAATATACATTTCATATAGAAGTCATGGAAGTAAAAGATAAAAAAATTGAGTTGCATTATACAAAATTTTAGTTTTCTTTTCAGAAATATTACAGTGAAAGTCGCCAAACAAAGAGTTTGCTTAGATCTATTCTAAATCAGACCATATTAAATAGAAACTGCCTTAAATTTGATTCCCTGTTCTATGAAGGATATGAGAGAGGTGGATATCTTAGCTAAGGAGAGAAATATGATATGAGAGAGGTGCATATCTCAGCTTAAGCAGCTTCTTTTCCTCTTCAAATACTCCCTACTCCAGAAGCTAAGTAATAATAATCGAAATGAATTGGCTTTGAAACTAATATTAACAATGTTTATTTTATGAAATGTCAATCCATAAATCAAAATTTGCTAGATAATTGCAGTTCTCATTGCCAGAGTCAGAGACAACAACAAGCAGAGCAATGCAGACAATTGAATTAGGTTTTAGTGCTGTTTTCTCTACACTTTCTATTGTTGGCTTTTGGTTAAATAATCAAAATAATGTCTATTTTATGTGTGTTTCTAGTATTACCTTGCCATGCGATTATGCTAATTATACCAATAATTAAGACACAACTTAATTATCTTATGGACTTGCACACCTTTGCCAGCATCTGTCAGCCCACAAGCTGAACGAATATTTGACAATGAGTGCTGCATAATTAGCATAGGCAAATCAATTGAATACTCAAATTTCATTCACATTCATTCGAATGATACAAATATTCATATTCACTTTCAGATAGCCCTTGTCATCTACTTGCTGTATCTGAAGCTGGGCATAAGTGCGGTGATTGGAGCCATTGTGTGTATCCTGATTATGACGCCGCTGCAGTTTCTCATTGGAAAAGCCATGTCGAAGAATGCCGAAGTGATAGCGGTGAGTACACTGAGAAAAACAAGCTATTAAGATCTACAATTTAAATAAAAATTTACAAGTTTTCTTTAATATTTCAATTTAATATGGTAAATTGGATTTATTCAGGGATAAGGCTGAAAAATGGTATAGAGTAGATAGATACATATTTCTTATATAGATTATTTATAGCTTGAACAAATGATTCCATTACAAAAGAGAGAAAAGAATAAATAATTTTATATATTTTTTCTGCTTGATATGATGCAGGTTTGCTCTCAAAGTCAGCTTCAAAAGCTTTCGACTTCGAAGCATATCAAAGATTGATATAAGATTTTTATACCTAAAATATGACACTTAAAATGACTACTGTTCTTTGAGGTCCTTCCGGACTGATTGAAGATCGAAATTCTTGAGTTTTTCTCTCAGTGTATGCCTGATAGGCGGGTGGTGAATTGTATGCTATAATCCAATATTCAGTTGTATTTAATTAAGGCGAAACAATGAAACAAATTTCATTACACAATAAATGAAATTCAAAACATTTGGTAAGAGCTTGAAATGGCCAGGATACGCAAGGATGTGACTGCATCACAATCCGTATTTGATTCTCGTATTGTGCTGGTCAGTTTTGTTAGCCATTTGCCGTTTGGCCATTTTGCCATTTGACGTTGCGAGTTGAGAATTTGTTTTTGGGGTTTATTCTCTTGAACTTTGTCCGACGAACTGATGCTGCTGCTGCTGTTGTTGCTTTTGTTGCTGTTGTTTTTGCTGTTGGCTCATTAAAAGTTTCCTGTTAACAGATTTGTGGTCAATTTAAAGTTATTGCAGCCCAGCAACTTCAGTTAATTGAATTTCGGTTTTTCGGGTTCTAATTTTTGAATTGCTGCGGTCTTCTTCAGTTACTTATTATTATTGCTTTGCAGAACCTAAAATTAATGTCTATAAATAAATAAAAATAATACATATACATTCTAATTTTTTTTGGAATTTTATTAATGAATTAAAGAGCTTTGCATTTTTAATTTACAGAAATACACAGACGAACGCTTAAAGAAAATACACGACACTTTGATAGGCATAAAGATTATCAAGCTGAATGCCTGGGATGATGTTTTCCTAAGGAAAATACAAGCGGCAAGAAAAAAGGAGCTGAAATACCTCAACAAGGATGCTTTATACTGGACTCTGATGAGTAAGAACTGAGAAAATAAAACCTAATTTAATTATAAAATATTATATTTCCACAGCGATTTTAGTGCACATTTCCACGGTGCTGATTACATTTGTGACTCTGACCGTTTATGTTTGCCTGCCGAAGGAGTCGCGTCAGGACTTCAATGCGAGTCATTTGTTTTCGGCTCTGGCTTTATTCCAACAGCTGACTGTACCGCTGCTGATCTTTCCCATAACAATACCCATTATTATAGCAGCAAGGGTATCTACGCGTCGTCTGGAGAGTTTTCTGCATGCTCCGGAGATACAAAAACAATTCGAGGGTATTAGGAATATGGCGAGAATTCTGAGCAAGAGCGATGCCTCGCTGGATATGTATGAAACCCAAGAGAAATCGAATCTCACATTGAGAACGGCTCAAGCGGAGAATAGATTAAATGAACAGCGTATGGCGCTGCGTATTAAAATGCCCGAGGAGCCACCTTCACCGGCTCCCTTGGCCCAGTCGGAGCCTATAACGCCGCTGCTGCAAAGCTCCGACGAGCCGTTGGAGGACAAATCTCCAGCTTCATTTGCCCACGAATTAGGGCATCACAAGATCGTGCAGCAGCGTCGAGAGCTGCTCCGGAATACTCCATATGTGGCCATTCGTCCACCTAAACTCTTTGGTGGCACCGCAGAGAAACCTTTAGAATTTTCCGTGATTCGTGCCCGCAATACAGATAGCTGGCGTCGTGATTCGCTCCTGCTTAAAATGCCCGATGATATTGCTGTCTCCATCAATGATGGACTCTTCACCTGGCAGCCACAGCGTCAGCTGCCCTACGTTCAGCTCCATGTCCAGGAAATGGCCATTCCCAAGGGTAAACTAACCATTGTTGTGGGTAAAAATGGCAGCGGAAAAACATCTCTTCTATCGGCTCTGCTCATGGAGATGCCTCTGCTGGCGGGAAATATGTTTTGGCACAAGTAAGTACAAAAAAAAATTAGTCGGGGGACTTAAAACTAATCGGAATTTAGAGAAGAAATAAATAGAAAGACTTAGGAAAATATTCAGGTATCCTTTGTGCTCCAGTTTTCGGAGCAGGAAATTATTAGTGTAGTTAAATTTTTTTAAGTGAATTGCGAAGAAAGTGGAAATCGAAACAGTTGGATTATTTAATTAATAATTAAACGATAAATCGAAACCTTTCAAAGACCACCATAATATTTTGGTATTTCATATTCTTGAGTTTATATTTTTTATTTACTATTCAAATCAAAGTTCAATTGATTATTGAGGCTTTGTCAAAAAGTTGACAGCTTTGAAAGCAGCTAAAATAAAATTGAAATGCTTTTATGGGCAAGTTTGACATATTATTTAATATCTATAAATAGATGAATGTAAAATAAGACTCTAGGATGCCAGACTAGTAAATACCCTGCAGAAGAAGAGTTGACCTTTGATATACTTTTGGGATATTTTTAAAAGTAGTAGCCTACTTTTACTACTAAATTGGATAAGTTTGATTAACCAACAGAGCTTACTAGCTGCAGTTTTCAATTAAATTAGACTCCAAAAAGTAGGCTATAAATTTCAAATTCATGTTAAATTGAGAGTGTAATAAACAGCAGAAATAACCTAGATATTTGCATCTTGTAGAGCCGCTTAGCATGTCAGTCAGCCAATAAATAAGGCCCCTAACTGAAGGCTCTTAATATATACTATATATATATATATATATATATGGAAGTTTCGTAGGTAAGTGGAATCTATTGATATGAACTGCCTTGGTGCATATAAAACGCATATTACGGCAATGCATTTTAATGGCAGCCCTAAAAAGTAGGCAACGCAACACACATGCCACAGAATCCAGCCAAAAAACGAGAACTTGTGAATTGAAATTGTGAAATGTTACTCGAACTCGCACTCGCACTCGCACTCAAACTCTTATTCGTATTCGTATTCGTATTCGTATTCGTATTCGAATTCGTATACATGTGCCTTGTGGCATAAGAAAATTTATTGAAAATGCTTGTGCTGTGTGGGAGGAAATGGGGAAAATTGGTTAAAAGGAAAAGCAGTAGATGCGTTGAGCTTATTGCATTTTATTTATGGCACAGTTGAAGGCCAAGAAAACTTGCAAGCGCCGCTTTGTGTGCTTTACCAAATTGCCAGCCTGTATGCAAAAAGGCAAGAAGAAGGCCAAGAAGGCGTAGAGGCAGAATAAAATGAAGAGGAGGACATACAGACATACATATCACATATACCCACACATATATACCTATATAGTATATACGGAGAGAATTGGAAAACTTTAATTAAATGTAGCCGAGTGTGAAAATAGTTGATTGTGCCTCCGACACGTGTGCACCGAGTTTTTGTCCAGGACGCCCGAGTGCAACTGCTAGAGCCGCTTCATTCTATTCCCGTAGAGATCTGCTTTACCCGCGAAAAACATTAAAATAGTTCGCATCCCAAGGAAATCAATTCAATTGTACACTTAACAAAATTATTTAAATTTTATTTGTATACTTGGAATTCCGGGTCAATTTATGGGCTTTCGCATTTGACTAAATTCTACAGAATAAAATATAAAATATAGTTTTTGGGGCAGGATATAACTTGGACATAATTTCCACCAGGAAATATCACTTGTCTGCCTGGTTTTTTTTGGGTCCCTGCATGGTTGTCCCATTTGTGAGCTCTGAAAGGAACGAGAGGGTTTGAAAATGAATTGAATATGATGATTTTTGAATGTATTTAGCAGGCCCATAAAGCCAGTTAGTTAACTAATTTGAGTTTACACCAAAAATTATGCAATTAAATGCGTTAAATGAGCAAACAAACTAAACTAAATGGCACTCACCTTTTTTGAAGGAGCAGCTGCAGGGCAACAGGCAAAGGCAGAGGCAGAAACAGTGGCAGCAGTGGAGGCATTCAGCATTTTGTTGACACAACGGAAAATGCCACATAAATAATTCAAATATTTACATGGGGGCGTGTCCGCATTGACATAGTAGCAGTAGTTGTTGTTGTTTTTGTTGTTGTAATTGTTGCCACTCCTCCACCTCCTCCTCCTCTTTGGCTCTGGGGCACACAACAAAACGTGCGTAATCTGTGGCAACCGAGAAATCGCAAATGAGCAACATGCAACACAAAACGAGAGCGTGAATAAATTCTAGAGAAAATACATAGAAGTTGCCTTTAAATTTCACTTACAAAATGGCTTAACCTGAAGGAAAAGATTTAAATTGGCAATAAAGGATTTTCATAGATACCCAGAGAATTGGTTCGGCTTGAAGGACCTGAAGCAGCTGAATCAGCAAGATTTTTAAAGAAAAAGCCAAGAAAAGTTCTTTATAGTAATTATAAGTTAATTATTATTTATTTTCCGTATATTAGGCACAAATAAAATAATTGAATTCATATAGAATATAAATTAATAATTATTGCTGTGCAAGGCAGCTAATTATCATTTCCGTAATTAAATGCGTTCAAAACCACTTTGGAAATGAAGAAAAAACAAAAATTTAATTAGAATACGATTAATTGATGTAATTTCTGCTCCTTTGTAATACATAAAACATAAAACATAAATACTTAGCCAAGAGATTCTTAGTCTCAAGTGGCATTCATCAATTAGAACAGAAAACATGAGGTTGCAACCACAAAGTTAATTAGCATAAATATATATATATTAATATATATATAGAGACAAGTATATAGAAACTACTCCTCTTTCTTCTCTGCTGTGGTTGAAGTTGCAAGAAAGGTGCATACAAAACATTTGTAAGCCACTCGGAAGCCGCATGACTTTTAAGCCATTAAAACGCATTACGCATACGCACCGTTGAGCAAATTTAAATGAATGAATGAATGCAAAAGGCAATGTCAGAGGTAAAAAGTTAAAGTGGGAGACAGTTGTGGCATGCATCTTGCGGCATTTAATGCCAGCCTACAACTTTTGCTGTAATCACAATTTCACTTTTAATGCTTAAATTAAATGTTGCCATTGCAATTTTACTTGCAGCCAGCTCGGCTGCCCAGGCTGCAGTTGCTCTGCAGTCATTCAACATATTTTTACAGTCGTTTGCAGGCACATCACGTGATGCGGTAATTTATCACAAAATGTCTGTATATGTTAATTTTATTGCACATAAAATGGAGGAAAAAAAAAAAAGCTGAAGCAAGTGCACACTGCGATCCTCCTCCTTCCGCCCTTCATCGAAGCTGTAACAAAGTGCTCTGCCCTGCCCTGCCCTGCAGAGGCAAACAGAAGGCGTGGCTGCCATATAAAAATGCATTTAACAAGCAGAAATCGCACAGCAGGCTGCAAAGCAGTTCCGCGACTTGCCAGGATTCGACTTTGTTCCTCCTGTTGATTTTTATCCTCACAGTACCCATTGAAAGTGGCTTGAAAAAGAGAGTATATGTGGCTTAGAAAGTATCGAAAGTATAAGGTTTATAAATATATTCTGTTTGATTTTTATTAGTTATATTGCTTACTTTATAAAATATATAATTCTTATTATAAAAAATACATTTATTTATTTAGGTGTCCTTAAAAATTTGATGATAAGAAAATAATAAGAGAGTGAACAGAAATATTGAGTGCAGCTCAAAAGGGATATTTCTTTAAGGCTTTCAGTTGTTGCAGAGTATCTGCTGGTCGGGCTTGTTATCTTATATAAAGATTTGTTTTTTTTTTTTTTATACTATACTTCCCCCCTCTGGTTCCGCCTTGGCAAACGCAAAATGTGCAATAATTTCAATTACTGTAATAAATGTCTGTGTTGTTTCGGACGGTTCTGTGTGTGTGTCTGTGTCTGCCTGTCTTCTGTCTGAATTTTCTTCCCTCCTCCCCTTTTTTATTTTATCTTTTCTTCCTTTGGCTTCGAAATTTATTGTGCGACTGCATGTGTACACACTGGCATAGATTGCAGGAGCCACATGAACTTAACGATTGTTAAGTGTGTGCGCTTTTGTGATTTTCAGAAGCACAGGACGAGACGCGCTCCGGTCAGGAGATGTTGGGGGCGGCAGAAGGGGGGAGTGGCCAGGAGTCAGAGCTGCTTTGATATGAGGTGCAAAGTGTGATTTAATGGCCCAGGTCTGTGTCTCTGTCTGTATCTGGCGCTGTCTGTGTTAGCGGTTAGCTTAACCGGGTCAACAGGGCGCATACGTAATGTGAGTCATGTGCAGAGTTAAGCGGCTCAAAGCAACTAAAACTAACTTGGCTTTCACTTAAATAAATGTATTTGACATGCAAGCAAATAATTCGCTTTGCTGCAAGCGTTTTCTGCAAATATACAAAATTTACTTCATTTTATTAGCCAAATTTACGTTATTTTAGAAATTATATGAGAGTTTCTACTTAATTAATGGATATATTTACATATACCAATTGAAAATGTTCGAAAGGAGAGCATCATTTCGAACCCAATTAAGTAGAAAGTTTCTGGCACAGCATACACTGAGAAAAAGAATAAATAAAAATAAATATTTTATTTCCTAAAAAAAGATCTCCATTCTTAGCTTTTCGCTGTAGTCCGTTGGAGACTGGATGTCTAACTATTTTTTTAATTTGAGCGAAGCCAGGAGTCAAAAACAAAGCCAAACCTGAACTAATCCTTTAGGTTTGATTTGAATTTCCTTTTAGATACTTAGAAATAAATAATTAGGTAAATTCAATAGTTTTCCCAGTGTTTTAAAGGCAGACCCCCTACAAGTTGATGTCAAAATTGAAGTTAATTATACTTTATTTAAATAAATCAAAATGATGTTTATTTACCAAGCGGTATATATTAGATAAATTTAATAATTTTATATAAATCAAATATATATTTAGCCTTCTATTTAGTCAACAGAGAAAACAGGCAGAAAGCAAGTCTCTCAGGACTCAAGATGTCAAGTGGCCTAAACTAAACAGATATTTGCATAATTTCCACATATTCAGTTCAATCAAGATGTATGCAGAGAGGGAATCAGAGACAGAGCGAGTTTACATTAAACTGACAGCAATTTCAATAAATCTGTGCCATATTTTATATGCGGGGCAATAATTGTAAATTAAATTAACTGGCGGATGCCGAAAACCGCACAAATGTGGAAATGTGGCAACATTAGCAGCTAGCAGCATATTAATATGGCAAACAGATACCGAATTATTTCTAGTTTATAGCATTTGACATATTACAATATCTGGTCGCAGGTTCCTGTGGCTTCGCAATTTTGCGGTAGCCAAGAAAACCAATCACTTTATCCTGCACCTCATGTGAATCACTTAATTATGCCATAGCCGTGTATAAATATGTGCGCTGGGGTGTACCGTGTGTACGGAGTGTGTGTGTGGGTGTGTGTGCAGTGTATGAGTGTGTATTTAGGTCTGCGGTTTATGCGCTTCTCGAGCAACGCAGCAGCGAAAGTTATCATTTAAGCCGCTTAACTAAATTGCAGCTAATTAATTGAAGTCACTCGCCTTACCGATAATTAGCAATGTCATCTAAAAGCGAAAGTTTACATCCTCGTAATATAAGCTTATATCTATGCCAGATACTCCTCTGATTCCCTTTCTATGTTCTGTCTTGATTAACGCTCAAAGTTTATTGTCCGACGGAATTTTGAACAGTTTACCAGGTAAAACAGGCAGATTACATTCAACTTGGCTTTAAAAATTAGTTAAGTATTTATTAGTTTAGGAATTTGTTTAAATTATCAATTTGAGAAGTATTATTACTAAATTGAAGGAATTTAAATTAAAGTACGAATTCCATTATGAATCATTCAAATATTACAAAGTTTTTCTTGTTTAATAGTTTACAATTTTACCAATTTATTTTATGCAAAATTTCTGAAATTAGATATTTTCTATGCCCTGGGAAAGGGTATTATTAGTCCCTTTTCTCTCTCGCCAAACTTAGTCTTGAGATATATATCAACTTTCTTTATAAAGCCCCTTGAGCTGTGGATACACAAATAGTCAGAGAGAAAAAATACCTTTTTTTTATATAGAAATCATATTCGCTTAGCAGTTTTTTGATCAACTCTTATGAGCTTATAATAATTTTCCATTTACGATCAACTTTCGGTTTGGTTCTACTTCACTTGATTGCCAAAGATATCGCAACAAATGAATGACTCAACTTTCTATCGCAGTAGCAAAAAAAAAGGTTGTGCAATTAGTTCATTTAATGACTAATTGAATTCCTTGAGCGATTTCTGCTGCCAATCTTAATTAAACCAATTAAATTAACTATGTTTTTTTTTTATATTTTCTTCGTTTAATGCAGAAACTGTACCATTTCGTATGTGCCACAGTGCCCGTGGCTGCTGAACGATACCATACGAGAGAATATACTCTTCGGGGAATCCTTTCGGCCCAAGCGCTACGACTTTGTACTGGATGCGTGTGCACTAAAACCGGATATTGAACTAATGCCAACTGGCGATTTTACGGTTATCGGTGAGCGTGGCATCAATCTATCCGGCGGCCAGAGGCAAAGGATTGCCATAGCACGTGCAATTTATTCATCGGCAAATGTTGTCATAATGGTGAGTATGGAAATGCCAAGGACAACGGCATTTGCGGCAAGGACAATGTTGCACGGCAAAAAAAAATATGTATGATTAAAAATCTATTAAACCTGAAGAGAAAATACGTTGAATTCTAAAGAACTTATTTATAAAAGTAATTGGAGATTAAAAAAGATATTATACTCCTAAATAACTTTATGCGGATTATCTTAGATGCATTCGTCAAAAAATAATATTTTAAATAATAGAAAAATTGTTTTTAATATAAATCAAAGATTATTTGTTTGTTCTAACAAGAAAATAATATCACAAAAAATAGAAATAATTCCTGAAAATCATCTTCAAAAGTAGAGAAAACTATTTAGAAAAAGTGTTTGTTATACACGCAAATTCAGGCAGGATTTTATTTGTTTTATAATTTATATATTAAGTATACAGTTTTTATTTACTTTACTATCAATTTCTGATCTTTTCGTAGATAAGATATAATAATTTTTTCCAGTGTATATGCCAATTTGACGCCTTGGTGCACTTTATGCGAATGCATCATAAAAATTCGAGTTAGGGTGAACGTTCGAAATTGTTATAAAAATACGCGACTCTGTTGCAAGGTAAACAAGTTTTATGGCCATGTTACGAGGCTTGTCATAAAGTGAAGCGACTTCTTTTAGTTAAAGGCTAAGAAAGGGAATCAACTAAAAAAGTTCAAAGTTCATAAGCTGAGATTAGGCAACACTAAACTGCAAGTTGACCCCAACTTTATGCTGATAAATAATAATAAAAAACTGTGGAGCTTATTTATCTAAATATTGGAATTAATAAGAGGAAAAGGATACGGATTTTATTAAATTTTGAAAAAAAAAAAATAGAATGGATAATTTTTCATCATAATATTTAAAATTTATTTGTTTGCCCACAGGCTATGCAATTCTTTTTGTTATCAACTTTGTTCCACTATTATATCTCTATTTGGAATATTTCTTTCATATAAAATATATACTATATACAGTCGATTCTTGTTATTTATATTGAAAAGTAATTTTATTTGAATAATTTGTAGGACGATCCGCTGTCATCGCTGGACAATGAGGTGGGCAGCCATGTCTTCGAGCAGTGTGTGAGGCAGATGCTATTGAAGTCGAATCGCAGCTTCATCCTGGTGACACAGCAATTACAGTTGATCAAGGAGGCGGATTATGTAAGTAGCGCTGTCGAGATGCTGGCAGGTCCTGGAGCAGGCGAGACAGCATTTTATATTCAAATTTCTCAGCTTCTCTGACAACTACTGTCCAGTTTTGGACCAGTTGAATTGTGGCTTTATTTCTTCTTTTTCCCTCCTTTTTTTTGTGTTCTTTTTTTTTTGTGCTGGGTCTTTACACTCTGCTTTTGGCCAGCATCCGTTTGTTACTTTGCGCTCCAAATGCCGGGCCCATTTATCGCCTTTTGGCCATAAATGCAATTGCCTGGAAAGACCATTTGTTCCCGGTCTGCTGGCTTCCCACTCCCCACTCCCCACTCCCCGTTCCCCGTTTCCCCTACCCATTCTCATTTCTCACTTCTTTCCCCAGCTTCTCTACACATTTTTACAATTATTTGAGCAGCAGACACTGCAGCAGCGTAAAAAAAAAAAAGAAGCAGAATGAAATAAAAATATAAAATGCAGACGCAAAAAAATTTCAAATTTAAATTTCAAAATTGAATTTATTGCCTTTTGTGCTGCACCTCTTTTCTTTTCAATTCTTGACTATTATTTTTATGCTCTTCTGAAGAGTATTTTCATTTTGTCATTAAATACGTAACGATTCTTTTTAATTATATTCTGTTTTTTAATCAGAAAGCAAAACTGTTTGAAGCTTTCTCAATTAGAAATGCAGCTGCAAGTGGATTAAGTTTAATTTTAATAAAATCAGATTAATATAATTAAAAATTTATCTGATTTGGTGCAAATTTACAATAAATATTAAATTTGAATTAGAATATTTTTTACTAGGCGAGTGTATTAGCCTTGTGGCATACTAAAAGTCCTTGTTCTATCGTTTTCTTTTGGGTGTGTGCAGTAATTTTTGGCTCATTTTTTCTTCTTTCATTTCGTTTCGTTTCCTTTCACTCCTGCGACCCTGTCAGTTAATTGTGATGAAAGATGGCCGTCTGCAAGCTTGCGGCAGTTATAAGGACATTGAGGTAAAGCAGCCGAACATAATCGCCAAATGGAACTCAATAATTGCTAAGGCAAACGAGAATGCAAAGGACCAACAACAAAAGTGAGTACTCCTCCTCAGTATGCGAACCAAAGGGAAATTCTCTGTTTTCTCTTTGCGTGCCAAAGATTAGAATATGACTGAAGCATTGTCGACGGCTTATCCCTTTTTTTGGTTTTCTTTTTCCCGATTTTTTTTTGTGAAAGAATCCTTGTTACTTGCACGCAAGGCAGAAGCAAAAAAAAAAAAAAAAACAACCGTTTCTTTCTTTATGTGGGCCACGGTTTTTGTGCGAATCCTTCGATTCCTTCGATTTCCATTAAAGTTCATTTATGACAAAGCATCTGCTTAAAAGTTTCTCAAACGCAGCTCGAAAAAAAACCTAGAAAAACAAAGTTAAGATAATGAGACAGTTTCCTTTGTTGGGGTTATGTGAGCGTTTGAGAAGTTCTTTTTAGAGTTTTAGCCTGAGCTGCAACCGAGTGTTATTTAATGATTAATTTCTTCTACAAAAAATGTATTAGTCCGTCTTCCATTATATAAACTTTTGTAAAGACTTTCGGGGACTTTCATTTTCAAATGATTAAAGCAAAGAAATCGTATGGAGGTCTGTTCGTGCTTCTATTTTCAATTAAATTCCACAATAATTTAAAAGTATATTTCTTTTGTTTTAAAAGTAATTGAAAAGCGGAATTTCAGTCGAAAGTTTAATTACAATACACTTTTCTGTTTAGTTTCCTTTATAGACATAACTCTTCCAGTGGAATTCATTTGAAAGAAAAACCCGAAACGGAACTTTATATTCCTTTTTTCAATAAACATAATAAACGCTTAATATCCACAGAAAAAAAAAACTATTGAGCTGAGGCCATAATGCACAATAATTCACGTTAAAAACTTGATGGCTCATTAAATAGCATTTTTCAATTAATAATTATTCACACTTTTCATATGGATATTTTCCACCTGCCTTTTATGATTCTTTTCCCCCCACAAATTATTATGTTTCATAAGAGGAAAAGCGCAAGCGGCTGTCTCCGTTTATAAATAGCGAAAAATGGGGGATTATTTTATCTGTTCTGTTCTGTTTGAGTTCAATTTTATTCTGTCTTTCATCTTCTGCCCACAGTTCTACAGAGAAGACGGCACGCGAACGTTGGAAACTGTTTAAAAATGTCAGTAAATTGGGTCTGCAGCGTTCGATTTCGGTGACTTCTGAAGCAAGTGCAGGCAACTGCTCCGACTTGGATGCAATTGATGGTTCCAACTTCTCAATGACAGTTAATAATACCCTTTCCAAGGCTGTAGAAGAAGATGACGAGGATGATGATTTGCCAGCGGTAAGTAAGAGTATAAGTGCGAGTCTATAGATTGGAGTCTAATTGATGCCTTCACCTAAAGTAAATAGAATTAGGCAGTCTTTTTAGATTTAAAGTACCCAAATTAGAAGCAATTACAGACTCCGCTTAATAATAGGATTAATCTTCAAATTAATCAGTGAATGTTATTAAGGCATTAATTAATTTCTTTTAATTGACATTTACACTACTTTTAAGCTTTAATTTGCTTGTAAAGCTCACAAAGTAATGAGTTTTATTAATTAAATATATGCTTAAACTTATGGTTAAATTAATTACATAATTAAGTAGAAGCCTTGAGGAATTTTCTTTATTAGAAGGAAGCAAAAACTTAAAGTTTTATAATTTAATAGCCGAATGCTTAAATGAGCTTTAAAATATATACAGAAGCGCCTTCATGCCATAATTAATCATATAAGTAGAAGATTTAATTAGAAAAGTTATTGGTTATAGTATTGCTTAGGTTTCTAGAAACTTTTGATTGATATTTTCAAGCTTTCATGAGGGGAATATACATGCGGCATAAATTCTTTTTTATAGCCTTCATATACGTCAGTAAATTATTATTAAAGTATTTCTAAATTAAGATCATAATTAAGTGCAAACTTCGTTTTTATAGCTTTCATTTGGCCAAGAATGTGCCTTAATTAAGTAGAAACCCTAATGAATGTATAATTTAATTATCTTTTGTGATAGTCTCTATCGTTGGCCAGCGGCAGCAGCTGCGGCTTGCAGTCCGCTGGCAGTTTTAATCTGCATCGGAAACGCGCCAGTGTATATGGCTCGAGACATCTTATTTATGGTGTTCCATTGCCCATTGATGAGTGCCAGGCGGATGATGTGATAATGCGACCGAGGCGTCGCAACAGCAGCACTAGATCACGCAACTCGTGGCATCGATTGAGCGGTTTAAGCACGGCCACAGCAACTTCCACCTCTAGCACGAACAGTGGTGATTTGTTGCGTCGCAGCGTTTTAACGGCCAGTTGCAGCAGCTATGCGGACACCATTCCGGATGGAACTGATTCGTTGGGAAGCACAGGCACAGGTACAGTTACACCACCGCCATTAGCAGCTGCACCAGCGGCCGCACCACGTGCTCAATCCTGGCAGCCAGCACAGAAATTGCATCATCATGCGCCTGTCACACGGAATGTCTCCTCCCCGCCAGCCATGGAGGCCATTGAGTCTGATGAGGCATATGCATTTCCACCGGCAGAGGAAGCGGCGGCCACGCAGAGTAGGGGCAGTTTTCAGCAGTTCCTGCGACGCATGTCCATGCGGCGTTCCAATAAGCCAAAGCATCATCATCGTCCGCTCAGCGCCGCCAACTCGATTCGGTAAGCAATTAACATGTGGAACTATGTAACATGTGACGAAAAGTATCCTGAATATTAGAACAATTGTCGATGTCAGAGGCATCTCTTACCCCCTCACTTTTCAAATGTTTATTCCAGTTCGCTAAAGTATTTAATCTTCAGCAAGCCGAAGATAACTTTCCTTACTGGGTCTTTAGTTAGTTTTGCTTGCGTTCATTAACATATTCTTCGATTTTCGCCTGCACAGGAGCATCTCGGAGGAGTCCAGTGCCACAGCTTTATTGCCAACAGTTGAACTGAGTTCAGTACCTGCATCTCCTGGCGTTGACATCTCCAGTCCGCAGGCAACAACAAACTTACAGGACTCACAATATGAGACGACTTCTGTTACCGTTCACGCTCCTGCTCCTGGTCCGCTGCCTGCCCCTGTGGAGACACCAGTGAAACGTAAGTTATGCAGCTGGCATATTGTTACTCTGTATTTCTAGTTGCCAACTGGACAAACTTGGTCCTTTTGCTTAAGTTTTCTCAACATTTGTATGCATCGAAAGCTGCTGCTATATATGGGTCAACTTAATCGATGGCAGACAGTGCGCATACGTGATATTTTCTTAAAGTACTTTTTCAAACCAAGAGGGAACACTTTATTTTTATTGATTATTATTAGACGTGTTTTTTTGATTCTTTTTTATTTACTCATCATTAGGTTTTATGTATTTAGTCTGCCAATCAACTCAGACAAAAGATACTTGGTATATGCCCAATTTTGTATAGTAAAATTGAGTCTTTTATCAGTGATCTTAGACTATGAGTGAACCTTGATGCTGCTTATAATTAATTGTATTTTATTTATTATTTTTAATATAAATTACTAGCATAAATAGGAAAAAAATAGCAGTTGATGAGAATGCGTTAAAAATGTTTGTTTTAAGTTTAACAAATTTTGTAAGAGTTGTTCTTCAAAAGGAGCAAAATAAGGCTCTAAAAAAAGGAAATACGAATGCTAATTGATATTTAAAATTCCCGAATTTCAGATCATTTTAAAAGTAGTCTTTACTTTAGACAGTGGAATTCACTTTCAGTCTAATCGTTTAGCAATTTATATCGACTTTTGGTATTCCTGAATGAACTGAATCGAATTTTAACCACTGCTTATATTGAGTATATTATTTTTGACTGAGATTTCGAATACTCGGTATTTCTTTTTCTACAACAGTTCATTTAAACATGAGAAACTACATTATTGAAATACCCTCCTTTTACGTCGTCTTTACAGGGTATGTAGGGTATGCACGGCATCTGACAATCATTTTGCAATAAAGCTAATTAAACGCAGACATTTTCTTTGGCTATAAATAACTGTTGAGAGGAAAGTGCATCGAAGTTTGCTGTAAATAGTGGAAAAGTTTCGGGAAACTCCTCCGCCTGCTAATGAATATTGATTAGTTGAAATTTATTTTGTGAAGCGACTGCACTCAATAAATATGCACAAAGATGTTGCAAACAAAATATTGGCATATTTATCAGGATTTTGCATAGAATTATTGTGCATTCAAGACAATTTCCAGGCAAGCCAACAGAATGTATCCTTTCTGTCTGTGTGGAAGGAACTTAAATCAAGTTTGATTTCGGAAAGTTTCCGTCTCCCAGCGGTGAATCAAAGAGACAGCTCCAAGTTTTATTTTTTGTCGGTTGAAGTCGGAAAAGTTTTGCCTAACTTAATGCATTGATCTATCTACTATCACTGTCAATATTTGGCTGACAAGTTGGCGAGTTGGCGAGTTTGCGCCTGCAGTGAAAACTTTCAATTTAATCAGATGTTTGGGTGTCACACAGAAGTCTGAAGGATTGCCTTATACCCTTTGGAAATTCCAATGAAAATTGTTTGCCCAAGTACTCTGAACTGGCTTAACACTTCTCAGATTTCCGCTTTTCATCAAACAATCAATATATTGACAATAGTATTGAGTCATGCTCTGGTTTTCAATAAAAACTTGTAACCCACTTTTCAGAAGAAAATAAAATCAATTTTATTGGAACTGAAATAGGCAGCTTTTTTTTTGGGTTTCTTTAAGAATTAATTCTAAAATGATATTCAACCATTCGTGTTGATATTTAATTCATTTAAATTAAAATAATTGCTAATTAATTGTCCTTTATTCAATATTTTTCAATCACACCTTTTATAGAAATTTTATAATTTATTGAAGAAAGATCTGCTTTTTTATAGTATTTTTTGAAAGGAGCTTGGAATCCTTTTAATGCTTTATATTTATATATTTATAGCTTTTCTTTATGGATTTTTCTCAATCCTTTTGCTCATTAAAATCAATTAAAAACAAACAATTTTTTTCCTGCTTTTACAGCCTGCAATTAACAATAATCTATAATCTTCCCTGTATAAATTAAGCATTTTCAACTCAATGTTGATTGCAACATGTTGCACGTTGCAAATGAAAAAATAGTAGAAAACAAAAAAAATAAAAATAGAAATGAAAGCCAAGGGAAAACAAATATTTATGTCGATTTTTTATGGTTGCTGCGTGTATGCATTTAAAATTGAATTTTTATTGAAACAAACATCGGAAGAGAAGCGCATTGATAGAATCCAACAGAACTGAAACGGGGGCCGGGTCAAAAAAGCTTTCGTCCTTTTCAATCGATGCAAAAATAACACAAATATTTTACCACTCACTCACATGGCTGGGTTACAATGTTGTTGTTGTTTTTGTTGTTCTGTTTGTTCCTCTTGTTTTTTGTTGGATTCTGTTAAATTATGTAGTACAGTGTGTGCGAGTGAATCCTTGAAATATGCACAACGATCTTGCTGAATATATGACTAGTTTTACAGCTGCTACGAACATAAGCTTATTCCCATAGAAATATAAATTTTCATTCTATTTTGTAAGCTGTTCCATTAAAAAGTCCTTTTATCTAAAAGGACTATCTAGGATTAAGAATAGGCGTTCATCGAAATTTTCGTATTATAACCCTTCTTTTATTTGTTATGTGCTGAATATGAATTGATTTATAATTTCTGCTCGTAAAAGATTGTTTTATTATTTATTTTTATTATGTAAAAAAATAATTAAATATTTTTTTAAATTTTTTATATTTTTTTCAAATATTCCTTTGCTTGCAGATGTTAAAATAGACTTTAATGCATTGCCCACAAATGGACGCAAGAATAAAAGCACCAATAACAACAACAACAACAACAACAACAACGACGATGATGATGACAACGAGGATGACGTGTCAGACGTGACGTCACTGTCATTGCAGCCGGAAAAGGCAGAAGGAGACGAAGGAGTCGGGGAAAGGGAAAAGTCAGCAGTAGAGGAAAAGGAACAGAAACAGATACAGGCGCTACAGGGATCAGGTGCGGTGTCAACAATGGCAGCAGCAGCAGCAGCAGCGGTGGCAGCGGGAGCAAAATCGACGGATACGGAACGCAAATATGGCGAAATATCGCATCACATATATCTGCTATATATGCGTGCCTCCGGTCTGCCCATAATCATTGTCTTTTTTATCACCGCACTAATTTGGCAATGTTTGCGTGTCTACACGGACGTTTGGCTGCAACATTGGAGCGACGAGCATGTGCCACATTACCCAGTCAGAAATACCAATTCGGGCAGGGATATGGATACGGATACGGATGCGGATGCGAATGCGGATATGGACAACGACAAAGTCACGTACTATTTTCGCATATATGCAACAATTTCGTGTGTTTGCATTATAATGGCCATGATATCAACACCGGCCGGACAATGGGCCGGCTGTAATGCCCGTCGTAATTTGCACGATAAACTGTTACAAACGATTTTGCATAAAACATTGCATTTTTTCCAAGTAACGCCACTCGGACGCATCGTGAATCGGTTCAGCAACGATATGGCGATCATTGATAAGGTAAGATTTGTTACACACATTCATATATCCCCTCCGCCCGCTACCCTCTACCCATTCGCATAGCAGCCTTCTTGACTCCCAATATATCAATGCAAAAATGCATTCAACTGTCTGCCTGTCCAAACTCATCGATCTCAGAAACGGTCAGGGTTAGGTATATGAAATTTGGTATGCAGGCTCCTTATTTAATTTATTAATTTTGAATTATTTCTCTCTTCCAGTAGGAAGATTTCTTCAACTCATTAAATATTTAAATGCGTAATCAGCTCAAATTTGGTATACTGGTATAAATTTTGAGTACTTTTTCTACTAACGAGAATCAGAGAACACTTTTGAAAATCCCATTAAATACATAAATATATATCATATATAATATATAAATAATATATTCCTTACCCAAATTTTTCTTAACTATAAAATAAAGTTTAAGAGACTCATAGATTCAAATGCGAGGGATATACAATTTAGATTGAAAGTTTTCTATTTTATTCAATTAATTCTACTTTTCTTTTAATTATCTTCCTTATTAAAAATATAAAATATACAAGCGATTAATTAGATTTTTTATCTCGGCTTTTAGCTAGTATATCCCAAAAACCAGGCGGGTTTATTTATTTTTTATACATTTGGTATACAAATTTTTGGTTTTTACATTTTAGTAAAAGGTGTTTAATTAAATGAAATAATTAAAAAAATAATTTTATATTTTTTTTCTACGCTTTTTAATCAGACAGCAGAAGGCTTCCTTAATGCATAAAAAATACGAGGAATGGGGAAGCTTTTCGTTCGGTTTTCTGGCTTTAATTTACTCAATTTAATTGTGTAGTATTTTTAACAAAAAATTCACACATAGGCATCATGTTTTCTCTAATTATTTTAATTAAATTACAATTCCTAATTGACATTGCATACCCAGTATTTCGAATTAAAAGTGCTGGCACACTTTCAGTCGCCTCTAAAGGTAAAAACCAGTTGTAGGCTATGATTTATACGGCTAAAAGCCAGTGCATTTCAAACCTCTTTACAGGGTACCTACTAGTTGAGCAGCTGTTGTTCCGATACGCATTTCTGCATAATTTGTGGTTCGGTTTTTGTATTGTGAAGCATAAAATATGAGAATATTGACTGTTTTTGCTCTGCTTTAGATTGGCTCCTGATAAGCACGCATTATGCATTGGCTTGTGTGTGTGCGAGTGTATGTGTGTGTGGTGTGTGTTGTGTGTGTTGTGTGTGTTGTGTGTTGTGTGTGTGTAAAATATGAGTTTGTTGACGTTGCTTTTAGGGCTGCTCTTATTATAGTTTTCCACATTGTTTGACATTTAAGCAAACAAATTTACTAAACCCTTTTTTTTTGGTGGGTTTTGAAAGCTGATTGAACAAGTTTGACAACTTTGATTGATCTATATTACAGTGAATATACATGTGCTATAAATAAAATCATACTAAATTATTTTTGGGTTTTCTATATTTAAATTGATTTATTTTTAAGTTGTTTGTCCACTTGACTAATATGCAAATCTATCTGATTTTCAGTAGAGACTTTAAATTTATTCTTGAACCAAAAGTAGATTTTTCGAGGCGCTTTAGTAAAAGTAGATAATTTTATTTATGAATATTCAAGTTCCATTTTTAAAACAAAATTTTTAATTATTTTTTAACAGAAATAGAGAAGAATTTTATTTAAAATCAGCTTGATAAGGTTTTCAGTATATTCGCCTAAGGATGTGGGTCGCTTATATTTAGGCAGCTTTAAATTATTGAGGAGCTTAAAAGCTTTTTTCTAATAATGTTTACCTCAATATTTGCCTTAATGAGAATAATTTAAACATATTAATCGCACTCTCTGCCGATGCACAGACATTCCCTTTTAAATGTCACATTCAATTTGAGGGAAATATAAAATATACGAGTACATCGTGTACACTTCAAGGTACATACGTGTGCCAAATAAATCCTCAATTATTGTGCACTTTAGAAGAGTCCTGGCACTTTGTAAAAGCAAAATTTGATTATGAAACATTGCTGGGCTGAGCGTTTCTGACACACATTTGTCAAAAAACGTGAACAGTTCCCATGGAACGGCAGCAGGAGGATGCAGCGGAAGCTGAAGCTGGAGCTGTGGCCGGAGCTTTGGCTATATTTGTACTCATTCTCGTTAATTTTGGGCAAATGACATATCCTGGCTGGGTTGTGGAGCCGGGTGGCATACACAAATTTAGTCATTTGTCAATTCGTGCCGCAAACGAGCAAAAGTCATTTAAAAATGTCTGCCAAAAAGCCTCACAACCTGCCAGCCAGCCAGCCAGCCAGCCAGCCGACCGGGCAGACTGTCTGCCAGCGCCCTTATTGCTGCTGTGTTCTATTCCCATATTAGCATGCCATATGGAACAGCACAGACAGCCATCTACACTGGAAGAAATAATAGTGCATTTACTTCAATTTTAAACTACTTCGATGAGAAATTGCGAGCTATTCTCGAATTTAGTATTTACTCTTTGAAATAATCTTGAATTCTCTTTTCTTGGAAATTTGAAGTTTTAATTCTAGATTAGGAATTTAGAGAACGAAATTATATTAATAATTCTATTCTAAATTTTTGGCTAAAATTTTATTAATATAATAAATTCCTCACAGTAAATAAGAAAAGCAATTATTTTAAAGTCAATTAAAATTTGCTTTGTCTCAAGTTAAAACATATTCTGAAAAAATGAGAACCTGAGCAAGATCTAAACTGTTTTTAGGGAAGCTTAAATTAATTTATTATATGATATATTCCAGAAGTGGGTAGTAATTCTTTATAGAAAAACTATTTTTTGTGAAGAAATCATTATAAAAGTAGCTCGCAATAAATATTAAAAACAAACCAGGGACCCCCAAAATAAATCACTGCTATTTTATTAATATAATATATATATATATATATTATCACTATGTCATTTACTATATTTTAAATTCAATCTTAATTACTTTTGTTATATATATTTATTATTTAAATTCCTTTATATACCCTTAAGATATTTTTTTATAATCTTATATAACTATGTTAATTATTCTCCCTAAAAAATAATAATCATTCAATTACTTAAATTTATTTTCAAAAAACGGTTACAAAATTATTAAAAAATTCTAAGTCTCTTAAATTCCTATTTTTTTTTTTTTTGAATTTTTAATTTTTTTTCTGAGTGTACACATCTATAAATTCTCATTTACAGAAAATCGCTGCAACCAGCCAACAGTTTCTGCAGCTCACGTTGCTCTGCCTGTGCGCCATATTGATAAATCTGAGTATTACTCCCTGGTTCCTGGTGCTCACCCTGCCCATTTGTTGGGCCTACTATGCGATACAGAAGTTCTACAGGTGTTCGGCCAGGTGAGTGATGATTTCTGGTACATTTATTTTCAGTGTAATGCTGATAAAGTGGCTTTAATAATTCTTAAGTAAAGTATACAAAATGTGAATGCATTTGCTGCCACGCCCACTGATTTTATGAGTTAGTCAAAACTTTTTAATATAAGTATTCGAATGGGAGGTAAAATGGAGGATAAGAAGGAGGAGGAAAAGGAGGATAAGGAGGAGGAGGAGGAGGAGGAGGAGGCAAAGTTAGTTTATCAAAGAGTGAGCATGATTGCTGTCAACATTTGCTGGCCTCGAAAGTTTTTGGCCAAAAGCAGTTAAACTTGGTCATAACCCAACAAAAACAAAAGATTTTTGCATTTTGTGCTTTTTGTTCAGTTATTTGCTGCTTTTACCCCACTTCCTTTTAGCCTTTTTATTCGTCCCCCTCTCTCTGGCTGTTTACTTCTGTTTAGATAGTGCGAGTGGCACTATTAGCAGATCTGTATCCAAAGTATTTGTGGCTTATAATTGTCTTCTAAGCATATTTTACTTTTGTTACTGAAAGTTTAAGGAATTTTCATGCTTGGCCCAAAAGACAATTGTTTTGATTATTGTTTCTGCTTTAAAGTAAACCATATTGTGCTAGGAATATTTTCAGAAATTTATCGCTTATTTGTGATGCGCTGTTTAAGCATTAAAAAAAGAAATTAAAGAAATTTTTTTAAATTATTTTGTAACAATAATTTATATATTTAAAATATAAATAAACCGAATTCCCATAGGTAGCCACAAGGCCACTTAATGGTAATCCTTCAACACAAGTCCTCGAGCAATTAATTTAGATTGTAATTGCATCTAAAAAAATATATTTAGGTATTTCAACATTGGGTTTATATATAAAATTCTATAGCTCTTGGTATAATAATAAAAAATAATTTAAAAAATCCGCAAAACTCTTCTTAAAAATTAAATTATTATGCAAAATAAATTCAGTTTTTTAGTCAAATATTCCTTTTAAATAATTCATCGAGAACTTGTGTCAATTTTCTGCTCATTGGAAACGCATTTATTAAGTAATCCAAGCTAGAAAATCTGTTTATAATTCTATAAATTAAAATGTATTATTATTATTTATTGAGTAAGTTGAAGTGCATGCTCTTTTTTCTCAGTTGCTTGAGTTATTCATAATCGATTTTATTTATATTCAATTCTTTGTTAATGAAATTGCAACTTGAACGCAAGTGCAATGCAACATGTTGCACATGAATTTAAATTGTTTTTTTTCTTCCCCAGAGAACTGCAACGAATTGAGAATTCAACCAGCTCACCGGTCATATCCCATCTGTCGGAGACAATACAGGGTGTGACCACAATACGTGCTTACAATCAGCAGGCACGTTTCACCGAGATCCTCTTCAAACGTCTCGAGGCTAACACAATTGCATTTACCATATTGAATACAAGTAGTCGCTGGCTGGGTATATCATTGGTAAGTCCTTTGAGTCCACTCGGCTCCTCTGAGCCCTCCTCTTCTGGCCAATATGCCAGTTATGCACATTTGATTTCTATATATATACCTATCTTTATATAGATAGATATATATATATTTATTTGTGTGCACTTTAATATTCAATTGGCAGTTCATTCACACAGACGCGTCATTCGATTACTGCGACCGAATACCAATAGAAGTATGAGTGTTTGGTTAATTTATACAATGGCCGCATTTGCAGCTATCATAAATACCCCTTTTTCGATTACACAACAGATCTATCTTAATATCAATATATATAAAAATTACTAAAAAAGGAAATTAGAAGGGAAAGGCTATCTTCGAAGCGCCGAAGATTTTATACACTTACAAACTGCTTCGATAGCTTTCCATTCAACAGCTTCTTAGGCCGATTTTTCCGCTCTATAGCAACTATATAATATATTTGGCCAATACGGTCGGTTTCGATATATATACAAAAGAAGATTTTCTACAAAAGTTATTCACCCAGTTCAAAAACTGATAGACTATTACTGACATGCGATGCAGTTGCTTCTTTCAATGTATTAAAAACTTGGCTAGAGGGTATCTCTTAGTCTGGCAATTGCAATGTAGATGATGCCCAGTTGCTGTTGGGTGATAGAACCTAACCCTTGGGGTCTTATGCCTTATGCCTCTATGTACACACATACAATTATATGTGGGCAAACCACCTGACTCGGAACATCTGCCTGCCTGAGCGCCCATGTTTGTCCGTCTGTCCGTCCGTCCGTCTGTCTGTTTGTCTCTGTGTGCGGCGTTCAGTGGATTTAGTTTACAATGCTCAAGTGTCTGTTATGGATTTTAAGTGTCCATTGATTGTGCTCAAATTGGTACACATTGTGTTGATGCCGTCTCCAATTGTGGCATCTGGAATCGTCGGATGGCGGGAATCGGGGCCAAATTGCTTACTTTATTGGGTATATTGACAGTGCGGTAAGCTAATATAGGTATACAGGCGATTACTAGTCGATATGGAATCAGTTGTTTGGGGCTTAGGAGATGTCCTGGGCTTGAGCCAAGCCTCAGAAACTTGAAATGTGGCTGGAACATGCAACAATATTGACTTTTTTTGCACTTGTTTAATAAAGTGTTTTCATAAACACTATAAATTTTGACTGAATACCACTGAAAAAAAGGTATGCTTGCCCTTAAGATCATTGAACATGAATTTTAATCCAATAAGTAAGTTTTACCTCTGTCTGTGGAATTTATTTTACCCAAAATATGTTTCCTATTAATAATAAATTCTACTAAAAAATATCTTATTAATCTTACATCAATTGTAGATCAAATATTTGTGTGGAATTTTTTATAAAATATTGGCTGAAAAATATATAAGTTATTAGGTTCGGTCAGGTCTTATTCAAATTCTGCGGAAACTTAATTAAAATATTTTTTAAAAAATTAAATTCTGACTCAAAAGTAAAGTTTAATTTTAAAAGTAAGCCAAGCAGGTTTCTTTTTAATGTATTTCAAAGTATAAATATTATTTAAATCAATAAATTCATAAGTAAAGTCCGATTTAATATAGTCGCAAGGATCCGTTGTGGAAAGCAAAATGTAGGGAACTAAGGGATGCTGACTTCAAAGCGAGGCATTCCATGAAAACGGACTCGTATTTCGAGAAATCCGGATGGAAATGCTTTGTTGCCACAATCGTACTAAATGGAATGATGGAGAAATATACATCCTTTGAGACTCTTTTGACTTTCATCCATATCGCAATTCTCTGCTGGCTGAAATGCAGAATGTTTATTTGGCCAAAACAATTGCTGGCAATAGTATAAGTTGAAAACCAGTTAGAATAGAGACAGCTCAAAGGATAATTTAAGAAATAAGTATAAAATATAATATTATTTTACCATTATAAATAAATAATATTAGTAAGAAAAAGCTTCGTTCCATGACTCGAAGAATAGCCTAAAATGTTTATCGGAATATATTAAACTAATTTAAATTATATTAAATTTAAATTATTTGAGTATTTTCTATTAGGTCGGTGTAAAATTGCAGTTTAATTATGAAGAACTATTCTCTTAGTTTTTCTTTCAAATATATAATAGCGCCATTATCGATAGTATGGCAGCTCTACTTTGAGACTATCGGCTATTATGACTCTCTTCGCCAATTAAGTATAGACAAAAATCATCAAATTTCGATAGTTTCGCCTGTCTACTTTGAGACTATCGGCGTATTAGAGCTCCATCTTTGCCTTGGAAGACCTTTAGGACCAGGAGCTGATGGTTTTATTGCTCCTTTCGTCTGTTTTAACTTATGTAAACTTGAGTCGGAGCTGTAGAGTGGCACGTGATCTATTATTTTGTAATTAGTGAACAAATTGGTTGTGCAAATCGATCGAATATCAAACTAACTGAGAACACAACGCACTTGAAACACACACTCGCACACACGCACACATTTACACACACATAAACAAAGTCGAGAACTGTGCTGCAACAGCTTTGGGCCCCTTTCTCTGGGGTCTAGACCCGGCCAAAAAAGTAAGAGAAAGAGAGAATTTAGAGTCCCACAAAAAAGCAAACAAAAACTTTTCAATTGTGGTTTGGCAGTTACCCCCGATAAAACTTTCATTAAGATGAAAGAGAGTAAAAAGTTTTTGCTGCATCAAGGAGTGGGATCAGGGGGGCAGAGCTGGGATGTGAACGAGTTGACGAATCCGTTTAGAAGACCGAACCGAAAATAAAACTAGAACTAAAGGCAATATACATAGCAAGACAAGCCAGTTATTCAAATACCCTACTATTTATATTATAAAGTCTAAGATAATAATAAGACTACATCCAAATAGAAATTTGGGCGGTTTCATTAAAGAGCTCTCCAACAGATTCGTGTGGAAAACTCGCTTAGAGATCCTTAACTGAAACTAAAACTATGGAAGGGATATCTAGCAGCTCATTGAATCGAAACTTTTCAGGGAAAGAAATAGATTTTGGTTAGAGTGAAAGATATTTGGAAAGACGAGGGATGAAAATACTCTTTTTTCCGATTAAGTATTCATATATTATTATATGCCTTATGATCGTAACTAGCTTCTTTAAGGGATGTGGCCAAATGAAGGGTATCTGCAAGGGTATCTAAAAGAAGGGACATAAGGTAGACCAAAAGACACACACGCACACACACGTGGTCTGATTAAAAAGTCATGTGGAAAAAATCTTTGGCAAAAATGCCAACACTAACAAGCACTCATCATCTCTAGCTTTTCTTTCTCTCTTTCTCTCTTTCTCACTGTTTCTCACTGTTTCTTTGGCTATCTCACTCCGTTTTATTGCAGGATTACCTGGGAGGTTGCATTGTTTTTGTGGCCATTGTGATGGCCCTGGCAACGGCAAGCGTCAGTTGCAGCAGCTATGGAAAGGATGATGAGGAGGCGGCAAGGGATGGGCTGACGACGTCAGGAACTTATGCCATCAATAAGAAGGAGCTGACACCCACTCCATCCCTGGTCGGTTTGGCCATAAACTACACGTTGTTGGTGCCGATTTACCTTAATTGGGTTGTAAAACATTTGGCCGATATGGAGATGTATGCGGGCTCCGTTGAACGCATTGCTTACTATGCCCAGGAGCAAGAGCTGGAGCATGAGCACGAGCAGGAGCTGGCGCAGGAGCAGGAACAGGAAATCAGCAATGAAGTCGATAGGTCGTCCTGCACGACTACCATTGACAAACTTTACCCAGGCGCAACATCGTCAGCTGCCGGTGATGTTGATGGAGACGCAACTGGGACAGAGACAGGTCCTGGCCCAGGACCTGAAACTTGCAACGAAACTGCTGATAAATTAAATGCAGGCAAAGGCAGCGACGAAGGCAACGACAATCACTTAAACTCCCATCCAGCATCAGTTGTTGACAAGGCGTCGACTGGCGGCGGCGGCAGCAGGACGATGATTAAGGATAACCGAATGACAGCACTCTCTGACGGTCTGAAGGTCGCGTTATCTAATGACTTGCCAAGGCGTGCCAAAATCTGTAAGTTTCAGTCGAGTGCACCGAAAAAAAAATAGTAGCACATTGACTATCAGCTTTCTTCTTAGTTCTTAGCTATCAATGATTCAATCTCTATCTTATAGCAGAGTTCCATTTTTATAGGGTATTATCAGCATTAGGTCGAAAACTTCTTCGTTTTTGCATTCTTATCCTAAGAATCTGTCTTGATATGAGAAGTTTGTTGTTTTGCAGCTATATTTTTAATGCTATAAATATATAATATAATATAAAATAATATATAATAATATAATATAAAATAATATATAATAATATATATAAAAGATGCTTTAAGAATACTCTTCAATCAACGAAGATAACCCCTTTTTCCCTGTAAGTTATTGTAACCTTGAACAGGCCCGTCAGGATTTTGGAAAAGAAGACATCTACTTCCTTTCTGCATTAAATTCTAATCCTGATTCGGATTTAAAATGCAATTTTAAATATTATTTGAAATAAAACTTCACTTTTTAAACCGAATATTCCATTTTATTTTGTATAGATTTATGACTTTGGTAATTTCAGTTCTTCAGCTATGATAAGAATGCTTCTTTGATAGAGAAGCTCCGTCAAAGCACATCAAATTTTTAAATTCTTAATATGGGTCCATTTGTTCATTGCCTAAAAGAGAAAGAAAAGAGACGACTATATAAATTTCAATGAACCAAATATTATAACAAAAACTGTCTTACCAATCATATATTTGGCTGGCAAGCGTATGAAACCATTGGTCCACTCGCATTTCATAGTATAGAATTTAATTACTTCATAGGGACATACTTCCTTAGCCTCATCTGAAGACATCAGTTGTGTGTTTTGATTCTTCAGTTTCACCAAGTAAGTAATTTTATCCTCCTTCGATTGCATACCCAATACTTCCTGAACAGTCTGGGAGCTTTCAAATATTTGATCCAGATCCACTTTTCGAGACATTTTAGTAATTAAACCTGAAAACTGTATCAATAAGTTAATTTATGTGGTTAGTTTTTCTATTTGTAGCGAGTGACAAGTGAAAAAGCTTGACAGTAATGTTTTATACTTAGAGATGCCCTTTTCTTTATGGGAGACCAGAGTTGGTTAAACTAGTTATCGATAGCAGTATCGATAGCTGTGGGGAGAGTTATTTTTACACAAGCCGATACATCGGGCTTAAAATCGAATGATTTTTAATCTTTAGGAAAACTTTCAGTAAACAGAACAAAATCAAATTCAACTTAAACATTCAGTAATTAATATAGTTATAATTAATTATATAATTATATATTTAATATTAAATTCTTAATAGTTGCCACCTGGTCACAAAAGTCTTCTGTACTTTTAGTTAGCTGATTGTTGGAAACCAGAGACTAAATTTAATTTCTTGGCTAATTAAACCAGCTAACCACTAGTCGTGCATACCCCAATAGTTGACACATTTGAGGCATTTAGGGCTAGTTTACTTTTTTTGCACCCATTCAGCCACATTTCCCAACTACTTAGAAGTCTGTTCTTTACAGAAGTTGAATTTAAAAGCGTGCTAGGACTCTGATTCTGATTCTGATTCTGGAACCCTTTTCATAAACTTTTTGTTTGTCTCGTGCCCTCATCACTTTATGCTCTGGCCCGGTGTTTTTTGCTGTTGTGGGAATTTTTGAACTGACAGTTGCGGGCGTAAAATAAATCTGCGAAAAGGTCACAATTTTCATGCTTTGTCGATTTGGTTTTAAATTTAAAATACTATATAAGCATTTGTTTACATTAATCTTATCTTTTTTTTCGGCTTGCTGCAGACCAAAGCGTTCCAATTTCCTGGCCACAACGCGGCGACATTAGCTTCAAGGATGTCAGCCTGCGTTATGAAGGACAAAGGCAAAATGTTATCAGCCACCTGAACTTAAAGATACCAGCGGGACAGCGGGTGAGTGTCCTTTAAAAAATACACCTATACAGGGCAGACCGCAGGAGTTGGGTTGGGTTGGGCTGGGTTTGGGTTCAATGCACATTGCACGTTCTGTAAATAATTGGAAAGAAATGTTAAATAAATGAAATCACATCAAACATGCAAGTAGCCAACCTCAACTGTGGGCCAGAACTGCAACAGGATCCATTGAAAAATAACGTCTAGTATGCACTTTGGCCGCAAACTAACCAAAACCAAAAAAGCCAAACCAATCTAACCGCACCAGGGGATGCCAGACGGCGTAAAAAGTCAACAAATAGCAGGAAATGATACATCCTCCATTCAGTTATAGATTCATCTGTATAGCTAAGGGTACTTAAGGCCATTAAGCTGGCTAATAAGGATGCTGCAAGACAAATTTTCTTATTCAATTTCAAATGCTTAACCTTTCTTTTTGTGAAGTGATAGTAAAGGATAAAAGTAACATTGTACTACCTAACAATCCTATTATACAATCGGTTCTCTTTTTATTCTTGTATAGATTATTTTTAAAATACATTTTACACTCATCTAAAGGCAATTCTTCTATAAATTCTTTACTCAAAGTTTTTTATCTTACGAAGCTTTTGGAAAAGTAAAAAATATCTGCTTCAAACGATATTCATGTGGTTAATAGTTTGGCATTTTAATTGACAGCATTATTTTTAGCTTCATTTTCTAAATTATTTATTTTTAATTGACATAAATTCCTTAATTAAAATTAATAAGCAAAGAAAAGTTTCTGCTGATACTACTTATAACTGCATAACTTCCTTTCTCTCTCACTTTCCTTTCCTTTCGTCCCTTTCTTCTCTTATTCAAATGTAATATCATATTAATATTTGTATCATAATTTTAAAAAATTAATATCAGTTGAGTATATCATGTAGCTAGCTTGGGAACTGGAGCTGGAAATAATATCGGAAATATCGATTACATTTTCGATGTTTTTTCTAGCTCTAACAGCTTCTAGCTTAACTTACTAATGTCTTTAACCCTTTCGTATTAATACTGATAACTCTACCTCAAAAGTAGAGATAACTAAATATGTTCAAGCTTTACAGTGGAATAACTGCAAATAGAGTATTTACACTTCGGCTAGCGCACTTCAGCAAATATTGTACATTTTCTATCCGTAGTTGTAAATAAAATTGATGGGTTTTTGAGGCTTAGACTGGGTCAGAGCAGAGACAGCGAAAACAGAAAGCAAATACAAACAGTGCGGTGTGGATATATTTAGACAAGCATAGGAAAAGCATACAAATTATTTACCTATTGGTGTAAATATTAAAGGAATTACTATGATTAACACCGAAATTGTTTTTACTGACCTGTGGAAATGTTGCAGTACTTTAAATTTCAGCCAAATGTCAGCGATTTCAGTTATTTGTTTTGGCTATTCTGCAGCTAAAAATATATATAAATATTTGTATGAAAACTGTTTGCATATCAATAACTGCATACTATATAGTCAGAGGATAATATTAAAACAATAGGAAAAAAGGGTTTAAAAAATGTGCAAATACTCGTAAAATAAATATTCAATGCATAAAAAATCAATATTGAATAAATAGAAAAATATGCAAAATGTCGGTACAAAAAATCGTAAATCCTGCATAGATACATATATATATATAATATATATATACAAAGTCCTTATATCCAAACGTAATGGAATTTTTACTCGTATAATCCAGAGACTGTACAGTGCTCTCTATTAAATTAAAGCTTCAATTTGTTTTTATTCTAAAAAAGAAGCTTTTATAGTCTTAAATTAAGAGCAAAGAAAGCTTGAGTCAGTATCGGTCTGTGGTTCTTAATTAGAAAAATTTATTCTTCACCTTATATTAAGCTTAAAATTGACTTAATTATATTAAGTGGAAATTCTTAAAACAAGTTTATTTACAGCTTGCATAGGTATTTAAAAGGAAAAGTCGAAATTAGTTCAAGACTCATTGAGTCTTTTTTCAAGCCGAAGATTGGTTGGAATCCAGAATTTGCTTCAATACTTTTTCTATAGCAAAACAAGCTTGTTTAGGCTTAAAAATATAAGAAGCAAAGTATTCTTGGCATGAGAATCTTCAGCTTGATTTAAGCCAAGTACTCTTAGCATTGTTTAGAATTGATTTAAGGCCGAAACTCTTGATCTTTCTCTCTGTGTACGCAAAGTGCTTCTGATATGTTTAAATGTTTCAGCTTTAATAATGCTTTCTGTGTAAACTAATTTAAATGCAAAACTATTTTGTTTATTATAGAATCTTAGGCATTTTTAATGCATATTTAAATTTGTGTGTAAACAATGCCAAATATTAAATAAATAAATCGAAAAATCAAATAAAATATTGCTGCGGCAATTCAATTTGCTGCCAGCTTCGAAGCACTCAAATTATACTCTAACCCCGAGCAGGAAGTAGACTGAGAGATGATTGATGAAATTGTATTAGAACTAGAAACTAATCACAGTCACAATGGTAATCAAAATACTCATCTAATTGCAACTAGAAAAGCTGAATAAATTTATGCATAGAATTACTGCTGAACGTGATTCTGTGCGAACAGACGTTTAAACAAAAAACAAATTTTAGTTTATATTTACAAATGTATTTGTCTTTTTTTTTTTTTTTGATACTTTTCACTCTAAAAAAAGAATTTAGTTTTGTTTTTATTCATTCATATTAGTTTGTCGTAGTAAATAATTAAATTTAATTCTTAGCTTCTTCCACTTTAACTCGAAATTTTCTATGTTTCGATAGTAATCGATTGTTTTTTGGGAAAACATCGGCGCTTTTCAGTAGTAGTTTGATCAGAGAGTGAAACAAAAGCTTAACGAAATTACTAAGAGAGAATCTTTCATTCCCAAATTGGCTCCGAAGTAAATAGTAAAGAATGCGTTCAGATTTCCGATTTCAGAGCGATTCATTTTCTGTTGGTCCTGAGATAACCCAAAGGCTTAATGGGAATAGCTTATTTTTTTAGCTAAAACTTGCTGATCTGCGTCTAGATTTAGTCAAACAGCTATATTTTTTAATAGAAAGGTTTTATTCTAAGAATTTTCAGTTAAAAAACCTGAAGTCTTAATAGCACCCAAGTCATATAAAAATCGATGAATTGATATTAAAATTTCCTCAGGCCTCTTTTTTCTATCGACGCCATAATTTATATTCGATGTAAATAATCGATGATCAGTTCAAACTTACATCAGTAGTTTAGTATGCGATGTATAAAATCGATGTATCGACTTACATCACTAAAGCTGAAGCTATTTACGCCATTTTGCATTAAAGTGTGACCAGGCTTCCTGAACAATAAAATATCGAAAACTGATTACAAATAATTATCAGATATTAAATGCAGAATTATTAGCCAATTTTCCATTGAAGTGCTTGAAATTTCCTGCGAGTGTAGAAACATTGCAGCTGGTCAAGATAGAATATAGCATATTTTATTTGAATTTGATTTCACAGCTAACGGGCATAGATACACAGATACGAATTGATACTATATATGTATAAGTACTTGGGGTGTAGAGCTAACAAATTTCAATTGCAAATGATAAAGTGCAGAATTTTCTCATCCTTTTTTGCTTTGTTTTGTTTTACTTTGCAATGGAATACTCTCTTATAGATTGGCATCTGTGGCCGCACGGGCAGCGGAAAGTCCTCGCTGGCGTTGTCCCTGTTTGCGGTATTGGAAACGACAAGTGGACAGATATATATTGATGATGTGGACATTGAGCAAATTCGTGCAGACGAGCTGCGTACCAGATTATCGATAATACCACAGGATGTGCATTTGTTCAATGCAACAATACGTGAAAATCTTGATCCGCATGGTTATTATTCGGATTTACAATTGTGGAATTGCCTCGAATTGGCACAGCTCAAGGAGTTTGTCAAAGTGCAGCTGCCGCTGGGTCTGGGTAAGTCCAATTCTCGCATATTGCAACGCTTTTTCGACTACTATTTTTGTCAATTCGTTTTATTTTATACCTTTTTTTTGAATGCTCCATACCCATTGATAATATGATAGAAATAGGTTACTCAGTTACCACGCATTGTATGCAACAGGCGGAGGGAAGCTCACAAAATATATATATACTTTCTTGAATAGGATTGCCTATAATAAAGTATTAGAAACACAGTTGAATCGATAATACTTTAGTTCTTAGCATAAATTTATGAATTTTATATACTGAAAATATAAATATAATAATACAGAAACTATCTTAGAAACTATTTGAAATAGATTTGGAGCTTTATATAATATTTGTTTCAACATGAGAGAGCTCTGTAAACCTTTCTATCGTAAGCGAATTTATGACCAATATACAGAGTATTTCCTAGTCGAGTACTGTCTATTCTATAACGCTCTTGCTTGTTATTGTTGCTGTTGCTGTTGTTGCTGTTGTGTAAACAACTGTCAGTTCTGGGTACTGCGGCTCAGTGACTCTGCTAGCTGTGTTTCTGTGTTTGTTTGCCTTATGAAAAAATCATGTTTATTTTTGGCAGCAAACATGACGTTTGGCTTGGCCGCCTCGCCAGCTTTTCATAGCCGATTCCCACCACAGTCTGCCCCACTCTTCCAGTCTTCCAGCCAACTTGTCTGTTTGATGTTTGTTAAAAAATACAAAAAAGCAATAGAAATAGAAAGAACAAACAAAAAAAAAAAAAAAAAACAACAAGAAGAAAAACGTTCATGCATGTTTGATTTTTTGTGCTGATTGGCTCACATATGTGGCAGATACATATACATATGCATATATGCGGCTATATACATCTGTATCCATCAAGCAGGAGTTTATTTGCGTAAATCCAACTTGATTAGCCACTCTGCAGAAACGTTTCCACAGCCTGTTAAAGAGAGTTATGGCCGAGTTGAAATCTGCTATCTAAATGCCATTTAAATGTTGACGATTGCATTGACGCGGCTCATGGATACTCAATAAATATTGAGATTGATGTAGTTGTTTATTGGTTTTTGGCTAGAAAGATCAGCAACTATTGGTAGTAAATATAGCAAGAGCAAATAGTATCCATATATATTGACTATCTGTTAATTTTTAGATAAAAAACAGGAAAGATTATTATTGAATATTAATTTGATTATTATGATACAAAGAATATTGGTATTATTATCAGATTATGTCTTTAATTTAAAGTGAAAACTCAGATTAAGTAAACAAAATGAAGAAAAGCATTTGTATCCTGCCCCTTTTCCCGGTAGAAACTACTGCTCCTACATGCTACAAATAAATACAGGGATATTATTTACTGAATCCTTTAAGTATTTAATCCTGAGTTTATTAAATTAAAAGTAATAATTTTGCACTTGAATTAAATTAATCAGTTATTATGCGCCACGCCCCTGGAACATGTAGTTCTTCAGGGCCGCTTAATACGCCTCGTTAGGGATTAAAGGCGTGCTTAGCCACGGTTATTAAATACAACTTTAATTACGCACTAAAAACAGGATTTTATTATATCCTTACATATATATTTGCACCACCTGCAGACACTGAAATCACTGACGGCGGCCTCAGCTTTAGTGCTGGGCATCGGCAATTGCTCTGCCTGGCACGTGCGATTTTACGCGGTTCCGTTTGCCTCGTCCTGGATGAAGCAACAAGTACTCTGGACAGCAGCACGGAGCGTGCTCTGCTCAAGGCGGCGGATAAGGCTTTTCAGGGTCGCACAATTATCACCATTGCTGTAAGAAATGTCCTTCTTTCCTCACCCATCAGTTTCCCTCAAGTTTTCTTTTTTTTTTTCTTATTCTTTGCAGCATCGCTTGAGCACCATACTGAATTATGAACGTATTATAGTGCTGGAGCAGGGACAGATCGTTGAGGATGGCAATCCCAGGGAATTGCAGCAGGATTCGAGCTCTGTTTTTTATGGACTCTTGCAAAAGGGCGACCACTTTCAGTCTTGAGCGTTTTTTCAGCGCAATTTTTAATTGAAGCTTGTTCCTTAATATTAATTTTAAATATTTAAATATATTTGTCAACATTTCTTGCGAATTATTATATAAGATTTCAAATTTATTCCACCCTTAAAAATCTCTCATATTTCGGAATTTAATTTTTAAAGTAAAAATAGAAGCGGCGCTGAGTTACTTTAATTAAATATCTTTCTGCAATTGTAGAAAGTAATTTTATTTATTATTTAAGCTTATTTATCTATACAGATTTTTACATGTATTTTAAAAAAATATTAATTGATTTGGAAAAATTGTGGATTTTATTTGAGAGATGAGCTTAAATTTTTAAAATATTTTTTCTAACTAATTTGTGAAAAATAAACCAATATAATTTGAACATATAATAGATATAAAATTGATGTTTATATATGGTAAAAATAATGGAAAAAGTTACCTTATTTCTGTACTTATTTAAAAATCTTAAGCAATTCCTAAAAATAATATAAAAATGTATTGCATTTTTCAATTTGTTTTCCAATGAACGAGAGTAATTCAAAATGTTATTCGATTCGATTTTCCCCACCTGAATGAATAAACATTTAAGAAAATTCTCTGTAAATGATACACTTAAAACAATAATGTTATATGATTAAACAAATTTGAGTTCAAAGAGGAGAAACAGTTGCCAAATATTTAAGTAATTGTATTTAATTATGTGGCCCTTGTACTTTTACGGCCGTGTGTGTCAAATGTGATTTATATTGTATTTTATATTTTGATATTTCATATTTTCTAGCTTATATCCTATTTTATATATTGTATATTTTATATACATATATTATTTTTACTGTAAATTTTGTATTTTTTAATTTTAATAAAAAGAGCTGTTGTGTCAAAAGCAAACGTTAAATTTCTGGCAAATACTTTTCTCGTCGCGTCTTTGCCAACTGCCAACTGGGCGTATGAGCTACGTGACCATATGACAGTATTTTAGTATTTTCTCTATAAGAATAAGTAGAAATTCTCGTATGAGTGCATGCCGCAAACGATCTGACAGCCGTATGATTTGTATTCGTACTAGAGATGAGCGCGTGACAGGGACATGAGGCGTGATACGAAATAAGTGGTCCAAAAGCCGTGAATGTGCGTGACACGATAAAGAAGAAATTTGCCCACTCGTTTTTCTTTCTTTTCTTCAACAGTTTCAGAATGAATCAAACGCGCAAATGTACCACTCACGCGACCATCTCTAACTCACACACACTCTCGTGTGCACGGATATTTGATTTTTTTTCGCAACGTGTAAATACTACATGCTGTTAGTATACAGAAGTAAGGAAGTGTGTCAGCAGTTTTGGTTTATTTGTTGCATCTGATGTAAAAGCTCCTGGAACCGCAGGAGCAGGAGCGGCAGCTGAAACCCTGCACACAACTACTGTGCAACACCTGAACGTGACTTTGGCCAACTAAATGGGGAATCCGTAGAAATTGGAGGATGCTTAAGACGATCCGTTTGAAATGTAGTTGCTCTTGTATTTGCATGCTCTTAAAGTCACGGTAAATCTTTTGATTACATATACATATACAAGGCTTGCACCTTAAGAAAGCCTCAAAAAATATTCCTGGAAAAATCTCCTAAAAGTCATAGAAAATCTTGTTCTTATAAGTAAGCCTTTATGCATATATATACTTATATATATGCTACGTATAAAACATCCTTCTCAGAAAAATCTACCTTAAGTCATGACACATTTCTTTTACTACTCACAGCAAATCTCTTCCAAGCCACACGCACGTCAACAAAAGAAAGCTAAAAAAAAGTTCATTGTATTAAATATGTTTTAAATTTTACTGTCGCTTAAATTCCTCTGTTTAGTAATTTTTTTGTATTCAAAAACTATTCTTTCATTCATAATAATTCATCTATTAATTATAATTTAAGTTAAAAAATAATAATATTTTCTTTCATTTCATTGCTTTATATGTTAAAATATATTTGCAGAGGTCACGAAATTTAAATGCATTGAAGCGCATCGCTGACACCAAAAAAAAATTTCATTTACATTTCGTGTACATTTCTGGCAAATTGAGTACCAGGCGAACATAATTCCTAGCAAGTCGATGTGTTTCAACAAGGCATTAGGTGCGAAGGAGTTGAAGCATACACAGATCAATTAGTCAGACTGAGAGAAGAATACACAAACTAGATAAGCTAGTCAAGAAATATCAAAACAAAACAAAAATTATTCCCCTCCCTGTATAATTCAATTACTTACTCCCTTCCTCCCGTGGCATTAATAATTTGCACTCTATGCCACTTCCGTTATTTGTTCTTATATGCACCTCCTTGTCTAACTAAGCTGCGATATTCGCTTTGAATGATCTCCCTCCCACCTATTAAGCTGTGAAGAAGAGCATCAACTTGCTATGAATTCTCTTCGCCTGTTCAATATTTTCTCTCAGCAGCCTCGAGACAACTAAATGCGCTGGCATTCAAATTGCATATTTCTGGCAAACTGAGTACCAGGCAAACATAATTGTCAAAACGTTGATGTGCTTAAGAAACTCATAAGGTGGGAGGGAGAGAAAACATACTGAGATCAATTAGTCAGACTGAAAGAGGGATACCCAAACTAGATAAGCTAGTGAAGAAATATCAGAACAAAACAAAAATTATTCTTCTCCCTGTCTGACCCACCTAAGGGAGTTACTCTCTCCCTCCCACCCGTTGACTTTAAGCATTTAATTTTACTCATTCAGGGCAATTAATAATTTGCACTCCTTGCCAGTTCCGGTATTTGGCCTTATATGCGCCTCCTTGTCTTACTAAGCCGGGCTATTAGTTTCGAATGTCTTATCTCCCTCCCACCTCTTCTTGACTATTGAAGCAGCTTTGAGACGCTGTTGATATTTGCTATGAATTCTGTTCTCCTGCTAAATATTTTCTTCCAGTAGCTTCGAAAGTTGTCTTCGCTGGCATCAAATTGTACATTTCTGGTAAATTGAGTACCAGGCAAACATAATTCTTAGCAAGCAGAAGTGCTGCAAAAACTCATTAGGTGTGAGGGAGAAAAAACATACTGAGATCAATTAGTCAGACTGAGAGATGGCTAGACTAGCTAGATAAACTAGTTGAGAAATATCAAAACAAAACAAAAATTATTCTTCTGCTTGTCTAACTCATATTAGTCAGTTTACTCTCTCCCTCCCACCCGTTGACTTTAAGCATTTCATTTTGCTCATTGCGCATCAACAAAAATTTGCAATCCTTGCCACTTCCGTTATTTGGTTTTATATGCACCTCTTTGTCTAACTAAGCTGCGATATTAGCTTCGAATGATCTCCCTTCCACCTATTGACTTGTGAAGAAGTGCATCAACTTGCAATGAATTATGTTCGCCTGTTCAACAATTTATTCCAGCACCTTCGAAAGTTATCTTCGCTGGAGAAGATTTCTGAACATTTCTGGCAAACTGAGTACCAGGCAATCATAATTCTTAGCAACTTGATGTGCTGCAGACAGTCATTGCGTGTGAGGGAGAGGAAACATACTGAGATCAATTAGTCAGATGGGAGAGATGAGAGATGGATACACAAACTAAATAAACTAGTGAAGAAATATCAAAACAAAACAAAACAATTATTCCTCTAATTGTCTGACTCATCTAAATGAGTTTACTCTCTACCTCCCACCCGTGCCATAAATAATTTGCTATATATCTCTTATTTTCTGTTATTAAAAAAAGGTTTAATATCAAGAACTGAAGATATTAAAGCTTCGAAATGGTTCACTTTAAAGTTCAAAGTAAAAACAACTCCAACAGGATCAAATCGGATATTCCTACAATAGATAAAAGCCTCAGAAATAAGGCCTAACCAGCCTAGCAGCGCCATGGCAAGGAAAAAAAAATGAACTATTACCAAATATTTGAAGCCTTTTCCGAGCATTTGGCTCTGGAATGATTCTATTGTGCGAGAATAGTTTTCAATTGGAAATTGAGTTGAGAGGCCGAGCAACAGTTGCATTGGATATCTAAATCAAGCCAATTAGAAGCGGAATCGCATCGGATTGCAATGAATATGCAACGAAATGTGGCAACAACATTTATGAATTTATGAGCCCCACAATTTGTGTTGCGGTCGCCTGAGGAGACGGGGGGAGAGTGGGGGAAGTTGAGCTGAGCTGAGGTGAGGCGAGAGCAACAAAAGCAATATTATTGTGGAATAAATTGATTGTTAAATGGGCCTGCATATTGCAGAAGCAGAATGCATTCAAGAGAGAGAGCGAAATGAGCAGGGTATATTTTTTTTGGCGGTAAGTGGGAGTAGGGGTGGGGCTGGGGGTGTGGGTGGTTTGGGCCAAGGCAGTTTGCGATTTTAAGCGCTCACTTTGTATGCATATTTGAAGTACTCGTAGCTGGGCCTGCCCAGGCAATTAAACTTAATTGGCAATGAGCAGCGGCTACCAAATGCGAAGGGATTTTTTATTCATTCTTCTTTTTTTTATTTTTTATTTTTTTTTGTGAGCTGCTTTGATTTCTGAAGTGTTGTGTGGGGCGCCCTGTTTGCAAATTGGTTCGATTCGGTCAGAAATGGGTTAATTGATATGCAAAAGTGGCCAAAAGAACGATTTGCGATTAAATTAAAACCAGTTTACAAAGAGCAACGGCCCTCAGTGAAAGGGTCACCAATTTTGACTTCTTTTGGAGTTTACTTAAAAAAAAACTGGTAAAGAAAGGCTTTTTTTCTTAACAACTTCTTGGAAATAAATGTTTCCTGTTAACTTTTTCAAAGAAAAAATAATTTAGAATTAACCACTTTATTTATTAAAAATAATAATTTAATTTCCGCATAATTTTTATGTATTTTGTTCCGAAATTTTTGTGGCCAATTTCTTGGCATCCGGTTTATGTTTATTGGTGCGCTCTTAAGTGTTTGGTAATAAATTATTCGTAATACAGAAAATTTTTGACGCAGCGCTTTGGCATTAAGGGCGTGTTAACTGCTTTTGACTAATTGCCCAAGCGTCGCAAATCGCTGCCAAAACTTTGACTCAGTCCCACTGTGGAGCATGGCCTCCTCGTCGGGCTGCCAGCCAGTCAGTCAGCCACCATTGTGGCTAATCCACATAATTGGCATGGGTACACTGTGGCAGGCTTCTCTTCTACTCTTACTCCTCAAAACTTCTTCCCCCATCCGGCGTTCTCGCACTCTTCGCCTCTTCATCATTCACGTCCTTATTCTCATCCTTGTCGTCGTCGTTTGGTGTTGTTAATCACTCATGCCGCTGTCATGCTGTGCTCCTTGTCTAAATATACACATAAACATATGTATACACTGAAAAAAAAAAGAAAATACAATTGTTTTGATGAGATCAAATATGTTAATCAATCTTTAGAAAATTCAGTTTCTCTTTTATTTGGTCGCTGGGAATTAATTAATTTATTTAAAGCTATAATTTTTACCCTATAAAATTTGTATTTCTTTTTTAAAGCTAACTTTTTTCTTACTGTTTTACTTTCAAGTTGATCAGGCTGATATATAGTTTTACATAGCGCATTATAAAATTTATTCATATAATAAACGTTTGATATTTTGGTGACTTGTCGACCGTCGCAAACATCGAGAGCTGGCAATAATCGATTTAGTTAGCTGGAATAATATCGGTACTATCGATTAAATTTTTTTTTTAATGTTAATATATTTAACTTTTATTCGAGTTCTTGTGAATCTAAATTAATTAAATTAAATAAAATCATAGCAATAAAAAAGTATTTTCAGCTCTACTCACAGACAAGATATCTATTATAAAATCACCGAAATAAATCATAAATATTTCAATATTTGAATCATATTCATATCAGAATGATCTCAAGCAATATCCGATCGTTATCTTTGATTCTAGAATGGTTAATCAATTAGGTAAATATTATTTACATCCTTTCCACAAGTCAAATAATGTTGTATTAAATAGCCCTGTGCCATTTATGCCTGAGTAATATTTTTTTTCAGTGTAGCTCTATATGTATTTCGCTCAGTGCTGTACACATGTTGGCCTGTCTAATCGTACTAACTAACCTATGTATACATTGGTTAATTCATTGTGCTCGGCGCGTCGCGGCGCGTCGAGACTCGTTTATTTCTTAGTTAAGTTCTTTGATTTGTTGATTTATTTGTTGCTTTGTTGTTGCCTTTTTATGTGCGTATGTGAGTGTGTGTGTATGTGTGTAGAGGCATGTATGTGCATATTTGCACACACACATACATGCGTGTAACTGCTTATGCTGACACACTCATCAAGCGTTGCTACAGTCCTCCATGTTTTTTTTCTTTATTAAGGCGTTTGTTGTTTTTTTTCGCTGGCTCAGGGATTAATTTATTGGATTTAATATGGAATTTTGTATGCTCTATCTAAAGAAGTATTTTTGTGAAGATATTTTTAACGTTTAAAGTAAAGCTTTTAAAAGGTATAAAAAATATGATTTAGTTTATCTTTTTCCTGTTTTGTCTATAATTAATTAATTAAACAATGAAATAAATTTTTTTTAATTTAAATGATCCTTACAATTATCACTATTTTCAGGGGAATTTATTTGAAAAACCGGAAGGTATCATAATTCTTTTAAGTAGTCTATTCGTGCGGAAATTAAGACATGTAGTGGAAAAATTACATTCATTGAATTGATGAATTTAAAAATTAAAGTATTTTAATAAAAGGAATTATATTTAGTAGTATTTTGTATATTTTGTATTTTAAGAACACATTATTTAAGAATAATTTAAACAAAATTATGCCCAACAAATCACAGTTTTTATTTTTTTTATAACATAATACTTAATACGTCTAGCTGACTGCTACATAAAAAAAAAAAGGGTGTTTTGTGTTTGGTAAGCAAAAATTGGCTTAAAGGCAACTTTGATTTTGCTGCTTTCAAGCTCATTTCGTAATTATTATAGGTTTTTCTTGTTGTTTGTATCGTAGAAGAAATAGAGTCCTTCAGATACTAATGGGTATGTCTATAGTGGTGTGTAGGTCCTTGACTTTATTGTTTATGCAGTGGCAGCGCCTGGAAATATGCTACATTTTTGTAGTATTTTCTTCTGGCCATTGTTGCTGATGAAATTAATTGTTTGCGTGTGTGTAGCTTGATGCGTGTGTGTGCGTGAGTGTGCGAGAGAAAGTGTGCGAGAAAGTGCTGGGAAAGCACTTAAGCAAAAATAAAAGTTGCAAGTTAATTATTTCATTAATTAGGCGCCCAGACTGATGATGTTGATTGATACGCACAAAATGCAAAAGTGTTGAAAGTGCTTCTAGGAGCGCCCCCAACGGGTGCCTGGCCTGCTACACGTATTTTAATATGAAATTGAAAATACCCTTTCCATACTTTTTGTGAGTGTGCTAAGATGCGCTCAAGTGTGCCACGTTTTCTTTTTATTTTATGACGTCTTTATGTGATTTTCTTTTTATTATATATCATCGCCTCATCTTGTCCCTATTGCGGTTTGTTTTTATTAAATTTTCCACAACTTTCACACAAGCATATTATATATATATTGAATTGGATTTAATATGCTTGAGCGCTTGCCAGTCTCTTTCAGTGCCTGTCGCTTTAATAAAAGAAATCTGTCAAATTCAAACGCTCGTAAATGTCTTTCACAGTCCTTCAGCTCCAGTCAAGCAGTCGCCTCGTCATAGAGTTTCATCCTGTTTTGTAACAGTTTATTCTGTTTGGAAGCCCCCCTCCTAACCTCTGTGCCCCTTCTCTTCGCCCCTTCTAAACTCATGTTAGCTAATCATATTGTATCTTTCACAGAAATTTTTCAATTGAATGCATCTGAGTAGAGACTTTTCTTTATGTTTTTTCTTTTTATTTTTCTTTGTGCCGCGTGTGTCCAAGCACTTTTCAATTCTCGATATTCTTTATCCCATATAAAACTGGTGAGGGTATAATTAATTTTTTCTTTAATATGCTGGGCATTCATATTCGACATTATGTGTCGATATTTGTATATATATCTATCTATTGATGCATTTATTATATACTGAAAAATAGAGTCTACTTTTTGTAGTAGAATTTAAATCTTAATTTTTTCATTTCACTTTCAGTTAACTATAATTTATTGGTGCATATTCCATACTTATTTTTATTATTATTTATAACATTTCGATGCTGTGCTACTTTCAAAACAAATATAAAAATAATTATATAATTTATACTGGCTACGATTAGAATGCCCTGCAGTTGAAAATAACGAGCATATTAGCTGAGGTCCTTTTTTTGTGTGTTTCATTTGAGATTAGTGAGCTGTTTTCAACATATTTAAAAAAAAAAAATATATATATATATATATAAAAATTTTTTTGTTTTTCCTTAGGAAATATTTAAATATTTTTCATTTATTTTTAGGTTTAGGTGCTTTTTTTTTCTAAGTGTACCAAGCCACAGAAAACATTTAAATACCTCCAGTTAACTGACTCTCTTCTATGAATTTGCCTATAAGCGGAGAGATGTCTTGGAAAATATCTAGAGAAATCCACTTAAGGCCGACTTAAGCAACTTGACCTCATCAGTTGGTCAGCTTGAAGGAAGGAACCCCCCATTGATAACGTGTGTTCCAGGCAAGAAAAAAAAGAAGAAATCCGAGATGAAAGAAACAATTTCATGATGATTGGGGCATGCATGATAATCGGTATCAGTTGAAGCGGTAAATTCATATATATATATATTTATATATGTTTGTGTGTATAATCGTAGGAATGACAACGCAGCGAGTTTTATTTGTGGCAGTCAGAACGTTTCAATTTTATTGGTCGAATGATTTTCACTTGAGCATTTATACTGAGACAGATCCATAAACATATTGATTTAATTTGCAGCTTAAATTGGCGTATACCTTTTCGGATATTCAGGGTATTCAGGGTATTCTGGGTATTCTCGGTGTAATGCGATCAGGCTTTGGTCAGGGCTGGAATGGAAAGTTAAAGGGCGACCGCAACAGGCATACAGTGCAGTCGAAAAGTATGCAACAACGCTCAGCCACAAACTGCGCAATGCAACAAATAAATTTATAAAGAAAGTCAAAGCCAAAAAATGAAAAAATGAAAACAAAAAAGAAGAAAAGCCAATGCGCTCCAATGCGAGTACTCAATGAAAAACAAACAATGAAAATTAAGTCTGAGCTGCAAGGCGAGAATACACGAATAAAAGATACTCTTTTATGTAAAATACATTTTTTTTATTCTTTTTGGACGTTCCCTTTCGCATTGATCTATCTCAAAAAGTGAAGTCTACTCTGGCTGATATTCTTTAATTTTATTCTAGTATAAATATATAATTATTATTTATTAGTATAAAAATATTTTAATTTAATCGTAGTCTGATATATTCCGTTTTATTAAGTATTTTTGCATTGAAATAGAACTCGGAAAACACCTCGGGAATTCCGAACCGGTTCTAACTCATTTCCTACTATTTTTTTACTAAATTTTACCACAGTGAGTGTTTAAAAAACAAACAGCTTTAGCTTAATAAAAGAATATAGATAATAATTATTATTTTATATAAGAAAAAATAATATTCATTCTAATAATTTTCTCTGTTTTCACATTTGATGTAAGTCATGGATTATTTTTGGTAGATTTTTCTTTCATTTGATCTTCAAGGATCAAACTATACGATTAGGCAGCTCGTTGTGTAAATACTTTTAACTAGAACTGTAGGTTTTTAAAATATCATTTTGCACTTCGAAAAAGTCCTATACTTCAGAAACATTTTTCCTAAAAAATAATGCCAATTTCAATAAACCTTTTCTAAATATGTTTTTATGAAGAAGTGTTCTAGAATTTGTACCCTGAAATCTTCTCCATTTCTAGTTGTATTCGAGTGAACAGGTTTCTGCCTGTTACAAGCAAATGCACTAAAGGAGTAAACTCTTTTTTAAGCCAGCTTCAATGGGTGTGGGCGTATGGATAAAGCGAAGTACTCGCATCAAAAAGTAATCCACAAAACCGGCATTGGCATATGCGGCATTGACAATGCGAGGAGATGTAGCTTCTCACACAAGGAGACATTTTGTATTGACCCAGTGAACGAGTAAAGCGAATCGGTGTATGTCAATGTGGAACGTATTTCTTGTAGCATACTTATCAGCGCTGTATCTGCACACTGAGAGAGCAGAGGCTCTCAGTCGGTTTTACAGCATCCCGAAGCGAACAGCTGACGGCTGATACGAAGTGGCAGGCAGTCGGCAAAATGTAGGCGAACTTCGGGCGACTCTGAGCGAACAACCCTGTCTAAGTGCGAGTCTTTATGCTGTTGCATATCGGGCATCAGTTGCCGACTTTTAGGCGCTTTCAGTTATTCAGTTGTTTCGTGTCTGGCTACGCGTGCGGTTATCAATTGTTGCGTCTGGCGTCTTGCGTCGTGCAACGAGCAGCGAGCAGCGAGCGCGACATTTTGACGTGATTTTTGACGGGATTTTCACGAGATTCGCAAAAGCAATTAACAGCGTGTTTTGTGTGTTCTGTGCGCAGCCCAAAAGTAGGCAACCAATAATAAAATTACATATGCAAATAGTGCCGGCATTTTTAGCTTTTATCGCGCTACACATTTTTTTGGCTAACTCTGACCTGGCTCAAGCGTATCCTGCTGACGCGTGACACATACGCCCTGTGTACTGTACGTGTGCTCTGGTAGGTGTTGGCTCCTTTTTTGGTTTTTGTTTGCCTCCCTTTGCGGTCCTTTTGAGCAGGTCTTTGTGAATGAAGCTTGGCAAAATGCTGATTTGTGATTGTTGATAAGCCAAGCCAATCAAAAGTCAAGCGGCTGCAAAGTTAAAAATAAAGCCAAATTCAAAAGATTTCCGTGCTAAATTACAATTACTATTTTTGCACTGAGAATGAAGTATTTATAAACCGCTTAGGAGTTTTACGTGTGATTGAAAACTCTTTATTTATTCTAAACTAATCCTTTTCAATCAAGCAAGCTTAGCTTAACTTTAATTGCTTTTTCTGCAAAAGTTAATTAAATGATTTTTAGTTGTGAGCAGACTTCCATTCAACTGAATGAATATTTCACCAAAATATTTAGCATAATTATTGGCGCTGTATTCAATTGAAGGCAGTAGTTTTTTAGAGAATTCCTTGTGCCTAGGAAGTCCTTAGCCTGTGGCTAGGCTTAGCATGACTTTCATATTGTAAGTAATATGATGAGTTGTTCATTATTTATCATTTCATGATACTTATAATTCTTGACAAGCTTTTGCTTGCTAAATAATGAATAAATTTATCATAGAAGCTCTGGATAATTACGTATGTCATTTGTCATCATGATTTAGCACTTCGGCTTTGGCCTTTTCAATAAGTGCTCTTCATTAGTTGCAATCTACGGGTGGTGCCATTATCTGGAGTCCTCAGGTCCTTTTTCATATTGTTGTCCATCACTTGAGCTGTATCTTCTTCCCTCTCTCCCTCTTCTCTCTCTCTCTCTCTCTCCTTGTGTTTACTTATTGGTTAACTTGAGGCTGTTGGCGTTTGTATACCTCGTATAAACAGTCCTTCGAGCAGGGCTGATAAAATTTGAAATTTATATTTCGTGTTTCTACCAAATATTTCTAAGGTTCAAGTTGATAATTTAATTTAATTGAAGTTGTTAAATTGAGTGAGGCCAATTAAGCGCTGAGTGACTTAAACTATATCAGAATTGGATCAATTAGTTTGGCTATAAGTTAATAGTAAATAATTAGACTTAATTATTTTGCAAGTGTTTATTTTTTGGTGAAAATTTCCATCTTTTTCATGCAGTTTTCCGGAAAATATTATAAATTAATTTAACTCAAAATGTGATTAAAACTTGAAGTTCGTCACAGCTTTTTCCCCATTTATTTTCCACAAAGTTCCTTTTATTTTTATCAGTGCAGAGTTCGACAACAAATTCTTTTTATTTAATTAAAGCGTAGAATTTGTGAAAAATGTTTTGCAGATTTTTGACAGAACCAAAAAATTGCCACGAATAAAAATGGAATTTATAATCAAAGCATTAAAAATTCGTAAAAATTCTTAAAATAATCAAAAATTCAACAGGCTTAAAATAAATTAATTTTGTTTATTGTTTTATTTATTGTTAAAAGGTCAGTTAGAGTTACAGCTTTTCAGATAAATTATTGAAAAATTGTTATTTTTAATGAAGAATAATTCAATTTTTACTAATTGCCTGTATCTAATTAATACTTTTATTCAATCAATTAAATGCTTAACAATTCCACAATAATTTAAAATAAATTTAATGGTTTTATTATAAGAAAAAACTAAATTTAATTTGGTTCAAATCATTTACTAAAAATAGCATTCTGAAATCTAATATCTTTATTTAATATGAATTTACCCCTAAATTATTATTGAATTTGCACTTAGCACTTAATATAAATACTTCTCCTATTTTCTGTGTTAAATTTGAATTAATTTAGTTAATTTTTTATCAAATCTAATGTAAATAAACAATATGAAAGGTTTAAAGAGAAATTGAGTAAAAATATAGCATTAAAATGTGAATCAGCGTTCCTGACTAATTAATAAATTATTGTCATTAGACATTTGCTGTATCTCCTTTTTCTCTTTACTTAATTTCTTTCGTGTGTTTCTCTTTTGACTTAGATTTTTCATTTATTTTTTAATCCTCTTCCTCTTTCTTTTTCTACTTTCTACTTTCTATATTCATTTTATTTTCTCCAATTCGTGCCACAAATTCTTGGAAAATATATTTTATTTTTGCTCTTGAATTAAATCCACGTATAAGGCTTAAAATTTGAAAATAAATTTTTTAAGTTTCATTAATACTTTCGTAATGTCGACTGTTCATAGTGAACTTTAAATAAATAAATTGAATTATATTTCTACTATTCAAAATTTAATTATATTTAATTAGTAATAGAAATTGATGGTTAAATGTAAAAAACTTAATAAATATTTCGTTAAACAAGAATTTTATTTTTTATAATTTTCCAATTAACTTTATTTTTCTCACAATAATTCTCGCATTAAAAATTGCGCTAGATTAACATAGAAATTTTTATTGAAAATTTATTTTCTCTCAAATTGAACTCAACTGAATTTGTTCCAATTGCACTAAAAATAAAGTTAGTAACTATTTTTTAAGGAATCTACAAAAAAAGAAGCTCAAAGATTTTAATAATTGCCTCAATATTTCATTGAATTTACATACAAAAATTAAACTTGGAAAAGGAATTTAATCCAAGTGCATCCTGAATAACTCTGAACACTTTTCGATTAATTTTTCTTTATAATAAATAACTGCATTTTACTGCTCTTAAGCAGTATATTAGAAAATAGCAATAAGTAGATCTATATTTAGAAAAAGGCGCCCTTTGCATTTGGCGGGGGTCCTGCATACCCTTAAACAGCTGAGAGTTAATCCTGACTAATTAGAATTGTATGCTTAAGCAATTATCAGACAACGGGTTACTTAACTCTTCTTCTGTTATTCCTTTTGTTGCTGTGGAGAACCCTCTGCTTGGAAGTAAATGTAATTAAATACACGCACTGCGAGTACAGCAAATGTGCCACATGGGGCAAGCAGAGAAGGGAGAGAAAATAGAGGCAAGTACAAGCCGCACACAATTTGAATTTTTAATTAAACGAACTTGCTGCAACTGAAGTATGTCTGCGTGTGCGTGTGCGTGTGTGTGTGTGTGTGTGTGTGTGTGTGTTGGCCATAAGTTGACTAATTAATTTACTAAATAAACAAGTGCTTTGTTGCTAAATGATGCCAAACTTGACCTAAAAATTGGCCAAAAAGTGCAAAAAGTCAAAGAACTTTTGCTTAGCCTTCAAGGCACAACACCTGTGTGTGAGTGTGTGGGTGTGTGTGTCGGCTTATTACTTGCATTTTGCATTAGCATAATTAAAACCCAACAAACAGGTGTGAGTGTGTTTGAGTGTGCTATTAACTAGGCTGCTAGAGAGTCAACATTAATATTAACATTAATATTAACAGAGGCGCAACTTGACCCGCGGGCTAGGCGACCACAAAGTATGCAACAAACTCTATTACATACTGCTTTACACCCACACACACTCGAACACACACACACCCACACACACACACACACGTGTACGTAGTCCTAGTATCCTTGAACTTTATTGTTTGCACATCAGCGGTTTGCCAAAGCACTGTGTGTGCTGCGTTTTGAGCACTTTTACAGGCCTCCTCTGTGCCGCCCATTGGGCCCACGCCCTCTTTTATGTATTTCCTTGTATGTGTCTGTGTGTGTGGGCTTTTTATACTCTCTAGCCATAAAATGGCTAAAAAGTGTATGTTAAGTTTGCCTCAAACGTTTGCAACAGCCAGCAGAAGGCATCAGAATTACTTCCCTCTGATCTGCCTATCTGCCTCAGCTGTCCGTTTGTCTGTCTGTCCGGACGAACGATTTGGATCCACGTGGGTAGAGCAAAATTCAAAAAGATCTATAAGAGCAATGGAATACCAAGTTTATCTAAAAGATTTTACACTTCCATCCGCATCCCCCGAGAGTAGTAAAAACTAATAAAGGATCAGCACGTTTATCATACCAAGCTTAATTGATAATTTAGATAACTATGCCCGCTCGAAGGAAATCTATAAATACTGAGAATAAATACAATAAATTTTCGAGATATTTCCCTAAGTTTTGAGTTAGATATTTTTGTATGCTTTAAACTGTTTACCAGAAGTATAAAATCCTGCTTAAATTTTTATTGTTGGTTCCTCAAAACAAAGTCGTACTTTGCCTAGAGCAATTTTCAAAAGTTAGAGCATATTTCTTTGATTGGGTACAGAGTATTTGGTAGTCGTGCATGCCCAGCTCTGAGTACTCCTACTTGTTTTTATTGCATGCTGTCAGGCGCAGCAACATATCGGTTTACCATTGAAATATATATGCGCACATTTTTCAGACAGTTTTCACAAAATTGTACAGCATGTTTTTTTTTTGTTTTTTCTGTTGCTCGTTGCTTTCATTTTTCTTTTTATTTTATTTTATTTTTTTGTTTGTGAAAGGCGCATTTCTTTTTAATATTATGTTTCAATGGAAGCTGTAGTTAATCTCAACAGACAGCCAAAAAAAATAATATAAATAAAAACAATTAAAATAAATCAAACGACTTGTTAAAGAAGACTAATTCATTTAGTTTGTTTTAATTGAAATAAAAGAGTATTTTATTTGGCTTAATTTAAACAATTATAAATGTTTTTTATGCATCAATCAATTTTTTTTTTGAAAAGTTTAATACTATTTTTAAGGGTAATTATTACATTTAACCTTTTGACTTCTGATATATAAATAATTTTCATATTTTTTGTTGAAGAAATTGTCGAAAAGCCAAAGGAAAGGTCAGAGAATTTTTTATTTTAGAAATTATTTAAGTAATGAATTTTTTAAGCTGTTATTTTTTTAACAAAATAGAAAATTCCAGAATATTTTAAAATTTAAATTCTCAATACTATTCTATATAAAACATGTGTTTTTTTTTTATGGAAAATGTGAAAGCAGAAATAAACATTATTATAAATTTTGAAATCGATTTATGTAGATTTTCTCTTCGTAGATAAATAGAGCAGTATGCAAAATTAATTAAAAATATTAAAGCAAAATTAACAGTAGATCTTCTAAGCTTGTAAACCTTTTTCCTAGTTAGTGAAAGAACTATGAAATTAACTGAAATTCAATTAGAAATCTGGGTTCAATTTATATAAATTTTTATGGTTGGCAATAAAATGAAAACTTTACCAAGTTAACCGAATTCCATTTTGATTAATATATTTACTATTGATTATGGCATCAGTTTTAGCGGAAAAAACTCAATTATATCGATCGATTTTCATCGCATACGAAGCGAATATTATCGACTTGGACATTTGCTTTGATTGCATTGAATTGATGAAGCGCACAGCTGAATAGATGCTAAATCAAAAGTAAATCCAATTGCCTGGTAATTTGATATGGAGCTGTGCGTATTATGTGCTTCCCTGGATTTCCTATATGCCACGGCTATATTAGTATTACACCAAGATGTGTGTGTGTGTGTGTTTGGGCCAAGTTTAATACTCGCACACGCATTTATTCTGCTTCGCTTTGCTATAAGTTATAAGTAAATAGGAGTACAATTTTGCTGTTTACTTTTTTCCTACTTCTCTTTTTGTGTTGCATGCAGCTGTCTGAAGTTGCACGTTGCTTTACAGAGAGAAAGGATAGAGTTTAATGCTTCACACACTTGTGAGCAGGTAGCACTTACACCTTAAAATAATACCGCGACTGGCATAACCAAAGGGTCGTATAGTATTTCAGTTGCTCATTTGTCTTAACTTGCACGTCGCGTCTGCTTGACAGATCCAGCGAATGGCTTTCTATACCCTGTAAAATAATCTAAATGTATGAAAAATTTATAGCTAAAAAAGGAGTGAATTGAATTCATTATTATCAAATTAACTGCGAAGAGATATTTAAGCTGCTTTGGGTAAATGGAGTCAATCAGCACCAGCAAAGATTAAGATTAAGATTACCATAAAAAACAGTCAGGAATTATATTAAAATGTTTTTTAAATTAATTTATAATTGATGGATGCATCTCTGAAACTACAAAGTAGAAATACTTTTGATCTCTTGATGAAACGAGTCGACATAGTCGACATGTTCCTCTGTTGTTCTGCACCCTTCTATCTGCTGCAGGCAGCATTTAAGTCTGAATCATCAGGATCGGACAACTATATCTTAAGTCTTCCTTAGAAAGGAACAACCAATTTTAAAGTTGCTGTAAAGAAACCTTTTTCAATCTTAAATATTTGCTTTAAATACCTTTACTAATTGCCAAAAACTATTAAGATAAATTATAAGTGAGATAAAGATTAAGTATATCCTTTAGTTTAAGCCCAGTAAATGTAATAACAATTCGGAAAGGGTATATAAGCTTCGGCTTGACGAAGATAGAGCTTTATAATGGGTATCTCTAGTCTAGGCCCTTCTAGCTGTTTATTTTATTTATTTTTTTATGACGGTAAAGTTGTTGTTGGTTGGAACAGCGCTTAACCTGGTTTACTTTCGAGTCACAGTCACACAACGCACTGTGCTGCGTCAATATACACATTTATACGTATATATATCTATATGGATTTTAGTTATTTATTTATTTAAGCCATGGTGCAGTGGCTAACGTTTGTTGTTTATTTGTGGCCAAAAGTTTGGAGAAAGTTGAAATTGTTAAATTTACAAAAACACAACTAAAACTGAGCAACTATTTTACGATTTTTTGTGTATATTTTTCAGTTGACCCGCAGCAAAGAGAACTGCCTAAGCAACTGTGGAAGGATGCTACACTACACTACAAGCAAATTTATATGTAAAGCGGACAAATGTGTAGCTTATTAAAACACGCTTAGTTATACCCCTAAAAGCAGCGAACAAATGTAACAAAAATTAAATGAAATACGTGCGGGCAAAAGAAAAATACAAATAATACGGAAAAATGTGTATGAAAATTTAAAATACTGCCAAAAAAAAAAAAGAAAGAAGAAAAGGAGGAAAAAAGGGAAACAACTGTGAAAATTGTGCGAAACAATTTATATGAAAACCAAACAAAGCGGCGGCGCCAGCTGCTGTTTAAGCAAACACAAAGTTACGGCGTCGGGGTACGGGTGTGAGTATTTCGGGTAGACTCTGCGAGTGTGTGTGTGTGTGTGTGGAGCACTGTGCGAGTGTGTGTGACTTTTCGTGGTGTCCACAGTGCGACGGGTACTTCATAATTACAGTTGCTTGTATTTAAATTTCACTGGCGGTGCGCCACACAGAGCGGAGAACTGAGAACGGAGAACAGAGAACGGAGCGGCGATTGTGTTTTTGGCGTCGGCATACGGAAACGTATACGTAACGTGCTACATGGCGTATGCTTAATGTGAGTAGTAGACCAACTTTTTATGCTAGCTTTATTTATACTTTTTTTTTTTTTTTGGGAGGGCGGAGAGTTTTTACTCAAATGCGTAGCCTTGCAGCTCTCTGCCGCTGCTGCTGCTGCTGCTGCTGCTGTGGCTAAGCATGTGAATTCTCCATGTGTGTTTTTTTTTGCCTGGGAATTGGTTGAGTTTTGACTTTACATGTGGGAAATACCGGTGGGAAATTTAGACATACAATCAAATGATAACATTGCTGTTGAAATTGCTTCAGCTTGTACTTGCAACTAATGTTTATCCTTTAAATGAACTTGCCAATTTAATTGACACAGCCGGAAAAGGAAATACTGAGACTATTCGAGCAGAGTATCCTGGGAAGTTTTGATGAATTTACTTAGGGAACAATTTAGAAATCTGGCTCTAAGAAAAGCAAAGAATGCGAGAGTCTTCGTGCGGTTGTTATAAAAATATTTATATTAAATGAAATTACATATAGGGAATTACATATTTAAATTAAGTTTAATTTAAATATCATTAAGCTTTAAGTGAATTTCATATTTTAATAATAAGAGAAAAACTTGGAGTGAGCGAATAGTTCCAGGTTTGGTTTAAATAAATTTAAATAAAGAGCCTAAAAGCCGCTTCAGCTTAGTGAATTACATTAATTATAGTTAAACTTAAGGATAATTACAATTTTAATATGAGAAATAAAAGTTTAAAAATGTTGAATATTATTAAAAAAAATATCCAATTTTTGATATATTTTTTTCTTTTTAGCTCATTAAAATATTATATTAAAATGTCAGAAAAACTGGCAAATTTATAAATAAATAAACCTTGTTAATACTTCGAACTTTTAAGTGCTTAATCCTTTTAAATATGGCAATAAAAATGAATTTAAATAATTTGATATATGTCATTTTTTTAAAACAATATTAAATGCTTTTTAATCCTATTTGCGAAGCTATCCCTTAAGCAGAAATTTTTAGTGCTAATTTATTTGGTCTAACTTATATGTTTAGTCGCAGTCGCTTAGCTTTTATTAACTGCAAAAAATTAGCTAAATGCCATTGGACCCTTGTCAAGGATCATGTCCAGCCATTTTTCACTACGTCTCGCCCCACGCTCGACCCGCTTTTCGACCCCTTTGCCCATCAATAAGAAATTTTTATGTACACAATAATAAGTATACGCAAACATTGGGTAAAAGCCATAAAACAGAAGACCCAAACTTTGGGACAGACACTGAGTATTTTGACGCCAATGGATGCCTGATAAAGCTTTAAGTTCGTTTTTTTTTTTTTTGGGTAAACAAGGAAAATTAATTATTAACTTCAATCGAGACAAACAGCTAAAAATTAAAGCCAACAAAACTGGCTAAGCGGAAAAGTTTTTCGTTTTCCATTTAGTTTTTCTTTGCTAATTTTTGTTGTAGTGGTTTTTTTTGTGTCTTTTTGGTTGAAATGTTTTACGTTTTTATTTGTCATTCATTGCTGCAAAGTTTTGTCGTTTTATTCCTGAAGTTGTTGCTATTATTATTGTTGTAGTTGTTGTTGTTTTTCTTGTTATTGTAACTGCGATGCGGGCTTTTCACAAGCGACGTTATCTCTGAGCCTTTTGTCTTTTTGGCCACACTCTCTCTTTCTGGCTAGAGCCAGAGAGGAAGGGCAGAGACACAGAGTTAGTTTGCCAGCGAAAATTGTTAGTAAGTTGAGGCATACAGAATGGAAACAGAAACAGCAAAAGAAAAAATGGAAAAAAAAAAAATGAAATCAGCTTTTGAGCAAAATGAGGCAATAAAGATTTATCTTAAAAGTACGCCAAAAGGACACCGCCAAAAACATAGCTAAAAGAATCCAATGCAGCAGATTTGTCAAGGATTTGCAGCTGACAATTTATGTTAGCCGTTGGCATTACATTCCCCGCAGCAGAAAACTAACAAAAGAAAATTGTACATTGATTTTCTTTTTTCATTTTCATTTTGTTTCTTGTTTTTTGTTTTTGTTTGTTGTTGTTGTTTTTTATACAAACACAATTCTCACGTATGCAAATGTTATTTGCGTGTGTGGCAAGCAAAATTGTTATCTATGACACATGCAACATGCATAAATTTTAATTAAATCTTTCGCTCAGCAAGTCGAAATTTGTCTAGCTGTGATAAAGCTTTCCTCAAGGTGTTTGACTTGCAGATACCCTGTCTAAAATTCAAAATAAACTTTGGGCTACTTTGGAGTAGAGTTACCAACTCAAATGTCAACGCGAATTCTAAGCCTATTTCTATATACCCTATCTAAAATTTAGAACAAATTAGAAAGTATAGATCCTAGTTTTGGATTTTAAGCTTACTATTAAAGGGTTTTACAGCTTAATATAGGACTCTATATATATTTTTTGGCATTTATAATGAACTATTTGAATCAACTAAAAAACGACCTGACAATTATGCCTAAGATTCTTAACTGATTTAGAAGAAAGTAAAATCAAAAATGCCTTGGTCTAAAAGGCAACAATTTTTCACTGTTTGCTTCTGCTTAAAAAAGAAAATTAAAATTTATTTGGCTCAGAACGAAAATGAAACTTTTTGACTGGTTTATCAGTCATTGTGCATAGCTTTTTATTCGAATTTACTTTTCTGTTCAATTATTTCCATTGAATTATTATGAAATCTTCTGTGCATTCGTCATTTAGGCCTTGACATCCTTAGGCTAATGCTTTAGAAAAGGACGCAGAAATAAACCTTTTTATTCAACATATATAAATATCTAGCTAGATTGAGCTTTAAAAATGGATTTAAATAAAAGCCAGCTGCTTTTTATTTACCTTTTAATTAAGGCAGAGCTGGAAGAGCTGTTCATTATACTCTACTTTTGGGGTATTTTAGAGAGAGAGTTTTTAAAGGTTTAATAGTTTCAGGTAACATTTTTTACGCCAACAAATTTCTAGCAATATTTTAAAAGTTTTGCTTAGCTCTTATTTTAGAATGAGTTCCACTATTAAGAAAATTTAGCTAAAGTTTTGAATTCACTTTTGTTCTAAGAATATAGCTATATTCCTTATGGAATTTTTTTATACGTAATTAGCATTTTGGTAGTATAAAAATCTACATTTTCACTACTTTAACAGAGTATTTTTCTCAGATTGAATGCAGTTTTATTTATCGCTTGCTGCGCTTGCAGCTGGCACAATTCTCAAAAGGTGTTGCAAGGCTATTTAATTACTCAAATCTCTGGGCTTTTGAGCATTTTCTTCCGAATTTCAATTAAGCACTTAACTTAATTTTAAATATTTATTGCTGGCCAGTGCAGAAAGTTTCTATCATTATTATTTTTATTTTTTTTTTGAGGGTGGAAGATGGTAAAAAGTTGGGCAAACTATGCGAAAATATGATGTAACGGGCTAAAAGAGTTTCTGACTTGACTGGCTAAGACAGCGCGTTAGAAGAAACTTCGGAAACAGAACCAGAGAAGCAGCTGAAAAGTTGACGTCCCGAGAAGTTTGTTTTGGATAGTTTTGCAGACACGCTTTTTGGTGCTTTTGGTGCCGTCACAAAAAAAATTCAATTTCAATTACAATCGGTTCACTTAAAAAAACCTTGAAAATTCTTAAGTTGGGCATTGTATTTTTTCTCCGAGTGTAGCGAGCAAGTGTTGAAAAATACGCCTAAAAGTATGCCACTGGTTTTGCGACTGGTATTCAATTTAGCATTTTTCTATTCATCTTTTTTTTTTCTGCGAGTATTTGCAAATATTTTGAGTGCCTGTCGGGAATCTGCGCCTGCTGTTCGCCGGATTCTTTGTGGATTCACATGTAAACAAGCTGCACAGTTCTCTATCCACCTCCTCCATCTCCACCGCCTCCTCCACCTCCTTTACCTCCCTCTTGTTATCTCTTTTGCTCTATATCTTTTTAGTGGGTGACTGGTCGACTTTACTTTGTGCTTTTAGCATCAGGTTTACTGAAATGCTCGTATTGTGTTTGTAAAGGCGCCTTTATTCCTTTAAATTCCCCCAGAAATTGTGCCGACTCTGTTGAATTTCCACAGTAAATCAAGTGTTCCGTGAGCACCTAAAAGTTGGCAATAAATTATATATATATATATATATATATATATAAATGAGCTGAATATACTATTCGATACTGTCAAAACTCAAGTCTGAGAGCAGCACAAGCGATCAGTGTGTGGCTAGCAAAACAAAACAAAACATAAATAATAAGCATAACAAAGATATAAATAAATAAATAAAACTGGAGAGCGTAATACTAATAACTAACAGATACCCTAACTTTATTTTTCACTGTAGAATAGATTTGTAGAAGCTTCAAGCAATTTCCCCGTTGATTATTCTACACAGAAAAGAAAAGAAAACCCAGTTTAAAATCAAGAAGAAGAAACTTTAAAAAAACTTAAATTCCCAGCATTGAAAAAAGATATTTGATTCCAGAAAGAAATTCTTAGCTCAAGTTCGCTTCTGGATTCTATTCTGTTTCTAACCCTCTTATAAGATTATTATATTATATCCTGCAGCAGGACACAAATGTATGTGTAGGATGTGTAGGTAAATTATCTTTAAGATACAAAAGTATCTTTGTCGTTGAATAACAAGAAGGGTCGTTGGGATACAAAAGACATCTATGAGATACAAAATGTATCTTTCATAGACAAAAGTAGCTTTGAGGTAAAAAAAAAAAAAATACATTTGATTTTCAGAAGTAAAATTCTTTCTTCTGATCAAATTAAAAAGTTAGATGCATAACTGCGTTTGCTAATTGCACCGAAAATATTATTCAGATCGGACTACTATATCATATAGCCCCCATAGGAATAATCGGTTGAAAAGTTGTTGTTTGGAAAACTTTCAAGTTGCTGCCATAGAAACAATCCAGTTTTCCTGTGTATTTAATATTCGTTGCACCGATGAGAGCCTTTCTTTACTTGCTTTAGTTTTAAATAAAGTAAAAATAATGGAGTATAAAAGATTACTAAATACTGGGTTAAGGAAAAGTAATATTTTCTCTTTTTTTGTTAATAATTTTTAAGAATTACTTTTCCCACATTTTATAAAATCGAATTTGTATTTTACTAAACTTGGTAATTAGCTTGTCTTCTTTTCTATTTTATAAGCATAATTTCATTCTTTGCAGCTTTAGTTAAATTTTGAAACGATGTTAGGATTTATTTCTATTCTTAGAATTTAGCGGTAGAGCAAGGAGACAAGGATACACCTAAAGCATCGGGGTGCAAAAGCGAGAACAGAAAAAACACTTTGGAAGAAAACCCGAAAAAATTAAAGCAAATGCCAATTTATTTGGGGCCTCTGTTCTATGGGCTTTTCTCTGTGCCTCAAAGATAAAAACGTGACCGCGAAAACATAAAATATATACATATATAATATATATATATCCATAAAAAAGCTGAAGCGAGCCAAATGAAAATGAGATGCGACAGACGACTCGTCGTCGGTTGCTTTAATAGGCCGGATTTTAGCATAACAAGAATGAAGAAAGAGATAGAGAGACAGGCAGAAGGAGAAGGAGAAGGAGAAGCAGGGCGAGAGAGTGAGTGAGAGAGAGAAAGTGAAAAAAATGTGGCATACTTTGTGGCGCTTGTCAGCTGCAAGTGGCGCCATAAATCAGAAAAACGCTTGGAAGTAGACCACAAACAAAAGTCAAGTCAAAGGCGAAGGCGAAGGCGAAGGCGAAGGCTCAGGCGAAGGCAAAAGCGAACGCGTCGGCGAAGCAGCAATTTTAGTTTTAATGTGACCAGAGTCGCCTAAAAGCAGGCAGCAACATTTGAGAAGAAAGTCGAAAACGCGTTGCGAATTATTGATGCCTCATCGCTGATTGCTTTGCGTTTACGCCATTTGACACAAGTGCTCTTGTTCTTGTTCCCTTTGTTGTTGCTTATTCCCCGCTTCCAACTAAATCCAGCTCCCATTCCCAAAATAAAATCATCCACCGCTCCCGCCCCTCCGCCTCTGCCCTCGCTGCGTATACAACACGGAACGCTCTGGGGCATAAATAAGTGAAGTTATTTGGTATGTCTAGCATGTACTCGACGCTTGGCTCTAATGCATTCACTGCCAATACTCCAATACCAATAGCCACCTCCACTAAGGCCCCCATGCACCATGTTGTTATTACAGTTTTTTCTTTACACCCATTGAAAATGTTTAGGAGGGGTGTATTCAGTTTGTGGCAAGGAAAGAAGCTATGTTAACGGCCAAGGAATCGACTTCACAGACTTTAAAATATACTCTACATTATGTTAGTAATTAAGTTAGTAATTACGACATTATTATATCATTATAAGATAATAATTGGCATTTCGAGTTTTCAGTGTAAAGAGTATCCACTCTCTGAAGCAGTTAATCTTAAAATTCCATTTGAACTTTTTACTATCAAAACAAATGTTTTGAGTCTATTTGTTGCTTTATTTCCAAATTTTTTGACTATATTCAAAAGCTTTTTAAATACCTAATTAAGTTGATTTTCGAATAAAAGTCTCCGATTTAAACAGAGATTATAACAATCAAATTATCTCAGAATGTTTCTACTGACTCATAAAATACCTTTATTATTTCTTATGATAATAATAAAATACTCATTGAGCATATATCTTCTAATTAATAATATATCTTTTAACTAGCCACCACAAGTACTGCATCCAAAGAGACCTGTTTACAGAGTATTTCCCAGTCGAGCAGTCTCTCGACTAGAGCTCTTACTTGATTCTTATGTATTACGTATTTGTTTCGGAGCTTTCGGGGAATGCTAGAAAAATATCAGTGCACACATTGTCAGCATCCCAATTTTGTGGGTTGGGCGGCTTCCATCCCTCTCGTCTCCAACTCCAACGCTGCCTCCAACCACATTCCCATTCCCCTCTGCAGGTTTTTTCTTTGCGCATTAGTAACGTATTTTGGTATCTGTGTGGAAAATATGGCTAAACAATAAACGTTACAACAATTTCGGGCTGTTTCTAATCGCAACAAGGCGGCTAAAATGTTTGTCAGCTTGCCCTAAGTGCTTTCTGTGGTTCACTTGGCTATAAAGTATTCTGCTTTATAGCGGGTGTATTCGGCTTTAAATTTAATGCAGAACTCCTCTTGTAATGGTAATTGTTTTGGAAGTTTTTTAATCAGATTTCCGATAGTATTGGAAAGGAAGGAAATGTATACCTTTCCAATATTATTGGGCTTTTATTTTCCCTGAAATATGCTAGGAATATTTCTTACATAATTTCACAAAAATACTTTTAGCATACTTTTTGGAGCAGGATTAAATTAGCTGTATTAAAATCTTATTTAATTCATTAGCGATCCGAAGAAAGATCTTTCTATTTCAGTGGAAATCATTTGTAATAAATATTCAGAATAGACCTGAGTTCCACGCCGAATCGAAGCTTTTCAATGAGGAGTTTTTCAAAATTAAACTATGTAGCCAAAAACTTCAAAAACTAGGTAAAACTGTGGAATTCATTGTAAAGTTAAAAGCGATGTGGGACTCAACGTTCTAGTGGAATTATTTAAGTTTCAGAGCAGAACTTATTATCAATTCTTTAAAGCATATTCAGGGCATTCAATCAAGATCTTTCACACCATTTCATTTGAAAATCTCTCAGCATAGCTCATATCCATTAGCCAGGACACTGCTTAAAGTCACTGCCAAAAATCAGGATAATTGCCATGCGCTGTCCTTGAGTCGCATCAGTATTCTAAGCATCGTTTCGTAGGCCTGTCCTGGTCCTGCAAGGGTTGCCGAGGCTATTAATTCACTGCCTAAATATATAATAAAATAGGAGGAGAGGAAACAAGCACAACTTGTTTTTTGGTTAAGGCCGCGTCAAAATTCACCAGCGTTTGGGCTATTAATTTAGTTTATGGCGTTGGCAAGTTTGGCATAAAGCCTGTCGATGTCCTTGAACATAGCGTAATGAACTTTTGGAAAATTCGGGCAAATCTGGAAAATCTGGAAAATCTTTTCAATTGCAAATGTTGTGGCATAAAAGCGAAAAGTGAGTAATAATTTAATATTAAGCGCAGCTCTGAGTCCGCGGCCCCCAAAGCGATGCAGTGTCCTTTGCCCTTCCCGCTGCTGTTTTGCCCTTCTCCATCCAGTTGGTATTTGTTTTTGTGCGATTCCCCTTACTGGGAACACGCGCAGGACTCGCAGCGGGTCCATCCTCTAAGGGTCTCACATTTAGCAGTATTATGGGGCCCATGTATTATATTTACGAGTATGTTTATGTTTATGTTGATTATTAATATTCATACAAATACATTCAGGGTACAAACATTTAAATGATTTTTATGCCTGCGCACAGAAGTATGCCACGATTTTTTTCCTTTCCAGCATTCAAGTTTAATGTTTTGTGCAAAGAACTTTGCATAAAAGCAAAAAGCAAAAAGCAAAAAGCAAAATATAAAAAATACTCACACACACACACACACACACACACACACACACACACACACACACATGTGAAAGTTCATTTTATTTATTTGTTTCGGTTCTTTGACCCAATCGCACCACAAAAGGTAAATAATTTAATATTCTCTTTGCGTTTTTTTACGATTCCTTCTTTCCTTCGCATACCTCATATTCCATTGAATCCTCCTAGTTAAATGGCCCTTGGTTGACAATTCAATTAGCTGCATCAGATAAACTCAATTTATAGACGTGGTTCAAGCGTTCAAGATTGTGCCTGGACACCGAGATACTTTCAATATATTTAAATCAATTTTCGTACAATTTCGTGGTATTTCTTTTTGTGTTTATCTACATAATTTTCTATTTCTTAATAAGTTTTTTAAAATTTGACTTTTTGAATTGAATAAAAGCTCTTTTGTATATAAATTCTATTGCAGGCTTCCATTTTTTATCTAATTAGTATTGGTTTCCTTTTCATTTTAAAGATATCTTGGGAGGAATTGGCCAAAAGGTTGTTCAATGGAAATTTTCAATGAAACTTTTGAGTCATTCTACAAATTTTCAAGATAAGACTAAATTCAACAATAATTTTCAAATGGTTATTTTAGTCTGTAAGAGTATATAATCTTCGGTGCATGGAAGATAGCCGTTTCCTTCTAGTTTTTATGCTCAATAGAATATTACTTTGGTCGATTTAAAATTAAGTTGATTTACTTTTTTCTTTACATTTTTAATTGCATTTATTTTTATTGTTCATTATTAATTTAATTTATATTTTATGCAAAAAATTATAATCAATTTATAATATTATTTATTAGCAAAGAACGTTGAGAAAAGAAAATTAATAAATGTTGCTTGCATTTATTATTTTTTATTTTAAATAGTTTATTAGTGGATTATTTTGTTTCGTTTCTTTAATATATATAATTATTATTTAAAAATATTTTTGTTTTTTTTCTCCTGTTCTTTTTTGAAATATTACTTTTAGCTGAAAAAAAATTAAATAAACTTTCTCTTTCTTCAAAAATTGATGTTTGACTTGTTTATTTATTTATTTTATTTAAATATACTTTTATTTCATCATAATTCGAATACGGCAAAACTTCACAAAAAGCATCAATATTATTTTTAGCTTTTTATCCCATGCCCTGCCCTAAAGGTGATCTAGTATATTTAACCCAGCCCAGGACAAATAAACACAGTCCCTTAAAACCCTCAAAATATGCGGATATATTATAATGCATTGTGGCCGAGTGTGTGCGTGTTTGTGTGTATTCTATCGAAATCCTTTTAGGCAATTCACAAAAGGTCCTTATACTTGTGCAAGAGCTCAATGGCATTGGGTCGTTTAGTTTGTAAGAGGCGAAATGGGAGGTAGTTCAGGACTCAGGACACCAACTCTTGGCGTTGCCTTTTTGCGTAATATTTATAATTTATGGAGGTTTTTTTTTGGCTTTTTTTTGGCAATATTTTTTGCCTGGGTTTGCCAGCTGCTGTTTATAATTTTCAAAGGTATTGGAAGGATGCTCAAAGCAACGCAGGTTTATTAAGTAAATTGTTTCCGTTACTTTTCGGATTTCCTTTGAAATGGCTGCAGGATTCTGGCCATTGTTTGAAGTGGACAGCCGCCTCTTGAGTTGCCCCACACAAAGCAACAAACAAAAAAAATACAAGAGAAATAAAAATAAATACAGGAAGTCGAGTCGAGTCGACTTTTGCTTTGTGGCATGCGGCCGTTCATTAAAACGATTTTCAGTGCCAGAAATTTATGTGTCAATGAATTTGCCCGGCTACGCCTTTGACATCAATTTTGCAGCCTCTGCTGAAAATTGAATATGCCGGACAGTCAGCCAGCCAAACAGACAGACAGACGGACATAAGGACAGACTGTCTGTCAGACAGCCCCTACGCAGTTGTCGTCGCCATTTAGCTCGTAATTTTTATAGCCCGTTAGGCCTCATTTGGTCACGAAGCTCAGGCGATGCTACCAGAGTATTTATTATATTTCTGTTGTTGCTGTTATTTTTGATATATATATATATATATATATATATATAAATTGTACATGAACATATATATATTTATACAATTTTCATAGGCTGTCGCCATACAGCTTAAAAGCATGTGTATGTTGTTCAAGGTCATACAGCTTTTCTACCCTGTAACCAGGCAGCGCCAGTGGGTATATTGGCATGAAGGGGATGTAAGTCTTATAAAGATATATATTTTGTTAACTAGTTATGAGCATTCTCTAGCCTGTTTTGGTTTTAAGTTAAGAACTAATTCCACAACAAAATATATAAGTCAATTTATGAGGCAGTCTCACGTCCTTAGGAAGAAAAACAGACTCGCATGCGAGTAAGATTTTAAAAGAGAAGAAGGAAAAATAAAGACATCAAAAGGTATGAAATACTCTAAAAAATACTCATAAAAAACTAATTTTTAGTTAGATTACAGGGCAAAAGCTAGTCGACTATGATTAATTTGCTTATCTTTGGCTTGTGGGCTGCTTTATGACTGCAGCAGTACTCAATTTATAGACAACTTTTCGAGATGTTTGGCTGGCTGGATGGCTGACTGGATGGCTGACTGGCTGGCTGGAAGCATGTGCAGCAATGCTTATTGCTTTTCATAGCATGCTTTTAGGTGGTAAATAAATAAACTTAGTGTCTGAATTTTGTCGCAATTACTAAGTAAACTACATATGAACATGTGTCTGTATGCATATACATATATAGGCCAACCAGCTGTGCACATTAAGTCTGAAATAATAATTTATATGCTCTGCATTATATGCAGCTCTCAGCCTGCATAATAATATGTGTGGAAAGCTGTCTTGTAACAAGGCAAATCCATTTATGAAATTGACAAATGCATCTTCGATTTATACCCTACAGCTTGGCAAATATTTGATTTAAATGATAAGTGCTCCTGAGATCAGCAAGTCTTTCGCAGTAATCACTTTAGAATTGATTTCTTAGTTAAAACAAAATGAACTCTACTTAATGGATCAACCCACTTTGAATAATATACCCAAAAAGAAAAGAATTTTTTTACTTTTATTCTGCTGCATAAAGTAGGCCTTTTGTAGTTCTATGGAAACTAGTAAATTTTTAGAGGAAAACATAGCTTTAATGTAAATTAATGTAAATAAAATAAATAATAAAATAAAATAAGTAATGTAAGATCATTTAATAATTTAGAAACCAATATTAAGGTATAAAAATAATTTTCTTTGAGGAAAACAATTCAAGAATTTAGCAGATAAAATATTGTTGAAGTTTACTTTTTTCTTGGTCGATATTTTAAAATTTATTATATTTCTTTCTGAATATATGATGAATATTCCTGTTTAGCTTTTTTCACGTCTTTTTTTTTTTGACTTGTCCTTCTAACAGCTTATTTTCGGCTTACGGTCTTTGATTTTATTTTGCTCCAAAAAGTATGCTGTACTTTTTTCTATCAAATGCACTTTCATCTCGCTTCTTATTGATCGGATTTCAGGTTAAATCAAACCCATTTTTACTGCACAAGATGTTTGATCTTATTGTTTTAATTGTTTGTAATTTATTCTTTTAATAAATTACCAATATTTTAATTACTATGTTACCAAAGTTTAAGATTATTTTGACTATTAAAAAGCATTTTTCCTGACTTTAAAACTGTAATCTGAAAAAAATTCGCTTTTCGAGGAATTCTCCAATTAACAAGAACAAATATAAATTCGTTTAATTTTCAGATAATCCCACGAGTATTTCGTAGCACTGAAATTGATTCAATGGCGAATAAAAAGTGGTCTAGTATTAAATAGACACTAAGAGCCTGCAGTAAATCATTCAGTTGATCAATAGTTTTTACTAACGCTAAATTAAGCAACCTATAAAAAAGTACGGAAAAGCGAATCACAAAAAGTGCGCATCATGTTCTGGTTTTTTTCTCTTTATCTTTGCTGTAATTTGAATATATTTTGGTAAGCAAAAAAGATGTTGGCAGCAAGAAAAAAAAATGCAAATAACAGCAAAATGTTGTTGGCTCTAGTTGAAGCTTGTTGTTCTTTTGAGAGAGGGGGAGAGAGGGAAATGGGAGGGGAGGTCTATTGTTAGCATATTATTTGTATTCATTTTTGGTCTCGTCGTTGGCTATGGTCAGCGCCTTGTGGTTGGACCCAAGTAACTTCCGTTTGCCGGCACATAATCTACGTCATTTCCGTTTTAAATTATTTACATAGAAAATATGGCAAACTCACGTAAGGATGAAATGACTGGGCCCAGGACAGAACGATGTCCTGCGCTGAGCTCAGCGTTTCCTCAATTGTTTGCTGAATTGTTATGATTTTTCCTCTGGTTTTTTTTTATTCTATTTTCCTTGGTTTGTTTCTTCTTTTCGCTCATCTTTTCAGATTTCTTTGTTAGGCGCGGGTAGCCGGAGCCGGACTCGACTCAAGTGGCCCAGCGACTTATATTGCGCTTTTTGGTTCACTTTATCCGTTATTGTGTTTGTTTTTATTCCGTTGAGTTTTTTTTTTACTTTTTTTAGTCTCGTTTTTTCGCGGCTGGCAGTGCAATTTTTTGATTTCGCGCTTTTCCCGGCAGTTTGCTGTTTTCCGGTGCTTTTCGTCGTAATTGAATTATACGCTTGCATGCCTCGCGTTGATGTGTCCCTTTCCCTTACCCCCTCCCTTCCCCCACCCCCTCTGCCCGCTGGTTCCGCCACTGATCCCCATATATAAAATATCCAAAACAAAAAAAAAAAAAACATTTTAAATATTTGCCAAATTTTTCGGGCCTGGCATTTGCATCGGATTCTTCATAAAAGTTTTCTTCATTTTTTTTTTTAAATTTTTTATTTATTTTAACTTTTTTTTTGAAGCGTCGCAAAAGTTTTAAAATGAATTTCATATAATTTATGCAGATTGTGATAGGCGGCGTATGAAAGAGCCGCATAATTGTTTATGCCATGAACTGAATCGAGTTATTGCTTAATTTTCGCTCATCGGGTTTATAGAATTTGCCTGAAATGCTATGCAGAATATTTGGCTAATTGAAAAAGCCGAAACTTTCGCTTCTGAAACCTCAATAAAACTATTTAAAAATTATTTATAAACTATTTAACAGGCCACAGTTTGATGAGTAATTAATTTTCTATACACAAAAAGGTGTATACAAAATTTAATTAAAATCTGTTAGAGACTGGCAGCTTTGACTGGGCTTTCCTGATGAATATTCTTTTCATTTTGCTTCCAATTATTAGTTTATTTTTTTATAATTAAAATTGAATTAATGTTAATGAAATACAATTTCTTTTTATTTATAGCAAAATTGTGATTATTTTTAATACTTTAATGGAAATTAAAATCGTTTAAAGACTTGCCAGACATGTCCGTAAAAATATTATTTATATTTATACTCTCCAAGAGGGTATTATAGCTTTGAAATGTAGTAGGTAAGAGGATATAAAACACGGATAAAAATAGATATTACTGGATATAAACAATAGTTCTATTATTGGACAAAAGCGGGCTTGAATCAAGCAACATTTACTTGGTTTTAGGAAGGATTAAATATAGGAATTCAAGAATTTACTGGGGGTTTCTTCTGCGTAAGATGTAAGAAGGTGTTTTCTAAAGGCCCGAAACTATTGAGATCAGACTACTATATCATATAGCTAGCCAGCTTGCAAGGGTATGTGCTCTTCGATGCGACTGTAAAAGCCTTTTCCTAGTAGTTTTATAATTTTTTTTGCATGCATTTCATAGCTGACAAATACACGGAGTGTTTTAAATGAATTATTTTCGTGATTATGCTGAAATTTATTATCACGCACTTAAAGTGTCATAATCGCACAATTATTATTATATAATTTGAAGTATCTATTTTTGAACATGTGCCGGGCAAAGCCTTTTCCGTTTTCCGTTTTCCCTTCTTCCACTTTTTAAGCATTTATTTCATAAATGGCCATTAATAAATTGATAAATACTTGTGGAGAATTTATTCTTTTTGAATGATATTATGGGTTATTATTTATGGGCATTGGCAACCTTTTTGCTCAATTCATTAGGCATCATCGCAAAATGCCAATTTGTGACAGTCGAGTGGCTGGGCCTTTCCTCTGGGTTCGAGCATGTAAAAAACATTTGTGACATTCAAAAACTGTACCCAAAAATGCAGAGAATAGACACATTTCTTAGGCCTTTCGCCCATAAGTAGGCTACAAAAACCAAAAGCAAATGATTAATGCATAGAAATAGGAATTGCTGCTCATAGAAGCGTGTGTCTTTCTAGTTCTGAGGCATTTACATTTCTTTAGAAAGGGGTAAAAAACAAAAAAACAAAGAAGTAAACAAAAGTTGCTCAAGTTGAAAGAAAATTAAACTTTATCAAATCAATTTTCATTAGATGCTTAAACTGCTCGGGTCCGAAACGGAGTCGTTAAAAATATTCCATGGCTGACAAAAATGGGCCACACATGTGTAAGGAGTGTGTGTGTGCGTGAGTGTGTGTGTGCGTGCGTGTGTGTGTGGGAAAATTTACGTTTGTTGGCCGCGTCCAGGGAGTCGTTAAAATGCAGTTTAGAAAAACCCCAATGCCACCAAAGACAAAGTGCCCGATAACGAGCGCCCTAGACATTTTTCTATGCGGCTCCAGCTTTGGTATTTTTTAACGCCCGTTGTTCCGCTTCTCTTTTGGTATTTTTTGTATGTTTTTTTTTTGTATTTTTATGTGGCTTTTTATACGATAATAAAATTCATAGTGCCTGCATATAAAATCAACTTACTGACCACCAGGCCCATATAGAAACCCCCACATGCGGCTAAGCCCTAGCTGCAATGCACATTGGTTACACTTGCTTTTAATAGTTGAACTTTTCTTTTATAATTTATGCAAAAAGTTAATTACAATTTACCAGAATTGCTAATATATACGCCATTTAGTCTGGCTCATTTCAAGCTAAGCAACTTTATGGCTAAAATGCTGCTAAATGGCTAAGAACCAGCAGAAACTTCTTTATTTTTATCTCCTTTTTTCTTGAAATTTAAATAATTGAGAGAAGTTATTAATAGATGATATTTCAAGCTTTGAGAATACAGAATTTTCATTTATTTTTATTACTGACTATTTTATTTATTTATTTTATTTACTTACTATATTTCAGCTCATTGGCAAAGAGTTTTTTAATCCTGTAAAGATATAGAGAAGACTTTCATTTAATAAAACGTTGACTCTTCACAACTTAAGATGAGAAAATATCCTTTTCAAGAGTCTAAAAAGGATATTCTTACTTTTCTTACAATACAAAAAAAAAGGGAAAATATTTATTTTCTATTCTGCCCCACTGTGCAGCTGCGACGTGTTGGGCTACTTTCATTTTTATATATTTTTTAACGTATTTATTTATATTTTTTGGCGCTGGCAGCTGTTGGAGCACAATTTGATTTCCAGCGGCTTAGCGCTAGGATTTTCTTAATGCTTTTGTTTGGCTTGGCTTGTTTTTTAAATGGTATTTTTCTTTTCGCTTTTTTCTCCCCGTTTTTTTTTAGCTTTTTTCGTTTATTTTTTATATTTTGCTCCAGTTAAGCCATTTATGAGTGCGGCTTTATTTTGATGAGTTGATTTGCCGACAAGGTCGAAAGAGCCAAATGAAATTTTTACCTGCGAGCGCTTAAATAACATTAAATTTATAGTTAAATTAAGCTAAATAGAATTAATTAATTAATATTGCGGGCAACAGAGCCCCCGGAACAATTAAGGGAATGTTTTTGGGGCGTAATCAAGCGAAATGACATATAAAATATTCAAATTCTATTAGTGTGGCATAATTAAGCACACTGCGAGAAAAATATGTACTGAATTCTAGTCGGACTACTCTTGAATTTATAATACATTTATGTTACAATTTCTTACAATTTATACTTTTTTTTATTAAAAAATAAACAAATTGTTGTTAGAATTTGCAGGTTAATATTCCAATACTAAGTCTAAAAGTATTGGATTAAGTATGAAGCTTATAAGATTAATTGGAATCTTCAAATTTAAGGAAAGTTTCTGAAAGTTCATTTTATTTGCTGGATTTATAAAATTTTCTTAATGATTCCTAGTCGTTCACTCTGAAAGAAAAACTATATTTTAGAAAATCGACTCAGAATTAAAAAAAAAGCATTAAAATTTATTTTTGCAATGTACTTTTTCTAAGCTGCATAGAAAGAATCGTTGTAAAGAACTTAATTTTCTGCCACTAACAAATTTTTTTATTATTTATTAATGTCATTATCTGAATAATCAGAACCATCTTTCATTTATACTGAAGACAATTTTCTAGAATTTCTATTTATGTTTCTTCGAAGTATACTTAAAATATGATGTAATTTTTGACAAGGTTTTTGTGTACTTGATTCCAGCAGATGCTGCTCCATTTATATTTCTCACAGTGTATGTATGTGTAAATGTATGGGAAGTGGTGAAAATCTACCGCAATTAGACGACAAATCGTTTTGTCGCCGACACTTCAGAGTATTCTCTCTATATCACGCTCCGCTTGTGACGTCAGCATGCCTGAATATACATATACACATACATGTACACATACATATACATATATATATATATTCATACATATGCACATAGTGTGTTTGTGTGCGGGCGCATTAAAGCATGAAATTAATGCACAAGACACAGCAAATAGCCTTAAGGACATGCGTGCCAATGGGGAGTAAGGGCAGCCAGCACTCACCCACACTCACCCACACACAACCAAACACACACACACACACACACACACACACACACACACACAGAAGACAGCCGAGACACATTAATTTGTATGAAGCACTGAGGCAGGCAACCGCAGAAGCTGAAGCCTAATAAAAAATTTGCCGTAAGTAAATTTTTATTTTAGTCCTATTTGTGTTAGGAAATTTAATTTGCGGCACACATGGCGTATGCGCAATTTTATTAGAGTACAGTGCCAAGAATTCAACTAAAATAATAATATGAAATATTCGTAATTTTCCTAGGAGCATCCTTCAATTTTTTTCTCTTTTGCTGCCAGCAACTTTGCAGGCTGCTCGACTTTTCTTTCAAGTCCTTGCCACAAAATATGTCTTACAATTTTAGACACAACGAAAAGTTGTCGTTGAACCTTTTTAGTCCTTGCCTGATATCCTTTCCTCACTCCTTCGCATACACACACAAACACACAAATACCCTAAACTTATTCAAACATTTAGCTTAATTCGTTATGCTCCGTTTATGCATCATTAACAAGGCGGTCGAAAAGCTAGAGATGGCAGCGTGAGAACGTGACAGGCTTGGGAATTCGTGCTGCTTTCTACTGAAAGAAATTTATAATCTATTTAACAAAAAGATTACTATTAGAATTCACAGAAAATTAACTAGAATTTTCGATAATTTTCTGGAAGATTCCTAAATTTATTTTTGGCTGGAAATGTACTTAAAAAATGTGTGATTCATCCTGTTTCTGGAGCTTGAAAGATAAAATAGACTGAAACAGGATAAAGTCAAAAGAACTGAGATTGAAAAATCAGGCTTCAATCAAGAATTTTGGCTTTCGAAATTCTAGAGAGTATGAAAGTATGAAATCATAAAAATTATTATTAATTCATTAATAAACTTACTAACCAAAATATGAGAAAATGATTTCTATTCAAATAGAATCTTTTGCTTCCAGTTACTAGAAATATTCTATAAAAAAAATACGTGTGGTGTAAGGCACAAATATAAATAAACTACTGCTTTATTCATTCATCATTAATAAAAAAAAAAAATATTTAAAGGCATTTTGGTAACAAAATACTTTTGAACAACCTACTTGGCTTTGTGTATTTAGGCCAAATTGAGATTAAACAGAACTGAAAGACAATATTTCCATATGAAGACAAGTGTTGTGAGTTCTTTAAACAAGCAAAATAAATAAAAGAAAACTAAAAATAATAAATATTAAACATCTGCTGGCTTGCCAATTTTGCTCTATTTAATACGTATGGAAAATATTTCAAATTATTTGATTAATATTTCGGATAATGCTGCCATCTCTAGGTTAAAAAATGAGATACTTAAAGTCATTGGAAAATTTGTTAATATTTTCTAGAGAACTTTGAATTTTGATAAGCTTCCTTTTTCTTTTGTGTTCTTGGCTTTCTGGTTTGATGGGAACTGTCTTTAAAAACTATCAGCTTTATATAAAGATTTTGTTGGGTTCATTTAGCCAGGCTAGTGAAGAATTGAATTTTTTTTTCACAATTTAATACTTGAGCCAACAGTTTGAGGGACACATTTCTGGGCCAATCTGTGGTTTTTTCCTTGCTGCTGTTGCCTGAAAATTTAAAACTAAAATGTACTGCAATATGCTGCCTGAATTTTGTACTATTTTACGCATAGTTTGGGACATTTATACTAATTTCTTTTCACATATTTTGTATCTGTTTGGCCAAACTTTTGTTGGCCAGCTACTCCTTGCCTTGTAATTGCTCTTCAATAGAAACTTTTAGCTTGAATTTTGGTAGGGAAAACTCCTTTTCGCTGTAGAATGTTGAAGCATTTTTAAACAAGTTTGGAAACTGTACTCAGAGCTGGAGCTCTCAACTATTTCCACTTAATGGCCGTTAGCAACATTTTAGTTTTTCTATTGCATATTTTATTTTTGTGTGTGGCAATTTTATTTTATTTTCATTTTTTTGTTAGTGTCTATACATGACGTATACTTGATGCGAGTGGCCGGCAAAAGTTTCAATGGAGTGCAAAGCACAGTTTGGTTATGTAAATAGTAGAGCATGATATCGTTTTTGTGTGGTTATGCAAATGCGGTTGAGGTTGAGGGTTTTTCTCTGAGTGTGCCCATTGACTGTGGATAAAATAGTTGTTGTTCTCCGTTTATTGTTGCTGTTGTTGTTGTATGGTCAAGTGGAAATCAAATGTAATTCAGATCAGGCCATAGAATGTGGCTTTAACTGCTGCTACCAATAGTTAAGCGGACATCACATAAGTAGCTCAAGTATTTTATTTAGTTTTAAAAATATTCAAGAAATTCTCTGTCTATTAATTGACTGTATATTTAAGCTGGAATTTATTATAAATTCCTACAGGCGTCTTAACAATGATTTACTTGTAGAGCATCAAATGCTTTTAACTATGAAAATCTATGCAAAACCAATTTTCAGACAGCTCAAAAAGCAAACAAAAACAAGGATTCAGTCGGATTAAGTTCACTTCATAACTGCCCACCGAAAAATGCACTGAAAAATGGATTCTTTTTTTTTAAATAACTAAAAGGCAAAGTATGTCAAAGATTTAATACTCTTCCATATAAATTGTATAGAATTTGGCTTGAAAATAATTAAAACTGGACCAGAAAAGGAGGTTGAAAACTTGGTTCCTTAACTCTGACAATAATTGCTATATTTATATTGGGTATATATAAAGAAAAGCCAATATTTTTTAATAAACTTAAAGCCAAAGACAAAGTGATAGGTTTGGTATCAGCTGAAAATATGTAAATAGTTTTAAATCGTAGATCAGAAGTACCAGAGTCACATTGTGTATAACAAAATGAACGGACTTTTTCTAGAGTATATTAACTTGCAGAAAGAGCAAACACAAGCAGGCAAAACAAATGAAACGAACAAAAAATAGCAGCAAAAAAATGATACATACACAGTGAGAAATATTTGCATAATACTCCAGCGTACATGTATGACATTAAGTTGCCAGATGAAGCTTGCAAGTGGAGCAGAGGCTTAAGCGGCTCTTTTTTTTCAGCTGGCCCAAAGGAGCCAGCAGCCAGCAGCCAGGAGCCGGCGATCACCTTGGCCATAATTCATTTCAGCAGTTTTTGAATGGAGAGGGCCAAACGGACCCAAGGAGCACAGAGGCTTACAATAAATCACAGCTTGGCCATTGTGAAATTAGCTACCTGTTAAATGTTCCCCCCTAGCCACCCCCCACCCAATGCATTTTCACGCACTTAAGTAATTTTATACGCCTTTCGTATGTATTTTTTTATGTACTCGTTTCAGCTTTTCTCTTCTTTTTTTTTTCCTCAATAAATATTTAAGTAAGCTGCTTTGTATGCGTGAGTCTGTCTTGCTATCTATATGTGTGTGTAAGTGTGTTTATTTTTCACACTCTCTCAAAAATATACTCGCACAATGCATATTACATGTCAGCTTTGCTGAGGATTTCACAGCGCGTCCTGTCATACATATTTTATTTGGCCAAAGTCCACGGAACACTCCCCTCCCTTTCGCTCTGTGAGTGCTCTGATTGCTGCACTTTATTATTGTAAAATATTTAGTAAATAAAATGCGAATGTTATTCGACCCGAACAAAAAGTGTACTTAATGTTGTGACAGCCACTGTACTTATGTAATTATATTTTCAATTTTTACCTTAATTTATTTAATTTGTCTATTTACATCACGAAAGTCTTTGTTAGTTTTTTTTGCTTTGTATCAATCAATCAAGATTTTTAATTGGTTGACAGAGATTTCCATGGCATCTTAACTTGAAATTGATTTTAATTAAAGAGCCATGTTCCAAAGTTAATTAAATGTAGTTCTACAAAGAAAAAATCTTGTTTGAAGTCTAAAAAAATTTTCTTAATTTGCTTCGGTTTTCAGCATAGAAAAAATTCCAATCAAAAAAAAAAAAAAAATAATGAAGTCTACTTTTTGGGTCCTCTAAGAATAAACTTTATTTAATTTATGAAAAAAAAAAATTAATTTTTTGTTTAAGAATTATAGATTACTATCTACAAATAATTTTTATTTTCAGTTATATTTCTAATAAAACTTAGAGTAAGAATAATTATGCATTAGTATAAATAATCCAAAAATTTGGACTCTATAAAAAAATGTATCTGAACGGCTAGAGTCTGAGAACCAAAGCAGGTCACGGTTCGGTTCCGGTTCCGCTTATTGGTTCCGGCTCTGGTTCTGATTCAAAGTTATAATCGGTTCATTTTGGTTAGCGGTTCTGGAATGGTTCAGGTTTGATTCCCTGATTAGAACTTGGTACTTGAGTAAATAAAGAAAAGTTAATTAAACAACTCTATGGGATTTTTTACAACTAGAATTAGATTTATAATTATAAAAAAAGCTTAATTAAATCCACATATTTATCATATTAATAAGATAATTTAATGCTAATTTTGTGCATTAAATTATCTTATTTAATATTTTTATTTAGTTCGAGGAATCGCTTGAGATTGATAAGTGCTTCTGGCCGTATAATAATATATGAACTTATTAAATTACTCGAAATTCCCAGAAAGTTTATTAGTTATATTCCGCTTGCTTTTCTGTTTGAAATTGGATTTTATCACACTCTAATTACGAGTGAAAAAAGTTGGAAAATAATACTTAAAGTTATTTTGTTGTGTCTTTATGGAAATGATCCATTTGAATGATGAGAATACTTTTCAAACAAAGAGACGTGCCAAAAGCAGCTGAAAAGCGATTTGTTTAAATGTTTTTTTTTTCCTTTTTCTTTTTTGTTTCTTGTTTTTTAGTCTATATTCATTTACACAGTGAACAACAATGTGAAACTGTGAAAACTGTGAAAAATGTGCGAGTGAAACAATGGGAGAAGTGAAGCCGGCAAAGCTAATTAATCCCACTTGACCTTTTTGGCATTTGTTGGTTGCTTCAAAAATCAGTTAGCAAAAAGCATTAAAGCCATTTTGCCCGGAAGGCAGACACATTTGGGCCCATGTATTCCATTAGGGCTTGGGATTTGAATACCGAATACGTGCTGAAATGGGTTGAAGGCCATGTTATTTTGTTCTACGACCTTCACTTAACAGTTTTATAGCTTGATGCCCATAAAAAGAGAGAAAACAATTTTATTTTGAAAGATTTTCCACTACAACTTTAGAGTTAGTTCTGCCAAAACACTCTACGTAAGCTGCTTTATTTTGATTTTAATAAAGAACATAAATTTATTGTTTTTAACTAACTAATAAACTTCTTCATTTCAATTTATTTTCATTCGAAATCTGTTTGGAAATTCTAAGAAACTAAAATAAAATTCACATACTCAATTATTATTTTAATAAAGCTGTTGAGTGGGAAATTCTAGGAAAAATCTATCAAAAAATTTGTGGAATCTTATGAACCATAAGGTTATTTGCAGATATTTCTAAGGCTATATTTATTAAGCTATATTGAAAAGTAATTAAGCTGATGTCTTGAATTTATTCTCTTTATTAAACTACATTAAAGAGTAATCAAGGCGTATCCTGGAATTTATCCTACTAAGCTTCATTTTAAACTAATCAAACTGATTCCTTGTGTTTCTCCTATCTCCTTCGTTCTGCATTCATTCCTATGAAGAATTATGAGTTCTCTTGCTTGATTTAGACCAAGTTAGTATTATCGTTCGATAGTAAGTCAGCTAACTATGTTTTTATTTATATTCATCATTTTAAAATATGGCAAAAATATAAAACAAAATAAAGCTGTTAGTAATGTAGATAGGCGAACCTTGGAAATATGTATTTATAATATAATGTATATAAAACTCAGTCAACTATTATGCCAGATTAATAATAATGAAAATCGATCACTGTTCCAATGCGAAACTATAGAAGTATTTGTGTCGTCGTACTAATTCGATTTCTATAGAATGTGTGACCATATTGACCTCATTTTCACCTTTGTTTTGCTGGTCATTTGGATAAATCCTGTCACATAATCTGGGCATTAGTTGTCATGGGGTGTTGCCGTGCCACCCAGCCATCCAGCCACACTGCCACAGAGCAGCACACAAACAAAAATAAATACTTGTACACACAGAGAAATCCCTGTTGCTTATTATTTTTAGTAAATTATGAAAACGATAAGCCTAATAGTCTGTTCTTGGCTAAAACAAGGAGCCATACACACATACATATGTTGCCAGGAGCTAGGAGAAAGATAACGAAGCCAAGTAAAATCAAATGGCATGAAAATGTTAGCATAGCTTTGGGCGTTCGATTCTACTAAGCTGCTGCTCCTTCTCCTTCTCCTCCTGCTGCTGTGGTTGCCTTTCTTTGTATGTTAGTATGTGTGTGTGTGTGTGTGTGTGCATATGCGTGTGAATGTGCGGCTGTGTGTATGCGGCTTAGCTTCAATGCCTTTTTGTTTAATATGCCAGCTGGCGGCTAGCAGCGCCGCATGCCAGCGATTATCTAAAAGACATTAGCGTCCTCGCATTTACGACTAATATACTCGTACTCTCTCTCCTTATGCTCCTGCGAGGAGTACTACAAAAGGATAGCATACTTTTTAGCTGGCTAGAGATACTCCTATCTCTGCATGTTCGCATGCAAATGTCCTGTTTTGCTTGGCAAATTCACACGTATCCCTGGAATTTTGAATATGCCACACACTCTTTTTGCTGTCATCTCTTGCTAGCAATACCCTATCGAAGGGTATTTTCATTTTTGTATGACTTAAGCTTCATAGAAAATTCAATTCACTAAACCATTTCTTATGTTTAATTATTATAATAATATAAATTTCCCTTTATAATAATAGAAATATTGAGCCTTTTCTAAACAAACTATTTTTTAGTAATCTGTGAAATTTATGTATAGAATTTTGGAATTTTAAATATTGTATATATCCTTTGTTTTTCCCACTATTTAAATGAGCCTAATAGTTAAAAAGTGCTTTGTTTTTTAAATGATATAAATAAATAAATACAAATTACATGGAATAAAAATATATTTGCTGCTAATTACCAAAAATACATTAGGTTAATTGGCATTGGTTGGCTCTGCTCATGCCATAAATTCTCCTTTTGGCCATACACTGAAAGAAAATAATAATTCTTAATTTTAGTTCGAATTGTATTAAAAGGATTTAAGTATGAAGAAAATTAAATAAGTTAATCAATTCCTATTCACACTAGCTTCAAATATGAACCGGCTGAATTATGACCCTATAAGGCTCATTATGATTAAATCAAGTGCGAGAATTCTGATATCAAAATCATTTTAAATTTAATAATTTTTAAACATAGAATGAATTAGAGTTAAATTTGGGATATTTTCTAACACACGGAATAAAATTAAAATAAAATCAATTAGACCAAAATTGCAAAAAGCTTGCTGAAATCAAGAATTTTGTGCTTACTATGAGAATGCCTGGAAATTATATCTAGGGAAACGACTGTAGTACGGAATTCCTGACTTAATTTTGTATTTTTTCTCTGTGTGTAATTTAGAATTTGTTTAATAAATGAAATGGGAAAATAAAAATAAATAATTATGGCATAAAATTCTAATTTCTGCTGATAAATTTCACACACATTTGTACAATTTTACATATGTCACACTTTCACTCTGAGATATCCGAAAAATAAAATATTTATATAAAATAAAATAATTTGGAGGAATTTAGGTTTTATTTTAGAGTTTTATTAGTGTGCTATTTTTTTCAATAAAATTTTATTATGTATATAATTATATATTTATGTAGCTTTTACAGTAGAAATCTGCGCGGGATTAAGAGTCGAATTCCCTCACATTATTCTCAATTTATTTATATTTAATGGAACAATAATATCGAAATTAAAGTTCTTGCATGAATAATTTATCAGTTTTATTTACTATTTACTTACTATTAATTTTTTATTTGCGCTCGAAAGAGTATTTGAAGTACGGTTTAAAAAATCAGAACTTCTTCGCTGCTTGTTTATTATTTTGAATAGCCACACGGTTGGGCTTTTCTCTAGACTCCCGACAATTATAACTCCGAGCAGGACTCGTGGTACGTGCTTGCCACTGTTTGCTGGCATTTTGTGTTGCACTTTGCATTGCAACATTTTGTGGCAATTGCAACAGTTTTAATTTGATTTGGCCGCGTCGCTGATATTGCAGCATTTTGTAGCCGCATCCCATTTTATTCAATGGCTGCTGCTGCTGCTGCTGCTGCGACAGTCCGCTTTTCCTTTATGACCTCACTTTTCCATTTCCATTTCCCTCCCCGCTAACCTAACCTTGTTACTGCTTGTCTGTCTGTTGTTTTTGCTGCTGTTTGTTTTCCAATTTATCACAGTTGCCTTTAGAACTAACTTCTATGCAAGTTCTTGCCTGCAATTGGCACGCACGAGCGTTGACAATCTGAATCAGTGCAAAGGCTATGCGGTATATGAGTACACTGAGAGAAATCTTCCTGTTAATAATACATATTTCTTCTATTTTGGTTAGTAAGCATATCATTCATTTATAATTCTTTTAGACGAGAACTAAGCATCTCCGTGGTACTCCATCCTTTCGTTACTTCGTCATTTATCAAGACTTTCGAAAGAAAAATCTTCGAAAATAAATTTAATTCCTTAATTCTAAAATACTAACAGACCTTCCACTACAACCCAAGTAGAAAGCTTTCTCAAGTTCAATATTTAATAGTTCAGGAAACGTTCTGAAAATGAATCAAATCTTTCCATGGGAAAATCCTGTAAAGGTTCTGAAAACAGTTCTTTGTTTATAAAAATTTGATTTTTTTTTTATTTTTTTAATTAGTTTTTTTTTCAGTGTATTTTGAGTTTTGGTAAGTTTACAGAGTTAGAATTAAATATTTACTCGTTCTGCAGTTGATTGTTAAATGCTTTAAGCTACTTTTATATTTAAATCCACATTTTAAATTGTGAGACTTTTAAGTTTTGATAAATTTACCTATAAATAAATCCAATGTGTAAAAAATTGAAATAATTAAAAAAAAAACTGAAAAAAAGTAATTTTAAAAAATCCTTTTATTCTTAATAATAATTTTATTTATTTAAGCCGACTAAGAGCAGTCGACATTAGCACAAAATATCAGGTTTAATTATCTAAATTACATTAAAATTTTATATATATTATAGTAAAACATTAAACTAAAATGAAAATTTATGTATTTAAATTTAAAATATATTTTATTATTATTAAATTTCATCCTAAATTTGAAGTATATTTTCTTAGGTGATTTTTTGCTCACCTAAAAGCCAAGTGACTCATGATGTTTTTAAATTAAAAAATTTGGAATGAATACTCTCAAAATTTTCGAAATATATTTTAAGCAGAGAAATATTGAAAAATTGTATATTTTTAAATTACTTAATTGATTAAAAATAAATTGCTTGGATATGGCTTAAAAAAATATACACTAGAGTCTACAAATCGTTGCTCCATTTTTGAATCGAATTTAAACGTATAGGTTTAAATCGGGTTATTTATCATTGAAAAACCTTAAATTTTTTTCTAAATTAAAATTAATGAAAATTTTATCCAAATAGGCATTTTGGCCGCTTTACTAGACCTGTTTTAGGCATATTTAAAAGCAACTCCAGCACGCAGTGTAATTTTGGGTGTAATTGCATTCTGCTGTTCGTAAACATAAACATGTATTCTATAAGGATACGTATGTGTGAGGGCAATAAATAACATTCCCATACAAGCACACAAACTCAAATATTTTTCAGTTGCAGCGGGAGTTATATTTTAGCTGAAAACTAACATTGGCGTCGATTGTCGAGCTAACAAAGCACTATCCTAGCCATAAAATAAACAAAATACTACCAACAACTTTTGGCCAAAATAAACGCTAAATGTTGGTCCTTTTGAGTATAGCTTCTGCTCCGGCCCAGTCTTTTTGAACATTTGCAATCAGATCACAGATTTTCCACCAATAATCGAACTAAATTCCGAAAGTTCTGCCCCTGTTAATTTAAAAAAAAAGCTGAATAAACACCTTCATTTCCTTATCCTACTTTAAACTCAGTGTTTTCATAAGTCGATCCAAGGGTAATACGAACTTATAACACACTGATCTAATTTTGAAAAATGTATAAAAATAAATAAGTTTTTCGCAAATTCGCAACGAACTGAGTAAACAATACGACTTATTGGTAATTACTATAAAAGTAGTAGAAACCGGATGCAAATCATCAAACACCAATTGTCTTGGCTAAGATGAGAGCCACAACAATTGTATTGGGCTGCGCCCTTTTAGCCATATCCCTCTCCCGGTTGCCAGTGAGCGAAGGAGTAGCTTGTACAGCTCCTGACGATCCTGCAGGTTGTACCGATTGCACTGATGCGGCCAACGCAGCTGAGCCAGACTGCCTCACCACCACAACGACAACAACAACGACAACCACAACAGAGGCCGCATCAGAAGATACTACTACTACTACTACTACGACTGCGGCAACCGATACCGATACTACAACGACAACGGCGGCAACCGATACCGATACCACCACATCAGCATGCAGCAGCGGCGGCAAAAAGGTGGTGAGGAAGCGCAAGTGGAAGAAGGTGAGGCATCCCGGCAAAAAAATCATTAAGAGACGTCGCAAGGGAAGCAAGTGGGGCAAGAAAGGAATAACTCAGCGATCAAGTAATAGAAGAGGCAGAGGCAGAGGAAGATCTGGAAGAAGCAGAGGAAGATCTGGCAGAGCCAGAGGAAGATCTGGCAGAGGAAGATCTAGAAGAGGAAGAGGAAGATCTGGCAGAAACTCAAGAAGATCATCTAGGAGATTTGAATAAATTCGGAATCATAATTGAACTTGGACAGTTGATAAATGGACTTACCAGATAAACGTTTTATTTAATTAAACTATAATTTTAAGAATTGTTACACTGTGCACTGTGTGTAAATAAATATTTATATGTATTTTCGGAATTTTTCTCTCCTTTATATGTTAAATTAAGTAGTATTATCCTTTTCAGCTGCAATAAAACTTAAAGTTGCTTAGAGGACTTTAAACTTAGATTGGAATAGAGAGAAAACATTTATTTGATCCAAATTATATGATTTAGGAGAAATATTGGAATTCAATAATACAACAACGGAGCCCAGAAGAGGTAATCAGGATCTTTGAGAAGGTACATTTCAGAATTAGAGATGTGCAGGCTTACAAAAGCCCAGGAATAAAGGAATAAAGAAACGATAAAGGAAGTGGAACAATTTAAGTTGTTCAGTTAAGTTAAGTTTCAATACGTATAGAGCTTTGCTTTGATGGAGCCATCTCCGACCCCATAAAGTATATAAATTATTGTTCAAGCCGGCGAGAAGATTTGATATAGCCATGCCTGTCTGTCCGTCTGTTTATATGCAAACTAGTCTCTCAGTTTTTTAAGCTAGATGAATGAAGGAGTGGACAACTATATCATATAGCTCACCTAGCAATAATCGGCTCAAAAGTTGTTGTATGGAAGACTTTTTGATTATCAAAGTATCTTGATGAAAATTACGAGCTATATGTAAAAGTGTAATTTCTAAACGTACACCTAAAATCATTAAGATCAGATTACTATATTAAATAGCTTTCCTTACTAGCTTACGTTACATTTAATACAACCGGTAAATCTAAATTAAATACTTAAAATTCATATTAAAATGTCTCTTTATTCTCGGCAACATAAATTAAAAAGTGTTTTTTGATAGTTATTAATAACCTCTTCCAGAGGGTGGATTAATTTTAACACGAAGGAGGCATCTTAGACTCAACAAATTAGATATAAGAATTTTATTGATCAGGGCGGTGGGATTAGTCATGTCAGTCTATCTATCTGTCCATCTGTCCATCTATTTGCCGGTCCGTCTGTCAATCTATTTGCCTGTCGATCTGGCCGTAAGTCCATTTCATTTTTTCTAAATACTTTCTATTTTATTTCCACAACTCTGTAGCATTCTGTAGTACTCAAAAATGCAGTTCTATCTGTGACGGATATCACAAATGGGCTATCCGGACTTGCGCCACTTATTTAATTCTTGAACCGGATTTTATATTTGATATTAATTCTTTTTGTGTCAAATTTGTTTTTTAATTGAATAAATAATTAAACTGTCTGGCTCCCAACAAAACAAAAACAAAGAAGATACACATGAATCCATTTAAACTAATCCCAACGAACGTTTCATTTGTTACTATTTTTATTAAGCAAAGAATAAACTTTTTGGTTGCTAATTTGAAAGCAGCTGTGCAAACAACTCATATTTCGATTACTGAGAATCACTATAAAAGTAGTAGAAACCGGATGAAAATTATCAAACACCAATTGTCTTGGGTAAGATGAGAGCTACAACAATTGTATTGGGCTGCGCCCTCCTGGCCATATCCCTCTCCCGGTTGCCAGTGAGCGAAGGAGTAGCTTGTACAGCTCCTGACGATCCTGCAGGTTGTACCGATTGCACTGATGCGGCCAACGCAGCTGAGCCAGACTGCCTCACCACCACAACGACAACAACAACGACAACCACAACAGAGGCCGCATCAGAAGATACTACTACTACTACTACTACGACTGCGGCAACCGATACCGATACTACAACGACAACGGCGGCAACCGATACCGATACCACCACATCAGCATGCAGCAGCGGCGGCAAAAAGGTGGTGAGGAAGCGCAAGTGGAAGAAGGTGAGGCATCCCGGCAAGAAGATCATCAAGAGACGTCGCAAGGGAAGCAAGTGGGGCAAAAAGATTCTTTAAATGACAACTGAAAAGATCAGAACTGATTGCATCGCCAACTCTCGGATGGATACAGCCACAGACTTTGTATTATGTTATATAGAATTAAGAATTTGTTAAACACAGTGCACTATTATTAAATATTATTATAAATCAATTTCCACTGTTTTATTATATTGTTCACAACGAAGATAACAAACCTTTTTAGATTATCGGTACTCCAAAGATCTGATTTTTCCTAGTCACGAAACGTCTCAAGTATTTATATTATTTATCAGGACCATGAGAGGAGTCGGCTCAAAAGTTGTTGGAAAAAATGTTTGATTTCTTAAGGTATCTTGATTAAATTTACAGGGTAGATGGACGAGTGAGATCTCTATATCATATGGCTCACTATATTATATAGCTGACAAAGGACTAATCGTTCAAAATAAATAGATTTAAAAAGTTTCAAATTGATAGTACAGTTGGCAAGTGTATTTAATCGTCGGCGCAACGAAGATACACTTTCCTTACTAAATTTTTCATATTCTCTAATTTATTTTTCGTTATTTTATTCAAAGAAATCTAGTTTTGTTCAAAATGAGGTTAGTAGTCAATTCTGAATATTTATTTAAATTATTAAAATTAAATAAGCAAATGACATAAAATACTTTTCTTTTGAACTGATAAATATTTTTAAAGTCGGACAAAGAATTGGGAGATAGCCGACTTTGGTTCATAGGCTTTTCAAAAGGGCTCAAAAAGCATCAAAAATTACTGTGTAGTCCATCTACCCTGTAAATTTAATCAAGATACCTTAAGAAATCAAACATTTTTTCCAACAACTTTTGAGCCGACTCCTCTCATGGTCCTGATAAATAATATTAATACTATATTAATACTTCAGACGTTTCGTGACTAGGAAAGAGCAGATCTTTGGAGTACCGAAAATCTATTAAGGTTTGTTATCTTCGCTGTGAACAATATAATAATACAGTGGAAATTGATTTATAATAATATTTAATAATAGTGCACTGTGTTTAACAAATTCTTAATTCTATATAACATAATACAAAGTCTGTGGCTGTATCCATCCGAGAGTTGGCGATGCAATCAGTTCTGATCTTTTCAGTCGTCATTTAAAGAATCTTTTTGCCCCACTTGCTTCCCTTGCGACGTCTCTTGATGATCTTCTTGCCGGGATGCCTCACCTTCTTCCACTTGCGCTTCCTGACCACCTTTTTGCCGCCGCTGTTGCATGCTGATGTGGTGGTATCGGTATCGGTTGCCGCCGTTGTCGTTGTAGTATCGGTATCGGTTGCTGCAGTCGTAGTAGTAGTAGTAGTAGTATCTTCTGATGCGGCCTCTGTTGTGGTTGTCGTTGTTGTTGTCGTTGTGGTGGTGAGGCAGTCTGGCTCAGCTGCGTTGGCCGCATCAGTGCAATCGGTACAACCTGCAGGATCGTCAGGAGCTGTACAAGCTACTCCTTCGCTCACTGGCAACCGGGAGAGGGATATGGCCAGGAGGGCGCAGCCCAATACAATTGTTGTAGCTCTCATCTTACCCAAGACAATTGGTGTTTGATAATTTTCACCCGGTTTCTACTACTTTTATAGTGATTCTCAGTAATCGAAATATGAGTTGTTTGCACAGCTGCTATAAAATTTGCGACTAGAAAATTTATTGGCCAAAAATAATAATTCAGTTTGAATTAGCTTGAACGAATTCATTTTTATTTGCTATGAGAAGTAGGCAATTTTAATATTTATTTATTAAAAAAAACAAAACAAATATAGCACAGAAAACGAATTGAGTCTATTTATTCAATTCTACGTAAATAAGAAATCTGGATCAAACTATTAAATGTTGATGATCCATTTACCATATGAGACACAAGGTGTTTTATGGGAGTTTTCAAGTTGTGTTTATAGTGGAATATAATAGTAGTAGAATTTCCTAGGGTATCCCACAACGACCTACAAATTAAAAAAAGGGAATTCTGATCTTTATATATCAAAAAGGGGCGTTTCGATCGATCAGATGAAAAAGAAAGAATATATTTTTATTATAAATGGACCCCAGAAAATTATTTTTATAATAGTTCTTGAAGGAGAGATTTTATGTTTCAATATTTTTCATAATGCTCAAAACAATAAGGCAAAATTTTTTAAGAATTCAATAAACTTGTGGTAAAAACAAAAAATACTTTAAATATCACGGAATTCTAAAGGACACAATTTCCCATGTCATTAAGTGCTATTGTTGAAAGTTTTGAGATTCTTAAAAAAAAATTCTAAAAATCAAATACAACTTCCGAAATTTCTATGCAATCTTTAAATATTCTATAATTTAAAATTTTAATTTAGATATTCCAAAAAAATATAATGAAAGAAAAAAAAACTTTTTTATGGCATCAAAATGTTCCAACTGTACGATCCTAGTAATATTTTTAATGACTAAAATTTTTATGTCTAATTTGTAATTAAAAATAATATAATATAAAAAATGGAATCCTATTTTTTATTTTATTTCTATAGCCAAATAAGTACACCATATCTCTGTCAATAAATATCTTTTATCAAATATGTATTCTTGTCAAATATTTCATAAAAATATTCAACATATTATCTCTCTTCAGGTTTTACACTAAAATTTATATTTTTATCAATATCAAATTACATTTAAAAACTGTCTTATTTTTAGCCAAGTTCAATATTAAAAAGGCAATAAGGTCGAATAAGAATATAATAAAGACTTTTCAAAATCAAACAACTATCTTTTTTGATTTGAAATATTATTTCTATATATTTTCATATTTCTTATATGAGAATAATGTTTATTAATCAAGAATATAAATATATTATTTATAATATAACAGCAGGAATATTTTTTAATTTTTATTTTTAAAAATGCCTAATTTTTATGAAATTATGCGAAGTCTGCTTTCTGTTCCAATAACCCCTTCCAGTTTTTAAAATTGAAAAAAAAAAAAAAAATGATTTTAAAGATAAGCATAAGATATGTTGATATATATAATTATTTATTTACAGTGCACTATGTAACAATTCCAAAAATTATAGTTTAATTAAATAAAAGGCTTATCTACATTCATCTATCCATAGTCCAGCTTCTATTATGATTCTGAATTTATCCAGATCTTCTTGAGTTTCTTCCTCTGCGTCTTCTATTATTTGATCTCTGAGTTATTCCTTTCTTGCCCCACTTGCTTCCCTTGCGACGTCTCTTGATGATCTTCTTGCCGGGATGCCTCACCTTCTTCCACTTGCGCTTCCTCACCACCTTTTTGCCGCCGCTGCTGCATGCTGATGTGGTGGTATCGGTATCGGTTGCCGCCGTTGTCGTTGTAGTATCGGTATCGGTTGCCGCAGTCGTAGTAGTAGTAGTAGTAGTATCTTCTGATGCGGCCTCTGTTGTGGTTGTCGTTGTTGTTGTCGTTGTGGTGGTGAGGCAGTCTGGCTCAGCTGCGTTGGCCGCATCAGTGCAATCGGTACAACCTGCAGGATCGTCAGGAGCTGTACAAGCTACTCCTTCGCTCACTGGCAACCGGGAGAGGGATATGGCCAAAAGGGCGCAGCCCAATACAATTGTTGTAGCTCTCATCTTAGCCAAGACAATTGGTGTTTGATGATTTGCATCCGGTTTCTACTACTTTTATAGTACTTTCCAGCAATTGGTGTTATTTACACAGTTCGATGCGAATTTTATGATCTAATTGTTTATTTAAGTTTGGTATACTTTATCATTAATTCATTGAAGAAATGCGATAAAAAGAGAGTTATTTATCATTACTCTTTGCTTGCTTTAAACTGGGTACTAAAAGAGAGCTGATTGTTGTTGATTCAGTTGGAGCTATTGGTGTATATCAAAAGTAGTTCGAATCGCTTTAGAATTTCTGGAGAGTGTTTCAGTATAATAGATTTTCGTAAATTAAACCACTTGTGTTGGAAATTTGATACTTGAAAATAAGTTTTTAAATTTATAAGGCGATAATCTTGGTTAATACTCTTAGCTTAAAGCTTAGTCAAAACGTAGAGAGAAACTTGCAAATAAATCAGGTAAAGCGCTGACAGTGCTGACCAAAAAGCTAAAACCCATCGGAGAAGCCATTTATCAAAACTAATAGCGTCATAGATAAGGCATAAAAAAGAAGCGGAGGCGAAACTAAAACCATTAAAGCCAATACTGAAATAAAAAAAAAAGAAGGGAATTGCATAGCCTACTTTTTGGCTTGTTGCAGGCAAAATAAATTTATCGCTGCATTAATGCCAGACATAAGAACAAGTTAAGACCAATATAAAAGGGCTGAAAGGGAAATGGACTACAACTGGTTAATACACCAAGAAGAACGTGAAAATTTTTAATTGCATACATTCAGGCGCCTGCAAGTGACTACAAGTCTGTGCATGCAAAAATTAAATTAATAGCAAATTTATTTATGGCCTTTATAAGAGCATTTAAATGCGACGGCTGCACAAGAATTGTTGTTGTTGTTGTTTAAATTATTGCGCATACGTCGAATGTTATGAAGTCCTTTCATTTGTTTAACTTTGATTATACCCTTGTCGTGGATATTATGACTTTGTTATAAAAAGGGTAATCCATTTACGGACACTTTAATATATATTTATATTTGAAATATATTGATCAGCACGATAAGATGACTCGATATAGCCATGTGGAAAGCTTTTGTAAGAGACTCTCTTCTAAATACAAAGAAAAAATTGACCAGACTGGACCGACTAAATAAAAATCAAGTGTATGCAATATTCGGTGTGCTCCGAATTGAATCATTCACTAGTGTTGCCTCTCTGTTTTTTAATGCACAAAATTTGTTAAAGTTCAGAAAGTACTGAATAAGGATTGTGGACGTATTAATTTAAAAGCCCTTGCAATAATATTGAATAATGACTTGTTTTTTAAGTAGCTTTCGCTGTGTCGAGCACGTGTCATATACTTAAATTGATTTTACAATTTTTAACTATAAAATTTATTTTAATTATGCTTTTTATTTTATGTCCGTCCTACGAAAACACCACTAAAAAGCATAATCATAAAAGAAATGTTGGCAACATTTTTATAGGCCACAAAATCTGGCAGCAAAACGAAGCAGAAGAAAAAAAAAAACACAATTAAATTATGCGGGCTGCAAACCATAAATTGACTTTTGCCCCAAACAATCAGACAAACAGCAAAGGAAAAGTCAAAGTTTTTCTTGTTTTTATATATAATATGTATATGATTTTTCTTCTCTTATATGATTTTTCTTGTTACTTTACACATGCTTTGGTCCTTGACACAAGGAAGAAGCTCAAAGCGAAACAAAGCTTAATGCCTCTTAGCAGTAAAAAAAACCATAAAGCAACCCAAACAACTGAATTGAAGCGTAAATAAACTTGTCTATTTAACACTATCAAAGTTTCCACTTTTTCTACCTCGTTCTCTAATTTTCTTTTGCCTTTATTCAGTCTGTTGTTAGACAGTGCGTATGAGTGATTTTAGCCCCCTTTTTATACCCTTGCCAGGTATAAAATAACTTTGTCACGAAATGTGTGCTGCATTGAAGGAGGCATCTGTAATGCTAGAATCTATATATATTTTTATACATATATATATATATATATATATATTGATCAGGATGATAAAGCGAGTCGTGCTGGATCGGACAATTATATCAAATGGAAGGAACAACTTCTCATATGAAGGAGTAGCTCTTAAATTATTAAAAGATCAGGCTACTCTATTTTATAGTTGTTGTACTGCAGTCTGCTAGTGTATTTAATGTTCGGTGTGCCACAAACTAGTTTTCATTCCACTTGAATGTGCATTTATTTATACAGTTTTTTCTCATGTCTGCTTTCTGCTGTCTGGCTCTGGTTCTCCTTCTCTGCGATATGAAATTTTTTACGCACGTTTGACTTTTGAGCTTGATTTGAACTTTTTCGTATTTCCTTTTAAATATTTGACCTTATTAAGCATAGCTTAAAATACTCTGGAAAAATGTTCCCAGAAGTTTTTTGGACGGTTAAGAGCTCATCTATTTTTTTTGCTTCCGTAAAAGCCTCACCTTGTACAATAAATAGTTAATTTACACGTACTTCTATTATTATTGATTTATTAAATGCTGTTGCATGTTGCAGCCAAATTAATTGGCAATTAATGTCAACAGCACAGTCCATACAATCAGAACAGCTCTGCAGACAGTTTCTCTCTGAAGACTGTCAAGCGCACAAAATTTAATAAACATTTATTCAAAATTTTTGGCATCTGTTTATTATTGGTTTATATGCATAATATGAGGAGAGCAAAATGTGGCATTGTTCTGATGAAATTCAATTCAATTCAATTTAATTATAATATAATCAATTAAAAATTTTGCATAATTAAAATTAATTTACCTGCCCGTTGAACACATTTAAATTAACCGACCCTTACTCGGTTTCAATCTAAGACATGAAAGGAAACTGCATTTGACGGATCTGCGAACTCGTTTAAAGGGCAAAGCGGATAATTAAATACATTTTAATGAGGGAATGGCATAAATAAGGAATTCTTTTCAATTAATTGATATTAATCATAGTGAATATTTATACCCCTGCAGTCGGTTATTATGGCTTTGTCACGAGATGTGCGTTGCATTGAAGGAGGCCTCTGGGAGCCGTAGGATCTAATATATTTAATACTTGAAATATTCTTCTATATAAAATAATAACTGAATATTAAATCTTTCTATTTTCCCCATGAATATGTATAGAAAATTGTGCAAAGGCTTGGCTCAATTTTCCCAGTGTATTAGCCGACTCGGTCGCTGTGCCACAATTAGCCATTAGTCTAAGCCATAAATTCAAACGATTCTGTTAAATGTATTAAGTTCTCAGGCAAGTCTGGCCGGGAGTATAAGCCATAAATATCAATAATCACTCAATAAAGCAATAAGGAGAAAAGTCTCGAGTGTCCTTTCAAAAGAACTTTTGCCTTTATCCTAGAAATATGGCACAGACAGACATTAAGATATTTTAATCACCGTTGCCGTCTATTAGCCACTACAAATTGAAGCCATAATAGTGTGTGAAAAATAATAAACTGATGCAATCAGCATTCACACACTGACACAAAAACACAAACCACCCATAATTATCTGTTGGCCTGGGGCCACTGTGCATGGCTTTTGCGTGTGGAGGGGCCAAAATGCACTAAAAATGGCCATAACAGTGGTTTCAGCACATGGGCTAAAGACCGCAATTTTCATGGCTTATGGCCCGTTGTAAAAAATAATTATACATAATTATGTAGTAGTTGTAATCGTAGTAGTAGTAGTTGTTGCTGCTGCCACACGGCATGTTGCACGCTTGAGAGGCGTCTTTTTAGTTTGACCATTTAAAGAGCTTTTGGCTAAACGCAAAGCTTTTAATTTAAGTGATTAACTGGGCTGAGTAATTAAATGTTATTGGCTGACATTAGACTTAAAAGGGATTAGAATTGCAGTAAAATTAAACAATTGGCAATATTCATTTTTATAATTGTTGCATATTTAAATAAACGTTAAAAGGATTAATTATTTGTTATAGTATTTAGTTAATCCTTTATTTCTCGCTTGTCTTTTTGACTCTACAGAGACTGATTTACTAGTCTTTTTTTACGCCGTATTCATTAAAGTTTTATTTAAAAATTAAATTGTCCATTTAATTATTTAAAGACAATTTGATTTGTAAATATTTAATGAATATTTTGCTAAAGTTCTTCTGCTCTTTTTTGAGTTTTATCTATTTAATTGAATTTAGTACTATTTATTTTAATTTTTTTTTACAAAGAATCAGCTCATTATTAGAATTTTCTTAGCGCAAATTTTCAAAAATCATGTTGTTAAAATTTATTTTTTTAGATGAAAAAATTATTCAATTTTATTTTAAACAATATTTCTGATACTCTTTTGGTAGCTTAAATGAAGAAATAATAATTTTTATCAAACAGAGTTTTCCTGATTTTCGCATTATGATTTCTCACAAATATAAAATAATACATATTTACTAAGAGCAGGGTTTATAATTGACTTTTTAGTCAATTTTTTAATAGATTTCTCATCTATGATAAGCTCTTTTCTATTCCGATTTTGCAATCAGTAAAAAATATAGAAAAAAGTGCAAAAGTTTAAGATCAAAGAGACTCCTCAGCTTGATGGGAGCTAAGCAAGATAATTGCGTGGAATTCAATCCTAATGAATGAAAAATAATAACATAAAATAACTATAAAGGAGCAGAGACAAATTATTATTATTATAAGTAAAATAATAATTCTTGAAATAGAATTTATGTATGCCCAGTAAAATATGAAATTCACCAGGACCAGGCAGTTGCAGTTGGTGTTAAAGTAAAAATGAATTTAATATTTCATATATTCAGCTGCATTTGTTTAATTTTCATAGGAGTATTGCGGCTTTTTTGCTGCCAACACTTGCAGGCTGCTAACGCAGAATATATTTCTTTACATTTATCTCTGGAGTTGCCCACTTGCAAATGTCCGCACGCATACAAAAGCACATGTACAAGTATGTGTATATATATATATGTGTGTATATATTCAGTTGTGTATTCATGTTCAAGTGTGAGTGGTATGTGAATCGTATTCAGGGCGCAAATTTATTCATTTTAGCAGACAGGTTGCTCTAATTATGCATGCGAGAGCATCGCTTGAAATCAGGAAAGATGCATCCTTGCACTCGACTCTGATTTATTTTTTAATTTTTGTAGCATAAGCCTAGGCGGCTTGGCCTTTTGAATACCCTGCATACAATTCTTGGAGTAGAGTACTTTCGTTTTAATTTTTTAAGCAATGAATTCTAAAGACATTCTATGGAAATTCTATCCTAAAAGTAGACTTCGCTTTTCTTGCCGGATTTCAGTGTGAATTGAAGGCCGAAAAGGGTTTGTTTAATAGCGTACTCATACACTCAGCGGAAAAGTAGAAATGATTTTCTTATAAGTGGAAAACAAGCTAAAATATAGCTCTTTTTCTCTGTGTCTTCTCCTCCACAGAGTCCTGCAACCTTTAAGTAATTTAAACTCTCCAAATACAATAATTCAAGTGACTTTCACGCCTGCTGCTGATGGGATCACTAATTATACAAATGTATTTCAAGGTTTGTTGCACAACTTTGAGCTTTTTCTGTTTTATGTGGCACAGGCATAAATTATGACTGGGGCGTGGCAGTTTTGTGTATAAATCATAACACCATGGAAGGAAAAAAACAGAAACAGAAAAAAATAAAAATAAAAATGAGAAGAAAAACAATTTGCACATAAACAACATAAAGCATTGCCTGCCTTTAGGCGTATTACCAGTATATTTTTTATGCGTCGCAAGTTTTTGTATTTTTTACTAGCACAAATAATTTATTAGCCAACTCAGCGACTTGTGAAGGTTGCTGCGGGGAAAAGCGGCTACCAGCCACATGGCCCCGAAAAAGCCACCAAAAATGTTGTGGCTTATTTCAAAACAGCGTCAACTCGCTGAATTAGAGAATTTAATTACGAGAATCCTTGCGCTAAACATTCACAATTGATTAAGCAATTTTATTTGAATTGCGGCAAGTGGCAGATATGATTTTCAAGCGGCTCCTTTCAACAACAATAACTTCATCATGAGCATTTTTATAATGATCAAAGGCGACTGAACAATACGAAATGAAAATCAATCAAAGCCAACGAAGAGCCAAGAACCAAGCACCATAAACCAACCCAACGCCCTGAGGTATGCTAAGGTTTTGCTGTCAGTTTTCACTTTTGATGCGTGTCAGAAATGAGTCTTAGATATTTGAAATGGCAACGAAATTGGCCCTGAACCGAACTCAATTTCTTTGGCCTTTTTGTCTGCTGCTATTTAATCTTACTGTGAGTATTTTGCACTTGTTTTTTCTTTTCTTTCTATTTTGTATACCCTTGTTTATTTTTCTTTTTTTTGTGATTTTTGGTATGCTTATTTATTTATGTATTTTTTGCAGCGCCTAAATTGCCTCGGCCAAGCTCGAGGTGTTGCCTTACTTATTACCAAAAGCAGGCTGTGTATTTTGATTGATTAGCTGCTCTTCTGTTCTCTCTATTCAATTCGATTCTGGCATAATATAATACTTAGGCCTGCTGAAAATTGATTTCCTAAATATATTGCAGATAGCTGGCAATAAGTACAGTGGGAACAATCAAAGAGAAGAGCTTCAAAATCAGGCCAGAACAGAAAAAGTATCCACATTTGATACTGCTTTCTGATCTAGTACCCAATATTACCAAATTATCCTAGAAATACGAATTTATATATTAAATTTACTATCTTATAAATATTCCAGTATTTTTCTCTCTACTTTTCTATTGTTTTTTTCACATAATGGAATAACAAAGAGCAAATACCACTGTGCCACATTCGGCGAATTTATCCTGTAAAATATATATCTATATTTTTAAAGAATTCTTTGTAAATTATGTGATTGAAGAGGGTTTTTTTTTGATGCCAGCTTATTTAAGAGGAAAAATTAAATTCTAAATATATTAAGGTGTTGCCTGGCATTTTACTCCTTTGATTAAAGGTTGGCCAGTTAATTTAAGCGCACTTTCGCTTTTGTTGCCAACCTGCGGGATAATTAGGTAATAAAATTAAGCCAAAGTAACCTTAATTTAAGTGGGAAGCCAACTTGATTTAATTTAAAAATAAGCCCACACAACAAAGTAAAATATAAGAAGCAAAAGGCAGAGCTAAATGCCGTGGCCCATTCATAATTTGTATCCACAAATTGTTTGCAACACTTCCTTAATGCTGACCCTCAAATTTACCTTATCAATCAGTCCGTGATGCGGGCCAAAGCTGTGTGTGGAAGGTGCAAAGTGGCTGGCGGGGATGATGCGGGGTGGGCGGGCAATTTTGGATGCGCTCAATCAAGCGCTAAGCCCGAAACAATTCCGTAGAAAGAACCATTGAGGAAAGGACCCTTTGGCAAAAGTTTTGTACACATTCTTCCTTTGCACCTTTATAAATACAATATATATTTTTTGTCTTGACTTTTGGGGCTAAAGAAAAGTTTTTCGTGCTCCATTTTGTGGCGCTAATTTGTTGTTGCACGTGGCAGAAATGGAGCGCGTCATTAGCTCATGGCCTTTGCCTTCGCGTTTGCTTTGCGCTTGCTTTGCGCTTGCTTCTCCGCCTCAGATTTTGATTTCCGTTTCCGGTTCCCCTCGCGATTTATTATTAATTGGCCGCAGGCGAAAACTTTTTTGTTTGCCTATTTGTTCTGCCGCACATTTTTGTGCTACGTGTATTTCAATTATTAACACTTGTGTGTGTGTGTGTGTGTCGGTGTGTGTGTGTGAGTGTGGGTGGGTGGGGCAACATTGCGTTTCACTTAATTGTTTAATATTTTACAGCAATTTCGGGTCGAAAGTTATGTTCTCCTCCTATTTATTTGCATAAATGCTGCATAAATATTTCCCCCATTTAATTAAAACTTTCTCCCTCTGTTTTCTAATTGCAGACGCCAACGCCAAAGCCGAAGCCCGCATATTCTCTGCATCTGCTCAGCGATATGATTGACGGTGAGTTCCACCTTTAAAGTAAATAATATATAAATATCTGAGGCACTGGTTCAAAATAATAAGCAAAGAATTAATATATCTGACACTGATAGGCAGCCCCATTGAATATTCTATTCATTTCTTTTCTATAAATAACATTTTTGAGCTTAGTTTTTTCCTACCAGCGAAGGAAAAATGTTTTAATTTTATATAGAACTTCATTTGAACAAATTCTTGATTTTATATAGCCCGGATGGGCATAGTATAATTATATATATATAGATGGGATAGTTGGGATCTATTTTCTACAGGCGTCGGAGGGGTATAGACTCTGGATGTGCCAAGTGGTTATCCGCGTATCGGCTGCTGTGGATGTTGATCTAATCCCCGAACAGAACCCAACGGAGATCTCTCTCGATAGCATCATTGGTGACATACCATTTAAGCCCGGACTATACCATTCGAACCAGTGCTCCACACGTGAATATGGATATGGTCTTGGGAGTGCCTTGCTTGCCATCTGAAGATTCCTGGTTGAAAGCATAAGCCAGTCAATCTCTTCCTGGTTCTGCAAGCCTTTGGCCTTGATCCCAGTGATGTGGGCTCTCAAACTATCATAAGACGGGGGCAGATCCCTGGTGTAAGGGTGAGCGTCACACAGGCTGACTTGGCGCAGTGATTTATCGGCCCATTGCAAGGCAAATTTTCCAAATTTTCTTCTCCCAAATATATCAAATTTTTGGATTCTTAAACAAACCATTTTACCCATTAAAATTGGCTATTTCATAAATTAGTAGTAGCGGAAATAAAAAAAAAAAAAAAAATGAAAAAAAGACAAAAGAATTTTGTTGGCAATTTTTGCAATCTATTAAAAAATAGTTGATTCAATTTTATAGTTGATTGCTTTGGCAAGATGCGAACAATGCCTTTTTAATTAGAAAATGTTTTTTCAATACTTAAATTAATCATTAAATTGAGCTAATAGCCCAGATAGAAAAAAATGGCATGCATTAAAAATAAATAAGCATAATTCTTGCCAGATAATCAATATGTTTCAATGCAGGAAAAAATGTAGAGGAAAAATGAAAATGCATGTAATTAATAATGCCAGTTTTATTGGAATTTAATTAATTTGACCAAACATATTTCAAATGCGTGCCAATGCATAAAAATTAAATACAGCCCAGAAAACACAGTGGCTGCAATAAAATTAAAGCGATTTTCACTGCGGTTACAAATTGCTTTTAATTGTTGCTGTTGCTGCTGCTGTTGCTGTTGCAGCAGCAACTGTTGTTGTCGTGTCTGTGGCTGTTGCTGTTGCTGATGTTGTTGCTTTTATTGTTGCCCATCTATGCATTAAATAAGGATAGAAAAACAAACTGCGTTTGTGCATGGCATTAAAGCGGATTTACTTTATTTTTTTATATTCTTTAATACCCTATAACATTTTGAAATGTAGGGTTTATTAAGCTAGTGCAAAGGCAGTGAAAATGCGAAGGGGAATGCCATTTATTATATGAGGATACTCCATATCTTTTTTGAACTTTTATTTAAAGCAAAGGAAAGATTGAAAATCCTAATTTTATATAGTCGGATATCCGAGTTCCGACCCATTTTGTTGGAAGCGCATACTGCGCTATCTTCCAACTAACTACAGAGTATTTTCTAGTCGAGCACTCGAGTCGAGTGCACTCTTACTTGTAAACCATTTATATTTTTTCTGGTTATGCTTTAATTTAGTTTAGCATATGCAATCTAAGGGCTTCGCATTGCCAGCTACAATCTAGCCACGCCCACGCACACACACTCACACACACACAGACACACACACACAATTACAAACATCAATTGCCTAATGCAAACAACAACAGCAGCAGCGCAGCAGCAGCCCCTCTTCGCTGACTTGCTCACAAAAGCCCTTTGCTTTTATTTTCCTAGCATACTTTTGTGCTGTTTGCATTTTGTTGCTCCACACAGTCGCAGCCGCAGCCGCAGTCGACGTCGCCGTCGCCGTCGCCGTCGCCGTCGCCGCAACAGCAGCAGCAGAATGGAAAAAGTGCTCTGCAAATACGCAAAGCAGTTCGCAGTCGCGTCGTGTAGTATTTAGACAGGCGCAAGTGGCAGACTCTTTCCCTTCTCTTACAATTCCTTTTCCTGTTCCTATAATTGTGCCCTGCACTGTGTGTGTGTGTATGTGAGTGTGTATGCCAGCGTCTTTTTATGAACTTGTTAACAATCTAACGACCTTTGTTGCTGCTGCTGTTGTTGCGGCTGCAAACGTTGACTCAAAGCGGCGAATCATATGTTTGTACACAACAAATATTTGCATACTTTTGGGCTGCTCATAAAAATAACATAATTTGATTTCCACAACAGCCAAGGATGTGGCAATGTGATTTTTCCATAATGTGTGTGTGTGTGTGTGTGTGTGTGTGTGTGTTTAAGCACTTGTACAGTTGACTTCACAAAACGGTTAAAATAAAATAAATAAATAATTAAATAATAAAAACAATAACAAGAAAGAGGGATTATCCTTTCATATTGTTTTTTTTTTCAATCGTCAAAGAGCATAATTATCTTCACTATTCAACTTAATTAATTTCTTCAAAAATTGAAAAAATTTAAATTAAATTCTATCGATTTTTTAAATATCTGCAATACAAATTAGAAGAATATAAATATATTTTGGTGAATATTTTTTAGAGAATTTCTGGATTATGGAAGACGATGAACTTGAAATTTATTTGAATTCCAAGACAATCCTGACAGAAGCGTGCATTTTTTTTAGTGGAATTCAAATTCATTGCTGTTTTTTTAGAACTCGAAAAATAAGCTATAGTGAATAAGCATGCATACATATTTTACAAGTATTGAAAATTCTTTAAGAAAAGCTCGAAAAACGAATGTAAATTCTTAAGGCAAAGAGATCACAAATTTAAATAAAAAGAAAATCAAAGATAAAAAGTTCCATAGACCGCAAGATGTGTGGCATGCATATAAAAAGGTTTCTGTGAGCTGTACAAGAGATTTTAAACTAATTTCAACCCAGAGACTTTTTGGTAGAGCCTTAAATGCCGCACAAATATTGCATGAGCCTATTGTCCGAGCAGCGCCTAAAAGCATGCAACGCAAACGCAAAAGCAAACAAACAACAAATGTTGTTGGCCTGTTTAAAAGTTCTCAACAACAACAACAACAACAACAGCAGCAAGTTGACCGGCTACGACAACACAAAACTCATTAATTATTCATAGTGTTCAGCACGAAAGTGTTTATGTGGCAAGTGGCAAGTGAGGCTCGCCCACAAAATGAACAGGCATACAATTGAGCGAAACAGCAAGGACACCAAAAAAAGGACACCAAGCAACCTGCAAGAAAAAACAGCAACAACAAAAAAGAAAACACAGCCAGCAACAAAACTTTAGGCTTGCCTGAGAGTTGAATACCCTTGAATACCTTGACTGTTCCTGAAATACAAACTCAAACTGTATAGAGTATCCTCATCCTTTCATTGCAATATCTTCAGTGAAGAAAAACAAATTCGTTGCGCAAAGATCATGCCAATTGTTCATATGACGGGTATATGATATAAACATCTGATTCTTTATATACCTTCATATATCTATTTGATCCGGTTCGGACTGATAGTCGGTTAGACGCAGATGAAGACGATCGAAAGGCGCAGAGGAAAGCAGGCAGAAGGACAGATAGACGGACGGATGTATAGACGAACGGGCGAAAGGATAGAGAGAAGGAATGAAGCGCAGATGGAGTGATGACTATATCGATTCTTCTTATTACCTTATACAAAATATATGCACATTCTGTGCTACTTCAATGCTTTACACCTTGCATGACAAAATAAATATACCTTTGAGAAGAGTATAAAAAAAAGATATGCAAATTTAAGATTTTTTTTCACAACATAAAAACAAACTAGCTGCTGGATGCCCGCTTTAGTCTGGAGTGGACAGGAAAATTGACAATATTGTTAACAGCTTCTTTTAGAACGAAGCTGATTAGATCGAAATCGAGCGGCTCCTCGACTGCCCCGCCCCGCTTCTCGCTTGCTCTCATAGAGAGCCAAAGGACAATCGATTGTTGTCCTTGCTGCTGCTGATACACAACAAATCCATACGTGCTAAACGCACATTTGAAAACAGCCCAACAACAACAACAACGAGGAGAACAACTTTGCATTGCTTTTGCCTTGTCGATTGCCATTTGTAAACATTGGGCGCCTGTTAATGGTAAAATTTTAAAGCTTATTTGCTAGGAACGCACGTACGTACAGCCCAGTGCTGCCATTTTAGCCATTTTCCAGCCAGATGTGTAATAAGCTTGAAGTGTTCTCAATTCGAAACGAGTTAAATTTGTATAATATTTATAAATAGTTTTTAGATTTTTGCATTACGGAAGTCCATTACGGACCTGGCTACTCTTTATGTACTCTCATTTCTCTTCAATTCTATTTGGATTTAGCCTATTTTTAGCCATTTTTTGAACGAACTTGCCAGCACTGATGCGAGCATGTGCACCCCTGAGTGTACTCTCATTTCTCTATGTGTATTTGTGCCCTTTTGTGTAAATCGTTATTGAATGCCCAAATTTCAAATTGCACCCAGGGCGACTGTTTATTCTGTGTATTTTCTGCCTATAAATGGTCAACTCATCCTTTTATGTGGGCGTGGCCAGTGATGATTTGTTTTCTGATTTGAATTTCAGCAAAAGGATTTGTAGTTGTTTTTAAGCTTTTTGGTCGCCTGCATGTAAGTGCCAGTTGGGGAGTTCGCTTCCAGTTGCCCTCAACTGATGAATTGGTCCTTTATAATACTATTTGTCGAAATTATCGAACTAGTTTTAGCAAATTGACCGCTTTTTTCGATCCCAAATAGACTTTGAGTTAAAAAGGGCAAAAATTAAACTTAGATTTCTGATTTGTAGCTTATCATTCAATAAATTTTTAATGTTATTTCAACATACGTCGAAAATTTTCCTTTAAAATCAGTTCCATTTGTATATTTATTGTTGTTCTATAAAAAAAAAAAATCTAGTAAGGAGAGCCTATTATCGTCGCACTGAAGATTATATACCCTTACAGACTTACAGACAAATTTTTCAGAGATTTATTTTGGCTGAATTGTATATTGCAATAAATTTTGGTATTTAGAAAACAGTCTCTCAAATATAACTTGTAAGCTCCCCAGTATATAATAAATAATAAATACAATTTGAGATTATTCAGTAGTTAGGTTTAAAACTCGATTAAAAACAGAATAAATATACGCGATCAGAGCGCACGCTCTTTCAATTCGAAGAGTATTTACTAAAGTTTTTTCTGTAAAATTGCATTAAGAGAGCTCGCTCTTAAAATTGTGTCTTGCATCTTAGATCTAAGAGAGAATGAAAGCTTACTTACTTCACATCTGCATTCCATCTCCAAAAAGTTCAGCTTGCAGTTGGCGAATTAGACACAAAAGAACACGCAAAAAAAACTGTAAAAAATACAAAATCGCGCGTTTGCTCTGCTGCGCACTTTTTGTAAAGAAAAAAATACAAGGAAAAGATGTGGCAATTTGAAAAATCTCACATTATAATTAACTATGTTTATAGCACTGCACACATATGTACATATATCTATTTACTTTTCCATACACACACACACACACACGTACATTAATTATTGCCAAACAAAAATAAAACCGATTAAAAAAATGAGCAAACTCCGCCGCCGACGCTCGCTGTCAATGGACAACTTTCAACTGAGTTGTTGTTGAGCTTTTTGCTACGATCAACTCCTTCTGCAAAAAGCTCAAAACAGCTTTTTTAAATATCTTAAAATATTACAAGAAAATTATTGAGTCACTCAAGAGATTATCTATTAATTTCTTTTTCTAAAGAGCTGCGAATATCGTGATTTGGCCTGGCTCTTAAAATGCTAGTTTTATGTTAAATATTACTTTTTGATAACTGAGTATTCTATGATAATTAAATATTTTGAAGGAAACACAACCATTAGATAAGTAAAACTAGTAAGGAAGCGCTATCTTGGGAGTACCGAAGATTGCATACCCTGGCAGAGCTATATGATATAGTAATCCGATCTTAAGGATTTTAGGTGTGCGCCTTGAAATCACACTTTTCCATATAACTTGTAAGTTTCATTAACATACGTTGAAAATCAAGAAAGTTTTCCGTACAACTTTTGAACTAATTGTTCCTATGGCAGCTATATGATATAGTTGTCCGATCCGGCTGGTTCCGATAAATGTGCTGCCTGCAGGAAAGAGAATGCTCCTTACCAAATTTCACTTCGCTCAAAAAGTATTTTGCATATAAACAGACAGACGAACTTATTGTCTCTGTTGCTTGTAAGCTGGTCGAGTTACATATTTCATCAGATTTCTAGATCAGATCTCTATTAACAGTGTGTGCAACATTTATGTATTATGTGCATAAATTAAATCAATAAACTGAAAAGGCTTTAAAAAAAATATAATAATAAATGCGGACAGCTGATGCTGTAAAGATATAAGTAAACAATAGTTCCATTGATTGGGGTCCAAACTGATTGTGTTTTAGGTTATGTCATGTGGCCAAAATAAAAACCTTTTTGAACTTAAGCTCTGAAATTTGCATTCTCAAATTCAGATTGTTGAGTTCCAGAAGTTTAGAAGTTGTTGAGCAGCTTCTGGTTCGCCAGGGCTGCATATATTAGGCCTATGCTCTTACTACCACTATTCATAGTTTGGGCCAAGTGCAAAAACATTTTCTTTTCCTTTCATTTTGTTTTCTTCGTACTCGTACAAGTTGTAAATTGCTTGTTAGTCCTGCTTTGCCAGTTTGTTTCAAAAGATTTTCACTCACGCACACCCACACACATGTCCATACATACGCACATACACACACATACACACACACACACTCTTTCAAACCCGGATACTTATTTCGCCTTTTGCCTGAGACCGAAATTGTTACTGGGCCAATTTATGCCATGATGGCTTGTACGGAAATGATGAAATACGACTGTGTCAGTATTCGGAGTCTTAATTCCCAAAAAACCAAGTTGAGAATAGAAGCTTATGGCATACCTATCGATAGTACTATTCATAGAGATCATAAAAATGCCAATTAAGCTGCATCTCGCATTTTAGGCTGTTCTTGAAAGCGATTAAATGGTAATACTCTCTTAACGCTTTGAAGTTTTGGCCTGCATGTAGAGGCTTGAATTTACATTGAGCAAAGCTCTGCAATAGTATCTATAATACTATCGGTTAGCTCTTAAAAACGCCAATTACGTAAAGTCACTCTAAAGGCAAACTTGTTCAAAAAAATTACAAATTAATTAACTAAGAATTAAAATAACGCTGCAAGTTAGGTAAAGCTTTTGTGCAATAATTTGAAACTCATTTCAACTTGGCTAATATTTCTTAATGCCATTAAAATGGCTTCAGTATATTAAACAGTTACCATAAAAAATGAGAAAAAAATGATGTTAAATTGTTAACAAAGTGGGTTTGAAAATACGGCTTATTCTTTCCGCATTCTTTTAAAATATGTAAACCTTTTTTTAATGTCTACTTTTAGGATGGCTAACAATTAAATAAAAGCTCAAAATAGCTCTCTTAAATTTACATAATGCCCCAAAAAGTATGCAACAAATATTAATGAGTTAAAGTGGAATTGAGAACAGAGCTCTTCTTTGTAGGCTGCTTTAAGAAGTGAATCCAACTTCACAGGAAAAATTGAGACAGAGGCTAAATTTTACAACTGCCTTAGAAAAGGGAAAGCTTCAATATATTATAAAAATAGCTGTCTTGTATTTAAAGACTGCTCCAAAAAGTATGCAAGAAAATTAATAAGAAACCTAGTTAAGGAAAATTAAATTATTTACATATTTTTATTTTATTTGGAAGGATCGCACATAAATATCAATTTTAGGGTCATTTTTTGATTAGAGATTTAGCAGCATTTTACATATATTTTTTAAAATTTTTTTTGGTTATGCTGGACATTTTGGAATTCAATCGGCATTCAATGTGATAAAGAAGCAAAGCGACGCACACAACTCAATTCGATTCGCATTGAATTGAATTGAATTGAATTTGGGAATATCTGGCTAAAAGAAGACGGCCAGACGTGCATGTCCAAAAAACTTTCTTAATCAATAATTTAGCAGAAAAATCGAAAGAAAACCAGGCGAGAGAGGAGAGGAGAGGAGAGGAGAGAGGAGACCCTGGACTCTCTGCACTCTCCGTAGACCGTAGACATTCGCACTCATTTAACAATTTCACGCTTCGTTTAAAAACCGTGAGCGGCATTGAGAGTCTCCGGGCTAAAATCGACCGGATGCCTGGCAATATACATTTCCATCATTTTCCTTTTTTGCGGAGAAGTTTTTTGGGCAAATAAAAAAGGGGATTTGCATGGTTTCTCTTAGTTAACCCTTTTTGGCCCGGTGTGCGCTCGCTTTCGCCTGATAACCCGTCGACGCGTTGTCCTAGACATCATCCTTGTCGTCCTTTTAACGTCGACCGCGCGTCGTTGACGCTTGAGTGCGCCCGCGTTGAGTTCTTCCTTCTCCGCTCCACAGCGGAAATGATGACATTTCGTCCAACTTTGTGCAGTCGCATAGAAATCGTGAAAATGGTGAAAATTGTGAAAGACGCTTGTCTGAAGGTGTCTAAGAAAATGTATAGAAAACATTTGCGACAGTTTTGGGGAAAATGAAAATTTTGCACTTCTGCCGGAAATTGTTGAAATGCTCCGCCGTTTTGCTTGGGCTGCCACGAAAATTGAAATTGTGGCCAAATGTTGTCGCCATCATTTTTATTGATTTCCTTTTACATACTTTACTTTACTTTTATTTTATTTCATTCTTTATTTCTTTATTTGTCTTATTCGCTTCCGTCTGCGGAAGGAAGGTAGCAAAACGTTATTATCAATTATCATTTCTTATTGTCTGCGGCATTTTCTTGCTTCATCGGTTTGTCTTTTCCTCTTGTACCACTTATTTCCTTTTCATACATATCTTTTTTTGCTTCTTCCTTTGTGCTTTTTGTACAGACGAAGACTTTGTACTCTGCATGACTCATAAAATGGGAAAAGAGTATATAATTGGCGGGCTAAAAGTTTGCCATGGATATTTCCGGCAGGACCCAGCCTTAGAGCTACTCCCAAAAAATTATAAGATTCCTTTTCTCTCAGCAATTATTCTAAAAGTTAACATTAGCCATAGTACAGAGTAACGCCTAGTCGGGCATGCTCTTCCTTTTTTTGTTCAATTTGAGCGATTTCTTTTGGGATGATTGAATGACAATTGCTTTTACTTCCTTTGACTGCTGACTGCATTTATTCATATGTTTGGGCCAACTTTGCGAATTAATTCTAATAAATAATAAAAAAAGAAGCAAAAAAAAAATAAATAAAAAGTAGTTTTGCATCGGCCGGGAATCGAACCCGGGCCGCCCGCGTGGCAGGCGAGCATTCTACCACTGAACCACCGATGCTTGTGGCTTGAACCCCACAAATTTCAAATATTCGTTAAGATCGGCTGCTGCTGGCTTAATTAAAAATATATATTTAAATATAAAATTATATTTGCTGATCAGCATAATTATCGAGCCAACAAAACTTTTAAATTGTTTATAAAAATATTTGGGAATTTTTATATTTTTCTTTAGAAAAAATAAATGTGTTTTTGTTTAAGCCAAATTTAAATATTTTTATAGACTTGTAGAAGGTATTATAACTTTTTTTTTGTTATTCCATAACTTAAAATTTATTTTATCAATTTTAAATTTAGAGAATAACTAACTGAGTATATATTTATGTTAGTTTCTTTATAAAAACTGTGCTTAGATTATAATTTTGTTTATGGCGGGAACTTGACTCCTTATATTGAAATTGTAGGCTATAATATCATATTTTCTGCCTGGATGTAGAAAAGGTTATATAGTAAATATGCATTTATTATTGTTTTCGAAAGTCTTGACCCGAATATAAAACAGTTTTTTTATACTAAGGATTTCTCTTTAGATCGACGTTCTCCTTATTATTAAATTAATAATTAAATATCTGCATGACCCAAAATAAAAATCCAAAAAATAGTGTAAATAAAATCTTATTTTAGAGAAATAATTCAGCAATAATAATTCTATAAGTTTGACTCAAAGGGACCTTATTTTTTGTTTTTAATACATTTTTAAGCTTTAGAAATGTTTAAATATAATCGCTTTGTGTTCGTCAAAGTGTATTTAAATTTTAATAATATTTTATATTCACTTTTTCTTGAATTTAAGTGAATATTTTTAATATCGCAACGCGGCACTCTACTCTCTACTTAAATTTAAATTGCAGCAGATGCATATTTGCTTCAACTAAGTTGAATCGGGATTCAGTCTTATGAAGCCAGACATTAATGTCACATAATTGCACTTGACTCCGTTTCATATTTGTGCAGAGAAAATACTTGGTAGAGCTACCTGGTAAGAGCTACTGTTAGCTGGTATTTGCCCGGCAGGAAGGCGGCTGCCTCCCTTCTGCCTGCTGTATTCAAAGACAATAAAGTTTGTGTCATTCTCATAGGAAGCGTTGTCTGCCTCATGTTGCATGAAAAGCCGCATGAGTACAATGCAATTATGAATGGATGTATGAATATATTCGAGTATGTAGAAGTAACTCCAAAGAAACAAATAAATGTCAACGGCATGTGGCTTATAATGAGTATTCTCTTCTCTCTGAAGAGGATCCGAGTAATAAAGAAGACGGCTTTTATGAGCCAATGTTAGACAAGCTAAACAAAATAAGATGACAGCTTCAGGTATCCAATGAGATGAGCAAAAAAGCAGGCAAGAGAAGCTGGATGACTCTGAACAGAAGCTATGAAAATTTCACTGAAATTTACCTAATTGAAAATGTTTATTTACTCCCGATTGGAGCTAAACAACTCGATAGCAACAAAAACAAGTTTGCGCTTCTAATTGAAGTGGGCAAAAACAAATAAGATGATTGGCTGGAACCTGTCGCTGGCTTCAGCAGGCAGCTGAAAAGCAGGTAGCCAAAGTTATATTGGAAAATAATCGAAATACTCTTACCAAAGTTTTCGATAGAGCAAACTTTGGCCAGCCAGCCAGCCAGCCAGCCAGCCAGCCAGAGTAACTTTAAAGTTTAAACAATTGTTTTATATTAATTTATTTACAACTTATGACACTTAAACTATGCTCTATTCGCTTCGAAACTAACTTAATAGGTGTATTTACTTATAAATAAACAATATCTCAATGAAAATACTCTTTGAACAACACTGCGATAGCACTATGGTCACTTAATTTATTACAAAAAGTTTACTTTGTTATCGATTAGTATTGCTATCGATAGTTTTGAATTAATCTAATGTTTATATTTTTACAAAATGTACATGTATTATATTTAAAACAGTAAAAGCAGAACCAGTTCGTAATTTCGATAGTAAATTATCGATTGGAGCTACTATCGATAGTTATCTTTGGTTAAAAGTCCTTATCCCAGCCGCTTAGTTCTTCAGGCGGCTCATAGTCATTTTCTACGCCCAGCGGCATAAAGTATTGCAAATCTGTCAGACTCTTGAGGGAACGCTTTATGGGCGATGGCAACTGCTTCAGTTTGAGGCGATTCCAGTCCAAATTATCAAACCAGCTATGCCGCTTAATATCCGCAATACCCTTTCTCTGATAACCCAAACGCTCAGCGGGTAGCTGCTTACAGAGATGCCTTATTAAATGCTGGGCGGACTTGGGTATGCGCGACGGCATGTGTATCACATCGACGCCACTGAGTATATTCTGATAGATCTTGATCTGATTGACGCCTCGAAAGGGTGTTTTGCCCACCAACAGCTCGTATATTAATATACCCAAGGCCCAATAGTCCACGGCACGATCATGGCCACGATCCAAGATAATCTCAGGTGCTACGTACTCAGGTGTGCCCGCAAAGGTGTTCGTCTTCTCATTGGGTCGCACGTACTTGGCAAAGCCAAAGTCCACCTGGAAAGTAGAGAAAGAACCCAAATTAAGTTTGCTTCTATCTTTAAGATTCAAGATAATAATTGCTCAGTTCGTCTATTTTGTGGAGAGAAATTCTAGATTGGATTGCCAATCTTCAGTGGAATATCTATTGGCTTCCGGGCTTACCAGCTTGCAGTAGCCATCGCTAGTTAGCATCAGATTCTCTGGCTTCAGATCCCGATAGATAAAGTTGTGGGCATGCAGAAAATCGAAGGCTTCCACCACGCTGCCAGCTATAAACTTTGCCGTTTTATCATCGAAATATTGACGCTTGGACATGACAGTCCAGACATCGCCGCCCATGCAGGCCTCCATCAGAAAGTAGACATACTTCTCATTGCGATAGGTGCGATAGAGTCTAATAGTGGAAAAGAAGGGTATTAAATTAGGGATACTCTGACTTTTAAATACCCTTTACTCACTGCACTATGAAGGGAGAAGCGCGGCATTTGATCATCACATTCTTCTCATTGTAAACATGCTCAATTTGATCCTGTTTAATAACCTCAATCTTTTTGATTATTTTCAAGGCGAATGTCTGGTTATTGTGGGTGACCAGATCGACACGTCCAAAGGCGCCTGCGCCCAGTGTTGCCACCTTTTTCAAATCCGATATGGCTATATGCGAATGTTCATTATCAAACTCAGCGCTTCGATTACTCGTTCTGCCATTAACATTAGCCTGTTCCTCTGGCTTTTCACTCAGCTGCTTTATGGTTCCCAGATAGCTTATAAAGGCTCTGTCGAAATGTAAAATTAAGTTAATATTTTTAAGGATATTTTTAACTATTGTATTCCTACTCTCTCTCCAGTTTGAGCACCTCAGTGCCGGGCGCATCGGCATAGACGCTGGCCTGTCGCACATCGGCATTCATTAGCGCCTGCTCTCCAAAATAATCTCCTCGTTTTCGCTTGGCCACAATCTGCTCCTGCCCTGCATCGTCCTTCTTCTTGATGGTCACCGTACCGCCTCGAATGATAAAGAACTCATTTCCTATCTCCCCCTCTCGAACAATAGCGCTGCCAGTCTCATAAAATTTCTTCAAAAAAAAAAAGAAAGAGTATTAGATGACCTGCTGTCCATGAGAAGCGATACTGAAGAATATTTGAATACTCTTTTATTGAATAAGTTGGAGCAACTCACCCGCTGCAACAGATCAACAACTTTGCTGAGCAGACTCTCTTCCAGCTCCTGCAGAAATGGAGCTGACCGCAGAAACTGTAAGTTCTCCTCACGTTCCCTGGAGCCAGAGATTTGCATGATGGCTCGAAATGTTTCGCGTGCAATCTTCCAAACCCGCGCATCGGTAGCCGCTAAAAAAGGACAACAAAAGAGAAACATATCAGATATGCTGCAGGATAATATGAAAGCAGTTACTGACCCTTAATGGTGGCTTTGCGGGGCGCATTGTAGAGTATTGCCAGCTCGCCAAAGACGGTGGCGGGTCCAAAGTTGCCAACATGCTGACCCGCTTGTATCACATCGTAGTAGCCCTCGGCGGAGACAAAAATCTCGGAGCCTTCGTCGTGCTCATTGATGATATAACTGTTTTTCTTGTAGCTGGCAGGCGCCATGGCATTAATGACCATCTCCTTGCGCTCCTTGTCCATTAGATTATTAAGGAAATCATTGCGTTCGATGGCATTGAGTATGAGATTGCGTGTGCTGCGGGGGGGTAAGCGGGTTGTACACCGAAAAAAATGGGGCATAAGAAATCAAAAATTAACTATTGTTTTCAAATAAAGCCGGATGATGTTTAGTAATACTTATAAAAGGCATTTTTAAAACACATTCTATTCTTTATTGCCAGTAAAAAATTGAGAAGTTCTTTGATGGAAAAGATAGGATCAAAAAGAACTTTTTCTTTCTGTGTAGAGACGTTCACCTTGGCCAATCAATATGAGTTTCTGTTATTTTGCTCTACTTACGCTTCGTCCTTTGCATTAAATTCGATTTCAATATTTTGCTGCACGGGCAAATTTGGTCTCACATAGATGAGTCCACCCTCCACACGATGTAGTTTCGTTACCGAGCTGATGCTTCCCCTGCTTTCCCGGTTGCTCTTTTCGCTGTCCTCCCGTTTGGCGTTTTCCTCCTAATTGATGCGGTTGATTTTTGGAAAAATAAAACCGAAAAAAGCGAATTATTTAGCTCTTTGTTTTTCCACAGTTTTAATGGTCAACTGATTTTTTGTGGTTATTTGTTGACAGTTCTGAGTACAGTTGCAACATTCACTGACTCTTCAAGGTTTACTGAAACTAATAGGTTTGTTTTAGGGAAAGGAAAGAGAGAAGAAATGTTGTACTGCTGCACAGTGGTTGAAGGTCAGTAGATAAAGAGATGAAAGTTGGCAGATCTAACGAATTTGTTAATTAATGCTAAAAATTGTATTCAAAGGGAGTAAAACTCTTCATACTGGTCAAAATCAAATAAAAAGGAATGTAGAAAAGGGACATGGGAAATTTGTTCCTGAATACTGAAAGTTCATTTAGACTTTATTTAAGTCAAAGCATTTATTCAAATAATTTATAACTAAGCTTTACGATTTGTAAGACTTAGGAACTGAATATTTTTTTTTCATAAACAAATTAAATTTATAAAAATTAAGCGATTTAAGGTATCAAAGGAACTCTGTAAGTTCATGTTCCCAAATAAAAATCTTCTATAGAAAAACTATCTTTTCGTAGAGAAAGTTTTCTATGAATAAATTCCTTGTGGTTTCAGATATTCAAACAAAGTTACTATTATAAATATACTAATTAGTTGCTCAACAATGGTTAAAAATAGGTTAAACTTGTTTTCTTTTTCCCATAAAAATCAACTTAATATCTCTCTCATATTTATCTGCAGTATTTTAATCAATTTGATTAGATTTCTTGACTAATTTATTACCAGAAAGGCATTTTTTTTACCACTGTGCTGCTGCAAGTTAGTTGACGGATTACCGCGCAACTGAGACTAATTTAGAACACGCATCTGAACATCTTCAGGAATTTAGGACAAAAGTTAATATTCAGCATTTCTTGAGAATTAAAGATTTTACGAGCAAAAACAAAATAACAAAAGTGCACTCGACCAAGGACATGGGGTAGTAGTATCCCTGTATCCTTTGGGGGCTTACGGATTCTGCTGATTAAATATTTACCTCCATTTACACAGTGGAAACGCGGCCATTATAAGCATTTCCGGCAACGGGGGAAAACTATCAAAGCCGCAGTCGCTGCACGTAGGCGGACAAGGCAGCCAAAGGTAAAGGATAAGATAGAGATGGAAGGAGCGGTGTAAGGATATTCGATGGCAAGTCGCAACATCAGCCCAAAATTCCCACCTCGCTGGCTCAGCAATAGTTTCCTCCTTTCCTCTGTGGGCGGTTTTGGGGTACAGGTAAATACAGGAATATCAGGGGCTTTTAGCCACGTTAGCTGGACTGTAAAAGAGCTAGAATTGGCAACAGCTGCAGCCAACAACAGAGAGATAGAGACAGAAAGAGAGGGAGGGAGAGAGAGGCAGCCAGTTTTAACTGTTGACTGTTTTTGTTGGCCAAAAGTTAGAGTTCATGTCTGCTGTGAAACAATTAACATTTCGTTTGTAGCCGTAATTAGCAGCAATGCGAGTGGCCCTTTGCCCCTCGACAATAATATGCAGACCTCTGCTCAGCTGGTACTGTGTAACTGTTGTTTTTTTTATACCCTGTAGCAATTAAGTTAGTAAGGGTAGCATTCAGTTGGATTACTTTAATTTTACTTTAAAATTACTTTAAAAAGGAGCGAAATTTAGCAGGTTTTCTATTCAGATTTGCTCCTAAAAATAGACTAAATTTCTCCGCCTCTAAAGCCTTTATAAGCACAAGGAGTTTTGTAATTTCCCGAGTTTTTAATATTCTTTTAAATCAATTAAATCATCTAACTTGAAGAATTGAATTTCCTTTTGGTTTTAATACCCTATACATTATATATGTACATTTGCTGTCAAGGCAACTCTTTAGTCAAGCATTCCCCACTGAATCTTTCAGCTAGCAGAATGATTTAATTAGAAATCTCTTAATTAATGCCACTCCCAGGTCAACAAGGTTATCTATGTCTGTGTGTGCAGCAAATTTAATTTATACACTTGAAAAAAAAATACCCTGTAATTTAGAAACTAAACCTAAATACAGGTTTTAATTCAGCGTGTTTTCTACTTTTCAGCAAATAAAAAGAATTACATTTGCTTTATTTTCTGGGTATTTTTCCCCTAAGTGTTGTTATCATAGAAATGTGGAAGGGACTTTGCCAGGATATCAAATTTGAATAGGATTTGAAAAGGACTCAATATGCTTGAACAGTGCAGCAGGATAAGTGCAACTTTTAATGAAGCGCAGAAATGTCAAATAAAACCACAAAATTGCAGAAGAGCAGGTGCTAAGCTGGTGGAACGCATACCTGACTGGGGTCCTTTGGAGGCAAGTCCTGTGCGGGAGGCTCCGCACTGCGTTTCTTGCGTAAATGCAGTGGAGTAACTGGCTTTAGCAGTTCCACAGGCATCGGGGGCGGTGTAGGTATGTTAATATCTGGCATGGTGGATACACGACGCCGCTGGGTGGTGCCCACAATGGTGCCAACTGTTGGTGGTTCGTTGGCCATGGTACTTTTTGATCTGTTCAGATAATTGAGTGACACATTGCTGCAGCTCTTTGCGGGCGCCCTTGGCGCTTGACTTGATTCTATAGCTCGCTGAATATATTCAGATCCTTGTTGGTCCTTTCCCAGTATTGCGCCATTGGTTAACTTGTTGCTGTTGCTGTTGTTGTTGTTAGCATCGTTGTAGCTGTGGCAGGATAAAGTGTCATCGGGATTCGGTTCCTGTGTATGACCAATGAAAAATTTAACATTCGCCTCTGTGGTTGGTGTGGGCGTGGCTGTGCCTGCAACGCCTTGAAAAGGAAAAGGCGTGTGTCCAGCCTCATTGACCAGGCTCTCATCAGTTATGCCATTCACATTCACTCTGAGCTTTGACTTGCCAGCCACATCAACAACAGCCTGCTCCGTTCCCGTTCCCATTCCCATTCCCGTTCTCGTTTCCGCTTCCGCTTCCTCCGCTGCTTCATCCGGCTGCCCACGTTGAGCATCATCATCTATATTGGGCGCCTCTGTGGGCAATGCCGTGGGGCGTCGTTCCTTGACGGGCTTTAATTTTGAATTGCTACGTGTGACATTAATTGCACTGCCATTGACTACGGCCGTATTCTTCTCTGCCTCTGTCTTCTCGGCCTGAAGCCGATTCTTGTGGGAACGGAACTTCTTTGGCTGTGACTCCTGTGGCGGACTTGCCACATTTTCGGCAACTGCCTGAAGAGCGCTGGAGCTTGTGGACTGTGGTTTCAGGCGTTGCAATTGGGCCTAAGCATGCCCAGAAATGGACGTGTCGAAGAAGGGGCACACCCCAAACATTTACAAAGACAAACAAAAAGTGCGAGCGGTGCAAGTGGGTCCGTTTTGTGTGGTTGTTGTTGTTGTTTTTGTTGTTGTGTACATATTTACAAGTGTTGTTGTTGTCGTTGTTGTGGTTGTTATCGTTGTTGTTGTTGTTGTTGTTGGTGTTGGTGTTTGCATCATTTCGTTTGAAAGTATAAGAAACATGTGTGCAAATATTAATTGAGTTTGGCAAAGACAAGCAAGAAACGCTTGGATAGCTATTGACAGCAGGGAGTAAGGAGTAGGGAGTAGAGTAAGGTGCTTTCATAGTGCTCTTGCAACAGGTGTATCTAATACAAGGTATACAGACAAGCACATACAAACACACACACACACACATATATATAGATATGCATGTATAAACACTCACCTCACTGGGGCTGGGCGTAATGATGGGCGTGTAAAGTGGTTTCTCCTCGCGTCGTATGTACAAACCAATTTGCTGCAAATGAACAAAGATATTTATTAAACTTGGCTGAAATTAAAGTCGGAAAACATAAAAGGAAAATGGAGCACATGAAAAGGCTGAGAAAGTCAACAGATCACAGGTTAGGTTATACCTGAGGCAGGAAGAAGACTCTGCAATAAATGAAAACCCAAGGGACATTCTTCTTATAAGCAAATATTTAAAGAATATAAGTTATATTGGAAAAATCCTTGGACTTTGCCCTGGTTTTTATATAAATATATATTATAAATATATTGGCTTCATTTCAAATTCTGTTCAGAAATATTTTGTTTAGGTTTTCACTTCTGAAATAAATTATAAAAAATATAAATAAATGGGGCATATTGAACCGTATTCTATCTGACCAATTCATTAAAAATGTATTCAAACACAGTTAAAATATATAAAAGAAAATTTTGAAATGATTTGGAGAGGTATTTTCTGTTTTTTAAAACCTGTAGAAATATTTCGGTTATTTTTGAACCCATTTTTATGGCTGATTTAATAGTCCAATTTACCATAGCAAATTTTCCACTTGTTGTAAAATTGATAATTCGTCGAAGTTGTTTTAATGAGTCAATTCACCCATAACAAATTTTCCACTTATTATAAAATTTATAATTCCTCGTAGCGATAAATAAGTATTTTATTTGACTTTGAATTTTAGGAAAAATGTACCAATAAAAGCGTTTCAAATGATGGAAAGGCTATCTTCGGCGCGCCGAAGATTACATACCCTTTCAGATTCGAAAATATTTTAAATAGTTTTAAGAAATCTAAATAAAGTGAGAATGAAAATTTATATATTTTAGTTTTGTAAGTGATTTTATTAGAACTTACATTAACTCAAATAAAATAGTTAATACAATCAGTAAGCTTAAAATAGCAAATTCTCTTTTCCCGGGTCGCATAATACTTCTTTATATTCGCATACATATTTATACTCGTATGCCAGCTGATCCTAAACCTTCTGTTGTATTAACTAATTATATATATATGTACATATGTATATAAAAATAATGTCTTAACGACAACGGGTGGGATGGAGACGGCAAACTCCCTTATGTGAGTTAGACAAGGAGAGGAATAATTTTTGTTTTGATATTTCTGTATCTGCCTCTACGTCTGACTAATTGATCTGAGTATGCTTCTTCTCACTCGCACCTAATGACTTTTTGAAGCACATCAAATTGCTGAGAATTATGTTTGCTTAGTATCCAACTTGCCAGAAATGTACAATTTGAGAACATGCGAACAGAACTCATAGCAAGCTTTTGCTCTTCTTCTTAACTCAATAGGTGGGAGGGAGATCATTCGAAGCTAATATCGCAGCTTAGTTAGTTAGACAAAGAGGTGCATATAGGGACAAATAACGGAAGTGGCAAGGATTGCAAATTTTGAATGATGCGGAATGAGCAAAATAAAATGCTTAAAGTCAACGGGTGGGAGGGAGAGAGTAAGCTCATTTAGATGAGACAGACAAGGAGAGAAATAATTTTTGTTTTGATATTTCTGCACTAGCTTATCTAGTTTGTATATCCATCTCTCAGTCGGACTAATTGATCTGAGTATGCTTCTTCTCTCTCGCACCTAATGACTTTTTGAAGCAGATCAAATTGCTGAGAATTATGCTTGCCTGGTACCCAATTTGCCAGAAATGTACAATGTAAATGCCAGCACAAATTTAATTTCGAAGCTGATGAACGAAAATGATAAATAGGAGAACAGAATTCTTCACAAGTTGATACCCTGTTTCAATAGTCAATAATATGTGGGAGGGAGATCAAACATTCGAAATAAATATATATTTATATTTTATGGAGTCGGAGATGCCAAGAGTAAAGTAAACCTATTCAATATTCGCTCCACTGCTAATTTTTAGCATAAGCACTCCCCAGCTCTGTTAAGTCGACTCATGTTGAAAGCAACAACGTTCTGTTAAACTTTGGGGGCCATTCTTACTTTGCTCTGTTAAGTAGACTCATGTTAAAAGCAATAACAGGAACAGCAACATTCTGTTTACCTACTGCTGGCTTTATTACTTTAGAGATTATTTTTCCCAGAGCAACAGAAACTTTTGTGAATAAATGTTTAAACATTCATCTTACGAACAGAAAAATACGCATAAAAAATAGTTTCTTTGAGAAATTTGAGAGCAGAGTGGGTGAAATTGATGCGCGACATTTTATTTAACCTGATACACTATTGAACCGTCAACAGGTCTCTCTAACAACAACAACAACAACAGAATAAAGGGGAATATAAAATACAACAAAAAATTTATGACAGCAAAAAGAACAACAATTGCGATTGCTGCTCAACAATTGCAAAAAAAAAAACACAATAAAAAGAATAAAATAAGAATGTAAAAAATCCCAAACAATCTGTGAAAGTAAGCAAATAATGCCGGTTGGGCTGTGGGCAAAGCCTGATGGGTTGGGCGGTTGGGCGGTTTAGTTGGTTTCTGTATTGGGCGGCTGTCTGTCCGCCTGTCTGTCCCTTAGCTTTGAAATCAATCTGCTGCTGACACTGCTGATAAATGCGAAGAGCCATGCAGTTTAATGTTGCCATCGCTGTTCTGCTACAGTTGCCAGTTTATCCCCCCATTGAGCCTCAATAAACAACACAAAAAATAACAAAAAATGGCTATTGTAGCGAGTTTGTATCTTATAAATATGTTTGTTGCGACTTTGTATCTTATAAATATGTTTCTATATCGCCGCATTTGTAAAGTGGCAAAAGATTTTTCATACTTTTCAGCTTTGCTTTTCATATTGTCGTTTCGCTTGTATCAGATATATATATTTTTCTTTCCTGCACTGTGCGGGCTTTTCCACACTCATTTTTGATTTTTTGACAGCTGCGGGATTTTCATTATTTAACGGGTTTCATCATATATTGATGGCTTTTATACAGTTTAAGCTTGCAGCTCCAAACAAAGCGCAAAAAAAGCTATAAATTTGTCAGACTTATCTTTTAATTTTCAGTTCATTATAATATTCCATTGAATGAAAATTATCAGAGCATGCCTTGTGTGACTCATTGAGCTTTAAACGCGTATCAAAGTCCCGTATAAATATATATATATTGACTTTTTTTTTAGCCATATCTTGATATCTAGCCCCCAACTTGGCCCACAGCTTTATCTGCAGCGGTTTCTTTATTTACTTGCTTTTATTTACACGCACGTTCTACAAAATAAATAATAAATGTGGCTCAGATACTCATAGATATCTTGGAACACACTTCTGGGACTGCCTTACTGCCGGACTGAAACGATAAAATAGTCGATTTATTTGGCTAAAACTTGTTTTTTATTTCAAAGTTAACAAGTAATCTTTAATTAAATCAAATGAAAATCTCGTAGACTAGATTTCTCATATAAAATAATAATTTTGTGTAGAGTATTTGCAATTCGTTGCATTGCTGCTTATTTAAGTTGGCTTTTTCGCAATATTTCAGTATGTTTATTTGCTTATTTTCGCAAAAGCAGCAGCTAAAGATAGAAAGTAGCAAGAAAATATAAAAAAAGGTATGTTTGCTTAATAACTTGGCAACAGAAAACGCCATAAAAATATAAAAACAAATTGAATATTTGTTTTAACAATATCTAATATATTTAATCGAAAAGTGAAGACGAAGAATTTTAAATTTCATCAAGAGCAATACAGCTGCTTCTATTATTTTTTAAAATAAAAATTCAAATTGAATTTTGGCAACATTTTTATTAGGCCGCCTTCTTCTTTTTTGGATATATTTAAAAGTAAACTTTTTTAGTCAACTTTTGCAGAAAGTTCGCAGGTCTAACAAGCTCTTCAATTGGTAGCAGAGAAACTTTAGTTTTGGCCGCAAAGTTGTTGAATTACAAGCTTCTCTTTGGGTATTTTTTCTATAAATAGGCCAATACGGCCTCGACCTTGTGTGTAAATATCTGCGATTAGAGACTTATTCATTGCCAGCTTAGACTTGACTTTGAAAGCTTTTTTAAAATCCTACCTCATCAGCCTACCCAATAGTCAGAGCGTCTTATCGCTCAATTGACTGACAGACAGACAGCCAGGCGTGCAAGCAATAAAATATTCAAACCTTTTTTTTAGATTTTTGGTAGGGAATCTTGGGGTATTAGAGGGGAAAATTGGCGCATTTGTCGTATAGCGGCAGTGGCAATAAGCCGCGTAAATAAACACATGTCAATATGCAGGTCGCGTGGTTGTCTCTGCTTTGATATGCTAATCAGCCTTAAACGAAAGACATTTTCGACAGGTTTTCCGTTTTCCCACGGAAACCGCCAAAGACGTTCTTGATAGTGGCCTCTGAGGTTCCGATTATACCAGTATTTCCCCAATATCTTAATCGTTGCCTACCAACATACGAATGCTAACCAAACTCTCAGCACAAAAACATAAAAAAAATAAAGATATACCGGATTAGTGTTCTTATACCCTGACAGAGGATATTACACTTTTCTTGAGAAGAATGTCATGGATTGAGAAAGGTGAATTCGATAGGTGTATTCTTTGAGGTTCACATAGCTTATGTATTTATATCTATTATGAGAGACAATTTGGAATTTCTCTTTACTTATTTTTGCAGATAACTCTTTAAATATCAGCAAATACAAATTTCAGAATAAATATAATATAAATCCTAACAAAAAGAAGAGCTCTATTATTTGGTTATCAGAGAAAGACTTGATCGAAACGGAATAAGTTCTTCTCTGATATATAGGTACATAACACCTATCAGTTATAAAATTTTTAATGCTATAAGCTACAAATAAAAAAGCAAAATTATTGCAGAGTTTTTGGCGGGTTTCCAGCCAAACTCATATCCGATTTTGATTCAAGAATAACCGATACGAGCTGCAAAACTTATAGGTTTCGGTTCGAGCCTTGGCTCATGGAATATATGTTCCACTTCTCATCTAGAATGATACTTAGGTCCCAAAGAAAGTTAAATAGAGTATGACTAAAAAATTGAATTCATTTATTTTATTGAATAGAACCGAAAAAATTGATTAGGCTCAGGTATACGTTGAGCTTTTTTTATAGTTGCTTCGACTTTATTTAAAGAAATAATTGGGCATTCGGGTTCGAGCCAGTTCAGTTTAAAACAGGCTTAAAGGTTTGGTTCATAGTGTTTGATTACATGTTGATTACATATAAAGCGTGTCATCGTCAAGGCAATCGACAAGGGTATTTAAATATTCGACGTGCCGAATATATTCGCCGAGTATATATCAGATCAGAGCAGTGAGACAACAACGACTCTTCACATGTCAAAAGCATTGCATTTATTTCTCCCTGGGGCGTTGTTTGTCTCACGATTCAGACTTTGAACTCCAACAACACCGACTCCAACTCCAACTCCAACTCCATCCACAGTCATTTTGTATGGCAATCATGCGAATCTTCGACACGTTGTCATACTGACAGCCTGGCAGCTCACTGGCATCCTCCACTCATACTTATCTGGCATGGAGGCCATAGACAGTGCGTTAGATAGCTGCGCATCTACGAATTCTGCATATTTATATGTCAAACGTGTTCTATATTCGTATAATTTTTGCTTCGATTTATGCATGAGATTCATCCGGAACGCATTTATTCATATGCAAGCTCGTCATATGGATTTTTGCATACGGAATTCCTTATTGATAAAGTGCTGAGATTGCTAAGATAAAATATAAATATATTTATATGCACTCTGGTAATTTGGTGTAACCAATTTCGTACAGAAGGGAATTGAAAATGCTTGCCAATCAAATTTTGTATACCCTGTAAGTCATTGTGTGCAGGGAACGGCATAGACGATTTGCTCAAGATGAAAGTGCCAAAAGGATATGTTATAAAAGTATTCAAACAAATGTCAGAGTCATCCTTTTTGGGTTGTATGAAAAATATATCTCGTTATGAGACTCTAACGAGCTTTTGGCCAGGTTTGTAAGCCAAAAACCCTGCTGAATCTATATGACTTCTATTATATGTGCTCTTAAATTTGATTCGTAGATATCTTTCAGTCGATCATTGCTAACAACTGTTAGGTTAACTTGTTTGCCATCAAAATAATAAGAACTTCAAATAAAAATGCTGCTTTTCTATTGACACTTTGCTCAGGAATTGTTCTCCCGAGAACATATGGCGATATATATAGAAACCATAAGACCTATTATCAAAGCCAAAACTACATAAGCAGTGCCACATATGATTATGATAGATATGAAACCCGCGCGTCAGCAATTGATAATAATTTCAACAAACTATTCGGTTTTAAATGCTTTATAGATAACAGAATATTATGTATATATAATAATTATAATAGCCTAGTTGCGATGATTTGTTTATGCACATAATTCTGGTATACTTTAAAAGGCATTAAAACTCTGTTTGCTATCTGCTAATGAAATAATAACTCAAAACAGCTGAAGTGCTTTTATGCAAGACTCTTTGATCAGACCGGTTAAAGCCAGAAAGTAAAAATTTAATACAGAAAGTACAAATAATTTAAGCCAACACTTGAACCAGGCCAGCTGTTCAAAGAAGAAAGCCCAATAGAGCTCCCAACAGCGTTCAGCTTAAAGAATATTGAAGTTCTTTATAAAGCACTTGTATCTCTTTTTACGAACCGATACCCATGAGTTATGTTAAAGTGTTTTACAGTGCACTTAACATAACAGCTCCTGTTAGTAAAGGAACTCTACATAACATCCCAGACTTATGTTAATATTCTACAATAGTAAATGGTTTACTTGGTTAGAGTAAGTACACTTCGGTGAAAGCACGATACTCTATTCTTTTTTAAACAGGTGTATATATATATATATGTGTTTTGTTTTTGTTTTTATGATAAGAAATTTGAGAAGTGCGCGTCATAGGCGCACAGCCATGCTGATAACTCAGACAGCTTTTCGCCACACGTGTTTTTTTTTTGTGTTTTTTCGCAGTTTTAGTATTTGACTTGTCGCGCTTAGTTATAGCATTATATTATATTATTATTGCGTGCACCCCTCGTCTAACTTAATTAAACACTTAATCAAGTTATCAGTGTTGCTTATCGGCGCAACAACAATGTGTACACAGATAGGGTCACACTGTGTGCCCAAACTGGGGATGGTCGCGTGACGTGAATGCTCCAAAGAAGACCGGAGATGCCGTGAATCGAGTGAATAACTCACAAAATTTAGTAAGGAAGAAAGACGGAATTTGATCTAATTTTTATCGGCATTAGAATTAGCTAATAAAAGTTATTGGGACAGAATGATCTTCTTTAGAAAGAAATGTTATTAATTCTTAAAGCTTCAACCGGAATCTTAAGTTAATTTCTAAAATAAATGGAATTTCATTTGTTTGAGTGAAGTTTTAGAAATGCAGGAAGACAATTTTCAGGCTCAAAAATATAGGGAACAGTAGACAGACAGTTGGTAATTAAGCGTGGGTCATTCACGCGCCCATCTCAATAACTCAAAACTCACCACGGGGCTATCTTGTGTGTTGAGTATCGTGTCGGTATTCTCATCTTGGGCAGGTGTAAATTTGTTTTTACTTCGATGATGGAAGAGGCGCGGAAAGCAGGCCATGTTGAAAAGCTGAAACTGCTACTAACGTTGGACGCCAGAGGTCAACACGCACACACACAAACACACGTTGGGCGCCAAGAATTGTTTACTGCTGTTTGGCTGCTGATTGCTGCGGTTAGTTAGTGTCAGCTACTATTTTAGCATATTTATCGCACATATTTTATTATTGTTACTTTTATTATTATTGTTATGGTTAGTCGTCGTATTGTTGTTGCCTGCCTGCAAATAGGAGGAGCAGACGGGTGTGGGTGGGTTAAGAGGGGCGTTAACGCGCATTTGATTACTGTTGCCAGATACTCTGATTTATGGCCGCAAATTTAATTGGCGCTGTAAATTTGTTGCTTTCGCCTGCAATTGCAATTGTTGTAACAAAACGAATTGTCGCTTATTTTTAGAATAATACAAAGCCCCGCTGTGAGTAGCTTTAAATTCGAGTATCTATGAATATGAGTATGAGTATTCGATTAACTCGATTGAGTGCTTCAACTTTGGGTGTTATCTGGAGCGCCAGCGCCTTGGCCATTTATCGCCTATTTATTCGCCTACTCATATAGATATACAATTTCTTTTTAAATTGATTAGATTTATGGCGGCTCATTTGATTTGTTCCAGTTTTACTATCAAAACATTTAAAATATTATTGATTCTTTAATTTCATATAGTTTATTACAAATTTCTATATATTTTTTTTTGCATTTTGTTGTGAAATTAATATCTTTATTATTGAGAATTTATTTTATTTCCTTCAGAATATTAAAAAAAAAATGTCGAAGGGAATATACAAGTGTTTATATTATACCTTAATTTAAAAGAAACTTTTTTGAATATATATTTTTATATATCATAAGTTTCTTTCGTGCATTTATTAAAATTTATTATTTAATTTAATTGCTATTTCTATATAGAATTTTTTATTTTATAGCTCATTTTCACAGCCTAAAATTGAATACAAAAGTGCTCAAAAATTGATATTATTTTATTACAAAATTTTAATTATATTTTAGCAGTGAATGTATATTCAAATACATGAATGAATTTATATTCAGATACATTTTTCTTTTATTATTAATTAATTTGTTGATGTTTCTGAATTAAATGCAGTGCAGAATGTAGACTTTACTTTGAATGAACTCAAGTCTTAATTTTGATAAAGAATGATTCGCAGATTCAAATGAATCAACAATGTGTCATTGTATTATACATATAATATATTTTAATACCATTCATGGATTATCAGTGATTTTAAATATATATAAATTAAACTGCAAATATTTAAAATAGATAAGAAATATTTAGACAGGCATATTTGGAACTATTCTTTTGTTTTTTAGCTCTTCAATGGGCACTTCAAAGCTGTCAACTTTCTAATGGTTTGTTTCCTTGGCCACAAACGCTTATCAGCCAACTGTAGTCGGCTGGGGGAAAGGAGAAATTTGCTTTTAATCAGATAGATAGATAGAAAATGAGAGGAGTATTCGGGCTTATAGCACAAAAGTTGTAAAGTTCACAAATTTCACGCATCGGCAAATGGATGGGGCTAATTAGCCAGAGCCCGGAGCTTATGGCCCGCTATGATATTGTGATGAGTCACAATGGTAGTTGGCCTTTTTTCAGTTGTTGTTGTTTATTCGTATATCTTTATCATTCATCTGCTATCGTTTGAAATGCTTAATTGTTTTCTATTTAAACGAAAATTTCATTGTTTGGCCAACAGCTTAAGGGTAGCGGCAGCAGCAGCAGCAGCAGCGGCAACAGCAGAAATGCCGGCTCGGCCTTTTGGCTAATACCCTATACTCGAAATTGTATATCTTATCAGCTCAGCAAAAGTTTGCTCAAATCCCAGGCAATACGGCCAAGTTTTCTTAGCTTATTTCAGCACAAATGGCCAAGTACTTCCATTATGCAGAGTATCAAGTATCGGGTATCTATGATATTGGTTTTATCAAGACATCTCTCTCCAGCAGATAACAATACTCGCGCAGGGGCACGAACATAACAATTCTATATTGCAAATCGAAAGCAACAACAAATATGGCCATTTTTTCCTCTGTTTTTTCTTCAATTTTTCTTGGCAACAATAACAAGTTCGACAAGCGATCCACAAGAGTCACGAGTCCGTCATTTATATTATTTTATTGACATTTCGTTTGCAGTTATCAGCGGAATGTTTTTCCTTCGTTTTTACTCTACTTTTTTTTTGTGCTGTTGCTGCTTTGCAGTTCTTTGTTGGTTTTTCATTTCTGGTTGTTTTTCACGTTTTCACCATTTTTCCCCGATGCATTTTCAACTCCGACTAATGCCAGGTGTAACGGCATTAATTTTCTTCTTTCGAGCAGTCAATACGAAAATATTGGCCAGAAGTGTTATAGTTAATTTAAGTAGCTTCTTGGCTAAATCGAATTTAAAATAAAACACTTGAGTTCTAGTTTAAAGTGCTCGTTAGAACAACAACAAAAAAAAAAACAAGAAGAAAAAGGGAAAAAGAATTGGGTTTATGTCTTCTGATTAGATATCCATATCAGGCGCTATGTGATTGATTTGCAGGCTGCTCTATTTGTTAAATAGAATACAACAAAACATTTGACAGCACAGATCAGAGTTCTAACTTAAACAGGCAAAAGAAAAATACGGGTAAAAAACGAATGGAGAACTGAAAAACAACAATTTCTTATCGAATTTGCTCTATAATTTCATGGACACCGATAACTGAGCACTCATATTCGTATTCGTATTCGTATGCGTATTCGTATTCGTATTCGTATTCGTTTCATAATTCTTGGATCACACTTGTCGAATTTATTTCATTCACTTTTCCACAAACCACTTGAAACGGTACACGCCAACGGCTCATGCAAACCGCGAACCACTGCCCAAAGGCCCTTCATTGAAACCAGATATTATTTGTTAGTCGTATTCTTATTCGTATTCGTATTCATATTCATATTCGTATTCATATTATGCAAACTTTCAATTTATTAGTGTATTCATTTTATGTAATTAGACACGTTACAATTTCCGCTTCATTTCTTGAAGAAATCACAATAAAAAATGCATACTTTAATACTTATATATATATATATGTGTGTATGTATGTAGATATATACATATATATTTATATAGACCGATCCGTAGCACTCAGAACCCGTACACCTGCCGCCGTGGAGGCTGATAACTCGACTAATTTACCGCGGCCAATTTAAATTGGCAATTTGCTCGACACCGTCGACGGCAGCGGCAACGGCAACGCCAACGCCAGCTGAGCAGCTGGCTCCGGGTCTGGGCCCTGGGAGCTCTTTATCGGTATCTGAGTTAAGGTTGAAGTGCCCTGCACCGCAACGCCCCACCCCACCCCGCCTTGCTCTGCTCTGCCCTGTCCGCCTAGCACTACGCTAATACTCATACGCCCCGCGATCCGTCTAGCCTCTTATCTTCGGGCAGGTGCGGGGTAACGCGTCATTGTTTTGAGGCAAATCGCTTTTTATTTTTACGTTTTTTTTGTTTGTTTTTTGTTTTGTATATAAATTGAGCGGGAAGTTTTGATTATTGATGACCAATCCAGTTCGAAATGAGTTGCAGTTAAAATATATTTGCTAGATCATTTTAAAGGGTATTATACAAAGTTTTGAAGGTATTATAAAGGGTATTGACATAACTCAATTTAAACATCGAATTTTTCATCTATCTGAATTTATATCGTCAATCCGATCATTCTGATACTCATATACATTGTGGAGTCGCAGAAACTTTCTTCAACTTACTACAAACCTATAATACCCTCTGCAAGGCTATAAACAAACCTTATAAATAAAATAAATCATATAAATTATATATCAAACATTTTTAAAACAAGTTTAAATTGCTTCTATCAGATTGTTCTATGTTCATTATATCGTATTCTACTCCAAAATATACCTCAAAGGCTTGAAATTAACTTTTGGACCTAGAAATAGAAATGTAGATTGTCCCTTAGCAAAGAAACTAGAATTTATTTATATTATTATTTTTAGCAACTATTACTTTTATTTATTTATTAATCACTTATTAAAATTTTAATTAGATTTAAATATAAATAAAATAAAAGCAACAGTTAGACGCACAGATCACTTATCGTTTGCTCTGCTTTATATGCGAGTTTAAAGATTAAAGCTTATTGACTCATTTATTTTGTTAACTTGGCGATAAGCAGTCTGTTTATTTGTGCAGTGATTAAATTCTTGAATTGTCAAAGCCTGCAATTTGCATGGAATATAAGCTGCAATAGAGACATATTAATAAAGCCTAAGGGTAGGCAAACCTTTGAAGGAAACTGGCATTTTCTATTGCATACTTCTTGGCTGAAAATGTATATGAAAATTGTAGGAGTTTTCAGTTGCATAGGGCTTAAATTTGTTAGCCTGCTAGACTTTATCTCACGCTTCCTATAGCTAATACTCTATCTTATTTTTGTCATTACGCCAGGCAATAACTTTATAAAACTCTCTGGAGATTTAATATATGGCTGAGCGAGTAAATTAACATTTTGCAGGCACGAAATTCGCACACACACAGACAAAAAATTATTCATTATGCTTAAAATGCGTAACTAAAGTAATTTGAAAGTAAAAATCGCGCACTCTCACGCACAATCCGGGTAGAATTGGGGGAAGAAATGGGAGTTGGGAACTGGGAGCTGGGAAGGGGCAAATGGCTGGGGGGAATGCCTATGTCTTTGCGTGCTCACATGTGCCTTGGTCTGTCAGGGTTGTCAGAGGGCTGCTCAAAACTTGCCTTTTTGGCGCCCAAAAATATGCACGTGTTACGACATTGTCATTTGATTAAACTTGTTAGACGCAGAGCAGCAGCAGCAGCAGCAGCAGCGACAAAAGTTTAGCCTCAACTTCCTGGAGTTACCTTTAAGGTTAAACGTGTCGTATGCGTAATGCCTCCTAGCCTCGCCTTGCCCGTCTTAGACAACTGAAATTTCAACACAAATTGCCAAAACAAAAGTAAAAAAAAAAAAACAGCTCTAGTTGATGACTTAGTTATATAGCTACACCCCACATCTTCCATACCTCCCTCTCCCGCTCTGTGGCCATACATAATCCTCTTAGGCTCCTCAGCTCTTTGAAAGTCTTTCAATAATTTATGGCTGAAATGCCCACAGAATTTTCAGTGTGACATTCAAGAGCCACAAGGTATTTGCAGCAGCTATTTTGGGTAATTTATAATTTGATTTGTTGTTCGCCCTCTTCTAATTATTGGAAATATTTGCGCTTTGCTCCTTAATTTATGCTACAATTATTTTCTGGAAATCTACAGCAATTTCCCAGCTATTTCATTTGCTTCAAGTCACATTAACCATGCGGTAATTATCTTTCCTGTTTGCTCCAATTCAGTTTCCTATAGCTGAATCCCCCTTCTCTACGGCATATCCCCTCAGGCTTACTTCACGTATGCAGCTCTTAATTGAGTCGAAGCAGAGTTTGAATTAAATAATTTCTGAATATTTAAGGCGAATAATCTGAATCTTCGTGGATGAAAACTGGAGCTTCTTTCCTTCTGTTTTTAGTGAATTTCGAGTAAACAAATATTCTGAATATCAAACTTCTGTATGATAGAATTTCATAGAATATCTATATGCAGCTTAAGGGTCTGAAAGAGATCCTTTAATGCATTACAAATTTCGTGAGAGCCTAGTTTATAGGTACCCTGACAGAAGGACAGTTTGTTCGACAGAGGGAAATGGTTCTATTCACTCGTCCCATTCTCCTTATCAATAATATTTTTAATGCTAAAACAATTGTTTAGCAATTCAAACATTAAAGAATAATTGAAATTAGAATCATTATTTTTAATGCAATGCACTCTAAACTCGAAATCGACATAACATTTTTAATTGCGGCTGTAAAACTGGCTTCTGTTAGAGAGTCGCATAATAATCATAAAATTTTCATATAACCAATTTTAATTTAGCTTGAAGCTGGCTATTTTTAATTTGATTTTAGTTTAAAAAGAATCTGACTAAAATACAGCAAATTTTTAAAGTATTTTTACCATTTTTAATTGAATTAATGTTTTATTTAAAGTTTAGAATCGAAATCTAATGATATTTGAGCCTGAATATTCGCTGAAACGTCTGCTAGTTATGAGATTTTCTGTCTACTTTTTCCGCTTTGGGCCTCATCCGCACAGCAGGAGACAGCACTTCCAGGGGACTAGTGCAAATCGGCTTCTAAAGCCCCACAAAAACTACCAAAGTCAACCAGTTGAAGAGCTTTGGCAATTTGGCAGCCAACGGCGAGAATGTCGACAAACGTGTGACGAGGGCGTGGGCGTGGCAGGAGGACTCAGGCAGGATTGACTTGAGTATACTGACTGTTACGGCTATTTCGAAATGAACAAAAAACAATAGAAAAAACAGAATGGAATGCCGAAAATTTAATACACTCGCTTAGAAAGCAGGGCTATGAGTAGCAATACTTAGGGCAGGCAGTAAACTGATTTTAATTAAACTTGGCCAAAACTCTATGTAGTATAATAGAATTGTACTGGCTTTAAATTTGGCTAAATCGATTTTGGAACGATTTGTCATTTATATATATAAAAGATATTTAATCCATTGATAGGTCTAAACCAAAGCAAATAAAAATAATTGTGAATTCATGGTTTTAGTTCCTTTTTTCCTATAGTTCCTCGTGGTCCAACCTTTGCTTCTAGATCAAAATTCCTTTGACATTTGGCTGACTTCTCATCCAGTTTTATCTAATTTCTTTTAATTTTAAGGTTGTATTTTTCGATATTTTCTTGAAGATAAATTCCAAGAGAAACCCACTTTGGAAGACTCTCAAAACTAGTCTCTATATAAAATTGTAAAAGTCTTAAATTCAATGCTGCTCCAAAAAGTGGGCTATATATTTTTCTGAGGAATTTATTATCACCGCAGGACAAAAAACGAAACATATATCAGAAGAATGAAAAGAAAATTTGAAGTTTATGAGTGTTACAAATTCCGTGACACAATTAAAATACCCTGTATAAAAGGCAGACGAGTCCGACAAAATATGGGAAAACAATTTTGGGTACGTTGACAAAAGAAAAGCGCTCTCTACTCGACTCGGCATTTTGTGGGCCTTTGTTTTATGAGCAAATACGCTTCACGTTGGCCATGATTGATGCGTGGCGTTGGGCACAATTTTTAGTGGATTTTCAAATTGCTTTTTCACGCTGACAGTTTACGATTTTAGGGGCGGGATGGAGGGAGAGTTTAGGGAGTTTCAGGACTAGTGGAATTGGATAAAACGACAACGGCAGTTATTCAAATGCATACGACAGCTGTCAAAATGGTTTTTCACTAAAAATTTTTCTACTTTCTCTCTCTCTGTTGCAGTAGGCCCGAAGTCAATGAGTGGCTCTGACTGTTCAACAACAACAACAATAAGCCAGTGTGTTGCATGCAACGTTCTGTGGGCCAAATGATAGAAGAAGAGGCAGAAGAGGAGACGACAGCTGGAGGAGACGCATTTAAATTACACTAAGCAACAGGGAAAATACAAAAGAAAAGCCAAGTCAATGTTGCTGCTGACAATTGTCAGTTTAGCAACAATATTTCTGTTGCTGCTGCCTCCGGTGGCAACATTGTTGCAACCAGAAGAACAAGAAGAAGCAGAACATGAGCGGTTCAAGCGACAGTCGGATCAAAAATTCTCACTGCCTGCGGTGCCGCTGCCGCCGCCGCCGCCTTTTCCAGCGTCAAAGCACAATTTTGCATTGAATGCCTTTGCTGTGGCGGAACATGCAGCAGGTGTCAGTAGTTCCGGTTCGAGTACCGGTTCAAGTACCGGTTCCGGAACCGTTTCCAATTCGGGTAGCTTTTCGCCTGGCTGCGGCGGCACACTCAATTCACGTTATGGCCTAATTCAAACACCAAATTTTCCGCATCGCTTTGCCACGCCCATCGAGTGCATTTGGATTATCGACGCCTCCGAATTACCAGCCACTGCCCAAGGAAATATCTCCATTGTGATTTATTTAACCCAGCTCTATGTGCTCGGCGGGCTCAAGTTCACCGAATATATGTATTATTCGGATGACTTTAAGGTGCCCGCCCATCGCGTCTTCACCTTGACTGAGGACGATGTCACCCAGGTCACCTGGCTGCAGTTCAATAGTCAATATCTGGAAATACGCTTCACTATGGCCACACTGGACGGCACTCATCTGCGTGCACTGGATCGCCTCCTGGATGTCTATGGCTTCAATATCACCTACGAGGTGCAGCAAGAGCTGAAGGCGACGCAGTGCAACACGCTCCAGTGTCGCTTCCTGGGCGATTGCTATGCCAGTGCCGATTATAGGTAAGTCCAATTTAAATATAATAATAATAGTTATTTAATTAGAATTTATAACTCGGAATAAAACTATTAATTTTCTTATAAAGAATAACTGAAAGAACCTTGAAGGTTCCACGCATCTCTATTAAAATTGCTGAGATTCACCCAAAATAAAGGAAGTATTTGAGAATTAAAGATCAGCCACAATAAAATAGTTTATCAATTTTCGCCCCTTTTTATGGCTTTTACCTTTTATCTGTTCATTCGTTCTTTAGATAGACCATTCCAAATCCGCGAATAACCTCAAAATATTTCATCAATCAATCAAGCTAGTGTTCAGGACCTAACCCAATCCCAACCCAAGCCCAATCCCCAATCCCATTCCCAAGAATGCCTGAATTGTGTGCTTTTCTCTACAAAATTCAGATGCATGTCAAACTCAATTGCAAAGGTTATTCATAAGACCACACCTGAATAAGGCATGGACGGTGGACGGATGGAGCAGGTGAGAAGGGATTCAGAGGGAAGAGGGAAATGCATTGCTGTTGCCTTTCAATTGACTTTTGGCGTATGCAAACTTTTTGCAAACCTTTTTTTTTTTTTGTTGCTTTTAGCCTGGTGAAAATGTGTCGGCAATGCCTTTCATTGTTTGGGGTTTTTTTTGGGGGGAGCTGAGGAGGAGAGGTTTGTTCTCTGGGGAGCAGAACGAAATGGAAGTTATTCGGCAACAGCAGCAGCAGCAGCAGCAGCAGCCAGAGCCAGCACCAGCCACTGGAACATTGTAAAATGTATGGCTCCCACTTGGTTTAGGCTGAAATACCCCAAACAGTTGTATCCTTGTACCGTTTTGCCAGTCACTGAAAAAGAACCGCTCCAAAGGCAAGTTAAGATTGATATGCAAACATTTAACGGTTTGCCTGGTTAGCTATGGCCACTGATTTTTTGCTCCAGCCTGTTCTCGGCTGCGATTGGCATTTGCCATTGGCCCAGTTTATATGAATATGCATTGACCGGAACTAAAAGGAAGGCAAATAAAAGTGCCCGACCAGCGGATACCCTACAGGCAGATCTAAGCCAGCTTAACGTAGAGTCTTGTTCTTAGAGAAAATAGATTCTTGGATAATTTAGAATATTTCTGAGAGTGTGGTTTGCTTTTAAACAAAATAAAATACCCTTGATCTCATTTATTTCATGGAGCATATTCGGTATCTCAGCTTTATCTCTCCTCATTCTTTTTATCAGAAATATTTATATACTCTATGGTTTTTGACAGCATTCCTTATAAACTTATATAAACTTCCCATACTCTTCTTAGACATTTCGCATGAATGCAGAGTATGAAAAAAATAAAGGAATCTCAATTTTGAAATCTCGCAGCAAGGTGCAGGGGAGGCTGGGGGGGTGCCACCGCCCGGCAGCGGGTCAAAAGGTCGTGAGGCATAAAAGTTTTGGCATGTTTAAATATGCGTAGCACCCGGACGCAGGTGCAACTGCTGCTGCCACGCCACGCCACCTTTGGGCCATTGCCCTCTTCAGACTGCCACGTACCAAATTCCCAGCCATGACTTATAGATGGCGGCACATGCGAGCGGCAATAGTGCTAAAAGCAATATCATTTCTTCTTTGCCATTGGCCAACATTTATGAAGGCTAAACCATACGCTGTGTGGTGAAGGACGAAGCCAATGGGGGGACTGTGACTGCCTGGCTGGGAAACGCTAATGTTCTGAGAACTGTGCCGAGCCTTGTCATAAAACTAATAAAACCTTTATCAAAATATATGTAGACATTTTAAATAATACTAAAGAAAGTCTGGGCAAACAAAGGATAAATTTAGCTGCCAGACAAAGAGTTGCTCGTCTGCAGGTTGTCCAATTAAAATCCTAATTTTGTTGAGTCTCATGTTGGCTTGAAGGAAAGTTCGAAAGTTAGTGGAGAAATTTATCCTAAATTTGTAAAATCTTATTCTTCCTCGTTTAATATAGTGTCTATTGATCCAACTCTGAGACTTTTTCAGCGTTATTAAATATGTGGAATAGTCCAAGAATAAAATAGAAAAACAAAGCAATATAAAGCAGTCGCACTTAATTCCATTCAGCTCTGGAAAGTATGCTATTAAAGGGAAACATATACACCGAAATTAATTAGAAAGTTCACACACCGTTTCTGACATGCCCTCACCCCGCTCTAAGTTTAAAGTAAATTGCCCCGAAGATCTACTCATTTCCCTATGTCAGCAGGACTCGGGGGAATAGAATAGGAAGAAAGGAAGAGACTCAATTAGCATAATAAACAAAACAGGCTCTGGGGCGAATCGAAGAACTTTTTCAATTGCTTTTGTTAATTTGAATTTTAACGCTTACAAATTTGACAATTTAAAGGCAATTAACAGCCCTCTAGCATTACAGTGGAACAATGCTGCAGAGCTACAGTGGAGCCCAGTGCACAATACAAAGGCGAAATCAATTTTATTTATTTGGAGAAGGAAAGGTCAAAGATTTATGAGCCTGACAACATTTTTGTAAATAAATTAATGAAAACTTAAAAGTGGCCTGCTGTTCAGCATAATTAACATTAATTAGACAGCCCCCGGGCAGGAGCTGGCTAATTGAATATTAATATTAATGCCAAAATAAAAGCGAAATGTATATTGCCTAGAAATTTAATATTAAACTGACAGCTTTTCGATAGCCAGACGCCTCTCCTCGCCTCGCCCGGCCTCGCCTCTCCATCCCCCTCACACGTACTTACGTTTATTAGACTCCTCTGGAACTTAATTACGAATAGGAGGAAAATGAGGCGTCAACTCCGACGACACCAATTTGGCTACGTGGCTAAGATAAACAGTGGCTAAAATAAAAAAAAAATCAAATAATAATTGCGACGTTGCACAGTGTGCAATTTTGCAAATTTTCGTTGAAAATTTTATTATTATTTATTATTGAATTCCATTATCAAATTCTCCAATCTATATTTTTTTCAATTTCTCTTTTATCCCTACATCAAATGGTGTACAGTCCTTCAATAAATGTTCCGAGAATTGTTTTTTTTTTTTTATATTAAATCAACTTAAGAGATTTCCTGGATATATTTTCCAAAAGCAGACCAAACAGAACTACGAAATTAATTCTAAAGATGATCACCAATTTTTCGAAAGTTGTACAATATTTCCTAAGTAAAAAACCTACAAAGGTTTGCTTGACAAAACTAAATTTATAATAATTTTTATTTTAATTTAATTATTTTATTCTTTTTAACTTTATGCTAGCTAATTACTTGTTTCCACTGTTATCAGCTGACATTAATTAAAATTATTATTTTAATATTTCGACTTATTATCTCGCTCTACTGAAAGTTCTCTAAGCCATTGAATAAATATACATTAATTTTTTCATCCTTTTTTCTTGTATTTTTATCATGACGTGCCCACTGTGCGTTGCTTAAATTCTTTCTTGCCGTTATTGTTTATGCTCCACAACTGTTGTCCTGTCAGAGGAACATGTTTGCTGCCAGCTGACAGCCCCAAGTCAAAGGATGCCATCGCCAAAAGGCGATGCGGCAACTCTCCACATCTCCACACTTGACTCGCAATTTCTCATTGCATTTTTATGATATTCGTCGTTCGCGGCGCGAAAAAATGCATAAAGTTTTAAAATATCAAAATGAACAGATAAGAGATGCGGCTATGTGGCTTTCTGTGTGTCACACTGTGCGTATACTTGACATTTTATTTTATTTTATAATTTTTCTTTGTTTTTTTTTTTTATTATTAATTTCACTTTTACTGTCACAGGCGGCGTTGACTGCGTATTTTTAATAAGCAACCTCAAATGCGGAAAATTCAAGCAAAATACGTTTAAGCCAAATATTTGATGTCTCAGCTTATTCGGAGTTAGTGAGTGCTTATAAAAAAAGCCAGATTAAAAACCCGCTAGCTGTTTAAGCATAGATTTAAAAGAAACAAAACGAAATTATTTTATGAAATTTTTAAGAGCTTTTTCACGCGATTTCCATTTTAAGTTTGGATGAATAGACTGAGTCTTTAGAAGGTGGAATCATACATAGAAACCCTGGAATGCGGCGCGTCGAAGATATCCTTTCATTACTAGTTTTTCGATAGTTTTAACACTCCCCACTTGGATTTAATTTCGTATTCATTCACACTCACATTATTATACTTGTATTTAAGCCATTTTAGATTTAAGCCAAAGCTTTGCAGCTGTTGAGAATTGCAATGCGCTTTTCCAATGCCCTTTTGCCAGCTCATTACAAGTGTTTGCCAGCTAAGTTCATTTTATTGCTAATAAACTTTGCATAAAATATTCAAAATGCTTGCAAGCTTTACGGGTCTTTTGGTCCTTCCTTTCAGTTCGTTCTTTCAGTCTCAGTCCTTTTTTGGTCCTTTGGCCCTGTTTTTCTTTCTGTCACCAAAGCACCGCAAAAACTTCCGCAAGTTCGAGTACAATGAACAAAAACAATAAACAATTGGCCAGCCAGATGGGCGTCCCTTTCTGTAGTCTGCATTTTAATTCTCCTACTCGAAAAATAAAAACAAAATAAATAAAAAGAAAATACAATTTTGTTTATTTTATGCATTTATTGGCTGGTATTTTCCATTGAGAACGTGCATCAATTTTTTGGGTTGCATAAATCTGTTGCACTTCACCGCAAAAGTTCGATGCAGCTGCAAACAATTTATGTTTAAATGTTTTTCATCGTTTTCAAACCATCTGACCCCCTTGAATACCCTGTATATATTAAGTACTTGCTAAGGGGTATACCTATTTTTAGGTTAATTTATCTTATTTGCATACAAATCGAAGAGAAAGGGTATCTGCTAGCCACATCTATGCACTGATTTGCCCTTTTTATTCAGGGCTTTCAACGCGTGTCCGTATTTTAAGGAAGAAATGTTTAATTGAAAAACTTTTTTGCTTTGAGGCGCATCAAAGGGGGATTTTTGTATTGATAAAGCGGGCTTTTTTCGCCCTTCTTTGCCTTAGTAGAAAGTTGAATTGAATAAATTTCAAGGGCTTAAATTGCCAAAGGATTCGTAATGAGTGCCAATTTGGCTAAAAAGAAAAACTCAATGAACCAAAAAATGCTGAAAATACACTCTCTCAATGTGCACATTACTCAAGTGTAAAAAGAATGAAAATATATAAAAAGAAAAAGTAATTATTTTCCAGAGATTTTTATTTCATTTGATTTAAGCTTCAGTTTACTTCGAGCAATTGTCAAGTATAAACTAAAATTCTGAAATTCAATTGTTCTTCAAAAAGATATAAAAAAAATGTGTGCGCTTTTTAACCTAAAAAGCTTAATTTCGGTTATCCTTTTGATGATTTGCACCTGCGCCTACATACGATCCGTATTTCCCAACGTCATATTGCCGAATAGATCGGGTCTACGGCTTACACTCTGGAAGATGGCCCGCATTGGAGAAAGGAAATCCCCTTGGATTGGTGCAGCCTGCCTATTTATGGCATTTAGTGTGCTCTTCTGGAACTAAGACAACCTCTTAGATTGTAAGCAGAAGTCCTGCAAAATAAAGGATTTTTTGTAAAGGAACTTCACGAGTTTTATTTATTCCGCAGAAGTTTTTGGTTGAGTTTTATTAAATGAAGAGGAATGCTTTTCCTTGAGTTTTATTTTTTTTATTTAAATTAATGAATATTTTTTGTTGATTTTAACAATGTTCAAAAATAAATACAACATAAAGTGAATATTTATTCAATAATTTGCTGTGTATCTTCATTTAGATAATGCTCGTCAATTCGGTGTCTCATAGTCTATTATGGTTAACCGATTTTTGTCGATAGACAAGATATCGCTATTCAATAATATGCATCGATAACTTTCTATATATAATCATCAATATTTGAAAATAATATTTTTTAATACTTACCCCACTTAACACTTCTGTTTCCAATTAATTGGCCTAAAAGAAAACAGCATTATCATAAATTAAAATCCAAGAAACAAATGTTAGCTCAAACTGAATCGGAGTTGTTCATTATTTTACCCACAGTAATAAATAAATAATATTCTAACCCGACTTGGCCATTTCTAGTTATATTAACGCTCAGTCAAGCCATCTGTAAAACCTCATTTTAAGTACTTCTGACAACATGAATTTTATAACTTTATGGCTGGCCAGTTGCTTACCTTCTGCCTTGGCTACACATGTTAGTTCAGCTCGCAGCTTGTCCACAAAAATAAACAAAAATCGCGATTACATTTGGTAACAGTATACGACTAGTTTTATGCCCTGTAAGCCAGAAGTTGGCATTCAAAGCAAAGAAGTCCTGCTAGCCCTGATATTCAAGCATTAAATTAAATTAAAAAAAGCCAACTCGTTTTGCAACAGTTTCGCAAAAGTAGACTGATTTAAGTTTTATCATAGCCACTTATTATATTCTCCGGTTACAGGGTATAAATAAACCCCGTCAACCTGTCAAAGGCAACCAGTTTATAAGTGAACCTTGGCAAGGCAGCAATCAGTGGAGCGACACACAAAGAGAAAAAGTGAAATTAGGCCACGTTCAAGCGGTGGCAAATTGTGTGTCACATGCCACTCCCCCGAAGGCTATGAAGGACATGAAGAAGAGGGGGGAGGAGAGAACGGAGGAGGGAGAAGCGGTCGTGGGGTTGGCTGGCGGCAATCAATGTGCAACGAGTTCGTCTCGGAGTTTTCCGTATTTTTCGCATTTAATAACAGAAAAAGCGTAGCTGGCTGCAAGTTGGGCGACTGCGTTAAATGAGATCAGGTTCACTGTGCGAGCAAACACAAACAGAACCAGCAAAGGGCTAACAGGGGGGACGAGCGAAGGGAGGGGCACACACAATATTGTGGGTGTTGCATGTGCAATGAGTCGGTTGCATCCGCACGGTTGCAACTTGCAACTGTGTCAGTGTCATTCGCATGGCTACCAGTCACATATATACACATATTTGTAGGGCTGTGTGTATTGTTTGGCCTGTCAAACATTGTCATTTATCCAAAGTCGACGGCTCTGCACAGTGGTACAAGCAATACAAAAATCTGGACTCATTGAATTACACTGTGGAGCAAGGTTATGGGTTTTACTCTGATCACTCGCAAGTGCCGCAAATAAATGCACAGAGGCGAAACTGATTATTGTTTTAATTAAATTTTGATGAATATATTATATTATCATCTAAAGAAGATAAATTCAAAACTTAACATACAATTTTTTACCAGCTTCAACCACTGTGCCTTGCTTATGAGTCAGAGATCCTCAGCTGAAGCTGAAACTGTTGACAGAGAGAACTGGTAGGCTTTTGCATATTGCAATTAAGTTTTGTTTGGCCAAAAATGTTAACCTGTCTTTATCACATCATCTGGATGGATGTCTCTTCTCTCTTCTCTTTTCTCTTCCCGCTGCCTGCTGCCCTCTGCCCCCTCTTCACTCTTTCTCTGTTCAATTAAAAGTTTGCCCTGCCCGAAATTTTAATTTTCCTGTGCTACCATATGTGGCTCATCTTAACTGCAGAGAGGTCCTTTGCCCGTCCCCTCCCTCCCTCAAAAAAAAAATCTTATTCTTTTCTCTTCTGTTCGCTTTCAGCACAAAATAAAAGTTTACAATTTATAATTGGCTGTTGTTATTTTTGAAGAAAATGTAACTGCTTCACCTTTGCCTCTTTTAACTGACAAATTCCGGTTGAAGTTGGTTTTTATTTTTTTATCTTATTTAATTTCCTGAAAATTAATTTCTATACACAAAGAAAAGATAAAACCATAAAAATGCAAATTCAAATTTATTTTTTAACAACAATTTTTACGATTGTCGAGCCATAAAAAAAAGTAAAAAAATTCAGCCGCAAGGCAATGGCAACAATCAGCTATATTCTCCACACGCGCTACCCCTTTACTCACACACACACACAGATATACCTCTACATATACAAATATATATACACATATATATAAACGCGCTCCAAACAGCCATCAAATTTAATGGCATTTAATTTGATTACATTAGGTAAATAGCAAATGGGCAGAAAAAAAGTAACAGCCTACATTTCTACTGCCTTTTTTTTTGTCGGTAAAAATTTATTTGTTGCTCCTCCACAAGAGAAAAAAATCCAATTTGTTCTAATTTGCCATTTCCCTTCCGTTTATTGTTTATTATTTTTTATTTTAAAAAGAAATCCTGCGACTGATATCAGAATTTTTTATTTATTTTTTTGTTTTAAAATAATTATATTTTATTCTCAACCAATTGAATATGCTCTTGCAGTAATGGAGCTTAAGTTTATTATTTATTATTAAGTAATATGTAATATTTTAATTTCGTTAGCTTAGGCTGTCATGAAGATACTCTTAGTCCTTTTTAGTCCATTGAGATACCGAATGGATCTATTTCTTCTTTAAAAACTCTTGGCTAGAAAGAGCACAAGCCTGAAGGATCTATAAATTTGGCTATCTTCGTTGGACTAAGATTTACTACATCAGAACTAGCAATAAAGAGAGCTATAAGACACTTTTAGGACTGGATATATACAGAAGAAGTGTTCTATACTTTCTTCTTTCTCCTGATAACTACTAATGAAGTCTTCAAGTTGGTCTAAGAGTTTACCAACGAGTAGGCCTTTTTTTTATTGTTTTTTACTATAAAATATAATGGCAATGACTGCCAGAGTCAAGAACAAAGGAAATTCCTTAAAAACTCATCATCGATTTTAATTAATTGATTTTTCATTAATAAATATTTCACAATATAGAAAGAGAAGGCATGCCAACTTGGATTTGCAGTCAAGAATAGCATCTTACAATTTATTAATTTTGCCCGATTATTTCTATAGCAATCAATTGACATAAATTTCCAATCTGAATAAATTTTTGCCCAGATTTTCTATTGTTTCAGAAAGAAAATAAAAGTTGTATCTGTCTGTCTTATTTAAACTGAAATGTTCAATCATCATTAATATTTTTAAAGCTGCAAGCAGAGAGTATTATCTGTTTATGCCAAGATTGAGTATTGCCAAGATTTTCTAAGTATTATTTTCAGTATTTAATATTCAGCAAATCAGCTAATATCTTCAGGGATTTGAAATTCAAATAATTGTATATATTATCCCGAGTTGTGTGCACTTGCCTTAGACCCAAGTCGCCGGCTTGGTTAACATTTTATAATATCTTGCACCCATTTGAGAAACGAGTAGAACTGGCCGCTTTTCATATTTTCCGTGACTCATGGCAGTGCAATGCTTTTTGGCTTTTTGTCAAAATTCCGCTAGAAATGTCAGACAGTGCAGCAAGCATACACTGCGATAAAAAATTGTTCTTTTAGGGAAAAATATTGCACCTCCTTCCTTATTATGTGGAACCTAGAAATAAAAAAGTAAATCAACAACTGTTTAATTAATTAAAATTAAGATTAAATTTCTCTACTTGATTCTTTTAGCTTCGTTCATACTGCTCTGTAAATTTTGAATCAGATATTATCAATCGATAATTAAAATTATGCTCAAAAAATATTAAAATATTCAAAAATAACTTGAAGAAATTTCTAAATATTTTTTTAATTTATATTAAAGTTGAAGAGAAATTGTGGTACTTGAGGTATTCCCAAGATACTTTTCCAATAATTAATTTTATATTTGTCTTTTTTCGCCCAGTGTACGATAGAAATCAAACTTGTCTCTCATTTTGCTTCTGCTTATTGTCGGTTGCTCGCTGTTAAGTGCAGCTAGTACTACTCGAAGCTGGGTCTGTTCGAGTTGGAGCTCCAATTGGAGTACGAGTACGAGTTGGAATATGACATGTTCATGGCGTATACGCGCCATTGGCTGGAAAATGCATACATATATATTAAATATATATATATTTATATAATTGTGTGTACATATGTGTGTTTTGTGTCATGGAAATTATTACTTCTTTTTGCGTTTCCGCCAAAGCGAAGCGAAGCCAAGCGACTATACACTCTGTGTGTGTGTTGCCCCATGCGACTTGCAACTTGCTACTTGCAACTTGCCACTTCGCTGTCAGCATTTTTCGAGTGGCAGCCCATAAAAATGTAACAGCTTTTGGCACACAGTTTTAATTGTTGAGGCAGTATTTGAAATTTAAATGAATTTAAGGCGCACTGCGAAAAGTGTTTTTTGCCTTTCCATCGCCTCTCAATTTCGCAATCAAAACAATTCCTAGCACGTTGCACATGTCGTATGCGCAATGTATTTAATTTTTATTTTCGCCAGCCGGCCGCAGGGCAAGTACAAATAAAAAAAATAAAAATTGAAAGAAAACGCTATCTTCAACGCGCCGAAGACTATATACCCTTTTTTGAGACAATTGCTCCGATATTTGACAGCTATAAGATATGATTCGATCCGAACTATTAACCACATGCACCAAAAAGTATTCTATATGCCAAAAAGCATTAATCGAGTTTTAAAACTGAGAAACTGGTATTAAAAACTGGTAGATGGAGAGGCAGGTAGACGGACATGAGCACATCTAATCATCTCTGCATCCAGGCTAACAATATATAATCCTTAAGATTGGAGATCGCTCCTTGAATATTTTGCACATTTCATGCCAAATTTTAAGTACCCTTTGAAAGGGTATAAATAGCAACAAAAGAAAAAAAAAATTAGCGACTCATGCAAATTTTGAGTGCCAAAATGTTTGCCTGTTAAAAAAGTTTTTGAGTTGTCGAAAAAAAAGAAGGAAAAATATGCAGAAAGTATGCAGAAAAAAACTGCAGCACACGGCCAAACAGCTGCAGGTGATTTTCAGCAAACAATAAAAAAAAATAAAAAGGAAAAATCCAGTCACAAAGATAGACTTTGCATTTTTTAACAGCCTTTTCTATACCCTGAAAATATTTGGAGATATTCAATGTTTAAACTAAGAGGTTTTAAATGTATAAAAAAGTTTAAAAGCAAAGCGTGAAATATACCAGTTTTTCTTTAATAAATTTGCTATTTTTTATGCTTTAGTATTCGGCAAATATTCAATTTTCCTGACTTGAATAACAAGAAGGGAAAAGTTTGAGTAACAAAGTATATAGATATATTTTTTTCAATGTTTTATTTAATTAATATTTTAATCGAATAAAAATATTAAATCTGTCAGTGCTATGATCTTTGTTTGCTTTTGTTTAATAGACTTAGAGACGTATAAATAGTTTTGTATATAAATATTTTCATACTATATCTAGTAATTATTTTGATATATTCAATTTAATTCAATTATATTTTCTACTTTCTATTCTATTCAATTATATTCTTTTTTTATATTATATTTTTATATTTTTATATTATATATATTATATATATATATTTATATATAGTTTTATATTATATTCTATTCTATTCTTTTCTCTTCTTTTATATTATTTTCTATTCTATTCTATTGTATTATATTCTATTCTATTTACAGTATTCTATTGAACGCTTTGTTTTTGGTTAACTTCGTTGTTTTTTTCTATATTATTTTTGATCTGTTCAATTGATCACTTTGTTTTAAATATGTTAAAAATAGCAATATAATATTTTCTTTTTTTATTATTGACCTTAATATATAAATGTGTTTATTTATTAATTTATTTTTTACAAAATTAATCGCTCACTTTATACACTAATTTTATTTCTCTTTTATGTTTGCTGCTTTAACAGGTGAATGACTATAACTTGGTTTTCTTTTTTTTTTTAATTTAATAAAATTTTGAAGTCATTTGAAGCGTATAATTAAGTCGATTTCGTTTGATTTTGTGAATAAATTTTTATATTTTTTTTGTAATTTTTTGGGTCTGCACATTTTGGGGTATTTTTTTTGTTTTTTGTTTGGTTTGGTTGGTCAAACTAAAGCGCAGCCATGTGGCATTTGTTTTGGGGCAAGTGCTTCCGTCACAGGCGGCAGGACAAGCAAGGACATTGTGCAGGAGTCTTGTAGTCGTAAGCTGCGCAGATGCTTGAACACAGAGGCAATTAATTTCCGCTAGACAAAGGCACAATTACTTATATACTTGAGATACACAACAACAAAAACAACAACATCAACAGAGCCTTTCACTAGGTCAATGTGTATGGCCTTAACAATGGGCGTGTTCCGAACCGAACCGTATAAAATATATAGAGCAATATTTACATATATGTCTGTATGTATGATATATAGCTTAAGACAACAAAAGCCCTTCGAATGCTCTGGTCAAAAGCAACGAAATGTGCTTTTAATTTATGGCTAACAAGAGCAGAAGTAAGACCAGCACCTCAATTTGATTACCCAACAAGTGTTGCATAGTTATGGGCAGAGCAAAAATTTATTGGTTGTCCAAAATGTCCAGAATGCCCATTAAAGTCCCCGAAAATCCAAGTGAAAGTTGTACAAGAAATAAAAGCAAAACTTTTCTTGTCGTTCTCTTGGACGTTATTCTTTTTTTTCTGTATTTCTTTTTTTGTCGCACCCCTGGGCACGTTTTGATTTCTTTCGTTAAAGTTTTCTTATTCTTTTTTTGTTTTTTTTTTTTGCTTGTCGGCCTGTGAAAAAGTTTTTCGCTTACGTTTCTTTTATTGCGTGCGGCTAACCCCGCGTATACTTAACATGCATGGAATATTGACATATGCGACAAAGTATCTAAGGCTTACATATACCTTAGCCCCCTGGCGCTAATAGCAGACCAATTAATTTAGTGTTTGCTTTTTTGCCACTGATATCTTGAAAGTTCGCACTCTTATGGAAAAAAGAGCACAATATATTTAGTGTCAATTTCCTAATGAGTTAAGTTTTATTTGCAAAAGAATTGTATGAAATAGTCCATGTTCTGGATTCCATTTTCAATTGATTGAAGTCATGCATACTTTTGCTATCTCTAATAAATAATTTGGTGGAATGAGATAAAAAAGAAATTGACTTTGATACTGCAAAAAAGTATGCTACGGATTTCTCTGCGTATTTTTTGCTATATATTTGTTAAATTTAAAGACTGTTACATTTATTTTCAATTTAATCTACGACTTTTTCTTTCTCTGTGCATAAAAAATGATATGTTCACATCTGTTCTGGATGTTCTACCTTCCAATGATTTAAACTCATAAAGTAAAGCCCAATTGTTTGGCTTGCATACAAATGAATTTTCGAGACTGCTGAAAAGTATGCTACACTTTTTTCTTTAAAATTTGATACGAAAGCTTCATATTTTTTGTCCATCTATTTACTAATACTTTTGCCATTTGTGTGTGTTTTTTTATTTTTAATTAATTTGTGTTGACATGTGTCAACGACGCATGGCAACAAAACAATTGTGATTGTTGGCGCTGACAAAGCGAGCGACAGCTGGATAGACAGACAGACAGACAAGCTAAACAAATGGCAAAGGATGCGCAATTATTCAGTACAGAAATAATAGCGACCTTTTTATACCCTACTGTATACGAACTGGTGAAAGAAGGGTATATCATTTGGTGATGATAGGGAAAATTATGCTCAAAATTTGAAGTTCTAAACGCTCTCTTAAAGGAGAAAATTGGTAAAACTTAATCAAAGTAAATACCCTATATTTTACACTCATAATTTTGAAGATGATTGCTTGCGTTTTAGATGTTTATTGGAAATTATTTTTTATTATAGGGTATCTTTTAGTTGACACACTTTCTGCAGCAGCAATTTTAATTGTTTGCGTTTCTAATACTTTTTTTTTGTCAACTTTTGCTAAGCTCCGAACCCCAATTAGATTGTCAACGGGAATATTTTGTAAACGTGAATTAATTTCTGTGATTTCGAATGCTGCAAAAGCAATTTGCAACAAATTTAAATAGATACGCTTGAAAAATCTAATTAAACTGTTTCGGCCAGACAAAACGAAAAATATATAAATTTAAATATAAACGTAAATGTTTGTGTGGAATGGTTAATTTTACAGCTGTTTGAGGCGATTGTCTGTTCTAATAACATTTTTTAGGCACAACTTTTGACTTGTGGACAGCACTGAGAAAGGCCTGAGCTTTTCGCACTGTCTACATTAATGAGCAAACGTGAGAAAGCTCAAGGACTTGAATGTCGACTCGGCCTGTAGTACTTGTTACCCGTAATTGAACTTAATAAGTGTGCAAAGCTTTCCGCTTTCTGAAGGCTGCCAAGCGACTCTTTCTGGCCTCATTCTTCGTCCTTGACGTCCTTAAGTTATTTAAATTATTGCCTGGGGTTGAATGTTTGACCTTAACATTTAGTTCTAATGATGTGCAAGTTAAATTAAAAATGCGCCAGCTTAAATATTTTGCTTAGGCACGTACTAGCCAAAAAACACCAGAAGAATTATAATAAATGAACTGAATTTAAGATACACTCAAAGAAAACTATAGGAAAATAGATCTGAGTAAATTCAAGAATGAAATTCTTGACTCAAACATATCCTTTTTGAATACTTTATATTATCCTAATTCTATCCGAGTCTGGTTGAAAAGAGACCGAACTTAACCCTGCACAAACATTTCAAAACTACAATCAATCGCAACATATTTTTCTGAGTGTACGACTGCTCGTATGAGTATGTCTACACAAACAACAAAAAAGGAAGAAAAAAGATAAATATATACTCAGAAGCTGACAAGTCAACGTTTGCTGCCAAGCCGCAAAACTAAGAGATAAGTAAATGTAAATCCTGCGCTGACAACTGCGCCAGGACCTTGGCTCCAGTCAGCTCTGACAGCTTATCTCTCTGGCAAAAGCTTTGGCACACAAAAATAAACTACTCGAAAACTAAGCTAAATATACTACTGGTACAACAATAAGCAATACGAAAATAAGCGAAAAAATAAACCTTAATGAATCACATTCATATCTGCCATTCGCATCTCATTGCAGCTCCTATAACTGCGCCTGTTTCGCCGGCTTCAGTGGCTCCGATTGTGGGCATGGTCCACTCTGCAAGGATGCGCATACGAATATTTGCCAAAACGGAGGCACTTGCAAGTAAGTAGAATCCAAAAGAAAAGGGAAATTTAAACACTACAAAATTACTTATTTAATTTAGTTATTTAAGCCGAATCAGTTTTATATTCTTAACCATTTCCTGTAGCAGTTCAACATTTTAAAATACTTCCAAAACTTCAATAAACATACTTTATATTAAAAACTCTCTTTCCTGAGTGGCTGCCTCATTCATCAAAAGGTGAAAAACAATTTACATAAACTTACTGCTCCTAGCGGACGAACGGACAGCCAGAGCAGACTAGAACAAGATAGCTATTGTTACTGACCAAGAATATATATATATGTTCATATATACTCTTACCTAATAGGGTCACTTCTCTTCCGTCACGTCTCAAGTTTAAAACTCTTCTTTTTCCATTTCTTCAGAGTCTTCCGACAAAGAAAATGAGGCAAACTGTTCAAATACGAAAATTCCCCAATACTGTTCGATATTAAGTCAGACCAAAGCTTTTTATGTTTAGCTATTAAAAATATTTGCACTAAAAACCTATAAGAAATTGATAAACAGAGCTGCTGTTTAAACAACCAAAGCAAGTTCCCAATCAAGTTCATTGATTAAATAGAAATGCCTAATAAAATTACACTGTTGAACAAAATTCTGCATAAAGAAATGAGCGAATATTGAATGCTAAATTTATTTATTTTCTTGGCTTGATAATCTAATGAAATTTTAGGCTCAAATGGGTATAAAATGCATAGTAAAATATGAGAATAATCTCCTTTCAATAGACTTTAGAATAGACCATTTGATTGCTATGAATTTGGTAGACTAATTACATTTGGAAGTGTTAGATTCAGCATGATAGTTTCATAGGAAGAAAAGACATACTTCACTCGGGTTTTATTAAACATTTTATAGCATACTTTTAGGGGCGTAGAATTAAAATTCAGAATTGTTTGTCTGAATATTTTGGTGGAATTTAAGAGAAGGCAATAAATGCAGTAGAATTGCGAAATGTATATTTAAAGAACCATAAAATACTTTTTTTAAAATGGTTTTACATTCCTACAATTGTTTCCCTTTTCAGGCATATTGGCGATGCGGCTATAACCTGCCACTGTCCCGCTGGCTACAGGGGAACCAAATGTGAAATACCCGAAATAAATGAGACAACACAGGGTAAGTGAATCCATAGAAAAGGACTGAAATTTAATCAGAGGCAACAAGTAATAATAAATTGAGCATATGATGTAAAATAAAAATAACAGCTCAAAGAAAGAGGAAAAAAAAAGGAAAGAGAGCGAAACGAAGCGAAGCTCGGCAAGCAAATTTAATTAAGGAAATAATTAACCATTGAAAATGCACTCGCAGCTCAGAGAGAGACAGAAAGAGAGAGAGAGAGAGGGGGACGGGAAAAGTGAAAGAAAACGGCAGGCGAAAATTCAAATTGTACGAGTTGGGGTCAGGTCCGGGGAAACCATGGTATTGTCAAGTGCAGCAAGGCGACAGCCTTTGTATCCGACTTTGTTGCGTCACTTAAGCGGCAAGTGGGCAAACTGCCACGCCCTCCAGTAACTGCAACTGTTGCAAAAAGAAATATGCATATGTATAAAAGAATAAAGTAAAAAATATACAACAATTAATAAGCGACAGCTGAGGAAAAGTTATGCAAACAGAAAATGTGGATTACATTTAAATGTGGAAATATGGAAAATATTCAGTGCTGTAATTAAAGTATTAATTATAAAAAAAGGTGTTTTCATATTTCTTTTGCTGTGTCCTTGCAGGTTATTCGAAACAAGTCAGACAAAATTAATATGCAGCTTAAAAATATGCGAAAAACTTGCAAAACTTTTCAAAAATTCAATGGGAGATTTCTGACACTTAACTCAACTGCTTCTATGATATTCGACTTGGGAGTAGCTTATTGAAAATTTATTAATTTATTTTAAAGACTTTCAAAATTGAATTTGAGTTCATCATTCGCTTTTTACAGGACGCATAAATAAATGATGAGCTGTCATATTGATGGCAAAGCAATAAGTAAAAACTTGACTTAGAAGCAATTTTATTTGCGCTGTCATAAGAACAATAATCCATCCAAATGTCAGAGGTGTTTTCCCCTGGCAGCATGCTACGATAAATATATATATATCATATATATATATACACCTCGTTTGAGGAACATTTTCTGTAGAATGACAATGTCATCGAATTTGACATACGTTTTACTATGCTCAGGCAAGGGTCAGGTGGGAAATGCATAGCAAATGTGGGTCACAATTGAAGTGGCGCTGGCCAAGAGTTTTCCTTGGTTGCCTTTCACATTTCTCGCATTTTTTGCTTGTCCTTTATTGCATTTTTAGAGATCATTCGGTTGGAATCCTTAGCTTCATTGTGTGGCTATGATGGTGCACTTTACTTTTACCCTCCAGCAGTACCATTAAATTATTCAACTTGGCTTATTAAAACTGCTTAAATGAATACGCAAGACTCGACAAACAATTACTTCATAAACTCTGTGTATATTTTTGAGTACATTTTAAAAATTCCTTTTAAATTCTCTGAAAAATTCTTTACTTATTCGAAATTTTCTTTATACTTCTGAACAGGATGCATTGGAAATGCTAGCGTCAGTAATTGCCATCGTGCTTGCGAATTTGACAACAACAGCGGCAACAGCTTCAGCTCCGGTTCTGGTTCTGGCTCCGGCTCCGGTTCCAGTTCCAATTCCATTGGCAGTTCCGGCTATTTTAATGTTCGAAGCAATCGCAATGCGGCACGTAGTGGCAAGACCCGATACGAGGTGACCATGCGGCTGGGCGCCAATCTAACCGGATACTATCGCCATTCGGAGCGGGAACAGTTGGCTGGCGTCATGGAGCGACAGGTGAGTGCCTTATAAAAGTAGTATTCACTGAATGGAAAGCACTTTAAGAACTGAATAAAAATATACTCGTACTCGTTTTCCCATAAAGAGAATATCTTTAGCAGACTACGTGTTTCACTTGCATACAAATGATTTTCTCTCTGTTGTGAGTCTCTGCTTTATACCCTGCACCTATAGAATGCATAAAAGGGGTGGTTCAACTTTTACTGAAAGAACTAGCCTTTAATTAGGAGCTTCTAAAAATTAGCTTCAAGAGCAAGCTATACGTATAAAATAAATATTTTTCAGAACATATCCAAACTTATAAGGTATAGAGATCCGATTTACAAATATAAACCGATTGAAAAGCTTTGGGTTTGGTATACAAATCGGTTTAAAAAGAACCTCAACTCTCACTTCTAGTTACAAGCTTGGCTTACTTGAATACCAATTTTCTTTAAAGGAAAGGCGTAAGAAGGAAATAAAATAGAGATTTGTATCTAAAATACCCAAACCGAACCGGTTCAGCTAGGTTGGGGTTCAATCCAGACTGCATGCTGTAGTTTTAGTGCTTTCTTTATGGTTTTAATAGCTATTAAAATTAGTTATGGCATTCACTTTAATTAATGCTCACTTTCCACTAAAAGGCAGACACTTTATGCGAGCACTTTTAAATTCTTTTCATTTTTTTTTTCATCTTCTGAGTAAATTTTATCATCATTATTGCCCGACAACCGCAAAAGGCAGACAACTTGAAGCAGCTTCATTATTGTCGCCCTACAGTCAGAGTTCCCTCTGGCATCAAGAGTCTCGTCTCGTCTCGTCTCGTTTCGTCTCATCTGGGAGGGTCTCGTCTATTTGGACCGGGTATTCAGTGATGATGACAGACTACACAGGCCAACACAAAAATCATCATCAGTCAGCGTTGAGGGTAATGCGTCCTGCTCCTTTCTATTGCCCCCTACACTGTCCCACAAAAATTATGAGCTCAGACCATTTGGGGCGTTTCCGACACTTTCCTCTTAAACGGTCAAGATTAACTTTAATTTTGTGGTATAAAATTCTCAAAACTGTTTTGTGGGTTAGTTTTTCATTCATTTTAATAGACTGAGTGCCACAAATACTGATTTTATTTTAAAGTTAATTTTTTATTTAAAAGATTTATTATATAAATAAAATTATAGTATGTTAAACTGTGCTACAAAGCGAGCTTTTCCAATTTAAAAATTTTGTATGTAGAATTAATTAATTAATTAATCCAGGGTATCAAAAAAATGCGGGGATGCTTGTATATTTTGGAATATTATTTCTAAATCTCTGGACAAAGCTTATGAAGTAACTAAGTTGGTTTTCTTTTAGAGGAGATTATAATGATACCCTGGAATAAATAGAGAAATAAATATTGCTTTTAACCGACATAATTCTGTGTTAAATTGAGCTGATCTTCCCCAACAGCGGCGCCACCTGTGGCAGCTTGGCTGATGCTGTGCAGCACATTCCGCACTGCGCCTGGAGTTCGCTCTAAGGAGGCGGTCCAGAGATTCTGTGCAGCCGGCTGTTGCTGCTGCTGGGCATTGTTAGGGTTTGGGATGGAGCTGCCAGCGCTGCTTTCCATGATGGTGGGCATGTTGGGCGACGCCTGCAACTCGGTGCGCTCCTGCAGCTGGGTAAAGTCTCTGCCGGCATAGTCCCGGCCATCGCCACGTTTAAAGCTGTGCGCTGAGCGGGACATTGGACGCCAACGATTCAATTTCTTGGAGGGCTTACGTTGCATGGGCGGCGTACGACTGCCGGCTTCCACATTAGGAGTAGTGCCAGCACCAGCTGCATGCTGCTCCAATAGGCTGCTGACCAGTTTATCCAGCACCTTTAGATCCACATTTAACTGCGAATTGGGTATGGAGTTCATGCGACTTCCAGCCAGGCTGCCGGAGCTCGTGTGCATCGGATCCTCACCATGGCGTTTATTGAGTCCAGCTATTTTTGCCAGGCGTTCAGTTAGCTGGAAAGAAATTGAAATTGTTTTCGAAAATTATTGGGAAAGCTGCCGGTAAAAGTTTAATAAAGTTATATAAAAAACTATTGCATACTTTTCAGCATTAAATTTATTATATTGGCTACATTTTGATTTCCGTTCAACCCCCATTTTCTATTGTTAAATTATATATAATTCATTTAAAATTTGGCTCTTAAAATAGGTTAGTTTTAATCCAAATATTTAGACTCTTTTCTTTGTCATCTTATGTACTAGAAATATCAAAAATGTGTGAGTTTATTTAATGCCTGATTTATGTACTTGAATATATTCCTATAAGGAGTAACAATATGGAAATAATTGATCCCAATTGATGTAACAGAGAGACGAAGTGTTGTTGTACAATCAGAAATCATTCCAGTTAACAATTAAGCAGTAAACTAACGAAAAATGGTCGCAGGCATTGTGAAGATTTGCACAGAAAGTGGCTGAAGATGAGGAGATGGCGGGGATGAGGCGAACTCTGGTTGGAGGACTCTGACGTTACGATGTAAGCCTCAGTCGGTTGGGCACCGCAAGGATTAACAATGGCGGTGCTGTTCGAAGGAAAAGCAATATATTTTGGGCAGCTGGCAGGGTTGCCACCATTGCCATTGCTCGAATGGCCCATGGTGGCCGTGTGGCAGTGTGCGACTTTAATTGATGTTTCATTTCCGTTGCAAAGTGCTTCCGCTTTCCTGTGCTCAACATCCGACGTTTATTTTCTGCCGATACTTCGAGTGGCAACTCGGCAACCCAGCAAACTGACAAACCGAGCAACCTGGCAACCCATCCACTAGTAATTGAGTATCAATGCGGTTTTAAGTGAAAAATGTTGCAAGTAAACCCTCGGTCAAAATGGGCCCCTACTTCGATATACCCGTTCCATGGGCGAACCATTTCCGTTTGTAATCTTTTGCCTTGATTTCGTATTTTTTTTCTTTTGTTTCCTTTTCGTTCTTCTTTCTGTGTCTTTCTTGCCCGTTGCTGTCTCTGTCTTTTTCAATTGCCTCGTGCTTCGTCAAACAGGGTTAATTGAGTTTTAGTGGCCGCGACTCACTTTAAATGGATTACAAGCGGTTTCAGCCCCGAACCCCCATCCCAACCTGAGCCCGCACCACTTGACAGAGTTTGTTTTACACTCTGCTTCAGGGCTCACGCCCCCTAAATATTTGGAGCATATCTTCTGGTTCTTCTTCCCCCTCTTCTTCTTGTCTTCCTGTCTGTCACTCACTCAAGTGTGTTCTCCTCTCATCATCTCCTCATCTTGTCCACGTTTCGGCTTTCATCTTTCATTTTGAAAATGAATTAATGTAAAAGTTGATTTGTGGCCATTGACGCTTCGTTGCCTTCCCGGTTTTTCCCACTAAATAAGTAAGTTTTTAATTGGGGCTTTCGTCCTACTATTTTCCCAGCAGGAAATTAACAAAGTTTATTTTTTCCTGCTGCTTATCAACTCCCTGATAATTATCTAAATGTGCGTGTGTCTTATGTGCATATTATATTTTATATATTTCTTCTTTTAATTTGTTTCTATTTCCTTTGTCTTGTTTACATTTCCTATAAGACTGCTAATGACAGAAGGTAGGAAAACTCTTTCCACTTCTTCTATTTTTTATCTTTACTACAAAAAATTGGGATTTTTCCAAGGATTGTTATACTCGTCTGTTTTTTCTACACCCTTTTCCAAGCAAAAAAAAAAAACCTCTTTCAAATTTTTCTTAAGTCGCTCATATCAATTGTCGCTGAAAGTCCCCACGACGAAAATATCGATAGAAAAGCCCAAAAGAAAAAAATTTTGGAATAGAAAATCGTTTTTTGTGAATGTGTTTTTTATTTAGGAATCCTTCAACGTTATTTTCCGGCTTTTCTTTTTGCATGAAGGCAACGGCTTCATCTGGTTCTACCATAAATCTTACACGATTCTTGCAGAGTCGAGCAATAGTTTTTTGCATCGCGACAAGGACGTAACTGAGTCTGACCTTTGCTGCTGCTCCTTAGGAGTGCGAGAACTGTGCCCCGCATTGATTTATGACCCCGTCGACTTGCTTTATTATCCTGTGTGTCCTTGTAGTGCTTGGCAATGCCAGCTTTTGCCTGTCGCGAGTAGTTATGTACATAACTCTCTCCCTCTCTCTTACTTACGACTCTGACTCTGAGTCTTTACTCTTACTCCGACTCTGTCTCCTGGCGTGCTTATCAACAAATGATTGAGGTCAGTTCTTAATGTCCTTTTCCTTTGCTCTGTCTCTCTTTAAATACTCCTCTTAATTGCTGGTAATTTAGTTTAAATGCTGTCTTCCCCCAGACTCTTGTCAGGGGTCTTGACAAATGCGATTAGCGAACACTTATTGTTATTCTAATTGTTTTTAGTTGTTTCTACTACTGCTGTTTTAGCAGTCTTTAGTTAATCGCATAAAAAATAATTAGTCTATTTATTGGAGTGGAAGATAAAGTAAAGGATATCTTTTCTGAGAGCATTATCTGTGCAGGAATCTCTTTGAAATCTCTGAAAGTAGCTTCAAAAAGTAACTTTATTTTGGCCTATTTCATCCTGTTTTATATTGATGGACTGAATGTATTTTTGTTCTATAAGAAAGCAATAATAATAAATAAATTCTGTTTGTTCTCCCTTCTTTCTACTGTTAAGAATAGTAGAAGAATTAGAAGAATATTTTAAGCCCATTCCAGGCCTATTCCAAATATTTACTGTAAAGTTTAGAGTTACAGAATGTTTCCAGCTGTAGTTCAGAGAATAAATATTGAAATTTCGATAATAAGCTCAAAGTCCAACAAATGTTTTGCATCTTTTTGGCTTATTTGAACTGCGAGTGGAATTTTTCCTTTAGATTTCGAACGATTGATTGAGAAAGTTCCAACTGATTAAATATAGAAAGCGATTCGGATTTGGCACGTGTTTACCGATTCTTCTTGGCGTATTATTATAAATAATAAAGGGAACTTTATAATCAATATGATTATTAGTAAAAAGATTGGCAGCTGGATAAATAAGTCCACAAATATTAATCGAAAGAATCGATCGAACAAATCGAGTATAAAAAGCCAAAAGTGCTGATCGAAATTTATCAGTCAGCATTGAATTTGATTGCGTTAAGATGAGAGTAAAAACAACAATTTTGAGTCTCGCTCTGCTGGGTCTATTTATGGCCTATATTCCCATGAGCAATGGCGAAGCCTGTGATGCAAATGGTGAGCCAGCAGGATGCACCGACTGCACGGATCCAGCCAACGAGGCGCATGCCGATTGTGCCGCTGCGGAGCCACCAGCAGAGGAGCCTCCAGCAGAGGAGCCTCCAGCAGAGGAGCCACCAGCAGAGGAGCCACCAGCAGAGGAACCCACCGAAGAAGAAACCACTACAGCTGCAGCTGGCACCGATGAGGAGACGACTACAGCGGCAACGGACTCGACGGACTCCTCAACGACATCAACAGGAACCGGAAACTGCGGACGCAGGCGTAGAATCAGGCGAGTTCGTCGCTTCAGGATTGTCAGGCGTGGCGGTGGCAGGAGGCGCCTCGGCAACGGCGTCAGAAGAAACAGAAGAATTGTTCCAAGGGGAAATCGGGTCGTTGTTGTTGGCCGCAGAACTGGACGCAATCTCAGAAGAAGACCCATTGGTGGACCCATTCAACCTGTTTTCAATCAGCTGGGTTAAATTGTGACCTAAATTGAGAGTCAATATGTAAACAACGTTTGTGACCAAAAAAGAAATAAATTTGAAATGGAATTATTAACAGTTTATTTGTTTTGATTTTGGCAGCAATATTTTAGATACTCTTTTTTCTTAGTCCAACTGCTTAAATAAGCCAAGCAGCAAAGAATTATTATTATATTCTAGACTCGCCCAGCCTTTTGAATTAATAATTACATTTACTTAGTTCGTCTGGCAACTGGTTAAATAGGAAAACAGAAAGTTTGGAAGATTTCTGCACAAAAGATTTAATAATACGCGAATCTTAGACTTTATTTTTGCACATTTTTATGGCCAGGCAGCTGTTTAAACTTTGCCAAATCTTCGGCCATAATTCGCTATAAATAAGTTGATTTCGCATTGCAAATTTATCAGTCAACTGGCTTTGGTCAAAATGAATACCAAAACTATTATCTTAGGCTGTGCCCTCTTGGCCATATGCCTCCATTACGTCTCCCAGACAACGGCACAGGATACAACGACACCTGCAGCCACTGAAGACACAACAACCACCACAACAACAACAACCACGACGACAACAACAACAACAACCGAAGCATCGACTGAGAGCGACACCACCAGCACCACAGAGGCAACAACCTCGTCTTGCAGCTCAGGCGGAAAGAAGCGGAGAGTGAGGCGTAAGTGGAGGATCAAGCGTATGGGTGGTGGCCGCAGGAGGCGCAACAGGCGCCGTTCAACATCAACAACAACAACAACCACCGAAAGCTCCACTAGAAACGGCAGAACCCGTAGAATCAGAAGAAGGTTCTCTGGTTAAAAGGACTACTCGAAAATGGACTTAGAAAAAGGCAAGAAAACAACAACAAAAAAAATTAAAATATTTTTAATGTATTTTACAGAACATTATGAAAAATAAATTGAGAATTTTGGTTTATGATTAAAAAGCTCAGTTTTTTAATTTGTTTAAAGGATAATACATTCTTTGGGAGAATTTAGGTACTAGAAGGCCCCTAAATAGTTATCCGACAGGTTTTGAAATTTTATTTCAAAAACCGATTTCCTGTCAGAATACTTAAATAGGGCAATTTTTGGGCTTTAAGTCAACAGGAGAGGGGATATAAAATGTGTGTAATTCCTGAGGAAAATCATTTAATTATATAAACGCTGAGTTAATAATATTAATTCCTATAAATTATAGGGTATTTCTTATATCTTAGAGTATAATTTGAACTATTGAACACTTTCGCATCGCTTTCAAAGAAATGTTGAAATCAAGCTTTTTCTGGTGTATAAATTAAATAAATACTTAGGTCCGTGCTTTATTTATTTTTTTGGAACTTATTCGTAAGAGGAATTCGGGTTATAAATATATTTCATTCACAAAAAAAATGCTATTTTGTGCTATTCATAAATCAACTTACTTCACCGGTCGCATTGCTCGAGTAGCTCATTCGTTTGACCTTCCTGAAGGTTACATCGCTCTCGGCCTGAGCCAGTGCACGCTCCAGAGCTGAATCCATTTTGGCATTGCGTGGCTCATCCAATCCTTGATAATTTCCTGCACTGTGGGGCAAAGGTAGATAGAAAAATACGTGTTGATTATATGCAACAGTTTTCAAAATATAAAAGTGGCAGAAAAAAAAAACAGAAGAAAAGAAGACAAACAGTCTATAAAGAAGTATAAGCAAGAAAAGAAGAAGTAAGTAAGTTTGGCAAGCTGTTATTAACAGCAGCCGCTGCTGTTAAATGAGTGGAATTCTGTTAGTCGTCTGCCACTCTGTAGTTGACTCTGTAAAGTGTTCTTTAATAGAATGTTTTACTAACAGCAGGCAAAACTTAACAGTGCTGCTTGTCTCTAAGCAAACACATTATTTAGCATGATTATTATTTACCTATGAGAAGCTCTTTTTTTTGTGTACTTAAAAAAAAAAACTATTGAGCAAACTTAACAGTACTTTTCTATTTGTTGTTTAAACAGTTGTTGTTTTTTAAAAAATAGCCATAAATTTCGACTGATGCTAACAAAAGGTTTTAATAGCGCTGAGTCTCATTCATTAAGAGTGCATTTTAATGAACTACTCGAAATATCAAATGCTTTTCCAATTAATGCCAATTCAAATGATATTGGTTAAACCTTTTCCAATGCTCTGTCTATATTTTTTCTTTACGGAATGTCATAAATTCCTGGCAATGATTTCAATTATGCGATAAATATTTTGTATATTGCCCACATTACGTTTCGCCTTCAAAATTATTTATAACTCAAACGGAACAGGACTTTTTTGAGTGGGGGCAATCCATAAACGAGTACAAATACTTTTGTTATTTACCTCTTGAAATTGTTTTGTAGCAAGTGGCTCCCGTTCCGCTGGGAGAAGAAATAAATTGCGTTCGCCTCAGGGAATGTCATGAGCAGGCACCCACCCATGCAACCAGCCACCCACACAAGCACACCCACTCGCAAAGACACACACACACACACACATGCGCTCAATTACCGCAACAACAATAAACAACAATTGCATAATCATAAATATAAATATAAACGAAAATAAGAATTGGAATTTCAAGTGCTGCATGGAACATTTACTTACCCCATGAACTTGTCAACTCCCCCTCCCCGGACTGTTCCCGGGCGATGACGCATGGTAGAGCGATTGGTCTTACGGACGGTTCGAAGATCTGTTTCCCAGAACCTTTTAAAATATAAAGGAAAAGAAAGTGTTTAGTCAATAATTTACATTCCTTTGGTTAACTTATTAACCTGTTCCAGTTTTCACTTAAGCTTGAATTCCACAACAAAAACTTCAGCCTACTTTTCGGAGCAACATTTAATAAAGCTAAGCTACTTTTCTAAAGAGTATTATTTATAGAGTATCAAAATAAGAAATCCCTTAGGAAATCCACCTATAAAGTTAAAATATTCTGAAAAGGCTGAAAAGAATTCGGTAGAACATGAAAAGCTGAACAGGCAATTTATAAGAAATTGGAAAAATATAAGACAAATATTGCCTTTAATTTATTTTTTCTAAAATTTACTAAATTCATTATATTTTTTCCTTAGTTTGGGACTTATTTTCCCTCGTAGAATTCAATAAAAAGTGAAAAACTTAACAGGCAGACTAGAAATAAATTAAATTAGTATAAATTAAAGTCGTATAACTTAATCAAATAAAATGCATTAAGTTACAAAAATATAAAGCTAAATTCTAAGATAACATTAAGATTAGAATATCTTAATTTTAAATAAATTTAAAAAAAAAATTATCAAGAATAAAAATATATTGCAGTCAAAATTCCATACTTTAATAGAAAATGAACTAAATAATTCAGAAGATACTGTCCTATTTATAAAATATCACAGCTCATACGGTATTATTTTCATTTTTGTAAAGGAAGAGAGGCTAAAATTTTCATATTCTCAGCCTCCCAAATAGAATCCTATCCCTTTGCCTTCTATTCCTTTTTTAGCTTATTTTGTGTAACCACAATCTGTATTTGTTTCTATATTTCCTGGCATCTAGCCCCTATCAATGTAATAGAAAGAAAACAAAAACAATAACCGGAATTTTGGGATCTATGGAACTGTAGAATCAATTCGCCAAAGCGGGGCAAACAAAGAAACAGACACAAATAAATATGAAATCATGCACTTTATGCGTATTGCAAGAGCCGTCGAATCGGAAATGAAAACCAAAGCATTGCTCCCAGCCATATGGACAGCGAATGGGTTCGGTTCAGTTGAGAATAGCTCCGTATAGCGAACCATCCATGACATTTATTTGAGCAGAGCATTGCCCTATCCGACTCGAATGCAGCAGGACAAACACAAATGTTGCATAAACAACTGTTAAATGCGCAGATACAGACCAAAATATATACAAAAAAACTCTTGGAAACATGACTTAAACATACCCTGTAGTTCATTAAAAAATGTAATCTGAATAGCATACACATTTTAGGGGATTCAGTGAGAATGTGGTCTATTCTGGGGTCAGTCTTTTATAATAATATTATATAATTTACAATAATTCTACAGCAAAAAGTAGTCTATATATTTTACTTTCTATTTAAAGATTTAACAAAGAATTATACAGTAGAAAGATATGGCTAACTCCTTAGGTCTTTTAATAAATTTGCGCCAAAATGTATGCTATACTTTTTTGTTTCGAAAATTATTTTAAATTACTAATGAAACTAAAGGCATTCTGTTCTAAAGACTTCATGTAGGAATTTGGACGTCAAACTTACTAAAACAAAACTAATACCAACTTTTGGTTAAGTACAGGGTATAAGAATGCCATTGGGTGGATGAGTTTTGGTGGGTGGGCGAGCGTGCGCTCGACTTAATACGCAAAATTGTGCAAACTGTAACAAAAAGTGTAGGATATTCGCACTGGTATAATTCTGCAAGCAGTTTATGTCGGAAATGTTGACAAAAGCTTTGCAAAAAATAGAATAAAAATACAATAAAAAAAAAAGAAACTGTTTAGTGCTCGCTTCAAGTAATTTAATGCGCCACTTTATGATATTGTAGGCCACGTAATATCAGTAGAGAGCCAGCCTCCAAGTGGCGACCATTAAGGCAGAAACTATAGAAAAGGGGATAGAAGAGAACCAGTATGAAATGAATGGACAGTCTGGCGTCTATTGGGCTTAGATGGCTATTTATTATGGGTAGAACTCGCAATAAAACTCATTTATTTTCATTTAGACTGACTCGACCACTCGGCGTATGAGTTATTTCTTATGAAATGCATGAAATAAGCCAGTTAATTATGCGATTTATCATCTTTTACTACGAGCAAGTATCAAATGTTTTAAGGTTTATTAAATATTATTCAAGATGCACTCGACTGTTTTATTTTAAATGTAACTCATTTTAATAGCATAATAACACAAATTTTTATTCTAATGAAAGAATAACTCGGCTGCTTTTTATTATTATTTCATTTAAAAAATGTAGAGTAATGTTTTTATTACAAATAACTTTAAATCTAATATTTTGGAATGAATTCCTTGGAAGAGTATAGAATATCATTTGAGGCAGAAATGTAAAGCGCTTTGTATGAATTCATTTTTCAATTGAATCCAATCGAATGTGGAAATTTAATATTAAATAATTTGTATTTTTAAGCCAGAGCACTGAATATATATTTTAATTTGAATACTGAGAAATTACTCCTAGCTTAAAGTATTTCTTGTTCTATTAAGCAGCTGCTTTAGTAAAATTTCAATGCTTTCTAGAGAGGACTTTTCATCAGCTCCCTTTTGTTTTCTTAGTATTCTTGTTGCTGTTATTAATTATATTTATAAGTAGTTGGAAGTGATAAACTTTAAAAGCGAGTGCTCTTCCACCAAGCACACTTCTGTGTACATGGACTTTATTATTATCCTGACAGGACTCACCTCTTCAGATCCGGACTGGCCGTATAGGGCGCAGAGACTTCCTTGATTTTCAGCACAATAATTGCGGTTATAAATATGCAAATGACATTCACAATAGTCAGACAGCAGGAGACAATGCCATTGATCAGAAATTCCGTGGGTAAATAATCCGTATAGAGGAAGGGGTAGGCACTAGTTGAGTTCATAGCCTCGTTTTTTAAATGCGGTATACGCTTCTCCGGATAGATGAGCCATATGCAGGCCATTGACCAAAATAAACCCTATAAAAATACAAAATAAATAAAGCACATAGAGTTCTTTTTGTATTATGTAGCCAGATTTATAGATTTTTAGTATATTTCCGCGATGTGTGGGGTCTTTTGAGGTCATAAGGTCGTCGCGTGCGCATTGCCAAATTGAAATTGAAACCGGGTCCAGAGTTGCTCTTAGCATACCAAGTAGTATTAGTCGAATCCTGGCCTTGAATTGTTATAAATTTCTTCTACCACACACATCCCAGCCACGCCCACACACCCACACACATGTGGCAATAGATAAAACTTCATTGTCGCATTGTCTGCTCGTTGCCTTTTGATACCCTGTAACCTGTAAGGAGGGCTAACAGGAGTATGATAAGTCCGTGCGAATGTATTTAAAAGGCAGAAAAAGGCATCGCCGATATAATAAAATCAGAATCAAGAGCCGATTTGACCTAGGCGTCTAGTCTAATCAAAAATAAGCAAGGTAACTTTGTTTTCTAGATTAATTTTAATCTGTATCCCCAATTTTACAGTCGGACAATCAGTCCATAAACAGAGCACTCAAAATATTATTTTTAGAGTGTTAGAGCTAGATTACGCCTAAGTACAGGGTATTGGCGACTCATGCATGCTCGTCTTGAACGCCTCTACTAGCTTTTTTCTAGTCTTGTGCTCTTGGCCTTATAAATTATAATGACTCAGCGCCTGGCTACACACTCCGGAAGTGTGTGCCTTCTGCAAATACATGTGTATCTGTATGTTTGTTTTCTTATACTTTTCTTTCATTTGTTTCCTTATTTTTTTTTGTTTTTGGTTTCTTTTGCAATCTTCTTTTGCAATTTTTTTCGTATTTACGGCCATTTTGGCAAACTTATTGCCTGTTCGTATTTGAAAGTAAAGTCGACAAATTATTTCTACAGCAAATAAAAAGTCCATTAAATGTTAATATATAAGAATATAAAACAGAAATTATTTATGTTAACTATTTTTAAAGAAAGAAAGGATTAAGCATATATGAACAAGTTTCTGGGTATTAAATTATAATGTGAAATTTATGAAGCAAACATATTAAATTTATTATCATTGGCGAAAGGCTTCAAGAGCTCTGAGCATTTTACTTAAAGTTTGCTACAGAGAAGGGCAAAAGGAAGCAAAAAGTGTATGTGATTCCTGCTTTGCAAGGACTTTGTATAGTATCTATAACTATTAGAATTTTATATGGCTTTAGATGAGATATATATAAATAAGTATGCAAGGCAGCACCTTAAGCGAAGGCTTACAAAAGAATAAAATAAAGCTCTGTCTTAAAGTTCTATTGAAAAGAAATGCTTAAGTACAAATATTATGATACTTTCACAGTTCTTGAATGCCTTATTTATACACGCTATGAAAATTAATTTAAATTAAACATTAGATAATATTCAGTATTTAATTTGATGAATTAAATATGAAATGAATTATTGTTTTAATTTCTGGCTAACCCTGTCAAAACTGCATTCAATGTAACAACTGAAAGCAGACAACGTACTGCGCTGCGTATGAGTAATATGAATAGCAAATAAATGTAATTACTCATACGCTCCGTAGCCCCATAGTTGGAGCTGCAAGGATGCATGCAATTAATTGTTGGACGCTGTTTTGGGCGATGCAGTTAGCAGATTTTAGGTTAAAAACGTGCAACTGCTGCCTGACAAAGCTGACAGCGTCAGAGTTTTAGTGCGTGCAACTGATTTATGCGGCTCATATAAGCTAAAAAACTATGCAGGACTGTGGAAGGACTCACACACGAGCCCCGGCCATGATTAAGCGATCTCAGCGCCTTTTGTTTCAGTGCATGCACAGTTAGCAAAGGGAGGGAGCTCCGAATCAGCACGAGAATCAGGACTGGGGTAGCAGGACCCTTTTCTCTTGGCTCATTTTGTCATGCTTGCGGTTGCCTGCTGCCTTGTGGCATTGTCTTTCTGTCACAATTGATAAATGTCAGCCAGCCTCGTGTCGCCGGGAGTTTTGTTTGTTTGTTTGCCTTTTCCGCTGTGCAAGTTTTTCCATGCATTTTCCCATTCGCCCTTCCCTTCCGTCCTTCTCTCTGCTGCTTAATAATTTTAGGCAACATCCTTGGGCCTAGGGCGCAATTCGCACTTGAAAATTGGGTCGAAATTTATGCACTCGTTGCGGTTTGCTACGCAAACAGCTGAGCCGCAGCCGAATTTTTGGAGTCTGAGCGGCTAAGTTACAGAACAGCAATCGGCCGGATAGATTTATGACCAAAACTTTTTGTGCCCTGCACTTCAGATTAATCAGCAAATTGTATTTTCTGCCTAATTTATGTGCTGCCCTCCCCACCACAAAAGAATGCACAAGCTAACTTTCGCTTTTCCCCCAACTTGGCTATATTTTTTTTAGCTTTTTTGCAAACATTTTCCAGTTTTTCCGCTCATATTTGCCCCAACATTAAATGCTGCAGTGCGGTTGGCAGAGCATTTACAAATATTTACGAAGCTTGAATAGAATCTTTAGAAAATATAAATATTAATATGGGGTTTAAATTAAAATATGTTTATGTTGGCTATGAATACGCTTACCTACCAAATTAATCCAAAAAAGTTTAAATAAAAAATGGGATGACTTTAAATACAAAAATATCTGGGTTTTTATCTTTCAAATTAATCCATAAAATTGTTGATAAAGAATGGGATGATTTTAAATTAAATACTTATTTTATCTCCAGACTTGTAAAATATCTTACATTTCCCTTTATATTTAAATATAAACAATAAATAAAAATGAATAAATAATATAGTAATAAAAAGTGTCTAAATTTGTAGATGATTTTCAACAGAACAAGAAGAAATCGCATCTTATAGATACAAAAAATATGACCGAATTTATATCCAATTTATTGCAAATATTTCAACAAATTGATAAAAGGATTTCAAATAATTTTATGTAACATATCTTAATTTCTTAGTCTTTTAAAGCTATTTATTTAGCCATATTAAGTATAAATTTAAATAATATTCCTCATTCAGTAGCTAATCAAACTTTGTCAAAGCTGTGCAAATAAATTTTGCTGCGCAACTCAGCCTTAAACTTGAATCTACGTCAAACAAAATAAAAATAAAAGAATCCAATATATATTTGAAGGTCGCACTTCAATTAATGGGAAGCTTGAAATAAAATAATGACAATAATGCCTGAGTAAAGGCCAATAAAAACATTTATTGCCAATGGCAATCAATGCGAAGATTTGCTGTCAAATTCATTCATGCTTGAAGCATTAGCTTACCAATTAAAAGTTATTTTTTATTTCGCATTTTATGTTCGATTTTTGCATACTCACACAGTTGACGACGGGTGGCAACAATGATGCTGATATGGCAACGCCAATCAGAGGTCCTGCGGAGCCCTGAAGCAAAGCTACAGCGACTCCAGTGCCAGATGTTAAGGCCCAGAGAACGCCCATCCACAAGGCACGCACATTGCCTCTGTGAAGTAAGAAAAAAATAAAAGGAAGAAGGGAACAGTCTTTTTTTTCTCATTGAAAAGGCAACAAAAATTAATTAAAAATAAAATAAAAAACAGCGGGAAAATGACAAATGCCAGCTGTGAGTTGTTTGGGTTTTGGGTCAAAATTCAAGCTGAAAATTGACTAAAATTTACGAATGAAAACTGAGCATTTTTATCTGCTGCTGCTGTCAGCTGGACATGCCACCAGGTGGCACCACTTGGCCCTCTTGCAATTCACAACTTTGTCAAGTGTCAGCGGCTTTTTGTTATCATTTCCGGCAAAAAGCGACCTTGTCGCCGGTCTCTGGTTTCCTTTCGTCGTAACAAATGTTTCGAAACTTTTCATTGTACTTTTACTTTATTTTGATTCATGCACCTCATTTGTACCTAGACTTTGTCTATATAAAAATCTCTGTTGTTTTTTTTTAGCCTTCTCCAACTTTTCCTGATTAATGGCGTTACGCGTTGCGTGGAGTTTCCCCAAAAATAAAAGAAAAATTATTTATTTCACTTTTTATCATGCAACAAGAACTTTATTATGCACCGCAATTTACGCTCAATTATTGCCAAACTCGAAGCTAGACCCATAAATTAGGAGCAGAATTTTAATTTTATTATGAATTTCATTTAAGACTTTGTCAAAGGAAACAGCTCTTGAAATGGGTTAGGTTGACAGAGGTGAGAAATGTTTGTGGAATTGAAAATTAATTTAAAATGAATTCAAAAATTTTATACTTAAGATTAATTTAAGGCAGAGCAAATGTTTGGAGACAGTTATTGATTAAATACAAAAATAATCCTATGTTAGAAGTATACATATCACGCTTAAAAGAATAAATTCTCTGAATTTTAGAAAATTTGCCCAAAAATAAGTTAAGTGATTGATAAGTTAGGTCATTCCTCTTTTCTTTCAGACATCAATGCTTATAAAAAGAAATAATTTTTCCTTTAAAGCAGCATTCAGGCCTTTAATAAAATGCAAGTTCTTAATTCTAAATTGTACTATAATATAAAGTATTTTTTCTGAGTGTTCATTAGATAAAAATTACTAAAATAATTCACTTCAAAAATAAGTTTAAAGCTTTAAATAAGAGTTTATTCCTCTAGAATAGGCACAGAAAAATACGGCATCTCAAAATTCAGTTTAGTAATGCTTAATTTTGGTTTGAGTCTTACTTTAAAAATTAAAGTATAATTCATACTTTTTCATTATGAATAAAGAATGAACATGAGTAAATAAGTGAATCAATCCATACTCATAATTGATTCACTGACTGTAAAAAGATAAGTCTAGCTGTGGAACTAGATCAAGTACGAGAGTTCTTATATTGATCTTAAAGACTTGGACAGGATTAATATAATTTCTCTATAATATTTATAGTAGAATTAAATTTGTGTAGATATAAATGGATGCTTTCTCCATAAAGTATAAAGCTCTCTTCTATATTCCAGAGAATTACTAGTTTTACGTAATAAAAGTGCCAAATATTCCCTAATGATTTTAATTGTTGCATAATATTTGGGATGTTGCATCATTTTAAATACCCAAAATACTGTTGGAATTCATTTAACACTGACCACAAATACACTAATTAAATGAAGCAACGTGAGAGCTGCGAAATATTCTGCGAATTTGAAAATGAAGGGGAATGGCTCATTTTGCATGACACAAACACAAAGAGCCACAAAACAACCGAATCCGGCAGGATTATTTCTTTTTTTTCTGTTAATTTCCATGTGACATACGCAGGACTCGCAGGACTTTCGTTCAAAATTTCCCTTAAAAAATATCAAATTTCAATTTGCTTTACGTGTAATTAATTTCACGGATTTCAAATGGGGGAAACTAACTGAAAAGACGAGTCGTGGAACGCGTACTTTAATATCTGGGAAGGATTATATAATTATATGCTATATTCGTCGCATTAATAATAATTTGGACCTAAATAAACATATGAATATAAAAGTCATAATGTTTATGTCATTAAAGTTTTAAACACAAAAATAATTCGAATGGAAAGGAGATTTCTGTATTAAATTCAGCACTTTAATACACTTTATGCGATTTTATTTTATTTAATTCTATTTAATATTAATAAAATAATTAATAAGTTTTTATTGGGATATTAAAGTGTATCAAATTATTTTAAGTTCGCTTGATTCAAAGTTTTTTTCACAGCTGTTAAACGAAACCAATGAATAAGTCAAATATTTTCCAATATTTTTCAAAGTAATTTTTGAATAAATGTTTTTAAGAATAGAAGTATAAAAACTACTTCTTTTCGCTAGAAGCAAAGCATTAAAAATGTATTTTCTACCAAAAATAATACCCTATAATTTAGGAGTATAACGAAATATCTGGCATTTTTTTATGCAGCCAAACAAATGCCACTAATTCAATGGGAAATGAGGACACGTGACACAATTATGCGCTCGATCAAAGCAGTTCGGTGTGTGGGGATTGCAGGAAAGGATATTTACACAGGACATTAGAAGCACACGCGTAGCTGGGAGATACGATTATTTAGATACTCGCTGGCCGAGGCTCCAGGCACCAGGGACCAGGGACCAGGGCTGGGCAGTCAGGCAATCAGTACCAAGGCATTTGTTATTATTATGATGATTTCTATTTGAACATTGACCATTGTGTGGACGGCCTTTGTCAGCTGTGGTATGATTATTGGCCCAGAAGTGCACTTCAAAAAAAATGCTAAAAGTTTTCTTATTAAATTTACTACTTTGCCAAATAAAAGCTCATAGAATTTAATCTTAAAATTGGGAGAAGAAATAGAAATATAGAAGCAGATAACAAGAATTTTTCATGAGATTTTTATCCACATTTTCATCTATTTTTTAACGATCTAAGCACAAAAACAGACAAAATTATTTACAGGAGTTTTGAGCTTGCTTAGGCTTATGCAACGTACTTAATTTACCTATTAAAGGTTCTACACTTATTTTCTTCGAGTGTAAATACATTTAGCTGTCAGATTTGGCAGCTCTGTCCTGTCTGTCTGCCGGTCTATCTAACCTATCTCTATGGCCAGGCTTTCTGGCTGTGCGTCCGTCTGACCGTCCGTCTTTTGTATTATTATTTTAACAATTTATTTTGCGCAATTAACACAATTGCCGACACACATTCATTACGTACAACTTCCGGGTAACTGTGCCTGAGCTTAATTTATTGTTGCTGCCGCGGACGAGGCGGGGGCGTGGCAAGGGTGGGGCGTGGCATGTTGCAGGGGGGGATGGCCTAGGCCTAAGCCTATTCGGGCCAAGCTGAGGCAAGAGATTTACGCAGTCGGCGCGTGGCAACTTGAAGATTTTCGCTGGCTATGTCTGTCCTGGCAAGCTGGCAAGCAAAAAACGATGCCATAATAAATGTGTGCTCGTCCTTGCCTCATAAGGGGTATACGTATATACATTGAGAGGGATATACACAGGATATTCTATAGAGTGTTTCCCTAATGAGCGCACGCCTCACATTTCAAGCGAACGGATCAGATTAGTTGAATTATTTGCAAGTAATTTATTACATTTTCTCAAATAGATTCCCAACTGACTTAAAGTTGCAGCCAAAGTTTGGCATTTCTATGAGCCGATGCCTAATTAACATACTTAATGGATTTCCATTGTGACAAACTCAAAGCCTTCGGTAGAGATTCCATTCCGCCCTCAAAGTACTGAAAAATTGCGATAAAAACAATTCGTATAATCCTCTCTTAATTCATTGTCTCAAGTATAATGCGATTTCCAAGAGAAATTTAAGTCATTTCTGCGAAGAGAATAAAAGCTTGGATAGGAGACAATTATAAATCATAGGACGAAAGTATTCTACACATCTTATCATAATTCTGTAATAAACTAAATAATATTCTGCATTGATTTGCCTCTCTCATAACTAAATTTAAACATAAGTTTAAGTCTTAATTTTATTCAAAAATAACTCCTTTTCTCTGATTAAAATTACCTCGTCAATATTCTTTGTTAATTTTTATCTTTGTCTCTTTCTAATTCTAAAAATAATTCTAAGACAATTCTCTTTGCTTTCCTCTAAAATAAACATTTAAATATTAAGTGTGTCACCTGTCATTTAATTTTGAATTTTAAGGGATATTCCTGAACAACTTCCGTGAATTCCAGGCTACTTTTACTCCAAAACAATGAGAACAATATGCCGAGAGAGCATCTCAATTATTCTCTTTTGATTGACTAAAACAATTGAAGGACCCTTGTTAAAGATCAAAGAGAAAACTCAAAGCTCAATGATACGCCTAGAAGGGTACCCTTAATTAATTTCAATTACACTAAAAAATAGGAAGCTAAAAAGGTAGCATCAAATGAAATATGAAAGCCTCAAATTACCAGCATTATTTTGGTTGCTGAAAGATGTGGCATGCGGCTTCGAACTACAGATCTGATTTAGTTGCAAAGATGATTTGCTTGCTAATGGAAAACGTGATAAATTTGTAGGAAAATCAAGCGATTGCCTGAATTGACTATCATTAATTGGAAATTGGCTTCTCTTACCTGCCTCGCATCTCCTCCGTGGGCCAATCAGCATTCTGACCCCAAGGCATTTCGGTGGTGCCCAGAATAAGACCGAAACAGAAGCCAAATATACAGGATATCAACATGCCCAGACCCAAGCAAAGAAAGCCAACGCGCTGTGGGAGACATGAAAAAAGAAAACATTATAAGATTGACTAAAAAATACTCTGAAATGTAGGAATAAACCTTAAAATGAGAGGGAGAAATAGAAGGCTCAATGAATTCGACTATCTGTCTGTCTATGAAAAATATATGTACATATAATCGAATTACTACCGGCTCACATACTTATCCTTCCATAAGGATACTCCTTTACTTCAGAATAAATTAATTCTAATACCAACAAAGATGTGTCTAAGATCAATGAGTTCACAGTCAGTTTTTGGACAATTTCGGGATATAAAAGGAAATTTAAAAGGATAAAACTTTTGTACCGTCGTAGCTTATTCAAAATATGCATAAAATTGTGGCATTATGTGCCAAATAGAGAAAGAAATAGCGGGATGGAAAGAGAAAGCTGCAGCGACTGCATGTTGAATGCCAACTGACGCCAGACAGCGACACTTTGAGCGATAATGTAGCATACTTTGCAGCGCGCAAATTCATAGAAAGGAGGGGCAAGATTGCAGGGTATACAATGGAGGGTATAGTGGTCTGAGGGGTTGAGCAAAAAGCGAGTGGGTGCGTGACATGTTAACCCAAATTTGCAGCCACGCAGCGTAAACTGCTTTTGGCAGCTGCACACAAAAGAAAAATGTTCTAATGTCAGCCAGATGATGTCGTTGGCGTCTTACTCCATACTCCTTGCTCCTTATTTCTCGGTTCTGAGTCCCTAGTCCTTATGCGCCCCTTGTGCTGCATGCCCCAGAAAAAAAACTAACCTCAACGCTCAAAGCTCAATTCAAGCGAAGCGCATACAAAGCAACTTGCCCCTAACAAGCTGACAACTGTTTAAATTTTTTGCTTAAAAAGTTCCAAGTGAAAACAGTACGATAAATGCAGTTTAAAGAGTGTCTGCCACAACAATTTGCCAACTGACATTAAAGTTAAGTGAAACAATGAGAATGCTGCTGCAGTTGGCAGTGCTCGACTTGTAGATACTCTAGTGAGCTGATATGAGTGCAATGTCTTCAGCCATATTATAGATATTTCGTGTTAAATAAAGATCAAAAAACATATAAACTTTCTAGCCACCTTCTTTCATCTGTTACATACTCATGCTCAAATTAAATATACCCTTTCTTTTGAATGCTAATAGTGTATAAGTTCTAAATAAGTTTTTCGCTTGGATTTCACGTTGAGGTATGTAAAAGTGGGGAAAGTAGGGAAAGAAAAGTATCACACTCTGCGTACGGAAAGAAAGAAATGAGTCACACTCTGCGTATGAGTAATGTGCAAATGCATCAACTTTAAATGGTGTGCGAATATTATATAGCTCTCGCTCAAAGTTTAACTTATACGTTTTATCTTTATGGTTTAAATACAGCCTGCAACAAAAGAAGAAAAAAAAAAGAGAAAAGTGAATTTCAATAACATTTAACGACCTTTGACAGATGCTGCCATAAACATTTATGCATATAGACAATGCATTTAGTTTTCCGTTTTCATTCTGCAACTTTATGATCATATCATATCTTCTTTTCGTTTCTATTTTTCGTTATTAATTTTGGATGGCTCTCAATTTTTGTTGGCCTGGCTGGCGTTTAGAGAAATTGTTTATATTGTGTGAAATGGTTTAAACGCTTTGTAAAAATGACTTTTCCAAATATTTGCCCAACAAATTTCATTTATTTATTTTTTGACAATTTTTACTGTGTTCCAATTTTGAAATATGTAAATTCTTACAATAAAAGCAAAATATTTGAATGTGTCAGAAAAAGGTCAGAATAATTTCTCTTTCCAATTCTTTACAAATTCATATAAATTTAAAGGAGTTTAAAATTGAGTTTATTATTTAATTTAGTTGCTATAGAAAATGTTATTTTTATAGAACTGCAGCTGCCACACATAAAAATAGAAAGGAAAATTCAATGAAAATAACATTTTTTGCAATTCTGTCAATTTTCTTTTGTTTATTCGTTATACCCTTGCCGAGGTTATTATAACTTTGTCACGAAATTTATTATGATTTAAAGGACGATGAGAAATGGAGAGAATAAATAAAGCCCTGTCCGTCTGCCCGGCTTTCCCTCTTATATGCAAACTAGTCTCTGAACTTTTCAGAAAGGTAAAAGAAATTTGATATTGAACAGGAATTGTCGGAATCGGTCGTTTCGAATATCTATTTCCCATATAGGAGCAACCGTTCCAATAGTCTAGCTAGAAAGCAAATCTTATTTAGCTAAGAGCAATTGATCAAAATAAATAAATTTAATAATAATTCACGAATTGTTATTCCAGCCTGGCAGGGCATGCAATCTTCGGTACGCCACAGATAGCCTTTCCTTATTTTTGTAATAAATTAGTTTATTAATTAGAAGGTCAAAGAAGCCTGTTGGCAAGTATATTTATTAGTTAATTAGCTATAAGTATTTATATTTTTATGACTAATTAAAGACAACAAAAAAGAAGCAATTATAATGAAAATATAAAAAAAAATACAGCACATGAAAATATAGGAAAAAAAGTTACCTTTAAAGGTCGTGCAGGCTTACAACAAATTAAAAACCTAAATTTAAATTAAAAAAGAATTTTCGTAACAATAAATTAATTGTTATTAAATCTTGATTAAACTTAGTAAATAAATTCTAAATAAAAAATATTTAAGTTAGCCTTACATTTAGAGATCTATAAAATAAAACGTAAAAGGTAATAAGTCCTTTTTTTAAATTTAGAATTTTGTAAACTTGTGGGATTCAAAGAGGCAGGAATTCTGCTGCAACTGAAGCTACTTCACAAAAAATACATTTATAAATTTATATATGTATATATATATATATATGTTTATATGTTTATATATTCATTTCAATTAAAATTTAATTGAAGTACATGACGCAGCCAGCAGCAAACAAGACATGTACTTAGAGCTACATATGTTTCCATGAGAATGTTGCTCTTAGTGATATATACATTTGTATCTATGAGAATAAGCGTAGGTGTGTGAGTGTATGAGTGTATTCAGTCTGCGAAAATTGTGTCAGCAGACAACAAGTTACCCCGAGAGACGAAAGACGGAAGACGGAATTGGAGTCGGAGTCCGAGGCGGAGGTAAAAAGAAAACCTTAACCGAATCTCACACTCATTAGGAGAGACAGTAAAAATGTTTGCTTTACATTTTTGATTCCCTTTTTTATTTATTTTTTCTATTTATTTTCATTTATGATGTTCTACAAGTTGTGAGTTTATTTAACATAAAGCATAAAGCACACCTGCTAAATTTATGAAGCACAACGCGGTCTTCTTTTTAGATTTTGTTTTGAAGAAACCGAAAATCTTATCCTTCCCTATAGAATTTGACTGTTGTCCTGACTGCTGACTGCTGTCTGCTGCTGTTGACATTTATGGCTCTCTAGACTTGAGCAAAGGAACCGCAACAGAAGCAGAAGCTGGAGCAGGAGCAGGAGCAGGACCAGAAGCAGGATAACAGAGCAACTGCTGCAGTTGATGTTAAGTTTTATTTGCGTCTGAGTTTTGGATAATTCCTTGAGTGCTTCTTTCTTTTAATTTAAGTAGCTTAAGTTTGTTTGCCAACGATTTTCTTCAGTTTTCGTGGACAATGTTGATGAACTGCTGCTGCCGCTGCTGCTGTTGGCCTGCTTTTGTTTTATTTATTTATAGATAGCCAACAGAAAGTTAAGTTGAACCTCTGCATTTAAGTTCAGCTTAGGTTAGTTCAACAGCTGCAGCTTAATTTAAATTCACTTAAAGCTTTCACACTTAAAAAAAAAACTATTAATTTTAGAATTTATTTAGTACAAATAAAAGCAAATTTCATGCTAAAATTAAATTAAATATTCATAAGAAATCGAAGTACAATTTTTTCACTACTTTTTCATTCCGAACCAAGTTTGAATAGAATTAAAAAGGTAAAGAATCAAGTATTAAATCAAGTACGAAATTTGTTAAAATAATATCATTTAACTATTATAAATCATAGTAGAATTAAATTAAGAACAAATCAGGATAACATTCTGTCTACTTCCCGGCTAGGAATAGCAATAAGCTGGAATCAACAATTCCGAGAAAAACAAAAATGAATTAAAATTTTAATAAATTGTAAAAATAACATTTTACAATCAATTTATATAAATGTAAAATGGCTTTTAGAAAATCCTTAAAAACTTTAATAAGTCTAAACACTTTTATTTTACTCGCATTTTATAAATTTTAATCTAAACGAAAATTCATTCATTGTATAAAATAACTATATTTGTTTTTTCTCTATTACAAATTTATTGAATTTTTATCTTTTAGATACAGTGCTTCAAATATTTTTTTTTTTTTTTTGCCTTTGAAGTGAATGTACGGCTTAAATTCTCGTTATTAAATTGAAAAGAACCATTTGCTGGTATGAACACATCATCGAACTGTCAACAAACATGAAGTCAACAGCTCCGCCAGTTACCACAGAAGTGCTCCAAATATTCAACAAATTCGCATAAAAATTGTAGAGGATTCGAGTAATATTTCCATAGTTCGACTGGCATAACAATTTTCCACGAATGGGTTATTATTTTTATACCCTGTACCCATTGAAGGGGACATATGAAGCGTATTACTCTATGTTCTGGTATTTTGTCTTTTAAATGTTCTAAGAAAAATATTCAAAAAGGGATTACAAATCTAGGCAAAAGAGCAAAAAAATCAGAACTAATAAAAATAATTTTATTTAATTATAATAATAAATAAAAGCTGAAAGAAAGTGTTTAAAAAAGCTCAGAAGGAATGGAAATTTGTATCTTTAAATGCTGAGTATCTTCTAGTCGAGTTCTCTGCGTATTCAGCTGTCATTTTACACACACATAAATCACTTCAGAGTGTGAAGGGGAAATGGAATGTGTGTTGTGAGGGTTGCCAATGGATTGTCGGGTAGAAAGTGCTTTGCAATTTTAGACTCTAGCTACATATGTATTTTTTATGCAATGCACTGCAATTTCAATTCGCATCGCCACTGTGAAGCTGCTCAATTTGTTGTTGGCCAACAACACAAAAGCAACTCAAAATGGTTTTGGCCAACCGCAGACAGCTAACAGCTAACAGCTAACAGCAGAGGCAGCAGCAGCAGCAGCAGAAGCTGCAACTGCAGCTGCGGCAGCGGCAGCAGCACTCACCATTAGCTCTCTGTCCGAGATAATTGCGCCAAATGTAATCGACATAACAGGACCCATAAGCGGTGAAACCAGCATCGCCGCAACAATATTCGGTGCATTATTCTCGACCAGGCCGAGGGCTGCCAGAGAGCTGTAAGAGGCCCAAAGCATATAAGAGTACACTCAAAGAAATGCGCTTAAATCGTAGGTTTATTAAACCTGTCTCTTAGTGCTTCTTCCAGTTCAGTAAATAAATAACACACCTTTCTTTTTAAGTGTAGAACTGTACTGGAAAAAATAGTCGCTGCATAGATCTGTTTACTTACTCGGCCGTAACTATTAACAGCAGATAGTCAAAGGACAAGGAACCGCCTGCTCGAACACCGTCTACCACCTGTTTCACGGTTAATTTCGATTTAATTGATTCCACAAAATTATTCCACTTGGATGCCTCCTCAGCATCATCGCTGAGAAGAGATATAAGAGAAAAAAGAGAAATAAATAAACAGCATTAAGATATCATAAAATGCAATGAGACCATAGAATAGGGGCTAATGTGTGGGAACTGGAAAGCTGGAAACGGCTATTTCCTTTCGCTAATTGGAGAACACAACTGCTATATTATTCATTAATTTCAATTGCTAGATGCACAGGAAAAAGGATTTTTACAGCTGAAAATTTATAATTGCAATTAGAACACGATTTTCTTAAGTCTCCTGTAGGGTCTTAGAAGAGGTTTGAGGTCAGCTATCGCAGCAAAAGAAAAGCTTTTTATGTAATAAGTAAATTGATCTCAAGAACTCCATTTGGTTCCAAACTTTAATTGATTTATTAATTAAACTTAAAATATTTTGAAAATTATTGTATAAATCTTGCATATTTATGTTATGGAGCTATAACTATAATATTTATTCTTTGTCGTTAGCAATATCTTTTTTAATACTTCAAATACTTCTAGTACTTTGAATACTTCGCTTTGGGCATAGATTAATTAATAAATTCAAACCTCAAACAGTTGCTGATAATCACAGTATTTTATTTGAGATTTATACTATAATTATTATTTAAATTCAACTCAAAACACGTCTCTTTAGCTCTAAGGTATACAAATAAATCTAATTTCAAATTTTCCTAGACTATTTCGATATGATAAATCAAAACTCAACTCAAGATAACCTCAAATTTGCCGTGCCATTTGACAATGGGTATTACCTGCTAGAAAAAAAGCAATATACACGTTCATTTGGGCCAGGTTTATTCTTTGTTTTCTTTTTCAACTGAGCCAGACACAAATTCTCTTGTCAAGTAAGGGCGAAAGTCATAAATTACATATGTATATTGGGGTATGTGCACTAGGCGAATGCATTTAACCCTTTGATGGGGTTAATGTCACTAACTCGGTAGCTTTCATATGGAAATGTGAGCATTTTCACTTTTTACATTGCCTGCTAAGAAGAAGGAGCCGTAAAAAAGGACGAAAACCTACGACAATACTCGTCGCTTTTGCCAAAAGCTGTAATAAAAACTTGGGCATAGGCCAAGGACTGTGACTCGACTCGACGCTGGCAGCGAGGGATGTGCCAGTTTTCTGACGTGTCACGTTTGAGCACGAATCAATCTTGATTTGTGAAAAAATCTATTATAAGTTCTTTATTCTTATTTAAATAATAGCTGTGGACTTTTCGTGTAAAATAAGTTGATATGAATACAAATTGAATTCATTAAAAAGTTACTTTTATGAGGAGTTTATTACAGGTAGTTTATAATGCCAAAAGGTCTACAATTTTTGCATAATCACGCACTCATCTCTAGGGAAAATTGGGGTCCACTCCAGATAAAAGACAGACAATACAAGTGCCAAAAAAAAACAAAAAAAAGGTAACCAGCTCACTTGACACTTTGCCAACGGCCAGAAAAAAAAACAAACAATGAAATGTTAAAACTGAGAACTGAGACTGAAACCGAGAATAAAACTGAAACTGAGTCTGAGAATGAGACTGAGAATGAGACTAGGAATGGAGGCTGGGAGTGAAAGTAAGTAAATGAATGAGTGATGCTTTTGAGCGAGGGAGAGGTGAGATTGAAATTAGTTTCTGACAAAGGAGCAGCAGTTGGGTCAAAAGCCAAAGACGAGCTCACATATCTGGGACTGACAAAGGTGCTGAAATTAAGACTATACGAGACAATGGGATTATCCATAGTCGGGTTTATGCTCACCTGTAATCATCTTGCAAATTGGCCGCATCTGTGATGGCATCATAGCTAACGCTGCAGGGCAGAACACTGTAAAACAAACCAAGCAAAGATGAAAGACCAAAGGACTGAGAGATTGGGAGACTGGGAGATTGGGAGAGTGAAGGACTTGCATTTGAATAAGGAAATATCTTTGCATAATTGAAGCCAGCCATGCATAGTTCTGTTGCATAACTAAGATACTCTATGCTGACAGCTCTGCTTCTTCAGTTGAGCTCCTGCAGGACTCGCTAGCCAAGTTAATTGCATTCACAGTGCACATTAACAGCTTAAAGTACAATTTTCGTATTGAAATTAACCCGCCCTTTGACCTGTCACTCTTTCCCAGGTAAACAGCTGTTCCCTTTCCTTACACCTTTCCACCAGCTTAATTCAATTAAACAATATATATTGATAGGGACACAAAGCAAGGAGAGACGACGCGATATAATATATATTTATATATGTATATAATGGAAGGACGAGCAGGTGTGATAATCATTTAATTTAAGCTGGTAGAAGGGCGTGACCAGCAAGTAAGAAAGGGAACAGCTGTTTACCTGAATATCCTTGCTGGTATCTTTTGGTCTTTGCTTGTTCATCTTTAATTTACTTCGCAGGACTACTTAGTACAGTTAATTGTTCCTTCTCACTGACAGGCTGCTGCTCCTTGCTACTTAATTTACCCGAAGCAAACTGTCCCAGCCAGAAGAAAATGCATTTCCTGCCTGAAATTCCTTTAGCACTTAATACTTTCCCCCCTTAGCAAAAGATGCTGCTTTCAATTAGCTTCGTCTTCTTCCCAGGAAGAAGTGGGTGGAAAGGGTGGAGCTGTATTTAAGTGGAAAACGCTCTGCTCTGAATCGAGTAGATAGATTTCAAGGACTTATCAATTCTCTATTTCAAATAAGTAATTTATGCATTTCTAAAGAGTCTACTCTATTCTCTATATTTTTATATATATTTCACTTCATACTCGATTATTTTTGATTCATTTTAATTTTAATAATAAGTATTTTTATTCTTAGTTCAGCGAATGTTTAAATTCTATTTTTCTGCTCTTTATTTTTTCTTTTGCATCACTTTATCGTCGCCAGATTCGCTTACACCTGACAAAAGCTTTCAATTTTCAAATCCTGAGCTGTCCAGCTGTTGCTTGGCAAATCAATATGAATCCTGAGTCCTGCCTGCAGCCCGTCCTTCTCTTCTCCTCTCGTCCTTGCAACGACTATATATCCGCCTACAGGCAATCAAAATATGAAACTACCCCAGCTTAATCACCTCTTCCCTTAAGACCCTAGCAACTGCAGCTCTGTGTGCTGAGCTTAAGCTCCGTTCTGCATTTTTTTTTTATTAAAAAACTAAGCTAGCGCGTACACAGTGCCGCAAACATAGCTATTTTCACGCTAAATTAAGCTATTTTTCAATGTAATTTTTCTTTATTTATTTTAGCTAAAATCAGATCTAAAAAAATGGCTAGAAAAATTCTGCATACTTCAGGCCAGGTTATTAAATTAATTAGTATTTAATGTTAATATTTATATCAAACTTGATCAAAATCGGAGCACTACATATAATTTATTAAATGTTTGCCTAGAATTGCATTCAACTTTTCAGCTGTGTACAACTTTTCATAGCAGTTAAGCTTCTTTTTATAATGCTGTCTGCTTAGCTATTATTGGCAGCACTGATTGCAGGGGGAAGACAAAGCTGACCAGCTGTTGCTTGGCCAGGACTTGGCTAGGAGTTGCTTTCCCAGGCACGTTTGCCTTTCGCTCTTCGCCTTTCGGCGTTTGGCGGCGGCGCTTTTCAATGTCTCAACTTACCTGACACTGGAATTCAATTTAGTGCCAATGCCCAGCTCCGTGAGACAGTGGAGCGTCGTCTCGCAGGCATCGCCGGCTTGTAGCGGGAAGACGACGTGATGAAAATAGCCTTTTTTGCTTGTTGTCCAGGTAACGTGCTCAATGTTTAGCTTGACAAGTAACTCCTCAAGTACCTGCCAGTACAACGACAACAACAACAACAACAACAACAACAATAAAGGCTTAATAAACGATTGTTCGGAGTTGAGTTGCAAAACTATCAATGAAGCTGCGCCCATTTCAAAGCAGCCTTGGAGGGGATTTTCTATTTCCTCAGTAATAAATAAGGCTCACAGAAATATCAATCAATTTCTGAGAAATTAATAAAACTGAATAGAAGGCGATAGTCTGGTTAAGCTTTCCGCATTAATATTCCCTAACAAAAAATAGAGCCAACTAGAAAGAAAGTTGGCAGTGTAGTGCAGGATAATAAAAAGCGTCTTTCCAGCAAGCTAACACAATATATTGATAGTATCGGTTATAGTAAAACCTATCAGTACTATCGATTAACCCATCGATGGTCTAGCAGCTTTAATACGAGCGTAAGCTACGCACTTGCAAGCTCAATTTTTAAGATATAATTGTAATTCCTTTTTACCTATCGATATCAATGTTATCGATTATACTTCCTATCAATAGCCATCATTAAGTCATCGATTGTCTAGCCGCTCTAGCAGGAGCTTAAGTTATGCATCTAATTGGATTGATTTCGAGAGAGACCTGATTTCTATTCCGGGCTCAAGCTACAATAGTAATCCCTTATGCCAAGTGATGACCATTAAGCTGCAACCATCAATCTTGGGCAGCGCATCTTCATCTTGGTGATTATCTGACCACTGTTAGACTCAGTTGTCACCCACTTTTGACCCGTCATTCATCAAAATCAATGCGTGGGTCGAGCTTTTGGCGATTGAGCAACCACAAGGCAAAACAATTTGGTTGGCATTTAACAGCCCGAACCCAGAGCCGAACCGGAACCCCTTTGCTACTGCCTTTTTCCTTTCGCCCCACGCTGACTATGCACTATGAGCTTTAGTCACGTTCCGGCCGGTTAAGTGCATCCACACTATGAAGCTTAAGGACCCTTGTCCACGTCCAAAGTCAGCTTTAAGTGTTGGGGGGATGGAGGAACGCAACTCAACCACGGACTCACCTTTTCAAGCGGCACCACTAAATTACGTCTGTCCAGCGGCACCTCCACCGCCGCTTCACCGACAGCTCCTGTTCCAGCTCCTGCTCCTGTGCCTGGTAAAGCCCTCTTGGCAGCTGCCGCTGCTGCACCACGTCCCTGGCCAACACCACGCCCTGCACCGATCCCACCCCGCCGATACTTGGGCACATTCTTGTCACGTAATTCAACTTCGAGTCGTAGTATTGCATTGTTATTTTCCGGAAGATTGATGTTCAGATTATTATTGCCACCGCTCAAACCGGCCATCGGATGGTGTCCTTGGCCTCCTCCAGGTCCATGAATTGTTACCGGTTCAGCTATCACATTATTTGAAGTGCCTACAAGTAAATGAAAAAGGTATTATATAAAGCAGCACTAGACGAAGGATTGTCTGGACTTATGATATGAGTTCTCAATGGGTTAGTTATTAATTGGACTAAATTAAAGCAGTTCCACAGACATTAAGAAACAATTGATTTATACAGAGTATCAGCTAGATACTCTATAGATACTGGTCTGTAAAAATATATTATATTAAAATTAACTGATAAGCCTTAACCATTTTCTTATCATTTTTTTCGACTATCCTTTCCTGTTTTCAGCAGAAAGAACTCTAAAATAAACTGAACTTGGTTTTTATTATGCAGAAATTCTTCTTAGAAATATTTCAAAGAAATTTTTCTATATTTAAATTGCAAGTTTGCATGGGAATACTTCTTCCAGTATAATTTATTTTAAGGACTTAATATAAAATGAGCAGTTCATTAAAATTATTCTAAAAAGTAGTTGATTTCAACCTAAATAAATTAAGAGGAATTTTTCTAAATTTGTACAGCTATTCAGATGAAAAACAACAACTGTTTAGAGATTTAGTTAGGAAATCTCTCAGTGAAAACAATATTAATTTTATAAATAAAATAGGCAGGAGAAAACTAATATATTTGCCAATAACAATAGGATATTAAAAATATGTTTAGTAAATAGTTTTTGTATTAAATAAGTCGCATTATAATAAAGCTGCTTCCTTTTCCAAAAAACATATTTTTAGACTTAAAACAAAAATGTTAATTATGGCCAAAAGTATGCCACTGTTTTAGTATCATTAGCTCTTTAAATAACCATTTTAATTTAGCACTATTTATTTAAATTCCACATTTTACACGATTTATATTCTAATTAACAAAAATTTGTATGCCATTTTGTAAATATTTGCTTTATGCTTTACACAGCCTAAAAGCCTGCTGCATTTTTTGATATTTTATTTAAATTGCATTCGACCACATTAAGCGCATAAACTAACTGCAAATAAAACTAATTAAATTGATAGCTTAAGTTAACAAACAGAAATTGCAAATTGTATAATTTATGCAACAATTGATAGGAAAAATAGCTAAAATATTTAGGCCCTAAAACGGAAAATACATAAGGAAAATATTCGTTTTTTGGCTATAATTAATAAAAGTACTTTAAAGGGCCCAAAGCGCCACTTTTACTAAATAAATAAAATGGCAGCAGAAATCAAATCAAAGCCCACATAAAAACCACACACAACAAGGATCACAATTTATTATGCCACAGAAAAATGGAGCGAGTCAAAGGGGGGGCAGACATCGAAATGTTATATAAATCCCTGCACATTGACAAATGCCAAAATAAAGCTTAAATGTGCTTAATTTTGAGCGTGGCACAGTGGGTAAAAGTACCATTTTTGAGCTCTATTTTTTATTCAAAATCAATTGTTATTAATCAAATAATATTATTGATTCCACTAAAAGACTGACCAAACTATTATAAAAGGCAAACTTCTATAATGAAATTTCTAAAACCAGCCAGAAGATATTGTTGTTAAATTTCAAAAGAAAAATTGTGTTTAATTTTGTTTTGAATTCTTTTTTAAATGAAAAATAAGCCCAAAAATATTATAAAGCATTATTATTAATACTGTACTGTGCTTATACTTAATTTCCTAATTTCCAGAAAGGCTTGCAATGAAGGTAAATAAATAAATATTAATCAAATAAAATAGTATTTTCTACCACTGTGCCAAGTATCAAATTTCCCTATGACTAGTCCAGTCTTTGTTTCACATAGTTATTTCGACCCCAAAACAAGTCCACAAGTATTCCCCCCTCTGCCAGTCCCTCCTTTTCCGCCTCTCTCTCCCTCCCGTCTGTAAGCCGCCACTTGAAGGACTTTGCAAAAATTTGGAGAAACAGAAAAACGCTTTGGCTTGGCATTGAGTCCTGTGATTTATGTCTGGCACCTCTGAGAAGGCTTCTCTACCAATGACTTGACACAAGTATGTAGTACATGTCAAGTTTTTTTATTTCTGCTCTTTTTTGGCCAAGTTATGCCTCCGTCTGCCCTTCTTTTCATTGGTGAAAAGCAACGCATGTTTATTGCCTACTTTTGCATTCGAAAAAGTCATTTATTTTACTTTGACTTTGAGCAACTTTGTTCACGCCCTGCAGCCGCTCGCTCTTCTCCTCTGCTTTCCCTTCCTCTCCTGATTGTCATTATCAGCTTGGGGTCTGCCATGGTGACAAAGAATATTAATGATGATGCTCATTGATGGCTTTTACTCTGGCTCTGCTCCTCTGCTCTATACAAAAGTATTTAAATAAATATTTGATTAATAATGGATCCCACACACATCGCAGCACAACTCCAACCTGATAAGTTGACTTATATTTTTGTGCCTTGTTTTTTGGTTTTTCTTTCTTTGTTTTTCCCTTCATAAATTATGGTATTTGATAGGTTTTTATTGTGGCCATTTTTGTCATTGATTATGATAAATTAATCGCTGTATTTTGCCTAATGGCAGTTGATTGTTTAAGTTTTCTTCTCCCAAAATTAATGTCCTGCAACATGTTCTATATTCTTTTTTAATTGCTCGCAAAATAATAAAGAAAAATTGTCCTTAACTGACCTTAAGAATCTTTTTAAATATATTATTTATTTAATTAATATAATAATATCATATCTTATATACAATTTGTAAAAAGTTGTAGAATAAAGACATTTTATTTAAGCTTTTTAGGGTTATAAACATTTCGTTATCCCATTTTAGAATGAATCAAATCTATTTAAAGCAAATAAATATATAATTACTAAATAATTCATATAATGATTATTATCAAGAGAATTTCAGCTTTTACTTAATAGCATAAAAAAATAGATTTTAAATATTACACCTAAAAGTATTTCTCCTATTTTTATGAGTAGCTCTTGGTAATTTATGAAATGGAATAGGTCTGAATAATATGCATATATTTAAATAGAAATTACTTAATAAATATCTATAATTTGATAAAAAAAAAGATGGGTAAATATCGATATATTTATCAAGCCTCTTCCAAATTCCACTTTCCAATAAATTCAATTCAAAAAGGTGAAGCCTCCTCAACGTATAATCTAGCCCTACACTTGTAATGCTCTGAGGTACTTTATTGAAACACCTTTCTATCTATCTATGATTTAAAATATGTTTTATTATTTTTAATCGAAATAAAACCAAAAAAATAGAGTACTTTACATAGTCAAAATAAATTTGCCATCCAGTGTAAACTAAAACGATTGGACTTCAAAAAATTTGCTATTAGTTTTTCGCTGGAATTGACGTATACGTGATATTGGGAATCAGTGCACAGAGCTTTTGACCTTTTATTTTTATTAAATTGAAATGCAGTTAAATACAGACAACAGTTTAGTTTTTAACTGGCATAATCTCGCTTATATTGTCTTAATTGATACATCCCGCAACAAATTGCAACGTCACAAATTGAGTCTTAAATCGGAGCTCTATTCCAGCTTCGAGCTGAACAAACAAACAAAATTAACTTGATGTTGATGTGCTTATGCAGAACCAACAAATTTGATTAAGTTTTACTGCGCTTTGAACAAGCTGCCATACTAAAGGACCTGTATACCCTCACCCATCTCTCTAAACTTTTGCTAATTTTCTCCCTTTTCAGCGAACATGTTTATACATGCTACTAGCGAGTAAATAAACAGAGTTGGAGTATAACAACCCTTAACCCCCCACATTTAACCCCACTTTCCGTCTGGCTAATTAAAATTTAATATTCAATTTTTAGACAGCAAAATGTTGAGGCAGCAATCCGCTTTAAAACCAAAAAAAATAAAAATAAGGCTAACTCTCGTCACGCCGAAGACTTGAATACCCTTAGAGAGTTTTAATTAGAAGTAATAAAGTAATTCTGATAATTATCAGCAAAAACCAAGAATATTTTCATACTATAAAACAATTTACGACCCATCCTTTCTATGAATAGAGAAGACAGACAAATAGACAATCGGGCGGATGGATCAAACAAAAATATTTACCTTATATTTAAATTAAGCAAACACAAATAATATATTAAAATTAGTATTAAAAAGAAAAGGAATTTTGTTCTTCCATTGCATAACTTAAGAACCTTTATGGAATAAATACTTCCGCAAAGAATTCTCTTACCTTTTTCTACACATTTCGCAGGGGAAAACTTTAATACCCCCTGGAAGGGTATAGCAAGTGTGCAGCATGTGTGTGTGTGTGTGTGTGTTTGCCCACAACATTCGTGGCATGCTTTTAGGCGCTGAGAAGAGTTTTGTACTTTTACGATGTCATAAAATAATTAATAACGCCACTAAACAACATAATTAGGTGCCTAAGCGCCGCAAAAAGGATGGACATGTTGCCCCAGCCAGTTGCATGCCACAATGTGAAGGCGAACAAATTTGTAACTTTCTATTTAATTAGCGCTCGACGCTTATTCAATTTTTCTCACTTTCTCTACCATACTTACCGTAAATCAGTTCCCGTTCAAAATTCGCCGTAGGCACAACAATTAGGAAGACAACACCCGGCATTCTATGGCTGCTACGAGTCCTTCCGCCAACTTTTGCTCCTTCAAGATGGTCCTGCAAAATGTAAAACGGCAGCAGAAAAGTGGCCATTTTAGTTTACAAATTGTGTTAAGCAGAGGGAAGATATATAAAGTACCTGAAACTGAATACAAAACTGACTTTTCTGAAGCTGCACAGAAATAATGCGCCTGAAACTAGGCAACACAAAACTTGCCAAGCTGCTGAGGCCGACAAGTTGTCAACAGAATTGTTTGCTAGAGGTGTTAGCATACGAGGGTGGCTTACAAAAAGGCTAGAATTCAGTTTGAAATATTCTGAATAAATATAAAAATAACACACCTGGAAATTCTAATAAAGCCGTTTAATATCTACCGCTCTCAATTAATTAACTTAACTTCATGTCGATTAGTCGAAATGTGAATGCGCCTGAAGATAACATCAAGTCAATAAAAATGAAGTTTGACAAGAACTTAGACATTCAGTTAAATTCTTAAAAAATCTAGAAAAAAATGATTATGCTTTTGAGAGAACTGCTTAATCTTCCATCTTCAAGTTAAAGAACCAACCTTTAAACGGTAGCAAGAGTATCATTTTATCTGCAAGATAAAGTTGATGTTAACTTTACAAAATTTTATTTTATATTTTTATTTAATAATACATTGATTGAGCAACCCTCGAGAAAGTTTGCCTCGTTGAGGGTTCTTAACTGTTAACTCTTAGCAGTTAGGCCGCATTAGCTGCCAACTTTGAAACCAGGTAGTGACAGTGGCCAAAGACTTTTGGCAGTTTTTGGCTAAAACAAAACGAATTTTGAAGTCGTTGACTGCCAAAATGCAGTCGAGAAGCAAAAACTAAAGCAAAAGAGCAGAATACTGTTGAATGCCGCTCACTGAACTGCAGAGAAATGGCAAATATCTTAATTAAAATAGCCGCCGCCTTCAATTAAGTATGCATTTTATGCCCTCCCCCCACTTCAGTGCTTGTCTTAATTATTTAACTTGGCGTATTTCCATTGGTAATTTTCTTTTATCAGTGCACAAAACAAAAAAAGAATATTTGCCAACTGTTTAAAAATATCCTGCAGCTACTCTTAAATGGTAACAGAATTTTCCGAGCCACACGGAAAAAGACGCCTTAAAGATTTTCCGCGTTTTCTCACTCCCGAATGTCGGAATTAAAATGCCATTAGCACTGAGAGTTGAGATAAAAATGATGCGAGTAAAAGCAGCCAGCCCAGTAAAATGCCTCACAGGATCTCTGTCTGCGTGTGTGAGTGTGTAGTCCGACCAGGATGTTGGCAGAAAGAAAAATGAAAAAAGGACAAATGAGTAACTGAGATTTGATGAAGCTGATAATGCTCGGCAGAAGTTCGAATCTTTCGTATTATTATGATACTAAGAAATATGTTTAGATGAAGTAGTTACATCTCAGAGGCAGGCATAGATATTACAAGTATTTTAAAGGTTATAAATTAAGAAACAAAAACAAGCAATTAATATTATAAATATATTTTATATTAATATGTTAAATGGCTGTTAAATAAAGGCGTACAGCTCTTAACATTCTTATGCCATGTTAAACAACTCTATTTATGCTGTTAACTTGGTCTAACAGTCTATTAACGGAGCACCAAAGAAAAGTAGGTCCTACCTTATACGTTTATTTCAATCTCGGCCAATATTTTTGACAGTGTATGGCTTAGAATGTTCGGTTTAAGATTGAAGCGAGTATATTTAATTTAAAATTATGTTGCTTAGGAATTCTAACAGTCTGTTAAGCTAACAGGACGCTATTAAACGGCAGAATCTATAGTTAACAGATAAACGTCAGACTCTATAGTTATCAGATAGAGTCTGCCGTTTAATAGCGTCCTGTTAGCTTAACAGACTGTTAGAATTCCTGAACAAACTACAATGAAATTCTGTTAAGTTAAAAGTAACTTTTAATAGGTTTCTATATGTTAACACTGTATAAATGTTATTAAGACATTTTCTTATATGCATTTACTTCTGTTATTCACTTTGAGCAATAATTTAAGCAGGAATGGAAATATATCGTAAAACAAGAGCTTCTTTATGCTGATTGTCCTTTTAATTTGAGAGCCTCTTCGGGACCCTATGCTAAACTTTCCAGCCGTTCTGGGAACTTTTCAGTAAACAATCTGCTTATTTCAGTTGCCACACTTTTACTTAAAACAGTTTGCCAACAGCCGCAAATAAACGTCCTGACCGAACAGCAGCAGCAGCAGCAGAAGCCAGACAGGAACGAGAATCAGGACCAGCACCAGCACCAGGACCAGAACCAAGACCAGGAACCACGACCAGAAATCCTCTGTATCTTCTCCCTCTCTCTCTCCCCCCTTTCTCTGGGGCTCTTCAGAACTTTCAACGCCACTTTTCAGCACATTGACTGTTGCACATTTTTTCACTCGGCACTTGCAAGTTTGCACTTTGTGAAATATTTATTAAAAAGCACAAAAAGCAACGGAAACAAAAGCCCAATATGCACAGTGGCAACAAAAAAATTCCTTTATATTAACCGAAAATATTTATTTTCTTCCTGCTGTTTTTCTTCAATTTTATACCCTGCATAGAGCATATAAGATAAGGTATAATGTTGCTTAATTTAATTTCTAATATATTCAATTAAGCTTCTCTCTGTAAAATATAGACTTGAGATAGAGGAAAAAGCTTTTTAAATCATCTTTACAGCCCTTTACTGAAGTTCAGTCTATCTACAGTTCAAGCCTAGGGTATCCTCAAGTCCAGCATATTGCTCTGCGATGATTCTTAATTATTTTTCTTATTTTGCGGTGCATTTTTATTTTGATTAATTCCGTAACTATATATTTGCATAAGTTGAGCAAAGTTTTGGGCCACGTCGACAACATTGACGAGTCACTTTGGCCGTTTACACTGGCCCAAGTGGACACCCGGAAGCATTCCGGACTTTGCTTTACACTCGACTACGTCATTTGCTTTATATTCTTTTTTCCCCGGAATATTACTTTGTTGATATTGTGCGCCTTTCGACAATAGCAGGCAGCGGCGCTAATTTGTGCAGAGTATCCGCCCAGCTCTAATTAGAGCAAGAAAATTGCATTACTTTTGCACTTGCGCTCTATAATTACAAAGTTCACAAAAAATATATATAAATATATATCTATATATATATAAAGAGAGAGAGAGGGAGAGAGAGAGAGAGAGAGAGCTCGAAAAACTAGCCAAAAGTGCAATTGAAGGCTGCCGGGCACGTCTCGAAGGCGTGAACAAAAATATTTTAATACTCGTAACTACCAATAAGCGGCTGATTGCCGTCACTTTTTATAGAGTTTTTTAGTTTCTCGTTTCCTTTCCCACTTTTTTCTAGTTCTCCTCCTGTTCCTGTTTCTGTTCCTGAACCCTACAGTCAACTGTTAAACCGTTCTGGCAAGACCAGCGAAGGCTATTTTACTTGTGTTTTCAGTGCTTTGATTTTATACGGACTTTAAGTTTTTTGCTACAGTGACTTGTGAATACCCTTCAGCTATGAGATATAAAAAATAATAACAATAAGAAATATAATTAAAATGAGATAGAAGATTTAAAACAAAGAAAAAAGACTGATACTGAAAAATGAAAGCTTTTCTTGTGTCATTAAAAAATGGATCAAATTATTTTCTTTTTAAATCATTAGCTACACTTAAACTTAATTAAAAGACAAATAGAAAATTGAGAATTTTCATTTTCATATTAACAAAAATGAATATCTTCATTACTCTTTAGCTCAACATGTCTTAAGCTGCTTTAGGCCACATTAAAGCAGTTTAAAGGGTATCTATTATTACTTTCTTTCCCCTTTTTCTCAGCTGTCACATTTTATAATGTTTTAATGTTGTGTTAATTAAAAGCGCTAATTGGTTGGCTCTGCGTGTGTAAACGTATGTGGCAGAGGAAGCTTAAGAGTATTGCAAAAGCTCCAACAAATAAGGGTTTGCTTTATATTAAATGGATACCCTGTAAACGAGTACAGTCCTTCCTTGAAGGACTTTCTTAAGCGCTTCGCTGGCAAATATAATTTACATTATACAGAATCATCTAAAACAATTCACCTACTTCTGGTAGCCAAAGTCAAATACATTAAATAGGATTTAGTCAAAATAATATCAGCTGAATTTAAAGCTAGAGAATATGCTGTGGCTATATTTTCCAACTGCTTTTCTTTCGTTTCATTTTGCAGACAAAAATATTTTTACTTGTATCTTTTGGCTTTTTCTTTCGTTGCTTCTTGAACCCCAACATTTTTCTTCATTTTGAAGTAGTTTTCTAGTTGCCTTTTTTCACATTTTGCTGGTTTTGCTTTGGCTTGTGGAACATTTTCACATTTTTTCAGTGAAAATGCCTCAAATTGCATTTCAGTTGGCTTTGAGTTTTCTGGCTGTCCGCTTTATGCTGCCCTCGTGGCAAATGAAGCGTTCCCATATTGGCCAAAAACTAGCCAAGGAATACGGTTATTCCTAATGACAGTTGCCGGCTTTAAGCCGCACAGAAATATTTGAAATATTTTTTTATATCTCCCCGAACTCAACCCCGAAAAAGTCGTTGACTTCAAAAGCCTGCGCCATGAAAAAGAAATAGCTCAATAATATTAATATTTAAGTAGACTATTTTTAGTTGCTGTTGTTGTTGCTCTTGGCCAGCAAACAGTGCAAAAGTTTGCAAAAAACTTTTGGCCAGAGCAACGACCCTTGGAATGGGACTGAATGGAATCCGGAGAAACCGACCAGCAGCGGACCAGACCAGAGCAGAGACCAGCAGGAGCAAACGACTTTAACATAATGCATAATCATTTAAATAAGGATAAGGCAGACAGGGCACTGTAGCCACAGTGGTTCACTGCTATTATGACACACGGTGGTGCAACAAGGGATAAAGAAGGAACTATATACACACACATACATATATATATATATGTGTGTGTATATGTAGAAAAGTTTCGTTAGGCAAAAGCCAAATTGCATTTCATAGCCAATTTCGGCGGGTATAAGGCAAAAAGTTTTAGCTTTAAGTTTGGTCAGATAAAGAAAAAGCGGCAAAGAAAAAGGAAGTGAACAGCACTTCCGAGTGCTCTCCAGTATATGGGAGGCTGTTCTGGTTTTGTTTTATACCCTGTAATATTTTCTCCTATATAATCTGTGGTAATTTAATCACAAAAAAACAATATGAATATTTAAGCTTTCTATATTCAAAATTGAATATTTAATTTATGAATGGATCTCACAAGAAATAAGTTGCTTAAAGACCTTTAAATAATTCTAAATTTAAATAAAATTTGAGATTTTTTGCTTGAAAAGGTCTGCAGTTAATTTAGTTTATACAGAAATGAAAAAGGGAGCCATCCTGTAAGAATTTTTCATGATTTAATTTTTACTTAAAACTAATAAAATTCTTGAACTATTCTTTATTTATAAAAGTTGAAAATTTTGACTACAGCAGCTCTTATTTTGATATCCCTAAATTTCTTTGCCCATAAAGTTTACATGCTAAAACCAAAAAAAAAAAGCTTCCTCTCAAAATGAGGGTATTTCGGGACAAGTTTCCACCTAGTCGTGGCTTCTATGGTGGCAGCTTTTTACCTTTTGGACTGACATTGTATTTTTTATGCGTGCCCAATGCTCAATGGTGCTATTTATGGGAATATATTATCATTTATTTCAAATATGATGAAAAAGTTGTGGTGGGAGAGTTTGGGCTGAAACAAAGCTGCATGGGATAATAAAAATCAATTTGCTCACAAATCGAACTGTTGTCAATTTGCCTTAATGGTCTGCCTAGTGCCTATCATATTTATAGAAATATTTTAAATTATTTAAATATTACCAAAGATAACTTTAATATTGTGTCATTATTATAATCCACATATTCAATTTGAATTCTTTCAGCTGACTCGGGTGCTGCGCAACTTTAATATTACGAAAATAAGCGATCTTGAACTGATTTCCAATACCACCGACCGTTTGGATATCACATTTCATTTCTTTGGCATCAAAGGGGATTCTCAACGAATCCGCGAGGTCATCACTCGCATGGTGGAACGTGGACGCATTGGAAACTTTACGCTGGTCTCCAATTTTCATCATTTTTACGAAAATCCACCTCTAAATATGTTGGTGAGTTTATCGTTTAAAAAGTTTTGAGATCAATTTAAAAACTTGAAAGTTTTATTTTCATATATAAATATTTAAAATTTAATATTAAAAAAATTATGAGTACTAAAGGTGGCAGCAATTCGCTCTCAAACATGTTCGATTGCAACTCATACTAGTTGTGAAGGTGCTTGCAATGAGGATGCTTCATAAGAAATTCACGATGCTTAAAATTCATTGGGTAAAAGTGGAAAGAATATTTAATATAAAGACTAACAGCTTAATATAAAGCATATAAGTATGTGTAAAGTACAATACAATTTAATTAATTATTAAAAATGCAATTCAACCACCTTTATTTTATGCTTGCTTGAATGACGTCTTCATCGCCTGTATTCTGTAAGATATCAAACATGTTTGAGAGCGGTTCGCAGTCTTCACACATTTTGAACAAAAAAATGTCACTCATACGACCCGTTGTCTGTTAATAAGAAATTACTTAAATTTCATACTTAAATATTCCGCTTTAAACATTTTATTCAACTTTGTAACCAACATTTTCGTTGGCACTTGACAATTTGACACTTTTTAAAAAATATTCGCATCCAATCAATCAATTGAAGCACTTCATCATTGATTTCTGTTTTTATTAATAAATACGAATATCAGGCTGTGAGAGCGAGGGAGGGGGGCGAGAATGGAAGTAAAATAATGTATTACGTGTACAACATTACATAACATTACATAGATGCTACCGCTTTTATTTCCGTTATAAATTAAATATTAATTTATTTACTGTTGCGGCACGTGTGACACCGAACACACAATAAAAACACAGAGAAAACAAAAACAATAGCAATAACAATAATAACAATTAGGGGCAAATGAATGGGGCCAGTGTTAATAAATATGCACATAAATATGTCAACAAAGCGCCACTTGCCAGCGAAAATAATAATAATAATTATTTATTAATTGTGGCAAGCACATGAACAATTGGCCTCATCAGGCGGCCAGCAGGTCCGCCCGGCCGATGGCGGCTGCCTGCAATTAAGTTGCATTAACATAACCGACAGGCCGGAAACCTCAGGGTATCGCCTCCTCTTGCCTGTTCTCTGATCCCCCACCCCCCTCGCTTGACAGGAGCACGGAATACGGTTCGACCTGAATCCTCAAATATGTACATCCTGTTTCTGTGCCTCGCCTGGCTATCTAATTAGTGCATATTGTGGTTTGGTTTCGTTACAGGACCTCAGCGTCAATCAACCGCACGCAGCGGTGCGCGAGGATAGCGAATTTATCATATCCTGCACAGCCCAAGGCTCATCTCGCATGCAATTTCAATGGTTCAAAGATGCTGCTCCCGTTAATGCCACCAAGGCAACGAGGTAAGTCAAACTCCAAGGGGATAAGTCAAGGGTTCGAATTCGGCTACGGGTTCAGGTCGCAGCTGTTAATCACAGTTGGCCATCGAAACAGAAAACTATAAAATAAATACTGCATACCAAAGATGATTGATAGACTGCCTAATACCCTGTGAAGTGTGGCTTCAACTGTAATGAACCTTGTTCATATTTAAATAGATTTTATATTTCGTAAAGAACTTTGAGTCTATCTTTGGAGACAAGTCAAGGGTTCAAAGGTCGCAGCTGTCTATCTCAGTTGAGCATCGAAACAGAAAGCTATAAAATAAATACTGCTATCCAAAAATAGTTCTTGGAAACTAATCGTAAAGCCCTGATGTGCTGCCAAATACCCTGCAAAACGTATATTTATGGGAAACTTTATTTAGTACATTTACAGGGTATTTTTAAATCTAAGACTTTATTCAAAAGCGCAAGGTAAACTTATTGTGAATTGTGAATTGGAAAATTTAAAATTTTCTTTACTTTAATACAGTATTTAAACGAGAGTCGAATAAGATTTGCAATTTGCTTGAACTAACAGCTCTTTTTTTGTATTTATTTTTGAGGGTATATTTCTGCTTCAAATTTTATTAAAATGGAATAAAATAAAAACGTGCAAAAAAAGAAAGAAGTGAAATTTGTTAAGGGTGTTTTCGTTTTGTGGGGGAGATAGAGAAACGCTTTCAGCACAAGTGTTCAATTTGACTTTATGACTTTTACACATCAATAAACATGACATAAAAAGCCCTGGCTGAAATAAAAATGAAACGGCCAAAAAGGATAAATAAGTCAGGACAAAGATAAAGATTTGTCAGACGAGTTCTAGCGCAGAGACTGTTTTCTTTTTTCCTCTCTTTCTTTTTCGGCCAGTCTAACCGCAGTCAGCCAAGCCAAATGATTGATCATAAACCCTCGAATGGGCCAGGCAGGAACACATCTGTACTCGCAAGGCAAACATGCTCGTCCAACTCCACCCTACTCTATATAAAAGCCGGAATTCTTATGCAACCTTGCTGCTTATGCTTCCAACCCCCCCTTCGTATACCCCATTTCCCCCCTCACTTTGTCTGCTTGTGGCGTATTACATAAAAAGCATATGACCGTAACTAACGAGGGGTTGTTACTTGGACGACTGCTCAGCTGTTTTCTTTTTTGTATGAGGGGACAGGGAGGTTGACTAGGGGCCTTGTAGGGGTTTAGCTTTAGCCGCAACTAACGCTTCATATAGCCTTGACAATTCGCCCCCTGCCGCCCCTTAAAGCAAGCTGCTTAAATTCTTTGTATAATCAGAAAAAGCAGAGTGAGAGCACAAGGTATTATTCAGGGCTGGGATGGGTGGGTGCTTGGGGTAGTTTGTATATCAAGTGGATTGAAGCGTGGTGCGAGATGTTACGCTCGTTCTTATGCTCATTTTATACATTTCTGTTTTTCTTTATTAAAAAGCGCTATAATGACTATCTAATCGTTAACCTGGCTACTTTCCAGTTTATATTTACTTATCAAAGGATTCCAACTGAAATACAGAAAACAACATGTTCTAAAAGGCTGTGAGATCTATTCCAACTATGACTTTAAAGTGATTTACCGTGAAAATTATATTGCATACTCTTAAGAGAAGGGTTGAAATTGCAATGCACTATTTTATTTTTATTTCTTTACTTAAAGAATTTTATTTATTAATTAGTAAATTAGTTGCTTCCATCTTAAGCCAGCTTAAAGTAATTATATTTTAAGAAAAGTAATTAAATATTGACTGTAAATTATTGAATAGATTAGTCTAAAGATATCCCTTAAAGTATATCTTAATTTTACAAGGAAGTTCATACGAAAGAGAGAATATCTTTCTTAACCGATTATTCCCTCCTCTTACAGCTCTAAGTTATAGTTGTCTTGTCCGTCCTGTTTCTATATCAAATTTCATTTACCTAGCAGACAGACAAACTGACAGAGAGACAGACGGATGTCTATATATATATATATCACAAATTGTAATTTTATTGACCACACGTTTTAAAGTTGAAACGAATTTTCCTTAAAGTTTTTTCTTTCAAGATGACTTATGCATTTATTGAGAAACTCAATATGGAAAGCATAACAGAAAGAATTATAAACCATTCAATAAAAATGCAATTTATAGTAAATATCAATAAAAATATTAGTGCAAAGCTTATCAAGAAAACTATTAAGCAAAATATCTTAAGACTTTAAGCAGATTTCATAAATTTAAAGCTTCAAAAAACGAGTATTTTGCTAAGTAAATTTTTGGTTATGACTTGGCAAAAAATTGAGCAGAAATCCGTTTAAAATATTTTATGATTTTTCATGAAAATTCTGTACCTATTTACAGGGTGATGTGTGTGTTTCGACTAGCGATTATCCTAGTAGGGGGAAAGTATTACACGTGTTCTCCGTTCTGTTTTCTGTGTTGTGTGTTGTGGTCCCTCATCATGGCAGCAGTTGAAGGCAACGATGTGTAAATAATTGCAGCCATAGGAAAGCCACAAACACATGTTTCAGTTTTGGGTGCAAAATATGAGTAAATATTTTAACTAAACTGAAGTGAAGTCATTCATTTGGACATTTACTAACTTCGCATTACACAAACGACTTAACATTGGGTCAGTCCAAGCGTGGCTGCTTGTCCAGAGAGAGATCTCTCAGCTACTCGTTAGTTGGCTGACTTGACTTTACTTCTGCGTACTAAAATAACCGGAAATAAGTGAATTTGTAATGCTTGATTTCACTCCGCCCGGAGATGGGGAGAGCCCCGGAACACAACGCACTGACTCTGCAGACTCTTTGCTGCCTAGGGATATGGATGATTTATCATTAGTCGCTCACTTGAAGCTATTTTGCATACCTGTTCAATACTTATCAGAGTATGTTAGCTTCGTCTATTCACTTCACATTTGAAAGCTAACGAAAGTAACTTAACAGACTGTTAATGTATATTGAAGCTATACAATAACAGAATATATTAGCTTAAAGCATCTATCGATTTCAGGCCGCTAGATGTTAATTTCAAGGTCACAAACAAAAATACATATACAAAGAATATAGTGCTCCCCAGCTTTAATTGTTAACAGTGTCTTAACATAAAATATAAAGTCTTCAGTTGGGTCCAATAATTTTAAATGTGTACCGCTTAAAGCCACGCATAGAGACTGTTAGCTACCCAATTTTGACCCAATTAGCAGCTGTAGAATTGACACAACCCAAGGACCACTCATACTGAGCTGCTGAGCATTTTGTGCGAGGTAATTAATGTAATTACTTTCCAATCACGTCGCTAACGCATCCCTGAGCTATCACAACTTAGCGAAGGCCGACACTTTGATTAACATGCTTGCTTACCCCACTCCGATCAGCCCTATACGAAACTTAACGCCATATATATATATATATATATATATATACAGAGACACATATGCAGAGACGAGTTATCTGTAGCATACGCCAAGGCGCGGCCATTAATTCAGCCTATAATCGCGTGTGTGTGTCCCCCTCTCTCCCCCTCCCTGAGAAAGGGGCTAAGATTTACGCTCTGATTAAGTGTTGCAATGCTGTTTACCCTGTTATTAGCTTTAGGGTTTCCAACATCATTCAATAAATATTTCTGGGCCACGCTAATATAACTGATTTGAATTGTGCTTCAGTAAAATTTAGATTAGATTCCAGTTTCACTCACTTAACTAGTAAAAAGATGCGAATTGGAGTAACTTTAGTTCGTTAAATGGAGCGTGAATATCTCAATTGAATAGTTCCATATTCATAAGTATTCATTCACTTATTCACAATTTCTTAATTCTAATCGAATCCGTAACAAATTTAATGTTTACCGCTTTGCCAACTGTAGCAGACTGAAAGCCGCTGCCTGAGATGGCTTGACTAGAAAAATTTTAAATAAAAGTTTTTCCTATTTTTATCACGAGTTATTGTTAATTTCTAATACACGTAGTACTGAAAACTTTTGCTAAAAAAATATATATAAAAAATAGCATGCTGCTTTGAACAAATTAACAACAAGATGGTAAAAGAAAATTTTGTATCCCAAACAAAAGACGACGATTTTTGATTTGGTTTATAGAGAAGTTTTTCATTTAAATAATAATATAATCAAAATTCAAATATATTTATTATTTATTTGTTTAGCATGTTAGTAATTGCTTCAATTATATAAATTTATAGTTTAACTTTTGAATATTAGTAAAAAACTATTACCCTAATTTAACTCTGGTTTGAGCCTTGTTGCCTTGTTACTTCGGTTCAGTCCTGGTTTACATGTAGCCCTGGTAGCCCTGGCCTATCCCTGGCAGCCTGAGTACTCTAGTTGAGAATCGGTTTTACTCTGGTAGCGCTGGGTTAGCTAAGTACCACTGTTAGTCCAGACTTGGCCCTGGAAGCCTTAGTTTAACTCTGGCTTAGCCCTAGTTTGGTCTTGTTAGCCATAGTCCTCTGGCTGATCCCTGCTTAGACTTAGCCCTGTCTTATACTGGTAGCTTTTGTTTCGATTTGTTAGCCCTGATTTACTCTGCTCTGTCTTTAGCCTTACCTTACTTTAGGTTAACTCTGGTTTAGCCCTGGTTTGCTCTTGGTAGCCAAAGTTCGCAGGCCCTGTCAGCTGGGGCTTAGCCCTGTTTTAGTAGCTCTGGCTTAAGCTTTACCTTACCTTGGCTAAAACTAATCTTTAGATTTGGCCTGTTTTGCTCTTGGTGGCCAAAGTTTACTGATTTAGCCCTGGTAACTTGGATTTACCCTAGTAGCTCAGGTTTAAGCAATACCCTTCCCCTATAAAGGTCATTTCACCTCTGATTATATATTCCTTTGGAAAAATCTTGACTTGTCTCCTTCCGTAAGCCAAGTTTTCTCTATTTTCTACTAACATAATTAGTTTTAACTAAATAGTTTTTCTTGCACTAAATGTTTGCTTAAAACTTTTGTTTTCGCTAAGACTTTTGGAGAAAGGCGTCAAAAACATTCAGTTTCCTGTTTCGCAGTCTTCCTCCGAATCCCATAAAGACTCTCGCGTTGCATTCCGGGAGAGAGAACAGAATGTCCTGTCAGTTGTTGGCTCTGTCAAGCTGTAGTCACTTTTGGCTTGTTTGCTGAAAATTTGTCAAACTGTAAAGCTAACAGCAGAAATTCAATTTCAGCAGCCAAGTAGCTAAATTGTCTGACCCCCCGAACGATACTCGACTCGACTCGACTCGACTCGAACTCTTAAGTAAAATATATATTTCGTTATTTTACAAATTGGCTCAACTTCGGGGCCAACAGCAGCAACACCAGCAACACCAACAACACCAGCAGCAGCAACAACTGTTGTTGCAACAGCAAATGTCTTGACAACGACAGTGTTGTCTAACACAATGCAATGTTGCTTTCTTTTCCCTTCCCTTTTTTTTTGTTTTCGGTATACTCCACTCTTATATACATATTTTCTTTCAAATTTACTAAACAGGGTGCACCAAGGAAGGAATCAAATTAAGATTTTTCTTTAATTTAATACAAGTATTGAATTATATTTTGAAATATTCAATTGTACCCAGCAGTGCTGTAAAAAAAACATTGGAGATTCAAAGTTTTTCCTGCTCTAAAAGTCGCCCTAAATAAACTGGATTTGATTTATATTCTTAGATGAATTACAATAAAAACGTAAAGCATATAAAGAGGATATCTGATATTTTCAGAACTTAAACTCAAAATGTGTCTAAATATTTTTATAAAAATAATTAAGTAATACCAAACTCTTTTATATTGAAATCTTTTCTGGGATTAACCTTAACAAATAAACCTTTTTACTGTATCATAAAAAATCTAGCTGCTCAAAATAGTAATTATATAATAACTTAAATTTTTGACCACTTCTCATTGCCACAAAAATTGAGAGGGCTTGAACAGAGCACCCTGTATAATATTTTTATACATATGTGTGCCACATATGAGAGACGTGCTGAATGGGGGTCACGATTTTCATTAGTTGCATTTGCCCCAAATGCGTAGAAAGAGAAAGAACACCAAAGGAGAAGGAGAAAAGAAGTGAAGAGAAGTGAGATAATGGAAGAGAAAGAGTTGAGAGTTGGAAGCAAGTTGTCGCTTACGCGAGGCGACAATGCCACAATTAGTTGCATAAAAAGTTGTTGCCACAGCTTCATAATGTTATTGGGGCATTATGGCATAACTGATTGACTACACTGAGAAAACTGCTGCGAAGTTCTTGAAAACTCGAATAACAAACACTTGTGCTCTATTAAAAGGAACGCTGATTCCGGAAAATATACCAATTTAGAAGAGAAATGGGGATTTTTAAAAAATTGTATACTCAAGGTAAAAGAACCCACAAAAAGAAGTTCGGTTCAAAGAAAATTGTAAATTTCGCTTCGATTCTTTGTCTTTTATCATATTCCTTATAGGATTTTTGGTCAGTGTACAGTTTCTGGAAACGGTCTGAGAGCTGGGAGTATTTCCAAGCCATTGGCGCCATTTGTGCATAAAAATAGCTGCAAGGGTTGCAAGATTATTGATCAAACAAGCTTTTGGGGTCGCTCCAATTGGCCCCAAATACTCGGGGACGGGATGATACGAGTATTTATGTGAGGCAATGGAATCGTTTAAGAAATAAAACGGAACAGTTGGTACCTGGGCAGTTGAGGCACAGGTACACTGGTACAGTCGAAAAGTGAATAAGACGCTGCCAAAATTGAATTTGAATTTGGATTAAGTGGAGAGGTTGTTTAGTGACTGCGTTTAGTTAGTTAGTAAGAGTCGAGCAGAGGGCAACGGTTTTTTTGGCGTTCAAAGCCAAAAAGCAACGCGTTTGCTCCAGGTGCAACGAAATCCAACACAGACACTACACAACACAGAACACTACACTACACTACACCACACAGAACGAAAGGTAGCCCAAGCCATGCCCATACACTGGGACTGGGATTGGGAGCACGAGCACGAGCACGGCGGCGTACACTATAACTGGCCGCCGAGGAGGCACTGGTCTACGGGGGAACCGAAATGTCGACAACGTCGATATTATTTATCCCATGAGCTGGATGTGTGTGCTCGGGAATTCCATTTGCGGGTGGATGATAGCGCCTGGTGTCACGGCTCCTGTTTGGTGGGACGTGTGGTCATTGAAACTGGCACTGAACCGGATTCCTTGGGACGTGGCACCTTCAAAGTGGTGCTAGATGTGCATCACTTTCAGCTGACCGAGCTCACGGTGAAGGCGAAGAATAGCGATACGATTTGTGTGGAGGGCAAACAGGCGGATGATCGTGCGGATCAGGGACAGCTGTGTATTACCCGGGAGTTTACACGCTGCTACAAGCTGCCCCGGCATTATGATGCCACCCAGGCCCGGGCCACCTTTTCGGCGGATGGCATACTTATGGTAACGGTGCCAGCACCACCCAAACTGGACGATGTGGAGCGTGTGGTGGATATTGAACCCACTGGTAATTATTTTGGCAGCATTGCGGATCCAAGTGCTGGCAAGGCAATTGAACAGGCGGCAGCGGATGCTTCGGTGAATGGTGGCGAGGCTAATCCTGCTGGCACTGCGAAAGATATATGAAGCTGGCGACGTCTGGCGGTTGCGTCCTGTGCATCCTGGCGTCGTCCTCTATGCAAATGGAAGAAGCGTCTTCTGCACTGCGTTTAGGCCGTCAGAGTCAGTCGTTAATTTTTTTTTTTCAGCTTGAAAGAAGCTAAATGATGAGTATGTTTGAAAGGAAACCATGGCTAAGCCAATGCAGCACCACTGTGCACCACTCTAGCACCACCCCCATTGTGGTGGTGCAAATATCAATTATATTAATTAAATAGCGAATTTTCGAAATAGTCGAATTGTTTATTACGTTCTTGTTAACACCTAGTGAATTTGTTGTAAACGTTATTAAATATGGCCCCCTTTTTAGAATCTATAACTATAACCAGAATCAATATATATCCCTAATCCCTAAGGTTTTATGTAATTGCTCGCGGATTTTGCTTTACGCCAATAAAGGACTTTATCGTAAACACACCAAATAAATGTTTAATAATTGAATTTTACAGAGGTATTAATAGGTCCTTGAAAGAATTAGCTTTCTGGGACGTTAAAAACAGTGCGAATTTGGGAAACTTTTTGAGCCCTCTTTATTTTTTCTGAACACTTAAATGGAGAGGTCAATCCGAAGTTTTCGAGTTAATTTATAGTCCAAATAAACTTCAAAGCTGAGAATTTCAATAGAAAAATTATCTATCAAAAATTTAGAACAGCTACAACTCTCCTACTTTTAAAATTCATTATAAAAAAGTAATTGCCTTTTATAAAATATTCCAAATTCTCGCCAAATATTTTTCTATTTATAGACTCAACTTTGCTGAACACTTTTATTATATTTATTTTTGCAATATAGACCTAAAAATTGGTTTAAAAAAATGTATTTTCAATTCAAGACTAGAAAATATTTAGCTTGCAGATCAAAAAAAACATTCCACTATTTTCCTCATACACATAAAAAAAATTAAAAACAAAAAAAACATTTTCTTTTAGAAAATTTCAATACAACTTTTGCCAGATTTTCCCCGATCTCCACAGAATTGTAAAATATATTGTATAATAGAACTGAAGAAACGGTTCTGGCGAGAGAGTATCCTGATTATTCAAAACATTTTGCTCTGTGATTTTGAATAATTTATTAATTTCTTTGTAAAATGATAATGAAATACCCCAAAAACAAAAAATAAACCGATAATTTTAGGGGCAGCTCCACCGAAATACTGTAAAAAAAGATACAAAAAAAAAACTACTTTTCGATTCCTTAAGGCTCAATGCTTTTTTATAGTTATTTCTGCATTTAACAGGTCCTTTTTTTTCGTCAGTGTAGACATATTCCCTGGTGACATTGGGCAACCCTGTCACGTGCCATTTGATTAGCGGCAAATTTGAATAAAATTCACTAACACCTACAAAGAGCACCCGCAGGCACAAAAAAAAAAAAAAAAGAAGCTGAATCCTCCATCCCTCCCTTACGCACATCAATAAAATAGGAAAGTAGGAAAAGGCGAGCAGCTTTTGTCAGCATAAAAAATAACAAAAAACACAAAAAAAAAAAAAATAAAGGAAATGCTGCTGCAGCTTTGACCTAAACAAAAAGGGAAATTCCGGCCTGATAACAATAACAAAATACACAGAGTATGACAGCAATATGCCAAGGGCCAAATAATATGCGAAACTATTCAGATGGGGGGGAAAAGCTGCTCCAAATGTGAGGGGCGTTATATTCGGGCTAACAGTTTGTTGGCCAACAGAAATTCAACAGTGCCCTGTCACTTTAACAGAGACTAAAGGCTAACAGCAGTCTGTTAAAGTAAAGTGTTGTTGTTTTTTGGTAGCTCTGTAGAAAGCCAATCAAGCCTTTTGGTCAGTGCGGGGTGGCACGGCGGTTTCAAGGGGCGTGGCAAGGCATCCTAGTTATGTGCAATTTTTGTCTCTGCCTTCGCTTTGGCAATTTAGTTGTTGAGACACGTTTTCTTGTTACGATTGTAATGAAATTTGTTACAACTTCAAGTGAATTGTGCCCCAATGTCTGAGGCCGACAAAAAATATAAACAAAAAAAATATGTACTTTTGCATATCGACTAATTCAATGCTCTTTCAAAAGGTTCCAAACTCTGAAGCAAACTCGCAAGGTTGTTTGAAAGACTTCCTTATGAAAGTATAGAGTTTACTTTTGGAAGCAGAGTTGAATAGAAAAATGGTTGAATCAATAATTCCTATAGCATTTTTTCTCAAAATCTAATGGTTGAATTAATAGTTTTTAAAAAGCTTTTTTCTCAGTATTTGGCAGCTTAATAAAAGAGTTAATAAATTCACTCAGCTTCGACATTTAAGACTGGAAAGTTACAAACTGATTGAACTAATACCTTACACATATTGAGAGAGAATTGTGCAATACCCTTTGTTAGGGTATTTAAAATACAAACAAAAATTGCTAACGTCGGCGTCGCAGTCACGCAAAGGGACAACAACTGGCAACTGGCAGTGAAGCTGGGGAACGCGTCGCGTACTTTGTCATCGTTTTATTTTTATGCGTAGTTGCGTTTAATAAAGTTTTTATATGGGTGCTGGACATATGTATATATAAATATATATATATATGTATATAGGCCTATATACATACGTAAAGTAGCACTTTCTCTTGAATTTTGTGCTTTTGCCAGATCGCATTTCTAATCAAGTTACGATTATGGGGCCTGAGCAGCTTTAATGCATTTGCTAGTAGAATCATCCCAATTTTTTCTTATTCATATTTACGAGCAACGCACAGGCAACGCATAAAACATTCAGCAGCAAAGCCAAAAGTAACTCAACAATTTCAATTTCCCATTTCCCATTTGCCATTTGCCATTTCCCATCCTAAGAATACAAACCCCAAAAAATAAACACCTATACGCCAATTTTATGAACTCATAAAACCATTGCGATGGATTTGTATTTTCGAAGCCCCAAGGCTCTCTTCATTTGCTTTAGCTTTCGCTTTTACTTTCACTTTTACTTTTACTCTTGCGGTGGTGGCCATAAAAAAAATCTAGTCCAAATTTGTTACCCTCCTTTAGAGAGGCATTTTGATTTAGTCACCTGGAAGTAACTCCTACTATAAAAGGTATATTTATTGATGTGGAGATTTGAGCAAACTAATCCCTCAGAGCTATTTATTCAGGCATTAAAAAAAATTATTTATATTATCCTTAATTAATTACGAGTATATTTTAATCCTTTTTATTTACAATCAAAAACTGTGAAGCTAATTAATTAATGAAATTAATGCCAAATGAAAAGTAAATTGAATATTAAACAGAAATGTGTCTGTTAATTATCTGACAATTAATTTCATTATAATCCTCAACATATTATTAAGTTATTTATAACGTTGCACTGCACTTTTAGCCATAAACTTTGTTTTCGTGGGCAAGGAAAAAAAGAAAGTCCAGAAAACATTATCTAAAAGAATTCAAATTGATTCCTGTCTGAATCCCTCCCATATATATACCCTCCCTGTATACAATCAGTAAGGGAATTAATATATTCGACTCACAACTTTTGGCTTTTTTGCCTGGTCTGTTAACAATAAGAGTCGGATTCGATACCAAATATCGCCTTGAGCTATTGGTATTCTAATGGGCCTACCCTAACATATTGAAGTATATACGGACATATTTCTGTACTACGAATATAACATATTATTTATGCTTATTCATTTTTTACTCGAATGTGGCAAGCAACATAATTTTTTATGTATAAGCTGGCTTGATATCGATGGATGTGCTTTATTTTAATAACAATTTTTATTTTATTTTCAGTCCCATGCTATGCAGCGGTTAAAAGCAAACAATTAAATGATTACTTTAACCATACTCAAAATCAAATTATAACATTTAAAACACCATTAATAATTTATTAAAAACTAATTAGATATTAGCTTCGAATGATATAACTCCCCTATTGACTTGTGAGGAAGGGTATCAACTTGCTTTCAATAATTTGTTCCAGCACTTTCGAAAGTTGTCCTCGCTGGCATCAAGTTGCTCATTTCTGGCAAATTGAGTACCAGGCAAACATAATTCTTAGCAAGTTGATGTGCTCCAAAAAGTCATTAGGTGTGAGGGAGAGGCAACATACTGAAATGAATTAATCAGACTGAGAGATGTATACATAAACTAGATAAGCTTGTGCAGAAATATCAAAATTATTCTTCTCCCTGTCTAACACATCTAATGAGTTTACTCTCTCCCTCCCACCCGTGCAATTAATAATTTAGCAATCCTTGCCACTTCCGTTATTTGTTCTTATATGCATCTCTTTGTCTAACTAAGCTGCGATATTTGCTTCGAATGATCTCCCTCCCACCCATTGTCTTGTGAAGAAGCGCATCAAGAACTTTTGTTCGCCTGTTCAATAATTTATTCCAGCACCTTCGAAAATTATCTTCGCCGGCATCAAAAATATACATTCATGGCAAATTGAGTGCCAGGCGAACATAATTCTTAGCAAGTTGATGTGCTGCAAAAACTCATTGGGTGTGAGGGAGAGAGAACATACTCAGATCAATTCGTCAGACTGAAAGAAGGATACCCAAACTAGACAAGCCAGGGGAAATGTCAAATCAAAACCAAAAATATTCTTCTCCTTGTCTGACACATCTAAATAAGTTTCCTTTCTCCCTCCCACCTATTGACATTAAGAATTTTTTTTTGCGCTTTCGTCGCATCCGCAGTTCAGTTATTTGTCGTAATATTCGCCTTCTTGTCGTACTTAGCTTAGATATTAGCTCAGAATGTTCGAACCCCCTCCCACCTCTTATTGACTATTGAAGGAGCGTTGATGCACTGCTGATACTTGTTATGAATTCTGTTCGCCTGTTAAATATTTTCTTTCAGCAGCTTCGAAAATTAAATGCGCTGGCATTCAAATTGTATAATTCTGGCAAACTGAGTAACAGGCAAATAGAATGCTTAGTAGGTTGATGTTGTTCAAAAAGTCATTAGGTGCAAGGGAGAGAAAATATATTGTGATCAATTCGTCAGACTGAGAGAAGGATACACAAACTAGATAAGCCAGTGAAGAAATATCAAATCAAAACAAAAACTTGTAGAGAAAGGCCTTCTTCGGCACGCCGAAGATTATATACACTTACAAAGTGGATTGTTTCTATGGCAGCTATATGACATAGTTGTCCCATCCAGCCGCTTCCGACCTCAAATTCAAATTTTATTCATCTAGCAAAAACTGAGAGACTAGTTTGCATATAATCAGACGGACAGACGGACAGACAGACATAGCTATCAATAATATATACACATTATGTGGTCGGAAATGGCTCCTTCAGTGCATTACACATTTCGTGACAAAGTTATAATACTCTCCGAAAGGATATAATAATTTGCACTCCTTGCCAGTTCCATCATTTGCCTTATATTTGCTTCCTTGTCTAACTAAGCTGCGATATTAGCTTCGAATGATCTCCCTCCCACCCATTGACTTGTGACGAAGCGCATCAGCCTGCAATAAACTCCTGTTCGCCTGTTCAACAATTTCGTTCCCCGTCTTTGAAAATTATATTTGCTGGCATCAAATTGTAAATTTCTGCCACATTGAGTACCAGGCAAACATAATTCTTAGCAAGTTGATGTTATGCAAAAACTCATTGAGTGTGAGGGGGAGAAAACATACTGAGATCAATTAGTTAGACTGAGAGAAGGATACACAAACTAAACAAACTAGTGAAGAAATATCAGAACAAAAAAAAAATTATTCTTTTCCCTGTCTGACTCATCTAAATGAGTTTACTATCCCCCTCCCACCTGTTGACTTTAAGAATTTATTTTTGGTAATTTGCACTCCTTGCCAGCTCCGTCATTTGCCTTATATATGCCTCCTTGTCAAACTAAGCTGCGATATTAGCTTCGAATGATCTCCCTCCCACCTATTGACTTGTGACAAAGCGCATCAGCTTGCAATAAACTTCTGTTCGCCTGTTCAACAATTACGTTCCCCGTCTTTGAAAATTATATTTGCTGGCATCAAATTGTAAATTTCTGCCACATTGAGTACCAGGCAAACATAATTCTTAGCAAGTTGATGTTATGCAAAAACTCATTGGGTGTGAGGTGAAGAAAACATACTGAGATCAATTAGTCAGACTGAGAGATGGATACACAAATTAGATAAGCTAGGGCAGAAATATTAAAACAAAACAAAAATTATTCTTCTCCTTGTCTGACTCATACAGAGAGTTTACTTTCCCTCTCCCACCCGTGGCATTAATAATTTACAATCCTTTCCACTTCCGTTATTTGTTCTTATATGCACCTCCTTGTTTAACTAAGCTGCGATATTTGCTTCGAATGATCTCCCTCCCACCCATTGACTTGTGACGAAACGCATCAGCTTGCAATAAACTTCTGTTCGCCTGTTCAACAATTTCGTTCCCCGTCTTTGAAAATTATATTTGCTGGCATCAAATTGTAAATTTCTGGCACATTGAGTACCAGGCAAACATAATTCTTAGCAAGTTGATGTTATGCAAAAACTCATTGAGTGTGAGGGGGAGAAAACATACTGAGATCAATTAGTTAGACTGAGAGAAGGATACACAAACTAAACAAACTAGTGAAGAAATATCAGAACAAAAAAAAAATTATTCTTTTCCCTGTCTGACTCATCTAAATGAGTTTACTATCCCCCTCCCACCTGTTGACTTTAAGAATTTATTTTTGGTAATTTGCACTCCTTGCCAGCTCCGTCATTTGCCTTATATATGCCTCCTTGTCAAACTAAGCTGCGATATTAGCTTCGAATGATCTCCCTCCCACCTATTGACTTGTGACGAAGCGCATCAGCTTGCAATAAACTTCTGTTCGCCTGTTCAACAATTACGTTCCCCGTCTTTGAAAATTATATTTGCTGGCATCAAATTGTAAATTTCTGGCACATTGAGTACCAGACAAACATAATTCTTAGCAAGTTGATGTTATGCAAAAACTTATTGGGTGTGAGGGGGAGAAAATATAATGAGATCAATTAGTCAGACTGAGAGATGGATACACAAACTAGATAAACTAGTGCAGAAATATCAAAACAAAACAAAACAAAAATTATTCCTGTCCCTGTCTAACACATCTAAATGAGTTTACTTTCTCCCTCCCACCATTTGAAGTTTACACATTATTTTTATATACATATATATGTTATTAGTTAATAAAAGAGAACGTTCGTGTTTGAAAATGTTTTGTCTTATAATATTGGGGTTATTTATTATTTTATTCTGCAAATTTAGTTAATTTATTATTCGATTTTCGATACTTTTAACAATTTTCCACTAACCCAACTGCAAAAGCAGATACAATTTTAAAGAGCCCAAAGAATGCACAACAGTTTTCCAAATCGTTTTTCAAGAAAATTGATTCAAGTCTATGAGGAAATTGCCTTTTTTATCAAGCTACTTAGATTCCCTCAATTTTTGGTCAATTAATATGCAATTCTGGCCTTTTGAATGCATATTCCGATAGATGTCTTTTTGTGGTCAATACAGTTTTATGAACTGTTTTGTTTAGCTAGCAGAAATCACAGGACTTGAAAAGGGACACAAATTTGCTCGACTAGATGAAATGGCACGTGTTTCAAAAACTGTATCTAAGTACACACAGTTTTACACACATTCCAAACAGACACACACTCACACACACTCACACACACACACACACACACTCGCACACACACTCTCGCACACAGAAAATGCCAATGCAGTTCTCGTTGAATCTGCCTGCACGCACTTATTGCAACTTTGGAAAATGCAGTGCAACTCTTTCCCCTGCCCCTGTTCCTGCTCCTTTTGATATTCTCCTTCTTCTGCCTCTCCTCCTCCTGCTCCTGCTTCAGTTCAACTACTGTAATGCTGCAGCAAATGGTACGCATATTACTGCTAGAGATGGACCCTTCTTTGAGCACTCTCTAATTGGTTAAAATCGCATCGAAATTTATTGATGCGGCTAATCGGCTGATCGTTTACGAATCTGACGAGGTTGCTAAAGAAAATTTTATAATTTATAAAATAAAAAATATGTAAACAAACAAGTCAACAATTTGAATTAATTATTATTATAATTTTTCTAATTTAATACACTCGAAAGCTAAAAGAAAACTTATTTTTTAGTATAATAATATAATATAAAAATATTTAATTCAGAAAACATATTAAATGCCTGAAGAAAAGAAAATATTGACTAACATTATAAATATTATAAATATTAATATTAACTTTTTTTTCAATTAATTTCCTACTCTCAGAGTTTTGAAATCATTGTGTAAAACCGAGAAATAACCATCTGCTCACGCTCCCATCTCTAAGTGATTGTGGCTAACGTTAGCTGTTGGCGATGAGGGTAAAGCTGCGGCTGCTGTTGTTCGCTTTATCTTTTTAGTCCTCAGCCCGCTCCCCTCCCCTACTCCGACTCCACCAGCGTGTCTATGAGTATGTATTTGCCTATCAGTTTAGTATGTAATTGTATTAGTCGAGGAGTAACCAGCACTAAGGCAGCATCCTGTGCGTCATAGCCATTGTTGTTGCTGTTGCCTAGCCCATTGGAAATGGCTAGATAGAGTATACAATGGGTATAATAAGTGTGTTCAAAACACCATATACTAAGAGAATATATATTCTTGATCAGGCTAAATAGAATTCTGACTGTGTGTGTTATATTCTAAGGCTATACACAGACTATTCTGTATACTGACCGAATCGGATATCATATTTTAAAAATAATGAATAGTATTCAAGTTTGTTTTCAATTTCTTTCAAATTAATCCTAATTTAATTAAATTAATTAAATAAATTGATGAATTTAATTATAAAAGTCGCAAGAGTATTTATTCTTCGGCGTGGGAATTACTTTCCTTACTCTGTTCTCTGTCTTATCTTGAAAGCGAAGCATGCCCTTTACACTAATTGAATTATAGCAGAGTATCTGCTAGTCGAGTACCCCCGCCTCGATCACACTCATTTGCTGCAAAAGAGGACTGAGCTTTGCTGTTTTTGCGGTTAGCTGCTGTTGCTCCTGCTGCTGTTGCTGCATTTAAGCGTTACGCACTTCCTGCAGAGAATGTTATTACTTCCGTTGCCGTTTAATTGATTTTGAAGGTGCGTAGCGTTGCCAGAGTTGCCACAGTTACTTTCTGGTTGAGAGAATCTTGTGCCGTTGCCCATTAGCAAATTGTAGGTTAAGTGCTTTGTATGGGCCACGCCTCCATTAACTGCCAACGCCCAGCAGCACCGATTCCCCTAGCCTTGTTTTGGCCATTGCACCTGGCCCACTGTGGTTTTTGGTGCTCCAGCTAAAACCGCACTCTCGTTTCCTGCGGTTTTTCTAGCCGCTTTTTCCATATTATGAAGTTCTTCTTATCCTGCCTGGTAAAAGTTATTAGTGAGCCGGGAAGCGAATATCTAAGGGAAAACTGCACCTGTTTGTTTCCTACTCCCCTCCCCTCCGCCTCACCGACAAACCTCAAAGAGCACTTAAGTTGCTGCCGAAAGGAACCAGTTTTGGTTTTTGGTTTTCCGATTTCGGATTTATTATAACACCCTCCCACTTTACCACGCCCCCTGCCTTAACTGCCGCTGCTACAGGTAAGCGGTGAAATGCAATTATCTCGTAGATGGAGCTCAGAATATTTCAAATATTTACTTTGATTGCACATTTGCTCAGCTCTGTTTGGGCGGATTTCAGAGCTTGGGTTTCAATATATAATCTTACGGATAAAATTCCTTGTTAATATCCAGTTTTAAGCCAATATTTTGATGACTTTTTCTTTAATATTGTTGCGATTATTTTGTATAACAATTTTGTATAGCCTTTTTTTGGGCGATTGTTTCAGATTAATTTGAGTCTTTTAACCTTTGGCTTGTAAAACTTTTGATTCATGTGTAAAAATATTTAATGAATACATTTTTGGTCTGTGGAAATTGTGAATATTTTTTCATTCCCAATTAAAAGCAGAGTTTCAATTTGTGAAATCAAAAACAAACAAAAACTGGAAATTTTCATGTAATGCAAGCTAAAAAACACGGCCCATTTAAAAGCACATCGAAAAGTTCCCATTAAAAAATGCCTCATAAAAAAGAGGATAAAGTCCGGCGGAATACGGAAACTCGTATTTTTTTTTTTTTTTTAATTAGTTGCTGAGGCTTTGTACTCAATTTTTAAATAAACCTGAGTTGAAAAACTATACTTTTCGAATATCTGGCTTGCAGCTTAACATGTACTTTTAAATTAATACCAAGATTATGTTTTTTCTCACCAAATTTTAAAATAAATTTTAAAAAAGATGAGTTCCTTGTCTATAAAAGCAAAGATGCACTGAAATATTTTCTCAATCCTTCAGCGCAATGAATATAGCCATTAGTAGAAGTCATTGAAGCCTGAAACTGGTTTTCATTTTACCTATTTGTATTTAATTTCTGACTTATTTCAATTAGTTTTACCAACCAATTCAGTAACTTTTCCTCATGTTAACTTTAACAGTGTACTCTTTGCTCTTACCAAAGCTAATTAAGCGCACATTTGACTAAATCAGCTAACATTCTGATAATTCAAAAGCAGCACAAATCAAGCCAAAAAGTTGGTCTCTCTTTCATGGCGATGTCTGTCCCGGGGCTTAGAGCCAAGCCAATGAACCCCCCCGCCAGCCACACACACCCAACCAGTCAATATTGTGCCCCATTTATGCATGCATCCAGAAGCTACGAGTATTTTGAAATTTCCAACAAAACCACACCGAAAAAAAATAGATAAAAAACAAATTCGATATTGATCTGATAATTCATCATTTTATTAAAAAATATCGGAATTATATATTTTAAAAAATCAATTTATAAATTGTACTTAAGAATTGTACACTATATTTTTAAATGTTTTTAAAAAAAATATATTTTTGTCAATTTTGATATTTCCATGAAATTAATTAGGAACTGAAATTCCAAATCGATCTTAATTAGAATATTTTTATAACTTTAAAAGTATTTTAAAATATACCTCTTATTTCTGATAAGAATGGATAATATTTGGCGATTAATTAAAGATTTTGATGTAATTTCCAATCGTTTTAAGTCTCTTTAAGAGCTGGCGGGGAATTCCTTTCCCCAGCCATCTGAGTTTCCAGGGTATAATTCATTACTGAAATTATTCATATCTATTGTGAGTGCCAAATGATACCAATATTTTCTTGCTGTGCACTGTGTATCACAGCTCCGAAAATATTTTGAAAAACATTGCCGAATGAATCATGTTGCATGCTGCATGCTGCATGCTGCATGCTGTATGCTGGCTGCTAATTGACTTCGAACCGCAGCATCCGCGATTGTTTTCACATTAGCCACGATTTTTCACACGCACAACTGCATTTTTAGAGTAGAAATGATAAGTGAGCTGCTATTAGTGGGTCAATTAGCGTGGGAGTTGCATACGCTCCAATTCATTTGCTCTGTTGCCTTTCAGCTCTTTTCAGCTGATTTCAGCCTTTTCTCTGTGTTGTTGGGTGTGAAAATGCGAAAATCAGACACAAATACAACGAAAGTGGCCTCTGTTAATGAGTCTAGTGACGACAGACTGCTATTTAGTAGTATGTAATCAATAGTTTTCGACTGAATTCCAATAACAAGCGCTGGCCATATTCTTTGCAGGGAAATCTGGACCACAGTGCTGCCACCGGAAACCAAAGATGTCTACACAGCCATTTTGGGCGTCACCAAAGCCAGTCGCATCGATGAGGGCGTCTACAGTTGTAAGGTGAGTTTGAATATCTGCGAATCAAGCGATTGTTCACATTTATATATATATATAAAAACTATATAAAAAGAAGTTTCATGGAGCTGGAAAATAAAGTTAACAAAAGGGAATTCTCAGGCACCTAAAAGCGAAGATCTTTTGCTTTGAATATTACAATTTAAAACATAATATTTTCTATAACAAAACAAATAATTAGGAAAATGTAACTTCAATATTATTTTGTCTTATTTTTAATTTTTTTTTAAATTGCTAAAGTATTTTTATTTAACGTTTTTATTTTTAAATTTAACTCTAAAAAATACGATGAACAAAAATAGATTGAGAGACAATCGCTGGCTAAATATTTATGTTACATATTTTATTTATTTATTAAAATATTTAAAAAATCCTAAACTAATAGTAGATTAAATTAAATTAAGCCTTCGATACCTGATTGGTTTTCAAGTATAAATAAACTAAAAGAAAAATTAGAAAAAGTTAAAAAGTAGATGCCTTGAAATTTTGAGTATTTTACAATACGATAATACCCTCTGCAAGGCTATAAAAATGTATCTAAACTTGATAGAGTGAATCAAAAAACATATTCAGAATTATAAGAGCCACATAGGGCGAAAGTTCCACTTGCTTGCCATTGATTTGATTTATAGGTAAAAGAAAAATGAACTCAACTAATCGAATTACCAATTGATTTATAACTTATTCTCCCCATCCCCCTTTCAGGGAACTGAGGGGTCCTTCTGAGAGCCTTCTAGCCAATATCAATGGCATAAAAAAGCCCACCTCAGAGCCATAAACATGTTGTTCATACTTTGTAGTACTAGGAAGGGCATCTATGTATATATAGGATTTCCCTCCTGGCATTACATGTCAATATTTTTTTACAAGCCATTTGCGTAATTTGTTATTTGCCAAGCCATAAACAAAAATGGTTCGAGGTTTAATCGCCCGGAACAGTTTAAAGACTTAGTAAGTGCTACTAAAAGGCCTAAAAGAGCAAGCTATTTACCCAAGAATCCGCAGGCAAATATTTAAATCTCATAGATTAAAATTTAAATGAAGATAAAAATACATTTCGCCCACAAATCAAAATAAACCACATTCAAAAGGCGGTTTCATCTCGTCAACACTTTTTCAGACCTTCATTTTTTTCTCTGTTGCCTACTTTAATTTAGCTAATTAAAAGCCACGTTAAAAGTAATTTTGCGTCCTTTTGGGGCTGTCTTTTTTTCGTTTGGTTTTTTGTTTTTATTTTTGTGAATGTTTGCGTTTTTACCCTAACGACTGACGGACAGAGAGACAGACGGAGTATTTGCTGACAGGGCAGCTTAACACATAGCAATTAAACTGATTACCCAGTCGAAAGTTGCAGGCAATCCAAAGTGAATTAAAAAAAGATTTACAAGACAAATAAAAAATGGAATGTAATTGGACTCATTTACATATGCCACTGAACAGTAAAATAGATTTTTATATTCATTTGGATAGATGGCACTGGAATTTGAACTTCCTCCTTGCTGTTCAACTCAAAGAGCAGGCATTGAATAAATATAATTATTAGATTACATTCTTATACCCTTACAGAAGGTATTGTTATTTTGTTAGGGAATGTGTGAAGGAAATGCCGACCCTAGAAAGGATGATGAGAACAGCCATGTCCGCCTGTCTTTCAGTTTTTGAGTTGGGTGAATGAAATTTAAGGACTTTCATCTTATTATATGCAGCAAATATGTCGGAACGGGCCGGATCGGTGTACTATATCTTCTAACTGCCGTAGGCAGGAAATAAACGGCTGAAGCAGTTGTTTCATTAAAAGCTTTTTGTGTCTTAGTGAAGCTTAATTGTTTCATTCAAGAATTTTGTCTTAAAATTGCTCAAGAATTATAAGGATCAGATCATATAGGTCATATAGAAAAATTCTGTTCAAAAGTTTGTCGATTATATTAAGATCGAACAACTATATTGTTTAGAAACAATTGTTCTTTTCTCTCCAGTGCTTATTCAAGCGTCCAAATATATTTGATATTCCTAGAAAATACCCCTTTCTTGATATATTTTTTATTTATTATTTCCCATTATTTCTTAAAATTAATGAGCCTTATATTTCGTACCTTAATATCTTCTCAAAATTGGTTCATAGAGTTTTCAATCCGAGTCATTTATTCTATTAAGTTATAAAGCTTTCTACAAAATGAAAAATTCAAGTAATTCTCTATAAAGTTCTAGAAAATATTACCTATTTTTATTATATTTCGCTAATACTTGCAAAAATTTTAATTAATAAATTTGTACAGTGTGTGAACTGTGTTTTCTTTTTTGGCTTATTCAGAAAATGTTCATGAATATTCAATTTTTCATATGTACTTTGTCGCACTCGCATTTGCCGGAAGCCCTTTAAGCTGCAAGTTTCCCCTCGCAGCATGCAGCGTGCAACGTGCAACGTGCTACAAGCAGTGCGACGCAAGTACAAGAATTTCCCGAGTTGCAATTTCAGTTCAGTTTCAGTATTCTGGAGCCATAAATTTGCCTACTTTAAGACCGCAAAGAGCAGCAGCAGCTGTTGCTTGTGCAGTCGCCATCAGCATCGCAGTTAGCGTCGCAGTCGCAGCGCAGTCCGCAGACCGCAGAGCTAACGAGCGAGCATTTTCTTAAAGCCCTCGGACCAATTGTATTTAATGCCTTGTCCGAGCACTCGCAAGGGGATTTCTTTGGAGGGGGGGCTTTTCTCTTTCTCTCTTTCTGTGTCGTACAATGGGAAAGTATATTCAGTCCCCCAACACTTTTTTTGGGGGGGACTGTCGCTTTGTGCCTTTGCTATGCCGCCTAGTGACCACTCCCCCTTTGTACGCCCCACTTATTACTGTCGTAATGACGACACCATCCAGATCAAAGGCAACTGGGGGCGAAAAAAGGACCAGAGAAAGATTTCTTCTCCTGGCAATGGTTGCCAGCTGCTTGAGAAATTTTCACGTTAATCAGCGCACTGTGCCCGCATTTTTACACAACGGACCTGGCTTAATGCTTGGAATCCCCAAAGGTTGATTGCTGCCATCTCTGCGGCTGTTGAAAAGCATAAATCCTTTTCAATAACAAAACAAAAAAAAAAGAAACAAATGCTAAAGTCGAGCATGCACGACTTATAAATACTGTGTAGAAAAATAAAAGTGCTTTCTTATAGATGCGGTTCTATGAATTCTGTGTTTATTATTGGATTTATTTTAAATTTACAGGGTATATGAATATTAATTATAATAATATTATTTAAGGGAAATATACCTAAATTGACACAGAGAGAAACGGAATAAAATCCATATTTAGTACTTGAATCGTTTCCCAGTGATTTTCCTAAACTCAAGAAAGAAATTCTTGATTCAAGTCCGGCCATTTTCAACTTAACTCTGAGTCGTCCTTTATTCAATCTTTTAATGAATTACAGAAAGATGAATATATTCAAATTCTCGCAGTGTTGATGTAATTTTAGCTAGATTCAATCGGTTCGTTTTTGAATCTAGTATGAATAGGTATTGATTCACTTATATAATCCTATTCATACTTGCTTTTCGAGTGGAAATGTACAAAGCTCTAACTTAAATTAAGAGTTTATATGTCTAGCATACTCTACTTAGCATTTGCACAGGGTATAAACAGAACTCCTCAAGACCACTTCGAATGTTATGTGGCACGTCAATAATGTGTGTGGCAAGCCTGCTCCATTATGCCCCAGGGGCATCATATTCATTCAAGCTCATGACTCTCCAGGCGAAATAATTCTCACGGCCTGCAAGGCGCAACCATTATTTATTTATTGATATTAAGATGCAATTAGCTCATTAGCCCCAAGGAGCTCTTGTGGCCTTGTCGCCTTAAACTGCAGAGCTTACCCTTTTATCCAGGCTATTTCATTTATGACACGCTCATCAGCTTCTCTCTATCTCAGAGGTGTCAACGAAAATGTCTCTTTCTACAGAGTTTCTAGTGGGTTTCTATTCGATGGCACAGAAATCTTGTACAGTAGAATTTTGAGATCTAGTTCTCAGAAATAATTAAATTTTGTATCTATTTTGTGCTTAATATCTTAAAAAGTAGATTCAAAATATACCATAAAAAAATTCAGAAAGTATTAATTTTTTAATGGAATTTTTTAAAAGTGGAATTTTGTCAGCTCTTAAATAATCGTAATAGTTGAAAATAACGTAATAAGGAGAACATTTTATGTTTTTCAATAAAATTTATTGAAGAACCTATCCCCAAATGCAAGAATTCAAACAGAACTTAGAGGCTTATGTATTTCGGCTTTCGGCGAATAAATTCCACTGAAAAAACTGCCTTAACTGGGGCAAAAGCTAGGTTTAACATTTTTTTTTTGCTTTTCATACCGAAACTTGATATGTTTTTCCATTTTATGCCGGATAAATGTTGTCTTTGCCTAACCTTATTTTATTTTCGAGATCCAATTCATTGCTAAGTGAAACCGAAACAGGCTTGAAAATTTCTCCCATCCTCTGCTGTTTGTATGAAGCCTTTGTTAAGCCACATAGTTCATTTATTGTGCTCTAAAAAGTAGACTATATCTTTTTTTCTGTGGACTTCATTCCAAAGTGCAAACCGAAACAGGCTTGATAATTTCTGCCATTTTATGCCGTATAAAAGTTGCTGCTGCTTATCCTTAGTTTCTTTTGAGTCTTATGCACTTTTCAGTTCGTAAAGACACTTTTATCTGGGCGACTATAAAAGACAGTAATTTTCAGGCATCTACAGCAGCAGCAGCAGCGTCATTAACATTGCAAATTTTTGTGGCAAGAGCGTCGACTCTGCCACCATTTACAGCAATTTTTATTGACTAAAAGAGAGAGAGAGAGAGGGGGAGAGAGGGGAGAGCAACTAAATGACATTAGCCATACTCGTGCTCGTACAATGTGCTGTTTAACGACTTCGACTGTTAATGAGACGCAACTTTGAGCTTCAAGTCTGTGGCAATAAAATCACATTTGGCCATAAAAAATTGTGTGTTTTGTCACTGGGATAAATGAGTTAATTGCCAATTGGATTTTGTGGCTGGCAAAGATTTGTTGTTGACGTTGCACAGTCGTAAAAACAAAAGCCAATGCCTGCTAATTTCGCCTGCTACTTGCCACAAATTTAAAGCAATAAATGCACTTGGAGAAAAGTCCAGCTAAACTCAGCTTGAATTTATTCAATTTCAAAACTTAATTATGTTTTTTTGAGTGTGGAAATTCCGTAAAAAAGGGACAGCCTTCGATTTGGGTTAGCCAAACTTTGTGTCAATCAAATGTTTCCGGCTCAGTTGCAGCTTGCACAAGTTGCAACAGTCAGAGACAGCGCCTTGCCACATGCCCAGAGGTGTGAGTCTGACGTCGCAGCTCGTTAGTTTGTCTGCCATTTTTATATTTGAAACGGAAATTCGCTCGGCGCCCTCAGACTGCATGCGACATCCTTAACCTCCTGCGCCTCCTCTTCCTCCTCGTCCTCCTGGTTCTTATCATCATCATCATCATCAACATCATCAGCATTAAACTAATGCCTGCGTTGCACTCACAATGTATTCCCTGGGCGTATCGACAGCGGAAAGTTTTGTTCGTTTCATTTGTGCAACATATTTGTGCCACATGACAGTTCAGTCAGTCTTTAAATAGCCAATGCTTTATCCTTGCCTCAAAAAGTCCTCCAAAGGCTTAGAGTCCATTCTGTGCAGGCCTCGCATCGCAATCAGGCAAAAGTCACATCCAATCAACAGACAATGTCACCGCTTTAGCTGCCACTGCCTCCAGCTGTTCCTCTTGCCCCTGCCACAGTCTATTAAATTCGAATCTGGTGTGCTTCGAGCAGCTTGCAACAATTGAAAAGGACATCACACGCTTTGAAAAAGACTCTCCATACAGACATCAAGCTCAAACACATCCTTTGCTTGTTAATATGTTGTTGATACTTATCAGACCCTGTGTGTGTGTGTGTGTGTGTGTGTGTGTGTGGAATCAATGCAAGGCGCACAGTGGGTGTCTTTCACTTTTTCTTAGTTAAAAAATTAAATTGGCTCAAAGTATAAAATAATCTTAAAAAAGGAAATGACAGAGAGAAAAGAAAGAAAGATAACTTCATTTGCTTGTAAATATTGTGAAGCTAACTTGGCCAAAAAGGGGTGACCATAAAATATATAATATATCTAGAGAAACAGGTATATTTTATTTGGTTTTGAGCCTTAAGTTCCACTGTGCGTCTATAGTGACCATGAGTAATGAATCCCTTTGTCCACTGTGTCATGGACCAAGACTTGACCTAAGACCTTGCACCGGCTAGACGGTAGTTTCGTTTATTGAACTTTAATGTGACCTGAGCTCCCTTTCTCTGCTTACAGGTCACGGATTGGGGTGTGGAGCAGTGCCGCTCGCTGCATATCCACATAAAATCTCCACCGCGGCTACGTGTTGATCCGGCCAGTGTCACTCTGCAACGCGGCGACTCCTTGCGTGTGCGCTGCCTCTCGCCGGGCAATGATGACATTAAGAGGTACGCCCAATTGGGCTATAGCTGGACACGGAATGGCGTGCTCTTTCAGTCAGATGCAGGCACAGCCATGTGGGAGGATCTCTATCCGGATGGCAGCATTTTGAAGATCAACAATATACAAAAGTCGGCGGAATATGCCTGCCTGGTGTCCAACAGTGTGCGTCCTGTCTCCCGCAGTGTCTATATCAATGTTATTGAGCGAAATGCTGCACATGTCTGCCTGGCTGAATCCAGTTATGGCATTCATTGGCCAACAAGTGCACCCGGCACGCCCATCATCACGGACTGCCCCCGCGGATATGAGGGTCACTCTCGGCGCATCTGCGAGCAGCGGGATGCGGGCAATTCCAGCTGGCTGCTGCCCGATTTTTCCAGCTGTGTGCGAGACGAACTACTGCTCATCTATAATAGATTCAGAGCTTTAAGTGCCGGATTTCAGCAGACCAACTCTTCCAATATATTGAAGGCTTGCTTTGACTATACCCTGCAGCGGCGCCAGAGCTTTCTGCCGGGTGAAGCGAGCTTTCTTATCGATATGTTGCATGAGGTAAGTGGGAGGAAAAACTATAGAAAAAATAGCTTAAATCAGACGAGTTATCATTTCCTTATCAAAACTACAGCTGTATTCTTAAATTCTAAATATAAAAAGAGTTAAAAGCTGTTGCCCGCAGCCTCACAAACAACTCAAAAAGCTTGAACGCCTTCCAGGGAGACTTCAGTGATTGCCACTTGAGTTCTCTGAGCTACTTTGTCTTGTAAAATTGTAGAAATTGCATAATATTTTAGGGAAACGAAAAGTTTCTATTGCTGCCGCCGTATTCCCCAATTCAATTTGAGGAAAGTAGTCGTATTTCAGCTGGGGACACACCGCAGCCAAAAAAAGAAACCTCTTTTGAACACATTTAAGCCAAGCGAAAACAGCTTAAAGCATTACAAAACTACCTGGGAAACTGAGAAAAGGATCCTGGACTGTGGACCCTGGACCTTAAGATGTTTCCTGTTTTTTTCCCGGCAAACACTTGAGAAACGGGGTCAAAAGACTCTCAGTCTCTCGGATTGTCGGTTTCTCGGTTTGGCAAACTATTTTTACACGCAAATGAATGCCAGAAAAACTGAGCAAAGTGAGCGCCGCTCTGCAATTTTTCACACAATTTTCACAGTCAAAGAAAAAAGTTTGCTCGGCCGCATGGCAACAATTTTTCATTTTAATGCGCACACAAATTTCCCGCCTAACGAATGGCTCTTAAAAAGAGTGAGAGAATTTTCGGTTTTTCCTCGTTTTATACACTAGCAAAACGGGAGTTTATTAATTTTCCAGTGAAAGTAATGATATTTGAAAATTTAAGTGAAAACTACATATATATATATATACCTATATTATAAGGTCCTATCTATTATCATAATTCATTTCTCTTAAAATGAAATCCTCTTCTGGAATTACCTATCAATGATTTGTATTAAAAACTGCTCTAAAAAGTATGAAATATATATTTTCAAATATAAAAGCCTTCAATCCGTACTGATTAATTTTATAGCTCAATTACTTAGTTATTAAATTAAATTCCTCACTCAAAAGTAGGCAATATTTTTTTTGGGAATATTGCGGCTTTCCTCTTCAAATAAACTACAAAAAAAAAGGAAAAGATCTACTTTTTGGAGCAATATTAGAGTAGCTATCTTTGATATAGATTATCGTAGCATATGATAATAATTTCCAATAATTATCACACAATGCAAAGAAAGGTATTTAAGTATTCGGTGTGTAGAAAATTCGTGCGTCTTTCTCTATATTTTTGGTGCTTTGCCGGCCACTTGTCTCTGATGCTCTTGGAGTACTACTCGTATTTCTTTGCCTATTTTGCAGCTCGACACCTATTTGCAATTGAAAGGAACCCAACTGGAGCGTGAGATGGCAGCGGAGATAATACTGCGCATCCTGGATAAAGTCATGCAGAATGCACTATCCCTGAACAGTCAACAGGTAAGTGGAGAATGAGATGGGAATGGGAATGGGAATGGGAATAGTCGTATAACAGATAGTATAACACTTTTGGTGCTGCCTTCGCATAAATTATGTGAAAAGAGGCAGTCGAGCGTTTTGGGTGCCATAATTTATATCCTACAGCCATATTCAATATTTGCTCGGCTGCTTGCGGCTCTTTTCCAGATTTATTACACACATATCAGTTCCTAAATTGGACTGCAGTTTTCACAGAAGTGGGAAGGGAAAGGGAAGGGCAAGGGAAGGGTATTCACATTTCTCACTGGCTCTACTTTTATTTTAGCTTATAGTTGGCCTGTCACTGGGCCGCAATTTACATTTGTCTGCCGCATTCACATTCAGATTTCCACTTCCATTCACATATTTCCACATACTCATTCACATATTCACATTGCAAGTGCTGCGAACCACTAAACCAGCCACAAAATTGATGCTCATGTTTGCTGGTAATGAATACCTTCTACAAAATCTATATATTTGAATCCTTTTTTTTTTTTTTTCTTTCCTGTGGGTGTTTTTCATGCGGCTGAGAGGCCAATCTGTTGCCCAGCTTCTCGGTAAATGGAGCATATTTGGCATAGACTCATCTACTCACACTTGTATTCGCCGTATTCATACTCGTATTCGAACTTATGTACTTATGCGGTTTGATATAGCGATAAATGCAAATGTTATTCACACACTTACATGGCATTCATGTGAATACTATTTGGAATGTGGTTAAGTGTGAAATCCAGAAGGCTTTGCAGACTGTCACACTTCAGGTGTTTAATTGCCAATTCAACGTATTTATATTAATTAATTAATAAATAGGCTCTCTCATTCGAGTTAGCAACTAGCAGATACCCTACAGCTGCCAATTCTATGAATTTATTGTATGGACTTTCACTCTTCAAGTCGCGATGGGCTATTGAGTTCTAGCTTTGTAAATATTGAGAGCCTGGTCAACAAGCCACAAAAGAGTTTTCTAATTAATTAATTATTAATTAATTTTAAGCCATTTTCAAAGCACTTTATAGTATAAATATAGCCTACAGGGTAGTGAAAAAATGTGCTTAATTTATGCAAATTTAAAAATTAAATTAAAAATGTTGTGACATAATTTCTGTTCGTATTTAATCTGCTGCTCTTTAAGCTTAAAGGATATAAACACGCCTCGATTTTACCTAAAATTAAGGTTATGTAGGTCAAAAATAATACGCTTTTCTCTAGAAATTCTGGAATTTCTCTTATTTTAAGTTCGTTTCGAGCTCTCGTGTATAATTCAAGCAGCAATAAACAACAGAAAACAGCTACTCGAGCTGCTGCTAATGAGCGGCAATCAAACAGTACACTTATGAGGCAAGCAAATGATCCTTTTCTCCGTGCTGCGGCTCAGGGGTTTTAAGGACACCTGGTTGAGCCGCAAAACAATAACCATAAGGACTGCTACCTTAAACGAGAACGAGAACGAGAACTCAGACAATGACGGAAGCGGAAGTGAAAGTGGAAGTGGCTCTGTTGGTCTCCTCGTGTGATGTTGTTGGTTGAAAAGTGCGTTTCCGTTTTGCCAATGAATATCCTTGGATCCTGGCCCGGTCCTGTTGTATACTTGTTGTTGGCCTTTCCACTCGGCTGGCTATTGCCGCGGCTTACTTAAGTTTTTAAGTGGCAGCGGAGGCAAGAAGAGGGCAAGGCTCATGTTTTATTCCTTAAGCACACTTTGTTTTCGCGGAAGTGCGGCATAAAAGTAACAGCAGACGTGGCAAGGACTCGAAAGGACTTCCATGTTGGGAGTACGCCTCATGCATCAGGCTTCATTTTTGGTATGCAAATTTATGTGAGTGTTGATTGCAGCTGTTTGGGCCTCAGCATAAAAGTCTTAAAAGCATTCGTCTCAATGTCAAGGACCTCTATAAATATATATATATAAATTACTGCATAATCTATTAGCTATATAAAACTGGATTTAATATTCATATTTTAGGATCGCAGCCAGCTCGGAAATGAAGTAAGTTTTTATTGCCCGCATAGTTGACTTAAAGGACGGCAGGACGACAGGACGGACGTTGAGTCCTCAAAGTTTTTAATGCGTTAAAATTAATTTCCCTTTGCCTTGCAGTTCACTTGAGTTATGGCATTTCAATATTAAGTATGCGCCATGTGAGTCTGAAAGTTTTCGGTATACTTTTATGTTTAATTTTTATTAGCTGACGAAGCTGCTCAAATAAAATAAGAAATAAAAGGAAAAACTTACCAGCATAATTGGATCGATTAAATGCCAGCATTTCAACTTTTTCTCAACTTGCCAAATAGTTGGCATCGTTTTTATTGACTCAACTCAGAAACTTTAACTTTAAGGTATCGCTCTCCCCTGCCTCCCTCTTCGTCCTTCAGGCCAGAGTGAGCTGTGGAATGTTTTAATAAACGGACTTTTAATTAGCAAAACTGAAGGTAGAATTCATAAGTTTAATTGAGGCAGCGCACGGGCAAATTCTTAAAATAAAAGATGCAAAAACTTGAAAAAAGCAAGCCAAGAATCGCTATACGAGTGCGTAGTTGCTAGGCAAAAAGGGAGATAAGAAAACAAGTTAATTATAATTAATTATCTGACAATAAAAATATTTTCTACTTTCTTTATTCCGAATAAATTCAAAACTTTTCTGAGTACGCTTCAAACTTAATTTCCATTCGCTGATAAAAAGCCTTAGGGTTCAATGAGTTGTCTCTCTTCAAGCGATGCTCTAAATAATTAATTAATAATAATTTATTTCAAATATAAACAATTTTAAATGTGCCAAATAATTTATGTTTTTAATCTGGAAATAGTTGCTCATTGAAATGAATTTTAATATTCTTTAATAGCCCAACGGCAAACCATAATTTTCTTTCCCCCATTATCACCTACATTATTTTATTTTTATGAATGATATAAAAATTATATTGAATTACAGATAATACAATAATTATTATTTGTACATATGCATTCAATGCACTGTGTGAATATTGAATGAATTTTATCAATTTATATTCATATTCAATTTGAGCCATTTCAATGGTAAATCCAGAATTATGATTGCATTTCAACTTCAATTGCTTGAAACAAGGCAATTTTTTTTACTGATTAACATTGATTTTGGCTTGTGGGCAATGCAATTGAAAAAGTTTTTTCCGGGATATAAAAGTTGCACAGTTTTCAATTGCATTTTTCAATATTAGCATGTAAAAGTTTATTAAAATATACGAGAAGAAGTTTCAATGCCTATCGACTCATTATGGGACGACCGGCAAGCCAAATGGCAAACAAACTCAGCTGACCTAATTCAAAGTATTTACTTGCTGCTATTTCCAGGGTTGCATTCAATTAGACCCTTTCGATTGCGTATTGAACACTCAGAGAAAAAAAGTCGGACCTCGCGAAATTGGCAACAAAATAATTCAAAAGTCAATATTTAAAAAACAAAAGTAGTTTTCCTAAAATCAAAGCTTATCAGCTGCTTGGACGAATTATTTATTTAAGTTGAAATTCAGATGGATTTTAGACGGATTTCCCTCAAACCTGCCTAAAACAAAATTTGGGGACGTTTTAGCCAGCATATAATTAATAATATAAAACTTAATTCATCAATGATATCCATGCCGAAACAATCGCTTCTCTGACCTTTTATGGAGTTTACTTTCAACGTGCCTGAGCTAGCCTTGATAACATTTCAGCCTTTTTTTTCAACATTCTACCAAAAGAAAGAGATGTAAGCAGACAATTTTATCGCCCCTTTTGGGCGCTCTCCTTCTTGCGAATCAGCTCCTGTTTAAGGCAACAGAATCTGCAGCTTGACCGAAAAAGTTTGGCCAAGACTGCAGATTGCGAGTGTGCGAGTATTAGGACTATTCAAAAATTAAATTCGCAAAGTTCACGACAAATCACTTAGCAAAAAGTAGCAGAAAAAGGAAAAAATAAAATAAAATAAAAACGTATTCTAAAGTTACAGTGAAACTTTGAAATCAGCAAAAAAGTTTCACACACATGTGTTGCCCTCTCACTCTCTCAGCCACGCCCACACAGTTGAACGCCCCACTGATTTGCCGGTAAACTGTTAAGCGTGGCCAGGTCAAAACCAAAATAAAAAGTTGGCCAAAATACTCTGCTTACTTTTTTTTCATGCATTTCGGCTTTTTGTCTTTAAAGGAAATCATACAAATGCCACAATTTGCATAGGCGTAGGGTGGTGTAGGGGAGCGTTGGGGGGCGTGACGGTTAACTGATGACTGATGTTGCTGAAATTTTACTTTTCCCCTTTTCTTTTTCTGCCCAAAGTTGCAATCGAAAACTTTTCCAATTGAAATTGTTTTCATTCTCAATTGCATATGCATTCTCACACATACACCGAAAATAATATTATTATTAATGTGATATTTAATTAATTTTATTTATATAAGAATTAGCAATAACTTAAAGATTTAAAGGAATAAACCTAATTTTTATAAAATTTAGAATACCCAAATTAAAGCTAGAAAAAACTGAAAGAAATAAAACATAATCAATAGAAAATCAATAGGAGAAAGAGGAACCACAAGAAAGAATATTTTTATGAGATTTTATGAGTATTAATAATATATTTTTTAAATCATTAAAAGCCCTTGAATTTTTCCACAGTGTATTAATACACATCTACATATATGGGCGTACAGTTAAGTGCATTTATCTTTAAGTATAACTTACCGATAAGTACTTAAAAATACTTCTTGCTGAATCAATGTAATTTTGATTTGCACAGGAAATTGCGCCAGGACAGCAGAAAATGTCAATAAAAAAAAAACAAGTTAAAACAAGAGGGAACTCAATTTCTATTGAACTGACAGTACTCGACTAAGAGTTACTCTTTACTCAAAACTATTAACTGAAGTATTAATTATTATTCAAGAAATGAAAAAAGAAAATTATAGTGTCAAAACTAGTTAAAATTTTCAAATCTTTTATCATATTTCGAATAATTTTTCTACTATTAAATTTCTATGCTGCTAAATTTATAAATATTTAAAAAATGGAGGCAAAAAAATACTATAATATATATAATTATAATATATAATATACAGTTTGTTAATCGATAGTTTTGAACAGCTTTTATAATGAAATCGAATGAGTTTTTATACTTCATTGGATTGTTTGCTTTTCTTATTTATTTGGCACAGTCTAATATACTCTTTTTAGGGATACCCATACAGGGTATAGATTCAAAAATGAAAATGAATCATGAATCACTTTACAAATTGTGAAAATCGATTGGTTCGTTGGCCATTTGGTTGCTGCTTAAGCTTATTGGGTCAGCTTATGGACTTCCACCTCCAACTCCTCCCCCGCATCGCTCCACAAAAAGATAATGCAACAATTTATAATTTTCTGTGGGTTCAGTGACTTGTGGTTGTTATGGCTGTTGTTATTGGTATTGTTGCCAACTTGAAAATATGGCTGAATGACTTTTGGCCAACTTCTTATTGCCATAGATTTGTGTGGCGCTCGTACGAAGCGTTCGAAACAATATGCTGACTGAAATGCAATTGTTGGCAATACAAAAAGATAGAAAAAAAAGGCAAAACAAAAAACTTGCCACTTTCTTTTACTCTTGTGCTCTCAGATTGAGAACAGCTTGATTCGAAATATTATAAGATTATTTTCTTATTATTTGAAAAAGACTTTTTATTTATATTTCTACTTCCTTCAGTAAGGTGAAAATATGGCAAAAATAAACTATTGATTCAATAAGTTAATATATAGTTAATATATATAGTTTATATGGTCGAAGATGCCTCTTTATAATACCCTCTACAATGGTACCTAAGTAAAGATAAATAGTTAAGATATAGCAAAAATACCCTGGAAGCTATTGCAAAGCAGTTTTAGAAGTCAATTCCTAGACAATAATCAGATCAGTCAATTTTAATAAATGATTACAAAATAAATAAGGATTCCTGCATATAAATGTACTCTTAAACTTGATATTAATTAATAAAAATAATTGTGATTTAATTCCTAGTCAAAATCTATTTAAGCACAAAGTAAACAAAACAGCTTATACCCTGTACAACACATAAAGCGAGGTATTTCTATGAATTCCCTAGCCATCAAGCAAAATTTCGAATCTCAAGAAAACTTACGCACGGTTACTTCAATTTCAATAAAAAACACCTTTAAAACTAGTAAAATATGGTTTATCTTCAGAAAAATTTAGAACAGTTCCGTTAGATGTACTTGCTGCTATATTTCCGTCTTTCAAGCTGCTTCACTCATGGGTACAGGGTATCTGCTCTCGGTTGACAAGTTGTCAAGTTGTTGTTAGTTGTTATTATATGCAGCTTTTGTCTCAAATTTCTGGCAATTTGAGTGAGCTTTTGTTGCCTTATGCGTCGTGTCCTTATGAGTCAGTCCTTCTAAACAACAACAGGGCATAAATACTCGTAAATTGATTTAAATCGAAGTGAAGCACAATTGGAGCATGGCTAACAATAAGGAATGTTGCCGCGGTAACTGAGTTGTTTACGGTTATTATGAAGACCCGACCTTCAATTAGGTATGTTAAATAATTGAAGTCGGTATCGCTATTATCGTTGATATATTGACGCTGAAAACAAAAGCGATATATATCGATAGCTTTTCAGTTTACTAAAGCAAAGGATAAGGCATAATTCAACAATTGTTTTCCCTTAATCTTTAGTTTTTTCTACAAATACACAGTACACAGAAATACTTATCGATAGTATTGCTAATTAACAAAAATATTATCGATTACTAAAAATATCAAAAATATCGAGTTGCTTGATTATCGATTAAGCTCTGTTTCAACTTTTTGGAGCAGACAAACTTTAATGCGACAAAAATTTCATATTTTCCCTTTGGTTATTTGTTTGCTCTTTTCAGCAAATTAAAAAGTTGCAACTTTTAACGCAATCTGCGGCACTGAACCGCGAGACAATTGCGGCCTCACAATTGGCCACATCGACAGGGAGCAGCAGCATCAGCAGCAGCAGCAACGGCGGCGGCGGCGGTGGCAGCAGCGGGAATCATGCAACATCCTCGGCAACGGCTGCTGACAGCTCGACAACTTTGACCGCACAGGATATCAGCAGAGGTAATGGAAATGGCATTGCTCCAGGCGGCGCTGCGGGAAAATTGCAAGCGAATCGCAGCGGTGGCGTCGGAGTTGGCGTTGGCGTTGGCATCAGCGTCGGTAGCGGTGGCAACGTTGGAGATGGCGGCGCCACAAGTATTTTGACAATCGATGAGGACACATTATCCCTGGATCGCCTGAATTCCCTGCGCATTTACATGACCTCAGTGAAAACATTGCCGTTCAATTTACGCATTTATGGGTGAGTTCAGAATCCTGGCGAAAAGGAGACTCCATGGCAATCCTTTCCGCTCAATTTATTTTAAATGTTGCAGACGGCTTAATGAGAAAATGTTACCTTAGCAGTTACTCGTTTTTAGTAGCTTATTACAAATATATTTAATTAAATGTTTAAAGAGAAGGATTCGTTATACTCTTTAAGAAAATGCTAAGGTATCTTCTGTCCTATAATTTTCACACAAATTTTTGAGAGATTCTTTAAATTTTTGTGATAATACTGTGATGGACTTTGCTATTCTTCTCCAAAAAGTATGCTGATAAAAATCTACTGCGGATTGATGCGAAAGATCTTCCTAATGCCCTATGTAAAAATTATAGCATACTTTTTAGCGCAGAATCAAATGATAATCAATTAATTACTTTACTCTATAATTTTCATTCGATTGTGCCAGAAATTCGTCATCTATGACTTCCTGGTTTTATGTTAGTGTGAAAAGGACATCTTGAAGTATACATTCAGAGCAGTGTCTTGCCCAAGTCAGGCGCTTTGCATAATTTCATAATTAGAAATAAAGGCAAATGCAAATTTGCCTTGCCAAGTAAACAGTAAACTTCGCTTTATGGCCGCTTGATTAATATACGTGGCAAGGACGAACATTTTTTTGCATTTACTTTTAATGGAAAATTTACTTGATGAGCAAACATAAATAAAAATAAAAATAAAAATAAAAAAGAAATGCATAAAACAAACGCACGCACGCGCTAACTATAAAAATTGCTCATAAAAATTCAACTTTGCCAGGACTTTTCCCGGCCTGGGTCCGGGCAAGGCTCTGGTCTGCAGGATGCCTCGGGCTCCCGCTGCTGCTTTTGCTGCTTCTTCTCCTTCTCCTCCACCTCCTGCTGCCCTGTGTTACCTTGCCACACAGTTTTGACTTCTTCAAGTGTCTAATTAGTCTAATTAAGTGCCTTGACTGTATATATTGCAGTTGCAGCAAGCAGAGCTGTTCCTGCTGTGATTTTAATTCTTTTCTTTTTCTTACTATTGCAGCGAGGATTTATTTTCGGATCAACTTTATATGGACATTGGACTCTCCACACGCTTGTTGCATATCATGGCCAATTCGACAATATTCGCTTCTGTGATCTCCTATAAGAATCTAAAAAGTTTTCTTCCCAAAACTTACTACACACGTGGCAGGTGAGTGGTATATGAATTAAAGGCAAAAGGTGTGCCTTAAGTCTGAGAATTTCTGTTTTAAATAATTTAGATTAATTTATTAAAAAGCACAAATATAAATATTGAATTAAGCTTTCTTAGTACCACAAATTTTAATTTTCCTAAAGGTCTAGAAAATGGAGTTTCCATAACGTGCCGCTGTCGACTTTCGATTTTCCATGACGGTCGGCTATTTCCCAGCATTCATTTTCTGTGGAATTTATGCAGAAGCATAGGTCGATCTGCATATTAAAAAATAAATAAACTCTTAAAGAATTCCACGTAAAATTTCTCTCACTCTTCTTTCACTAAATTGATAACCTTTCGCCAGTCTTAAATTTCTCTGGAATTCATGCAAAAGCAAGCATAAATTCGTTTTCCCTCTATTTTAATCCACATAATAAAAAGACCAAATTTTAAAGAGCTCCACATTAAATATCCGTCACTTTTCACTAATCCGTCAGCTTTTTCCGAGTGTGTGAAAAGTCTACTTAAAAGTCCTAGAGAAATGTGTAATTCCAGCCGTTGTCAATGCTGCGCTGCAGTGGCAAAAGAATCTCCTTTCTTGCATTGCTCATAAGCGCATTAAGGCAGCTGTAAAAGAGCTATCAACAGCATGTGGCAACAACAATGCAACAGTCACAACAAAAACAATAAAATGAACAACAAAATGCAAATATGCAACATGCAACACACAGAAATATCACAGAGTCTCTGCCAGAAATGAAATCAGCTTGGCAATGCCATAAAATGCCACTAGAAATAGCTGTCAATAGGAGTATTCCGACAAATGTTGATTTAATTATATTATTCTGTATAGAATGCATGTAATTCCGGGCTTTAATGAATATGCCGTTCGTCCTGTGAGTCCTTGCGAGCGTTGATGCGATTACTTAGTTTCAGTGCAACTGAATATGAACAGCAGCTGTTTTCTATAGTATTTATAGTGGGGGTATTTATGTTTGGACTATTTTATTTAATACTGTGTTGCCAGCTGACGGATTACTTAACTGGATTTAACAATATATTTAATTAATAATTGTTAACGTAATTAATAAGGAATAAAGGAGAAGCATTTTCCTACAAATTACAAGGATTTATGAGTCATGTTCCCTTTTAGGAGTCCATTTTAAATGTACAAAAAATGTATAAAGGACTTTGAATGAGTATAAAGCTAATATCAGATTTCTCATTCTTTGCTTTGCAATTTTAAATTGAATCAATGAGAGAGAGAGGTTGAAATAAGTATAGAAAACAATTTAAAAACCATTGCTATAATAAATAGATTTTAAATTAAATAAAATTACTTGAACAAAAACTAATTTAAATTTGTATATTCATATCTGTACAGTGATCCCAAGGACTCAGACTATGTCCTTGCCTCACGCATCATACAAACCTGGCTATTTCAATCAAATCGCTCGAACGACAACTTTCGAGAACCGCTGGATCTGTCCTTTGAGGCTGGCCATGTGGATATAATCTTTCAGCATGAAAGTGTGCCCAAAACCGGCGACTGGGAAGCCGTATGCGGGTAAGTTCCAGGACAAAAATAATTTAAAAAATATTTATAGAGGACTGCAACGAATTCCACTTAAAGAGCAGCATAAAACTGAATTTTAACCAGAAATATTCGTAAGTGTAATTCGGAAAAGGCGATAAGAAAGGCAATTTCATTAGGAAAATTTCTTTTTAAACATTCCCAGTTTTCTCTTTTGATTACAAATTTCAAATATTTTGAAAACGTAGCACTGCTGAAAGTGCTTTTAAAGTAATAAATTAATTTTGAGCAAACTGACCGTAAATTTCTGTTTACAGGCACGACTACAAGGCATCCTTTGACTCCACCTGGCGTTCGGATCTGTGCATCACCAAGCATCTAAAGGAGAATATAACCCGCTGCGTATGCCCCCTCTCCGGCACCTATGTGGTCATGTTGACCAAAAAGCAACCCAATGTGAGTGTAGGTACACTTAGGAAAAAAAAACGATTTAATCGCCCTAAGAGCTTGGAAATCATTTGAAAAATGCCAGACGACCGGGCACAATTTTAAAATATTTTAAGAATATATATTTATTAGTGAGAAACCGACTAAAAAAGGAGGAAAAGTTACCCTAATCATTCTTTATTATATTTCATTCAAAAATTGTTTCTAAAACTATTTTTTTAAGTGTAAAGGGGGGAGTAAAATCTGGGAGTGTTTCTACAAATTGTTGAAAGAAATTTAGGTGTGGTAAGGTGGAAAACTCTTTTGATTTATGGCACTTTGGCATTGGGCCACTTAGTTCCATGCAGCCCAGTTTCGGCCTTGCAGAGTCTGCAAGAGTTTTATGATTTTCGTTCCACTTTTTATTATTATTTTCGCTTCCATTGGCACAAGCTGCTCTTGAAAATTACTCTGGCCTTGGCTAGATTTTAATATTAAGCTTATTTATGACAAATATTTATAGTAATTTATTTTCATATTATTTTTATTCTCATATACTTTATGCAGTCGCCTCAGTCGCATGCCCCACAGCGCCCAATCTTTGTGATCGTCAGCTGTGCCTGCTGCCTGCTCCAATGCTGCTCCGCCTTCCTCATCCTGCTGCCCATCTGGTGTAATCGAAAGTGTGCCGTGACCTTCCTCAAGATGCAGTTCTGCATATCCACGTCCAGTGTGATGCTCATCTATTTACTTGGCTTCATGAAAATGCTGCCTCTGGTGAGTAACTAAACTTAATTCATCATTTTCTTAAGGATTGATTTAACACAATTTTATTAAGTGATGGGAATTTGCTTCGCTTTAGCAAATTATTAGAATAGAATATAAGCTTTCCTTCAAAAAATGTGGCGCGTTTCACTTTCACATGAATTCCTCTTAAAAAGGAAAGCCTACTCTTAGGATGCTCTGTGAATTAAATTAAGTAGTAAAACTGCTCCACTTTTCTTTCTATTCTACTCCAAAAAATATGTTTTTTTTTAATTTTTAACTTACATTCAGAAAAGGACTTTCTAGTATTTTTAATAATGGAATAATTCAAATAGTGAAATATTTATAATTGTAATTGCTTTGAAATCACAAAGTTAAAGAGAAACACAACTGAGACAATCTAATATTTTTTATAACTTCCAAGAATTAATCATTATTATTTTATTTAAATTGTTGCAATTGAGAATAGTTTGCGGGAGAAACAATAAATAGTTCATAAAATATTTATTCTCAAATTTCATTCAGATATTTTGCTGGTTGCATTTAAAAAATGGCAAAAATCTGGCAAACGCTCAATTAATGGTATTTTGTGAGAGAATTCGCCACAAGAACGTCAGTCCGAGCAGCATTTATAACGAGTATTCGTAGTGAAAAGTCATAGCATACTTTCCAGCGACTCACTTTAAAACAATTGCTGCAATTTGGAGTGCGGTTCTCCACTCCTTTTTCTACGTCCTTTGGCTACTGCCTGCTCCTTTTTGACTGGCACAATGAAACGCAACCAAAGCGTAAAATTTAATTACTGCAAAATAAATACACAAATAAATTGAGTCAAAGCCGAAAACAAAAGGAACCGAAAACCAGAAAAACCAAGTAAAAGGCAAGCAGCGGCAGCAGCAGCAATGAAATAAATAAAAAGAATTATACAAAAAAAAAAAGAAGAGTGTTGCATGAACAACAAACAAAGAGTCCAATTTCGAAGGGGGAAAAGTACTTGTAGCTGCTTAAATAAATACTTTCTCTCTCTCTGTGTGCGTCTAATTCAAATGAGTTTTGTAGCACACTTTGAGCCGCTCACCTATTCCCCAGATATTGCAAATAACAATCAAGTTCAGAATATTGTAATTAGTAATTTGCGAAAGCATTCAGGCCTGAATATCAGCCAACTTTTCATATAAATTAAGCTGCGGTCGGGCCGAGCAACAACACACAGATCAAATAATAATCATCATGAAAACAAATTAACTTGTCGTCGTCTGGCAAGTAATGAGCATGAAATAAAAGCATAAAGTTGCCCAGGATTTGTAAATATTATAATTTACAGTTTGTGTGGCAGGCAGCAGAGGAAGAATACCACCCAAAACCCACCCAAAATCCAACCAAAATCCACCCAAAACTCACCTGTTGCCCGCTGCCCGCAAAGGAAATTAAAAGTCAACAGCGCAAAGCAAAGTTCTCCAGAGTGCAAAGCAAAAACAAAAAGAGAAACATAATAAAATCGCTAAAGTCGAAATTAATATTAATAAATGCCCCGAATAAAGAAATTTCAATTTTCTGGGCATACAAAATGCTTGAGATCGGTTCAAAGCCCCCATCAAAAGTTCTAACCTTTATGCCCCCAGAGGATCAGAATATCCTTTAAATAATACAGCGAAAAATACTCGTATAAACAAAGTAGTATACAAAGATTTGCGCTCCATAATCTCCAGAGATCTGGAGCAGCTGCCGCGAAGACCAGCGAAAAAAAAGGAGAGGACTAAGAACAAGTTGTAATATTATTGCATTAGTTATAAACTGGGCCTCTGAGCCAACAGCGGCAATAAATGAATGAAAAGCAAATAAAACGCGTCAAGGCCAAAAAAAAACCAACCGAAACCAAAGCAAAAAGGTTTATGCAATTGAAAATTTAAAAACAACACGAGTCCCGGGAATTCCGCTAAAGTTGACAAAGACAAAGGCCTGAAAAGATGAAGCCAATACACTCGGAAAAATAATGTTTTCTATGTGAAAAGTAATCTTTTTCGCGTAAAATTCTACTTCTATTTCAAATCTAAATTTGGGTAGAGAATATTAATTCTTTAAAAAATGTTTTATAAATTATTATTAAATGTAATTAATTTGCTTATATCTTATTCGGATCTAAGGATACATAAATAATATTATAATAAACTTCATCTTTCCTTCACCTTTTATCTAAGAAATTGCTTTGTGTCGTATAATTAATAAGATTTATTTTAACTTTAGCTAAAAAAAAAAAACTAAACTTTTTTTATCATATTTTTTTATTTTCAAAAATTTGTTTCATTTATTTCGAATTCAAATAAAATTTATCGTAATTAATGTTAATTCCTTACAGATAAATTATATGGAAAATTTTAGTTTATTCTCGATACTTACCAAATTTCATTACGATTGAACCTTTAGACCCCCCACAGAAGCTGAAATTACGTTAGCAGTTTTGGGAATACAGTCAGAAAATTTACCCTATATTTTAGCAATTGATTCCAATTAGTCTGAATTTATTTTTGCTAAACATTTTTTTTACAAGAAGAGATCATCAGAGTGTTATAATGGCTTATTGTTGCCTTCCTCTAAAGAAATTCTTTAAATTATTAAAATATTACTTTCTGAAAATAAAAAACAAAAACAATATTAAATTTCATCATTTTTTTCTGAGTGTATTGATGCAATCTTGGCTATAAAATGATAGGCAGCCGTCAAAGCGGAATTCAGGGATAATTCAAGGATGTGTAGATTGTGGGGTCTGCTTGGCTCAAGTGTTATTCAGAAGTGTTCAGTGTTTGAGATTGCCCCCAGGTAGGTGGCACTGATAGGCCGCAGGTGCACGTGTGGCAGATGTGGCAGATGTGGCAGGTGCAGCAGCGTAAGCTGAGAGAAAGGCGTGTTTCCAGTGGCATTTTAATGAGCAAAATGCGACGTGGCACAAGGCGAACATTGACTTAATAAAGCGACACGCACGTAAATATATTTATTATAATAATAATTATTATTATTATTATTATTATTATTATTATTATTATTGTGGTGCATTAATTGCATGCGAAATGCGAAAGGCCAAGGCGACTCTATTAAAATGCGAAATATAATATAAAAGGAATGCGGAATGCAGAATGCAGCGCAAGGACATATGCAAATTTTTGAACACGTGTCAGAGAGAGGGAGAGAGCGGGAGAGAGAGAGAGTTGGCCACATTCACCCAATAAGCCACAATAAATAAAATTAAAACATACATTTTACTTATGGCGTGTGTATTTGTGCATAAATAAATACAATTTCAGCGTCTGTTTAAAAATACATATATTAAAACAAAACAAAACAGAACAGAAGAAAAAAATAAAAGAAAAGGAAAGGAAAAAACATATGCAAACATATAACGCATACGCCACGTTATCCCAGGGGCCAAACGAATGTCTGGTGTGGCAATGTGAAAGGCGAAAGCTTTTAAGCGCACTTAACTCATAATTTCGCAAAGAAAAAAAATATATAAAATAAAAACACCATGAAATATTCGCACTGAGAATTGAAAATTAAAAAGTTCTCAAATTTGTTTTTCACCCTCGCAACACACCCTGAAAATAATGCAGTGCTTCAGTTGACCTCCACGTGCTGATTTCAAAAGCCAAAGAAGTAGCTGCTCAACCACTCTTTGCGCCTTTTTCCTTTTTCTTGTTTTTGTTTTTGTTTTTGTTTCACCTGTCTTACAAAGTACAAAGAAGAATCCTGATAATGTAATGAAGTGTGTGCTGCCTCTCGCCCGCCATACGATATTAAAGCCACATTATTTTGCCTTACATTAACCACTTCCCCTTTCGATACCCCTAAAAAAAACCACAGCATAAAAGCCGCGCATCCTTCACCAGAGTGTAATACAGACTCTCACTCGTATCTGTTCACATATTTGTTATTGAGGTGCATTAATTTTGCAATTTGCTTAATGGTGAATAATGAAACGAATAACTTTGGGAAGGAGTATGGGTTTACTTATGAATTATGTTACATAGACGGAAAACGGAATGCTTCAATCAACATTTTTAATACAACCGAAATAATCTACTATTATTTCATCTAATTATTATTCATTATTCATTATTCACTGAATATTATTGTATTTTATTAATTTAATCAATTAATAAAGAAAATGAGAAGAAAGGTAAGGCTTATTAGTAGGATTTTATATATTTAATTAGAGACAAATCTCCCTCAATCTGTTTGGGGAAAACGAACGTCTTGGCAAGAACCCAATCCCTGGAGTCCGCCCGGAAAGGCCTGACGGGGAGCAGATTCCTGACGAGACATCTGATTGTGTTGACTCAGCAGTCATTATATGGGCTAGTGTGTCCTTCGATCTTTTCTTCCACGGTATACAGATTCAGGCCTCGATCTTAATAGATGGAATAGGTGGAATAGGTGGATTTCCATTAGGAATAGTCAATCAAGAATTGGTCATCTTCTTGGCTTTGGCCATTAAATTTCACCCCTGCACCAAGCTGCCAGTCTATCGGAATATCCTTCCAGTCCAGCTGTTCTTTTAGAGTGTCAATTAGAGTTTAATGAATATCATGAAAATAATAGTGGCTTCTAATTCTCCAGTTGTCAAAATAGTAAAGTCTAATTTAGAAATATAAAATTATAAATTTTTAACCCAAATTCATATAAAATTTGCTTTGATTATTAATTATAAATTTATGCGACAAATCGGTATAAAACCTTTGAAAAATTTCACCAAAGTTCTAAACGCATTTTTAGACGGAATTTATAATTTCAAAAGCCTTTTTATTGAGTTGGAAATCAGCTCGAGATTAAAGCTTAGCTTTCAGCCATGATTTATGGTATAAAAGAATAAACCAAGCCGTAAGCAGCTCATAAGCTTTCGTACCAAAAAAGAAAATTCCAGCTAAAAAATATTATATATAATATGCCAATTTTTTACACTCTGACGGCAGCTTTTAATGGGAATGCGATTCAAGGAACACCAATTCAATGTCAAGTAAATTTTCCGAGAACAGCCAGCCTATTACACGTAATAAACTAATTTTATTTGAGCCCTGGAATTCCCGTTCCCTGATTCAATTACCAACATTCCTGTAGCCCTGAGATACGCGTCTTTTGCTGCTACTTTCTCTCAACATTATGCGATTTGTTTTAGGGTCCACAAAAAAGAAATAAACTAAGCAGAGAGGCATAAAAAATGGCCTAATGCTTGATAAGGCAGTTTTATAACTTTTTAATAAGCAATGTCCAGTAGAAGTGCAATGAAAATACTCGTAATTTATGCCGCAGACATGCGTCGAAATTTCTGACGTCAGCAGTGGAAATCAAGTAAAATAGCTGAGAAAACATGCGTCAATAGTACACTGAAAAAAACTAGGGAAATTGACATTTGATATTTTATTATATGCATAGGAATATAGCTATAAATATGGTTAATTGTAGTGTATATTATTATATGTTGAGCATTGGAATTATTCTCAAACTTGGCCCATTGCTAGGAGCAAATACTAAAGAAAAATCAATCTCGAATATTTCCTTTTTTTTTTTGCTGTGTATGGGAATATTTTTACTGGTTGTTGTTGCTGGCGTCGATGGCGTTGACAACTTTTTATATTTAATTAAAAATAATGATGTTGCAGCCGGCAAACTGGCTTTTACTGGAGTGTTATTAATGTCCCATAATAATTTCCTGCTCATTTTTTTATATATATTTTCTCGCACTTTTCTTCGCTTTTTGCAGAACTGGCATGCGATAATCAGCAGCACGCTGGCATCGCTGCTGCTGCTGGGCATCTCGACGCTGATTGCGATTGCTTTGGTGATACACACGGAGCTGGTGCCCAAGAAGTATCTGCAGATGGGCAGTAAACCTGCCACGCCCACAAGGCAACAACAGAATAAAGCTCGCCGCGAGAGTCTTAATAATATAACGCAAATCAGCGTTCAGTCTCCGGAGGCGGCTGCGGCAGCAGCAGCAGCAGCCGCGGCAGCGGCAGTTGCAAGTCGTGTACGCAGCGGCAGAGCAAGTCGGAACTTGCCACACAATTCGAATGCATCGACGGGCATACGGGGCGCCATAGGAATCAGCTGGTTGCTGCCGCTGCTTTTTGCCATTGCTGCACCACTAATTTGCAGCATAATAGGCAAATGGCCGCACCACTGGTGGTTGGAGTTGTACTGGCAGAGACTGCCCACAGAGGACGCCGGCAGCGACGCGAGCAACAGCGATGGGGAAGATGATGCAGCTGTCTATTATGCCACGCATACTCTACTCAATGGCGATAATTTACTGCTAGAATCAGAGGCGCTGCTGGGCAATGCCACAAGCAGACGGCAACCTGCCGCCTTTCCCGCATCACCCTCATCGATGAGCGGCATTGATACTGCTACCACCACGTCAGCGTCATCAATCACAGCTAGCAACAGCGACGCGGACTTCAGCGCTGTGACAGCTGCGGCTCTACAGCAGCAGCAGCAGCAGCAGCAGTTGCCTATAGCTTGGAACCACGCCCACGCCTCTGCTTCCGCCCAGGCAGCGGCATTCACTTCCGGTTTGGGCGGGGCAACGCCTTCGCTCAACTTCATTCTGTTCGTTTGCATCGATTTGCTTTTCATTCTGCTCTTCCTTGCGCTGTTTGTCATTTTAATGAAGAAACTTCTGTGGTTGTGGCACAAGAATCGTAATATGCATACGCATCCTTTAGATAAATTCAATATGGCTCTACGCAGGCGGTAAGTACAGCTTGAACCTGTCTCTTAAGTTGAACACTAAAGCTTACACGACTAACAGATACTCTGTACTTACTTTAGAATTAACATTACAGAAGACTGCAGAAATTATAGCATACTTTTTAGCGCAGAGTTGAATTAACCTTGCATTTGTTGAACTCTGCAGTTGCATATTAAAAAAAAGGATATTCTGGCTTAGTCCTGAAAAAAAGAGTAGTTTCATTTGAAGCAGATGTCTTCAGTTTGCTTTTATCTCCTGCATTTTATTCTCGCTTTCCAACTTTTGGAGTAACTTAACCCATAATTTTGAGTGCAGTCTCAGTTGTCTTCAATCGGAATTTCTATTTTATATAAAGCGAGCAAGCGAATTATTTGATTGACAAGAGAAATCAAAATTTAAGATTATCTTGAAGGACATGACGAATAACTATAAACTAATGTTGATGGAGACTTGAGCTATTTTTGTCCTGCACCAGAATCTAATTTCCCTTTTGCTGTCTAAGCTGAAAATAGGAATAACTGCGACCAGACGAACATAAACCGACAAATCGGTTCCTCAGGCGACCAGACACAATTCCCCAAATGGAAACGCTTTTAATTTCCTTTTTCTTTCCACCCCCTTCTCACATATTATATATATATATATATATCTATTCACAGACTTGGCCTACTTTATCGCACAGGAGGTTTGCTGCTCATAAAACTCTGCACAGATGGCTGCTTTATAGTCTATGTTAATTCAATGCCGGATACTTTATGGTCCTATCCTTTTGGCATATCGTGCATAATATTGGTAAGTCCAGTCAATTGATATTTAATTAAGTATAGGGTATTATACGTACATATACCCATACATGGAACAACTTGCTGTGTACTACGCGACGTATGCTTGATTTTTACAAGTATTTTATGGCATTTGCTGAGTTTTATGTTGATTAAGTTACGAGTCAAGTTGTCAACAAAACTATTAAGCAACTGCTGCCATTTGGCTTTGGCTTTTATGTAAATAGCTATATGTTTTTTTTTATATATATAAATGTACATATATATTTTTTATTTTATTGGGTTTTTCGTCGTCTTAGCAGCTTTCTTTCGCCTGCATATTTCATCAAAGTGCAAAGCCTGCATATTTTCACGCCTCCTGCTACACAAATTATGCATGCAAAATCAGCTAAGGCTCTTGGCGGAATTTTGCTCTGCCACGCCTCCATTTGCCGCCATTTCGCCTCCATCTAACCACTTTCACTGGCTGCATTAATCATACATTTTGCTTTACCTTTACATTTACATTTGCCTTTCACCTGGTTTGCGCTGAGGTCGCCAACAACTCAGATCAAAGTGGCCTAAAGAAGCCTTTTTTTCGTGTGTTTATTTTGCACTTGACTTTTCTTTCCATTGCTTTCCGTTCCTTCCATTCTAATCCATTCAGCAAGGACTTTTCTTTTTGTCTTTTTATTTTTCCAACTGATTTGCTGTGTAAATTAAATAAGTGCGCTTCACCTTTCACCTTTTGCGATTTACTAAAAGGAAAAGTTGCAAATGCCACAGCTCAAAAGGCAGCTTAAATTACTTATTTACTGCTTATTAAGCTCAAGACTGAGACTAAATAAAATAACTTAAACTGAGTGAATCTTAAAGATTGTTTCAATTGTTCGAGGCTTTAATTAAAATGTAAAAAATATCTGCCAAAATCGAAAGAGAAATGCTGCAACCACAGCTAACCCTGGCCAGGGCAATTAATGTGGCCATCGATTGGTATTTAGTATTGACCAGGCCAGGCCAGACCAGTGTTTACCTTGGTTTGTGCTCTTGCTTAATTATTTATAAGCCAGAAGATTTAAATGCACAACATTTAAAGGGCTGGGTACACGCACATCGCACATGGAATGATACGAGTATTTAGTGGTCTCTGCATCGCAGCTGCTAGCTCTGTGGTTGGCCCCTTCTATTATTATTATTATTAAACAATTATATCCTTTGGCCCTAGCAGATATTCTCTGTGCTCTCCTCTCTTCTCTCTCTCTCTCTTTAATTCTCTTGAATTGTGTAATTAACTTCACTGCAAATCGCAGCCCGCAAGTCGGGGGTTTTGTGGACCCATAATTAAGTGAAAGCCACATCCTTTAGGATAGTTCGAGTAGACACATTCTTTAGCATCGATTAATGACCCACTGATTAAATGAAGGTTTTTACTTTAGCCTGGTTCTTTAAAAACGCTTTTTATCGACTTTAATTCAATAAATGTATTTGACTGTGTTTTATTTAGTTATTTCGATTAAATAAGCCCAATCAATTTTTTTATTTGTAACGTCTTTAGAAAGTTTTCTTTTCTAATAGCCTGATTCTTATGACTTAAAGGGAACAATTTATTTTTAAATTTAAGGGTATTCATTAAGTAAGTTTTAACAATTTATTAAGTGTGGTTCTAATTGTAAAGTACCATCATTATTTTTTAGAAATAATTCCCTCGTAGCCTTCCAGTAATTTGCATTCCTCCTCTCCAATGTCCCCACTCTCATCTTTACTTCTGGTGCTTAGTTCTTAAATAGTTCGAGTATAAAGTATATAGTATCTTTTTATGTTTTTTATGAGTTTTTTACTGATACATTGTGCGTATTACGCAGAACAATCTATAAGACATTTTTAGGAACTGTATAAGAGAAATATACAATAAATGAATAGCATTAAATTGAATGTAGAGTAGAGCTGAAATACTATCGATATTTTAGTGAGACTCGAGCAAAATATGAAAACTTGATACTCAAGATATTTTGATGAAACATGGCAGATCAGACTACTATTTAATATAGTATATCGATCGGTAGAAAATAAACTTGTTCTATAGAAAACTGTTCCGTATCTCAAGATATCTTATTGCAAATTACAAGTTAGAAGAGTGAGTACCAAAAATTATCAAGATCAGACTACTTCATTACATAGCTCCCATAGAAATATTGATTCAACAGAAATAAATTCTACCAATTGGAGAGGGTATGCGATATTCGGCACTCTGAATATAGCCCCTTACTAGTTTTTATTTTCATTTTATTTTAAATTTGGATTTCGAATTATTTAAAAGATTTCAAACCACTCGAAATAAGATGCGATATATCGATAGGCATCTTGGCAGCAGCTATATAAACCTATCGCCAGTTTAATCGATATTTCTACAACTCTCTGTAAATTAGCAGATAACTTACCATAGTCATAGTCTCCATGGAGATATCTAAAAAGACAGTTGCCTTCAGGCAGACGGGCTTCTGAGCTCGTAGGGATACAAAAAGGAGCATTTTCTTAAAACGTGAATCGCCTTCGAACCAATCCATTTCATAAGCAGCTGTAGCAACACCTTCACTCTGCGAAGCACGTATAAATAATGAAACATCTCAAAAAATGATTTAAAAACAAACCGAAACAATTAATAAATCACTGAAGTAGCAAATTAAATAGATTTCTGATAAAGCTGAAATTAAGAACAGAGCCAGTTTTACAGTGTGGTCAGCACTCAAGCCGAGGGTCATCTGAAAGCCCACAAAGCAGACCATTACGGAAGAGGTCAGGAAATTCAATAGCAAAGGCATTCCAAAGACATTATTCATCACGTCAGAAAGTCTGCAAGAGAACAAAGATCAGCATTAAAACCCAAAAACAAATAGTCCAAAAAATATATACAAAATTCTATATAAAGTTCTTTAAATTTCTAAAAATAATTTTTGATATTTTCTTGTGTAAAAATCATTACAAAAATCAATATTTAATAAGCTCAAAGCATATTTTATTCAATTTTGGCTGGCTATATCTTTCGATAGTCAAAACAAAATGATCGATAGTATCGATAACGTCGATTTACAGCTTTACTACTGTTATTAACATTTCTGTTGCAACAGTATTTTCTACCAAATATACAAAGGCAAAAAAATCAAAATAACTATGAAAGTCCTGGAAAAGTTATCAATTTATTGTATTGATTTTTGTAGATTAATGTTGTTCTTAATATTGTTAATTAGCGTAATTAATCGTCGACTCACCCCAGCAGCCTATTGTGATATGAGATTAAGTCCTGCAGCAACTTAATATCCTTAATACAGCCATTAGTCACGCGTCCTGTTTCGGTTTTAAACTCTGCCAGCGCCTTTGACAGATAATCAAAATGCATGACGAGCTGCATATTAACCGCATAGATTAAAATATCAGCCGAGATGTGTCCTGTTGTGGCTGTATAGGCGCCCCACACCTGCAGCATGTACATCAGATAATAGGTCCAGTTATCGTGCCAGTTCCAGGGGGATATAGAAAAGTAGGGCATACCCTTCTGGGCATCCGGATTGTGTAGGTACCAGTGCTGTATGGTATATCGTATATAGATATAGAAGCTATAAGTAATGGCCAGAATCAAATAGAGTCCACTGAAACCACGCAGAAAGAAACGGCAACGCCGTAGATAATAATCCGCTTTATACTTCTCCTGCTCCTCCTTCACTGGAACCGGAAATATGGACTCCATTTCACGTACCAAAGCATTTAACTTAGCCTTCTGCCGCCAAACGCTGACTGTCTTCAGCTGGCTGACTAAAACAAAGCCCAGATAGCAAATAGTCATGCAGACATCCACAATGCTCTCGGCATCCTTATAATAGAGTACTACGAACATGAATTCCATTACGAAATTGAAACACATATTTGTCAAATGGAATACGAAATTGACGTACAGCCAGCGACTGGGCAGAGTCTTGAAATTGGTCGATTCATAAGGATCCACTCCGATTGTATGATAAAAGAATAATGGCAGACTCATAAAGTCATTGAAAGTTACAAACGGTTCCGCCATCTCAAGGATAATCAATTAATTTCGTAATATTCCCCTGTCAAGTTCCAAACTAAAACTGATTGATACTGGAACAAACTGCTGGATTAAACTGCTTTTAAATCCTTTTAAAATTCTAGAAAACCGCAAGCTATACTATAGATGTAAATAAAATCTTAATTTCTTGTGTGGAATTTATAACAGATTTCTGAACTGGCTTTATCATAATGGACAGCTGAACTGCCCTATGAAGAGCATTTGCTATTCGCATTTCCAGAAAAAAGGATTATATTTTCGAGACTATAATTTCCTTTATTTTATTCGACTCAAAACAAAAGATTTCTTTGAAATAATACGAAATAAAAATAGAGATCAATTTCTTTACGGAATTTCATCCTTATCCATTTCTTTCATATAAATTATTCTAATTAAACAATTGTATTTAAATGAAATTTGATTTAAAATCTTGTTTACGAACTCTTCTCAAAACTACCTTCTTCAGTGGGTCACATCCCTTGTAATAAAATGAAAATACCCTTGATAAGAGTGTATAGAAAATCTAAGCAAATCCAAGCAAAACCACAAGAATTTCCTATAATTAATGTTTTGATAGAAAGGCAGCAAAAAATCAAACAACGTTCGTAACAAGTTGTGGTTAAAAGTCCTGCATTATTCATGCAACAATTTGTAGTCTTCCAAAGGATATAAATTGCTGTTGTGCCAGGATAAAAACAAATAAAGTCATTTGTGCAAATTGCTTGCTCACCTTTTGATTTATAAATGTAACCAATTTGATGACTATCTGAAAAATTGCACCTGTCGAGAATCGTCGAAATCGATCTAAGAAATAATAGCCCCCTAAAAAGGACCCCTTTAAAATGACCAAAGCAATCTGATTGGGCTGTTCCTGGTAAAGGATTTAAAACAAATTCTGTCATTAGAATTTTCAATTTGATTTCTTTGCCTTCCTTTTGCATTTACTTTTAATATAAATTGTAATTTTATTTTATGAGCAATTTATAGCCAATGTATAAAGGATTACATAAATAAAGGCTGAAATAGTGATAAGAACATTACTCAAAAATAGTAGTTGAAGGGAATTAATTAATCCAACATATCAAAATATATTTTAATATTTATTTTCCCTGGCTGACGCCGGGAAATGCCATTTGATTCGAAATAATGTCAACTAAATATATGAATAGATAACGAATACATTTTATTTTATTTCAATGCGTTATTGAACTATAAATATAATTTGGATAGTTCTACTTTTTAATTCTTTTAGTTATTCTCACTATTTTTAGTATATATTTTCCTCTATTTATATTTTTTATTGATGCCCAATTGAAGTTTAATCGGCCATTGAAAAGACTTCTTACTGATACATGGTACGCAGGACACAGAAGAATCTATAGGACATTTGTAGAAACTGGAAAATTTTAAAATTAATTATAAAATTCCGTAATTAATATTAATTAATTTAATTAAGCTCACCATAGTCATAGTCTCCATAGAGATATCCAAAAATACAGTAGCCTTCAAGCAAACTGGTTTCTGAGCGCGAATTGCAACAATAATCAGCATCTTTTTGAACCGCGTATCTGCATCGAACCAATCCATCTCATAGACAGCTGATGAAATACCTTCACTCTGCCAAATACCCAAAAAGAAAACACTTTTACAGGGTATATTAAATTGTACAGGGTATATAAACTTACGGCATTAATAAGAGCATCACTGAAAAAGCAGAGTAGATAAATCTCAACAGTTGCAGCTACCAAGAGGACAGCCAGCTTGCAAATTTGCTCAGGACTCAGTCCAATGGTCATCTGGAATCCTACAAAGCAAACCATCGTAGAAGAAGCCATAAAATTCAGCAGGAGCGGAACTCCAAATACTTTATTAATCACATCTGTAACACTATAATAAAATATAAATATATATATAAAAATATATATTCTATGGATTTCGATACAGAGCTGATTAAATTTGAATTAACCATACCCGAGTAGCTTGTTATGATATGAGATCAATTGCTGAAGGACCTTTAAATCCTTGGCATAACCATCAGCCACATTTCCTGTTTGTATCTTTAATTCCTTGAGAGATTTCGACAAGAAGTCGAAGTGCATAATATCCTGCATGACGACGCCATAGATGAGTAGATCGGCCGAGAGATGTCCTGCAGTGCAGGTATATCCTGCCAAGGACTGCATGCAGTACATCACAGCAAACCCAAAACTATTGCTCAAATCCCAGGGAGAAATCGGGGTATATGGCATAACCATTTTGGCATGTGGCAAATGTAGGACCCAACGTTGTATTAGAAAATTGACGAGAAAGAAGAGATTATAGACGAGAATAAGCAGCATAAAAAGAAAAGTAAATCCTTTGGTAAATTTCTGACACCTTTGTACATAATGTTCCACTTTATATTGCTCATGATCCTCAACTGTTTGTGGTGGAAATATAGTTTCCATTTCACGAACCAAGGCATTCAGCTTAGGTTTCTTCCACCAGACGGTTATCATCTTCAGCTCACCCACAATAACGAATCCAATGTATCCCATTACCATGCAGGCCTCTATGAAGTTCTCTTTATTCATGAAGGCCTGGTAAATAAATGCGATTTCCAGTCCCAGTACAAAATTCAAATTTGCAATGTGTATTACAAACTTGGCATAAATCCAAAGACTCGAAGTTTGCTTAGTCGCACTGGATTCATAGGGATCCACTCCAATCGTGTGATAGAATAAAACAGGCAGACTCATAAAATCATTGAATGTCATATAGGACACCTTGGCCAGCCGCGACATTTTTCTTTGTCGTATAATATTCTTTTCAGAAACTTATTAGTAATTTTACTGAAACCTTTAGCGAAATTATGTATAAGAGCGGTATAAGATACTCTATTGGATATTATAATTAAACCTGTTCAGAATCTCACTTTCGATTCAATTTCACTCAAACTGTGTAGCCTACTTTTAGGGCTGGCTTTGAATTAATGATTGAACAGTTGTGCAGAGTTTTATATTCTCGGAATTCATTCGAGAATTGAAGTCACAATAGGGCGGTTCATTCCGAAAATCAAATATATTTTTATTTTAAATATATTCAAAATCTTAGAGACTTTGTTGCGTTTAATACCTCTGACAAAAGACAACTGAAATTGAAGTGGATTTCCATCATCAGTTTTGCATTCGGTAACTGATCGACTTTTAATTATATAGCTCTCTGAACAGTTGAAGAAAAAGGTGATTACATTGGGATATTAGTTGATTTCCTTTTGAATAATATAAGGCTAAGTCACACAACTGAAAACTAAAGGCTGAGAGCTTGCAGCTGTTCATCATATTTGTTCATTGAATCTCTTCAATATAGTGGAACCATTTCTATCTAAATAAAATACTTTTAAGCCGGGTTAAGATAATTTTTTCTACATTTTTTTAATCTTATGTCTACTTTCCAAGTAGTACGTAATTTCCAAAAATCAATTTGGGAAAGTAATCGAAAGAATAAGTTTTAATATTGTATTGAGCGGACTGAAGCCAGGAAATGCCCCACAGTTCTAATAAAAACTAGAAAGGAAAGGACATCTTCGCCGCCCTTGCAGACTCGAAACACAAAACATTTTAAACAATAAAATAAATTTAATTCAGTTTGTTAAGTGTCTTTAATAGAATTGACATTGACTCAAATAAAAAAATTAATACAACCTTTAAGTTTAACATAGCAAATACTCTTTTCCCGAGTCGAATACTACTCCCTTATATTATCTTATTATCTGAACGTTCTGTTGTATTAACTAATTACAGATATATGTATAAAAAAAATGTCTTAAAGTCAACAGGTGGGAGGGAGAAAGTAAAGTCATTAGATGCGTTAGACAGGGAGAAGAATAATTTTTGATTTTTTTTTATATTTCTTCACTAGATTATATAGTTTATGTATTCTTCTCTCAGTCTGACTAATTGATCTGAGTATGTTTCCTCTCCCTCGCACCTAATGACTTTCTGAAGCACAGCAACTTGCTAAGAATTATGTTTGCCTGGTACTCAATGTGCCAGAAATGTACAATTTGATGCCAGCAAATATAATTTTCAAAGGCGGGGAACGAAATTGTTGAACAGGCGAACAGAAGTTTATTGCAAGCTGATGCGCTTCGTCACAAGTCAATGGGTGGGAGGGAGATCATTCGAAGCTAGTATCGCAGCTTAGTTTGACAAGGAGGTGCATATAAGAACAAATAACGGAAGTGGAAAGGATTGTAAATTATTAATGCCACGGGTGGGAGAGGGAAAGTAAACTCTTTGTATGAGTCAGACAAGGAGAAGAATAATTTTTGTTTTGTTTTGATATTTCTGCACTAGCTTATCTAGTTTGTGTATCCATCTCTCAGTCTGACTAATTGATCTCATTATGTTTTCTCCCCCTCACGCCCAATGAGTTTTTGCAGCACATCAACTTCCTAAGAATTATGTTTGCCTGGTACTCAATGTGGCAGAAATTTACAATTTGATGCCAGCAAATATAACTTTCAAAGACGGGGAACGTAATTGTTGAAAAGGCGAACAGAAGTTTATTGCAAGCTGATGCGCTTCGTCACAAGTCAATGGGTGGGAGGGAGATCATTCGAAGCAAATATAGCAGCTTAGTTAAACAAGGAGGTGCATATAAGAACAAATAACGGAAGTGGAAAGGATTGTAAATTATTAATGCCACGGGTGGGAGAGGGAAAGTAAAATCTTTGTATGAGTCAGACAAGGAGAAGAATAATTTTTGTTTTGTTTTGATATTTCTGCACTAGCTTATCTAGTTTGTGTATCCATCTCTCAGTCTGACTAATTGATCTCATTATGTTTTCTCCCCCTCACGCCCAATGAGTTTTTGCAGCACATCAACTTCCTAAGAATTATGTTTGCCTGGTACTCAATGTGGCAGAAATTTACAATTTGATGCCAGCAAATATAACTTTCAAAGACGGGGAACGTAATTGTTGAAAAGGCGAACAGAAGTTTATTGCAAGCTGATGCGCTTCGTCACAAGTCAATAGGTGGGAGGGAGATCATTCGAAGCTAATATCGTAGCTTAGTTAGACAAGGAGGCATATATAAAGCAAATGACGGAGCTGGCAAGGAGTGCAAATTACAAAAAATAAATTCTTAAGGGCAACAGGTGGGAGGGAGAAAGTAAACTCATTTAACTGAGTCAGATAGGGAGAAGAATAATTTTTGTTTTGTTTTGATATTTCTGCGCTAGCTTATCTAGTTTGTGTATCCTTCTCTTAGTCTGACTAATTGATCTCAGTATGTTTTCTCAATCTCGCACCTAATGCCTTGTTGAAGCACATCTACTTGCTAAGAATTATGCTCGCCTGGTACTCAATTTGCCCGACATGTGCAATTTTCGAAGGTGCTGGAACACAAGTCTTCTTCACAAGTCATTGGATGGGAGGGAGATCATTCGATGCAAATATCCAAGCTTACTTAGACAAAATGGCGTATATAACAAATTATTAATGGCAGCGAAAGGTGATAAAAAATGTCTGGTAAATTTAGTCAAAATACATTGGGATACAAAAAAGTTCCGGCTCCAACGTATGTGCTGCCTGCAAGAGAAAGAAGGCTCCATAACAAATTGCATTCACCTAGCTCAAAAACTGAGAGAAGAGTTTGCGTATAAGTAGACGGACAGACGGACATGGCTATATTAACTGAACTCATCTGCCGGATCAATGATATATATATTTTATGGAGTCGGAGATGCATCCTTCAATGTATTACACATTTCGTGACAAAGTTATAATACCCTCTGCAAGGCTATAAAAATGAATTATAATTTCCAACTCATTGGATTAGAATTAATTTAAAAGGGTACATAATTGAATAACAATTTATATTATTTTATTTCAAAGCGTTATTGAACAATAAATAAAATTTGGATAGTTCTACTATTTAATTCTTTTAGTTATTCTCACTATTTTTAGTACATATTTTCCTCTATTTATATTTTTTATTGATGCCCAATTGAAGTTTAATCGGCTATTGAAAATCCATCTTACTGATACATGGTACGCAGGACACAGAAGAATCTATAGGACATTTGGAGAAACTGGAAAATTTTTAAATTAATTATAATATTTCGTAATTAATCTTGATTAGTTTAGTTAAGCTCACCATAGTCATAGTCTCCATAGAGATATCCAAAAATACAGTAGCCTTCAAGCAAACCGGTTTCTGAGCCCGAATTGCAACAATAATCAGCATCTTTTTGAACCGCGTATCTGCATCGAACCAATCCATCTCATAGACAGCAGATGAAATACCTTCACTCTGCCAAAAAAGAAAACACTTTTACAGGGTATATTCCATTGTACAGGGTATATGAACTTACGGCATTAATAAGAGCATCACTGAAAAAGCAGAGTAGATAAATCTCAACAGTTGCAGCTACCAAGAGGACAGCCAGCTTGCAAATTTGCTCAGGACTCAATCCAATGGTCATCTGGAAGCCTACAAAGCAAACCATCGTCGAAGAAGCCATAAAATTCAGCAGGAGCGGAACTCCAAAGACTTTATTAATCACATCTGTAACACTATAATAAATTATAAAATTATAGTCAATGTTTATGAACCGGTACTGGATCAAGTCTAAAGTTTTTCACTTCCCTCCGAGCAAATAAACATACCCGAGTAGCTTGTTATGATAAGAGATCAAATGCTGAAGGACCTTCAAATCCTTGGCATAACCATCAGCCACATTTCCTGTTTGTATCTTAAGTTCCTTGAGAGATTTCGACAAGAAGTCGAAGTGCATAATATCCTGCATAACGACGCCATAGATAAGAAGATCGGCCGAGAGATGTCCTGCAGTGCAGGTATATCCTGCCAAGGACTGCATGCAGTACATCACAGCAAACCCAAAACTATTGCTCAAATCCCAGGGAGAAATCGGAGTATATGGCATAACCATTTTGGCATGTGGCAAATGTAGGACCCATCGTTGTATTAAGAAATGAACGAGAAAATACAGATTATAAACCAGTATGAGCAGCATATAAAGAAAAGTGAATCCTTTTGTGAATTTCTGACATTTTTTCACATAATATTCAACTTTATATTGCTCATGATCCTCAGTTGTTTGAGGTGGAAATATCGATTCCATTTCACGCACTAAGGCATTCAATTTGGGTTTCTGCCACCAGACGGTAATCATCTTCAGCTCACCCACAATAACGAATCCAATGTATCCCATTACCATGCAGGCCCCTATGAAATTATCCTTGTTTATAAAGGATTGATAAATAAACGCGATCTCCAATCCAAGTCCGAAATTCAAATTTGCAATGTGTATTACAAACTTGGTATAAATCCAAAGACTCGACGTCTTTTTCTTCGCACTGGATTCATAAGGATCTATTCCAATCGTGTGATAGAATAAGACAGGCAGACTCATAAAATCATTGAATGTCATATAAGACTCCTTGGCCGCTTGCGACATTTTTGATTTTCGTATCCTTTTTAAAAGATAAATTAAGAAATAAAACTGAATTCCACTTTAGAATTAATTTCAGTCAAATTGTGTAGCCTACTTTTGGGGATGACCTCAATCAAAAAAAATCAAATAAATTAATCTTTCAATTAATCCAACTCTTAAGTTTATGCTTAATATCCATTCGAATTTTAACTTCACTTTTGATTCAAATCGAAAATATTTATGAAACATATTTTTAAATTTTATTTAAAATGAAGAATAATATTTATTATTTCTCTGACTAAATAAAGTAAAATAATATTCGGAATTAAAGCAATTTTCAATTAATAAATATGTGTAAAATATATATAAAAAAAAAAAGTGTAAGCTTCTGGGACCCATTCTTAAATCATATTTTTAAATGTTTCCAGATTTTCAATATTTTATTCAAACATGAAAAAAAAAGGTTTAGCTTCTGGCACCCATTATTAAAAATATTGAAATAAATTCAAAATTCCAAGGACTTTACTTTTATAGTTCAATGCGTTTGATAGCGCTGACAAGAGACAACTGAAATTGTAAGGGATTTCCAATGATATATAAGTTTTTCAATCGGTAACTGATCGACTTTTAATTATATAGCTCTCTGAACAGTTGAGGAATAAGGATATTAGCTGATTTCCTTTTGAATAATATAAGGCTAAAACAATACCTGAAAACTGAAGGCTGAGAGCGTACAGCTGTTCATTTAATTTCTTATCTCTTTAATTTTATATTTTATATATTTGAACTATCTATATATAAAAATTGTAATATCTTTTATAGACTCTAAACATAAGAAAAATACTATTTTTCACACAGTTATTTGAATACACTTACCTTTGAAACGTGTTTCCTTACCATTGGTCTATAATTAAAAAGTCTATTATAAAAAGCCTCGAATTAAAAGAATTATAAAATTAAGAAGAGTGACTGAAAGAATTACTAAAATTATTAATAATTATTAACTTTAATTTCAGGGCTTTCTAATACTCTTCTGTTTCGTGATCAAGGCAGAGAGCCAACTGCGTGGACCACCCTTTCTGAGCAGCAATGGAAGCAGTCAGAACAGCTCGCTGAAGCAGAACAAATTCAATACGAGTAAAACGAGTCTGGACGAGACCTACTGCCAGACGACAACGGCCAGCATCAATAGTCCACTGAGCTGTAAGTAGCCAAAAGAATCCTTTTTTTTTGGGATTTCGTGTAACCTCGTTTACATCCTTGCAGTCTATACCAATCACGACAAGGAGAAGGAAAGTGAATGCATGGCAACATCAGGAGCAGCAGCAGCAGCAGCAGCTGTGGCAACATCCGCAGGTGCTGCACCGTTACAGGCGAAGCAAGGACTCGAGCTGTCAGCTGCAGCAGGCGGACCGGCAGGATCAGGAGGCGGTGGAGGCGGCACGACATCCGTACAGCTGCCGTTGACAATCATCTCAACGGCGCCGCGCTGCCAAGCAGCTGTTGCAAGCAACGCAGAGACGCTGCTCAGTGGACACCAGCAGCAGCTGCCACATACAGTGGCAGCCTCACCCGCCACACGTTGCTGCGCCCTCCTCAGCGGTGGCAATGCGGCAGCAGCCAATGCTCTGGGTTACGCCTACGATGCCTACTCCATGGGCGGACTGACTGGCAGTCTGGGTCGCCGCATGTTGCATCAACAGCAGCCCATGCATTCTCACTATGCTCCTGCAGCATGTGATGAATTCGTTGGCGTCGAAACGCTCGATATACTCCAAGGACTCGCGGCTGGTAAGTCAAAGAAAACCCCAAAATCTCCATTATATAAAAAGTAAATATATTAATTGGTTTTTAACCCGTATCATAATTTGGACCACTTGCAGACAGCATCATTGGCATCCACACCCACAACGTTGGCACGCCCCATTACGTACCACTGCAGCACAATCCTTATGTGGATTTTATGCCCAGCTCATTGATGCTCAGCATGCCGGCACCAGCGTTGCAGCCACCACCCACTATAAGCGGCAATCTCAGCGGTGCCACTGGCATTTCGAGTGCCACTCTGCCCACACCCAAGACCCAGAAACGTGTAACCATACTGGAGCCTACGTCACGCACCACTTTCGATCCCCTGCTGCCCACAATGGTGGCTGCCGTAGTCTCCACCACAACAACAGCAACCACTACTGTCTCTGTGACGCCCTCCACCCAGAGCGCTGGAGTGGATTCTACTGGTAAAGCCGGCGATGCCACTTTGGATCGCATAACACACGATCTGGACTATTTACTCAATCGGGGAAATCTGGATGAAGATGCGGTAATGACACCACCACCACCGCCTCCGCCATCAGTGGTGCATAAGAAATGTGATGAGTCACAGCAGAGCAGCAAGTTGTAAGTTGAAGAGAAAAGAAAGGTTAACTTCGGCATGCCGAAGCTTTAAATACCCTTGCAGATTATAGAAAAGCTTTTTTCTATGGAGTATAAAAACAAAACAAAAAATGTATTGCCTACTTTTGGGCGAAAGAATTGAATTAAGATTAATTCTAAAGTAAAATCATTAATTGACACTTTAATATACTGGTTGTTGTCTAAATTTATAAATATCCTATTCATATCCTTTAGTCCGTTCAAGCCAACATTTCTGCAAGGGTATATAAAAAGGAATCTTAAATAGAAAATAATTGGATGTGCCGCATTTCAACTATACTAATAAATCATATAAAATAGTCCAAGGAATCTGTAAATTCAGTTTGTTTAATAGACCTGGAAAGAAACTGGAAACTTAGTAAGGGTATTTACGATATCAAATTTCCTAATTAAGCTTCAACTCAAACATTCTAAGCAATCGTAGAAAACCAAAGAAAAAACTATCGATATTAGCGATAGTAATCGATTGTCTAACAGTTCCAATATTCACTGTGTAAAAGAACGGAAAAAACTATGGAAGACATCGATATTTCTCGAATCTGCGGTGTTTTTTCCAGTTCTACTCTGTAAATAATTCTACAAAAAAGAAATAACTATAAACCTGTAAATACCTATTAGCATTTAAATAAATGTATATTTAAATAACTTACTATAGCAATACAAGCAAAAAAATAATTTGTTTTTGAATATATTTTAAAGAGATATTTTTCAACTAATAAATGTACTATATGTTCTGTAAGAAGTTCTGAAACATTCAAGATTCGTGTGTGAATATGCAGCTAATCCCATAAAAATAAATAAATAGAAAACTCTGAAAAGTGTTTTTAGATATTTCATTGAGAACAGCAAATCAAAGTCATCTAAACGTAATGGAAGAATTTAAATTAATTGCAATTTTTTAGCTAGATTTACAAATAAAAACATTAAAAAAAATCAAAAACAGAAAAGATTAAAATAAATAAATAAATTAACCTTAGGTTAATCAATGTGAGCACCACGATAAAATGGACGTGCTTCAGTTTTTGATTCCATTTAACATTTTCCTAGACGTAAAGTAAAACCCTAAATTAAATCCATTAATTAAGTCGAATGATGAATGAAAACTCTACAAAAAACAATAATTGTAAACTACAACAAAAACAAAACAAAAACAAAAAAAAATATAAATAATAACAGAACTATTTCTGCAACAAACAAATTATACACACACATACATATATATCTTTGAATAAACTCAAGACTCTTGTTATACAAAATCTAAAAACAATTATTAATTTATTTATTGCACAGTTTGTGGGTCGAGCATTTACAAATGAGAGAAATTAATAATTAATAATTAATATTTTATATATATTATATAATATTATTAGCCATATTATTTAAGGCTAACCACATGGCCCATGAAGTACGTCACATTCTCTCCGCGAATGGCAAAGAAAAATGGATGATCCGCCCGGAAGAATTTCTGTCGTGAGGAATTGCTAATCACAATCGGTTTATAACCTATACAAATGAGCAGGTAATTAATTATATTGCAGGTGTATAAGTCTACAGTAACCCACCTGCTGCCGGCTGTGGAAATTCTGTACCCGAACCCGATTCATTCAAATCAATTCGCAGCTTGTGGAGTACATCAGCAATGGGCAGGTTCTCAGCTGAGTACAAATGCTTAAAATTTGCAGAGCTATCAAAGATGTTCGTGAAACCCAACTAGAAGCAAATAAATATCATATATTACCATTATCGGGGGTTACAATCGAACTATTTATATATATATATATATATAGTTGTGCAATTTTATTTTTAGCAGAATGGATAAAATAGTAATCTATATGGAACCAAGGCTGAACCTTTGATTTTGGTTCAAAAATATTTACACGTTCTAGATTCCAAATTTTGTATATCTTTTAACAATTAAGTTAACTTTGGATAAACTCAACTGTACTTAATCTACTGTTGGGAAAATATCAATTTTTAGACCAAAGCTACTTCTGCTCTAAATAGTTTTTTAATACCTATGAAAAATTTAGTTCTTAAAATATTAATTTTGAGAAGAGCCAGAAATTTTGTTTGTTTCAGGTAATATTTCGTTTATATCCTGTAAACCTGACTCGGTAGGTCATATAATTCGGTTCTACCTAGAAAATCTGTCCAAAATATGAGTTCAAATGAGCCAACAAGTTTGGATTATTTTTTAATAGAATTTTTATATGTAAATTATAAAAATTTAATTATATATATTTAAAATTATTATATCAAAGTAAATTATGAACCCTTCTTGTTAAAAAAGCATTTCAAATAAATCCTTTAGCGAGGAATTAGCTCAGTTTCAGTTTAACAAAAAAGGTTTTAACTGTGTGAAAAAATGTCAGTCCCAATTATAATTTCAACAGAACTAACTATATTTTTGATCCACCGAATATTTAAATACACTTTCGTAAGAACAATCTATCAAAATAATTAAATTTTAAAAGCTTATTTCAGTGAACAAGGGTATAGAATCTTTCGTCCTAGTTATAAAATGCAGGTAGTCTGAGTGTAGCTTACTGGAAAAGAGTCTTATACGTCCTGACTATGTTCGAATCCCCTTGACAAGAAATCTCTGAGCAAATATTGCAAGGAAGCGGAGGAGGATAATTTGCTCACCTGTTTTAGAGCCTGCCTGAGACTGCACTCAAAATCGATGCTGAACTTGGGCAACAGAACCTGAACACTCTCCATTTGCATGCGCTGCTGCAGTGCGCCCAGATCAAGGACACGCAATTGACTTTCCAGCTGAGATAAGGACGTGCCGTCCCGCTGATTGGGCAAGATTAGGAGCATGGCCAATTCATCGGCATGTTCATAGGGCAACTCAATGGCCCGGGCGTTCAGTTCGCGCAATTCCGCGTACTTAACGAACATGTCTTCGTCAAAGAGCATGGGTATCTGTTTGGATGTGGCAGAGGTGGAGGCGTCAGCGGGGCTATGGAACTCATAGAGACCCGTGCGATAGCCACTAAAGGGCAGAAACCATTTACTTTGTAGCCGCGCTGCCAGCAGCAGCAGCAGCTGTGCCACCTGGCTGCCAGTTGCCAACTGAATATCCTGTTGCCAGTTGCCACCACCGAGGCTTTTTAAAATATTATTGCACAGTTTCTTCGAGTCCTGCAAGTCCGTGCAACTCACGGCTGTGGCATGGAAATATGTTTGTGCAATTTTCTGAAAATCCTCCGCAATGCTTGCCCCAACGCTGTGCTGTAACAGCAGGCGATTTTCCAGCTGTATCCTAGTATCCTTATCGCTGGTAGCTGCATTTAATTCGGCCGCATAGAAATTAGCCATTTTTGCATTGCTAGCAAAGCGTTGCTTCAACTGCAACAGACGCTGCAACGTCTCGGCTGTGGCACCATCAGAGCCCAGGTAAAGCAAAGCCAGTGTCGCCTCCAGCAGCAGCGGTGCAACAATCACATTCTCCTCGGCCGCTGCGCTTGCCACACTGTGAAAAATCTCTGCACCTAAATTGATTTCGTGTGGCATGCCACTCTCTGTGGCATTCGGCGTGGCACTCATTCTGGCTTCTTCTTTAATGGACAGCTGCAAATGAAAAATGCAATGAGATTAAACCAAAAGAGACAAGGCTAATGAGAAAGAAAAGGGTTAAAAAAATTCCCTTAAAAATAAATTAGAGATGATAAAAGCAAACTATCTAAAAAGCTAAAAATAAACTATCCAAATATAAAAAATTTTAAAAAGGAAAATTCAGCCTTGATTTTGTAATGTTTTTCCAGGTATTTTCGAAAACTTTTCTAAGTTTTGTCAGATGAGAAATACCATTTGCTCAAATAACCACACAATTCTCCTCTTGGCTACTTCTTCATCCCTAAATGGGGCTTTCTTTGGAATATTACTTATAAACATTTTTTCTATTTAGATATAAGCAATAATTTATTATATATATATATAAACGATTTATTCTGCATAGATGCAACGCAGTGCAGCAAAGGAATGTACAAATTTTATTTTTAATTCCAACTGAATTACTGAATTTTTAATCCTTCAATTGAACAAAATTTAATTTAATTTAATTAATTAATTTATTGAAACTTTGTAGATAGTACAATTTAATTTGCGCTTGTAAATTCAAAAACTCACTTCAAAGCATTTTAAGAAGATTTTATTTATGCTTCTATTTCAATCTAACTATCTAGTGTCTAAAAATCAGGAGATTACAAAGAACTATATTAATTAGGTTTTTTATAGTGATTATGATATAATTTCTGGAAAGGACTAAGTAAGTAATGCAATAAGAGAAAAAATCCCATTAGTATATAGGTGTTTTTTATGTGATGATCTATTGAGCTATTCGAATAAAAGGTTTTTTAAATCTATACCAACTATATAATTTTGATTTAATTATAGTTGAAAAATAATATAATATATTATTATTATTTTTCTTTACTCTGTGAGATCATCTTTTAACTGTGCTCTAAACCATTTGTTATATTCGAAAGAATATGTATTTATTTCCCCGAATTTATTATAAAAATCTCTTTTCTGTATTTTATATAAATCTTGGTAGCTAGCTCCCAGGTATGCTTGTGCTTTTCAGATACTTTAGATATTCGTGATTATTCTTATATCTTATTAATTTTCAGCTGTATTTTTACATACTGTAATTTTTGAACATATATCCGTAGTACAGAAATAAGTATAAAGGAAATATGATCTTAATAGTAAACACCATAAATTTACGATATAGTCAACATGTGTACGAAAATTTGATTTTATGTTTTCGAATTATTTATACTTGGAGTAATACTCTGCCCTTGCGGCATAATACGAAACATCTGTGAACAAAGTGAGATCTTTATGAACTTTATTTATTTCAGACTGTTCAGTTTAAACTACGAGATTTTTATATGTCCAGAGATTTACTTGAAGCAGTGTAGCAAAAAACGTATATAGAATATTGAAAGATAGTTCGGCGTATATAAGATTTAATTGAACTATTTCTAGCTGTTTCCCATTCAGTTTCTCTTAATGTTTACTTAGGCATCAAAATGCCTTAAATTTAATTCAAATAAATTTCAAATGAAACACAGAACAAAATCTGACCATGGCCCCAAAACTGCGTTTTCTAATGAACATTGAATTTCAATTTCTTCCGTTTCACTGGGCAAGCTGCGGAAATCCCATGAATATAAGTAAAAATCAACTAAATTGAAGTGTGCTCAACTAAGCGATGCCCTGTAAATCTGTAGACAAAATAAGTGTCGGGGTGAAAAGTGAATCTTCAACTTTCTAGCTCTATTAGATTATCTATTTTATGTATAAAAAAAAATATAAAATTTAAATTTTTAATTTGTTTCTTATAGAATTCTACTTTATAAAAGCTCAAAAACTCCCACAATTTAGTATAATTTATGCAGTCATTTTATGCTACCCATTTCTTGTATGTGCTTACAGGGTATCTGGCAAAAAAAAGTAACAAAGCGGAAAACAATGGGCCGAGACAATTGCCAGCAAACACACAAAAACTTGACACTATTCTCGATTCTCGATTCTCGGTTTTCGGTTTGCCCACCAAGAATCAAGTACATAAAAAACACCGAAACGGAAAAACTTTCTGACATTGCGTGGGTCTACGACAAACATAGAAGCCCACAGACCCACAGACCCACAGTCCCCTAGACCCGTAGACCCACAGACTCTCCTCAGCTGATATATATTTCGGCAAAGTTTTAATCTCACGCGAATTTCTATTTTGTTGCTGCTTTTGTGGCGACTTTGTATCGTTACACGATTTCTATGGGCAATGCGCTTGCTGCGCCTCAAGCGAATCAGAAACTACAAGTCTAGACTGCAAAATACCCTGTAGAAATAATTTTATAGTGCTGATTTGCATACAATTTCTTGAAAGTATTATAATATCATTTATATTGAAATATTTGAGCTTTCTATAAGTTTATGATAGGTTCGCTGAATCGATTCTTTCGTTTGAGCATCACATTTGTACAGGGTATTAATTCATTCCAACTTAGCTTAACTAATTTGATAAAGTTGGTGAAATATTAAATGAAAAAATGTAATTTATTTGTCTATTGTAAAAATGAAGCTTTCCTAAAATATTTACTTATTTAACTATTTTAAACCTCTTGAAGATTGTCTTCCTCAATTATGGATTAATATTACAGGGTATAAGGTAATTAAATCAAATAAAAGCACTCAAAGTCATTACACTAGAAAGCAGAATACCCTATTATAATAGACAAAACCAAATAAAATAATTTGATTGAATTCATCTGTTTAATAAATAAAAATAATTCCAAATTCTAAAAATATAATAAAGGTAGAAGATAGACACTAAAATATTTTAATGATAAATTTCGTTAGGAAATTTTAAACTTTTTGTAATAAAAATTAAAAAATAATATTTAGTTTCGAAATTATAAAACCTAATAAATTTTGGTAGAGTGTCTTGAAGATCAACAACTCTTATATTCCAAGGGAAGCTATACGATATAGTGCTCCATCCAATCGGTTTCGAAATATAAACTACGTGCAACAAAAATAGGGCTTTTTCCCTTCTACTCTTTTTTCTTTAGCTCAAGAACTGGGAGACCAGTCTGCATCCAGACAGACGGACACAGATTCTATGGACTTGTCCCATTATACTTTTTTTTAAGCCAAGATGGCATTTTCAATGCTTTAAAAACTTCGAGCCACAATTATAATACCCTCTGCAAGACTACAATAAATGCTATTTGAACTGTTAAGCTCGCTGGCAGTTGCAACACTTTTACAGGGTATCTGATCTAATTTTTGTATTGTTTTCTGTAAATATCTCAGTTCGTGCCAGTTGCCGTTTTGCGAGAGTTTCTAAGTAGCGCTACTCTGGGCACTTTTAAATTGTTTATTGTTTAGATACGGTGTGCCAATTTTGTGTTTTCTTTTTGGGAAATTAATTACATCATGAATTTGTCAAAAGTGTTTTTCTAGAGCTCCTCTCTCCCTCTGCAACACTCTCTCTCTCTCTCTCTCTCTCTCTCTCTCTGTCCCTAACACACCCACACTAGTTTGCTCTGTTGTTTCAGCTATAAGTTTATATATATATATATACATATATAGTTTGCAAAATATAGAGCATATATGTATATAGAATCGGGTGCTCGGCCAAGTGGCAGATGGTAAACGCTCCACTACATTTTCAATGGCCAAAGATGAGGTCACAGAATCATTTTCGTAGTGTTCATCATAATCTTCATCATCTTCATCATCATCAAGAACAATAATAATAATCTCGATTGGATACTAAGAACAACATATGTCTGCCACAGATTTTCACTGTACACAAATCTATAGGGCCTCCATATAAATGTATATCTATAGAGTATTTACTCGTAAACTATAAATATTGAAATATTAAAGCGTAGTATATTTAATTACAGACGTTGCTGAATTTTATTAATTTTTGTATTTTTGCATTTTATCCTAGAAATTAAAATAAAAACTTTAATTGTTTGTTTGATAAAAGAAAATTTACTTTTTATTATATATGTAGGTATATTTTGTGAGCTATTTTCTTAAATAAAACTAAGTCAACGGGAATTTTTTCCTAACTAAAAATATTGTTATACTGAATCTAAGTAATTTTACTATATGTTAATTCATTTTGTAATTTTTATTTGTGTTTTTTTAATTAAGTTTCCATACCTCTGCAAAAGTATATAATGGGACATGCACAGAGCATTGAAGGAGGCATTTTGGATCTCAGAATTTATATTTAAGAAATGAGTCGAGAAAGCCAAGTATATTTCACTGAGTCTGTCTGTCTGTCTGTCTGTCCGGCTTCAAAACTGTCCAAGCATTGAGTTCAGTGCGTGCATGCAGTGTTTATTTCAGAAGCGACCGGATCGGGTAACTATATAACTGTATTATATGAAAGAATCAATTCAAAAGTTTTTATATGCGTATTTCAGTCTGCAAGGGTATATAATATTCGCCAGCCCAAACTAGCTTTTCCTTACTAGTTTTTCAATATTTAAAACTCTTATTACTCAACTAAAATTTTTTACTTTAAACTCTAATTTAGTAAGTTTAGTAATGTTTATTAATTTATTATTATTATTTAGTAGCTTTTACTTAATAATTTATAAATATATTTTTAATATTATGTTTAGCAACCTTAAATATTGAAATTTCAAATCGTATTATTTTCAACTTTGGTTTAATTTTATAGTTTTTTTTTAATTCTTTTGTACTACAAATATAACCACAAATATATTATTATTTTTTTTTTAACCAACATTTTTGTTACAATAATTTAATAATAATTACTATAATTAATAATAATAATTTTGTTATTTTATTTATTAATATAGCTTTAAAGTCTTTACTGTTAGTATAGAGTTATCTCTCTTTAAGCCGCAAATTAAAGCACAATAAATTTAAGGTTTTTTTTTAAGCACACATAAATGGTTTAATAAAAAATTGGATCACTTCTGTCATAAAAATTATATTTATTTTATAATATACACAAATAAAAATGAAGCTGTTTAATCCGCATTAAAAAACACTTCCGTTATAATAATTGTATTTATTTTATATGGTTTATATATACCTATATAGAGTTTCCCGTTCACTTTCGCAGTTCCGAGCGAAAAGATGACAAATTTAAATGCGAAACAAAACAACAAAAAATTATATAAAAAACACTTTGGCAAAAAACGAAAATAAGAAAAAATTATAATTTAATTCACGCCCGCACGCAGCTTCGCACAGAATTCAACTAAATGTTCCGTTTCATTAGAGAAAGAGAAAATAATAAAACGAAACAAAAAACAAAAAAGAGAAAAAAATAAAATAGATGCAGGAAGCTAATTTAATTGGTCTGGCGCGCTGTTCATTGATGACGACACTTGGACAACGCTCTCTCTCTCTCTCTCTCTCTTTCTCTCTTTCTTTGTCTGTCTCTCTTTCTGTCTCTCTTTGCAAAAGCTCTGGCTAAGTTCGAATTTTCTGCAACTACTCGCACTATTTTTTCGACGCTAAAAATTTAATCTATTTTTATAATTTTGCTGCTGCTTCTCTCCATGCTCCATTCAAACAGACGCTAACGACGCCCAAAGACAAACTGAGGCACACTTGGGATCTATTTGGGGGTGGGCTATGGCTATGGCTATGGCTATCCGAAAATGTTTTCTTCTCCTCTTTTTTTTTTGTTGTTTGGTTTCTCTGTTTTGGTTGTGGAACCACTAGAATTGTCGCTGATTGGGATGCTGCACGCTAAACGCTGCGATCCGATGCGATGCGACGCGAGGCGACGCTTGATTGAATTGAGTCATGCAACAGCTCTGTTCCTCTGCCCAGCTCTGCTCTGTCCTCTGCTCTCTTTTTTCATACTGTGTACATATTTTTCTATTGTTTAATCAACTTATCTAATCTGGCGCATTAGGGTCATTACAGTTTTGCCTATGTAGAGCGGGTAAAGCTACCTTCTAATGTGTTCCAGATACGTCACGATAACGCCAAGCATCACGCCTATATGAAGCAACAGTTGGTTGATGCTGAAATATTTGAAAATAACTGAATAAGCCATTCTTCGGAATCTTCGCTTTCGTTTCGAAAAAGAAAGTATTCCAAAGAAGTTCCGTCACTTTGTCAGAATGGAGAACAAATAGAAAAATTGTATAGTTCCAAAATTTATTAATTCAGCATATTCGAAATTTACTTAATTACTTTTATTAAACTTATTCCAAAGCTATTCGTAAGGCTCGATTTACGCTTTAAAATGAATCGAATCTCGGAACAAAAAACCAAAGTTGGAACAGATCTTTTTCTAAACTAATATTAAACAAATTTTTGTGTTAGAGCTGGCGATACTATCGGAACGATAGCAACGACATATTACTAAAAATATCTCAAGTCAACAAAATATTCAGCTCTTTGTAAATAAGCATAATTTTCTTTATTTTTCTACTTTAGAAACTTTTTTTTTAATTTCTAGTTTTTTTTTTTTTAATTTTACAATTTTATTTAGAGCTATCAATTGTGAGCCATCAATTTGGGATGCATGCAAATCCCTTACAAAACTTAATTCAAAAGCTTCAAGGAATTTTATTGTTTCAGTAGCTTTTATTAATTCATAGTGTAGTTTAGTGGGTTAAGATGAGGACATGGGTTGAGTAGAGAGTAGCCTAACACGAAAATGCAATTTTTTAAAAGGGGAAGAGTTCAGGTTTGTGTATAACTTCAGAACGGCACAAATTAATAAATACTAATAGCCTAAATATATATATATGTTAATATATCCGAAAGAAATGATTGTGGACTTTGCAGCGCATGCAATGGATTAAAGCACACCCAAAGCAACTGCTCATAAGGCCATGCGAACCCAGCAGGCAGGCATCCTTACGTGTAGCCCGACAGCTCAGCTGTGCAGGTAAGTGTAGAAGTGTTCCGATGTGTGTAGGAGTGTGGGAAGAACGCGCCTAGGTGGGTTTTCATGGCCGTATAAGGGACAATGCGGAAATGTACAACAAACAGCTGGTTAAAATTGTAGGAGCAATCTGATCCTAGTTAAATATGTGCTCTGGAGTGACAAACGTCTTGATAGTGTAGGCGCGGTCGCATAGTATAATATGGAATGTGTGTGTGTGTGTGTGGAGATTAAATTTTGTGTATGCTTATTGTGATGACTGGCACTTGAAAAAAGATTCTTCATTTTAGAAGGTGTACCCGCCCTCTGGAGCTTTTGGTTGTGTGGCATTAAATTCTAGCGCTCCGTTAACTTCTTGCGGTGCCAGCTCTTGTTCGGCCGCATCATCGCCAGTGTTGAAATAAGTATCGATAATGGCATAGGCCTTCTTATACACCTCTTCGTTCTCATGCTGCTGCAATGCCTCCAGTTTGTCGAGGCCACCAAACTCTTCCACCATCAAGCATAGATTCTCAGAGCCACCAAGTTTCTCGGCAAGCGCAAATAGATTCGATAGACCCGTTTGCACCACCTTAATAGTACGCGGGTCCTTGGCATCCAGCAAATCAATAAATGGCTTTAATATCTTGAATTTCTCAATTAGATCCACTATTTGCTCCGGTGTGCCCGAAGTGGTCGTATTGGTAACCGCCCAGGCAGCCTCTTTTTGTGCCTTGAAATCGCCTTTATCCAGCACATGGTGTATCTGCTGAAAGATTCCAGCCTCGATAACAGCTTGTATCTGCTTCTGATTGCCCGCCGTTATGTTGCTCACTGTCCAGGCAGCCTCCTTCACTATATTTCCTTTGGAATGCTGCAGCAACATGCCCAGTTTTGGCAATCCACCAGCGGCAATTACCACATCGGTCTGCAAAGAGAAGGAGCAAATGGGAAATGCTAACATTAACCTAACCCCGCGTAATTAACGATTGCAGCCCTACTAAGCAAAATGTACTCTTTCGGTGCTTGCGGAACCGCCAAAGCAATATTTATTACTGACCTGCAGATCTGTGCCTGTGACAATGTTGCCCACACTTCGCAAAGCCGGCACAATGATGCTGGGCTCATCCGTTTGCAGTAGATTCACCAGACGAGGCACTGCATCCGTGTCGACGACAGCTTGAATCTTATTATTATCATCGTCCGTTACATAGGATAAAGCCCAACAAGCGTCGGCCAGGACCTGGATATCGTTGTTCAACAGCAACTGCGAGAGGACAGGCAAAAGCCGCTTCACTTGCTCAAAAGGCGGCGATGGATTCTTATTCCGGCATAAGTTCGACATCAGCCAGACAATATTTCGTAGAAACGAGAGTGGCGTATCATTATTTATCAGTCGTAGAATACCATCGATAACGTTATGCTGGATTACAATATCACGTGCTGCTGCACCATCTCCAGCAATGTTACCCAAAGCCCAGACTGCCTGCTCGGCAAGATTGATCGACTTGGACTGAAGCAAAGCTACGAAATGGGGCACTGCATTCTGTTCGATGACGCAGCGCGTCTGCTCCGATGTGCCGGAAGCAATGTTCGTCAAGGCCCAAGCGGCCTCAAACTGCAACATAGTGCTGAAAGAAAATTAAAAAGGTATAAGTCATGTGGTCATAATGGAAATTCGCTTCTGTGGAGTGCATGGGCAATTGATACTATCGATGGTCTTAAATTAATGCAACAATATCTGATATTCCAAATCATCTCAGTAAAACCCATAGTTCCAGGTACTTACTTGCCAGAGTTTTGGAGAAACCGAATGCATATGGGCACAATGCCATGTCCAATCATCAGGTCAATGGGTGGATTTCGTTCCCGACTGAGCATCTTACGGGCCTGCTGCATGCCCAGAAACTGACGATCCGGATCCTCGCTATTCATAGCAGCAACAATTTCATCTACGGACAACTGTACCGGCGACTGGCCATTCAGCTCCTTAAGCGGTGAGGTTAAGTCTTCATCGTTGATATTCCGTCGCTTGAACATTTGATCCTCCTTCTTGGATTTACGCAGTTCCACGGTGACCTCATGGCGCCGCATGCGTGAGTCCTAAACAAAGGAATAAAAACAGCATTTCAATTTAGCGCGCCAAAAACAAAAGTTAGGTTAAGTGCGCTCTTCCAAGTAACGGTGCGCTGTATGCTCTTACCTGTGTATTTAGTGTATTGGCCTTGTAATGGCCCTGACGCGAGCTGGCATCCGTTTTATTCATATTGAAATATATATGCAAGTTTCTAAGTATATTTTTGAAAGGCTATTTGCTTTTCGGGTAATTTTAAAATATATTGGTTCTTTATTATTTTTTGTTTCTGCTTCGATAACAAGTGTACTGCTGAAAAGGGTAACAAAGAGAAAAAAAAGGTTGGAATTGGCGAAAAGAATAAGAGGAAGCTGAGGTCAAGGGCTGCTTTGATTGCCACTCGCACGTTTTAGCGAATAGCAATTTTTGTGCCCTCTTCCTTTTTGCACGCTGTTCGCAGCCGGCTCTCTGCAAGGCCAAGCCAGCAACAGCGACAACAACAACAAAGGAGCGCAACAGCTGCGGCTGCGACAGCCGCTGCGATTGCGCTGCGTTTAACTGTGCCTGGCAGCGCGACAGCAAAGAGGAACACCACCACTTGCTCACGTTTTTCTTTTGATATTTTTTCTTTTGTTTCTACTCACCTTTAAAAAACTGCTTTGGGTGTGCTAAATATTTTGTTTCACTTAAAATTTGGATTTCACTTTAAATTATTTTATTTAAAAATTTTGAAAAACACAAAAAATTTCACTGTTCGTGTTAACACGTCTAAAATCAGAATAAAACTGTCCTCAAATAATACAACTGTATATAGTTTCTAGTCACAACGAATTTGATTTCAATGCCTACTTTGCGCTCTAAAAAATTCCGTTTGATTTGAACAAGATGCTTGGCATTGACAGGGCTGCTTTGTTTTCTTGTTATCGATATTCTTCATATGGTAGCTAATCAACACTCTGTTAATGTTACCGACTATCTTGGAAATGGAAAATATTAAAAAAAAAAATCATTTTATCGTAGTATTTTTAAAAAATTAATAAACATAATATATAAAAAAAAACACATTAAACTACATTAATCGTGCACCAAAATAACAGAAGAACTTATATACAGCTGTAAATATTTGGTTTATTTTGTTAACTCTACATTTTGTACAACTATCGATTCAAATATAATATTAACGTAACTAATAAAAATTAAGTGATTATGAGCTTTATAAAAAGTCATTTTAAATTGCGTTAGCTGGCTTAATTAAGAGCAAGTAACTCTTATAAACTTATTTAAAATATATTCCGGAATATTAACATAGCTCTGCAGCCGCAACTAACATTTCTCATAACTGTTAATAAGACTCAAAATGGCACTGTTAATATGTTAAAGATCAGCTTGGAAAGTGTTACGATCAAGCAATAGATGGCGGTAGAGATCATTTTAAAACCACAAATATTTCTTTGCCAAAGAATTTTAGCTCTCATAGAAACATTTTTTCTATTAAAATTAATTAAATATAACTAAAAATAATTTGAATATTTATAGAAATTACTTATGCACAGCTTTAAAAGGAAATCAACCAACGCTTACGAACAAAAAATAATAAATAACCAAATATAATCCACATGTTTGCAATGCTGACACTCAGCATCCACACTTGCGGAATCTGCAAAGCGAGCGCGAAAAACTTACTTTTATTTCATGAATTTTAAAGATACTTAGGTTTAATATCAATCCTTTTCTTTCTCTTCATAATAATAATAGAATAATATGTATAATATAATATATATAATATGGAAATTTATTGCAAGCTGAGAAGATAAGTTCCACAAGCTAAGCAAATTGGCCTGAACGGTTTTTCAAAAAAAAAACTGAAATAGAGGATGTCGTCTTGCCAATAAATTGCAATAAATCTAAATAATATATCAAATTTAAATTTGCATTGAATTAGATTTAATTGAATTAAATTAATTGAAAATTATTTATACGTTTGACTTTAAACCCAATTTCAAAGCTCTTGAATAAAATCAAAAGTATTTGTCTCGCATGTTAAAATTACCCAAATTCTTTCAGAAAAATTCAAAATGATTTCCTCAATAATGCTCTTTCTAGATTTTAGACTTCTTTATAGAAGTCTAGAATAACTTAATCAAAAAATCGGCGGGCAAGTACAGTTTATCTTGTTTATATTTCACATTAAATCGTTTTAATAAATATTTTTAAGGTCTTAAAATATTATCCAAGAGATTAAAATGCATTTTAATTAGTAACTTTCACGGGCGATATTATTCTATATTAGGCTTACCATTTTGTATGACTCCACGCAAAATAATACTCGGGACTTTCTTCTTATTCTCTTTCCCAAGATATGGTTATAAATATATACACAAGTTTTTCCACAACAATTTTTTTACTTTTTTTTACTAAACATTTACACTATTCAAATGATTCTCATGACTTGCTCTGAATTTGGGATTTCCCCTTTCTGATTTTAGCAAGGCAAACTTGAATGTGAACAGTTTTCTTCAGGCAAGCTCTGAATATAAATTAAAGAAAAAAATTAAAATAAACTGCATTATTTAATTAATAACTAGAACCTATTATCCTATAATTTTCCTTTTATTATTTATTAATATTTTATCATGTAATCTTCTTAGATTCTTCCAATTTAATCTTGAAAAAACACTTGAAATGCATTATTAATATAATTTATAATACATCATAATTTATCAATTTTTCATTCATTAAACAATCAAAATGAGGTCTTCGAGTGGAAGGAAAGCTGTATAAAATGTGATCCAAATTTTCAGGAAAATAAAAACTTATCTTTTTTTTTTGAATTTATAGGCGTGTTTTAATTTGAACAAAATACAATGGAAATATTCAAGAGTTCTTCAATTGATCACAAATTTAAGCGGATTTCTTCTCCTGCTCCTGGTTATCCTCATTAACAGCAGCTGGTGCAGCGGTGGTGCTGCTGCTGCCGGCATCCTGGGCAGAGCGTGCTTCGACAACATCGGAATCGGAATCTCCCTCGGCTGAGACGGCCGGAGCAGCTGTGGCGGCGGGATAAGGTGGGAATTGCTGATCCTGGGGATAAATCTGCTGCTGCTGTTGGGGTTCGGTGTAGTCAATGGGAGCTGGCTCCTGAGCAGGTTGCACTGGCGCCTCGACGACTTCGCTTTCCTGCTGGGCGTTTATTTGCTGGGGCTGGAAAATTTGATGCTGGAACAGCGGCTGCTGTGCTTGTGGATAGTAAATGGGTGCGGGTAGCACTGCAGCTGGAGCTGGAGCCGGAGCAGCAACAGCAACTGGTGCCGCAACAGATGCCACAACGGGTGCTACACGAGTAGCCACCAGAGGTTCACGCTGCACCACAGCATTGAAGCCATTGATATCATCCGCTGTATAGGTAACCGTTCGCTTATAGCCATCAGCATCGAGCACACTGTAGGAGCCAACCACATTGCCGCCATCCCGGCTCTCCACCTGACTTTTGATGTCCCCGGTAATGGAGTCATGCACGCCATATGAGAAATCATATCGTGGCGAGGACTCCAGTTCCACCTGCTTCACAACGGGTGCAACCACAGCTGCAGATGCCACCACCGGAGCAGCGTGCAACGCCTTCACGAAAGGTGTGGGCACCGCTGCTGCATAGGATTTGGTATAAACTGGCACATGCGCCGCCGCCTGATGATAGACAGCAGCCGCCACAGGAGCTGCATGATGGTATACAGCCGCCGGTGGTGCCACGGCTTGATAGGTGGCATAGCCGGGATGATAACCAGCATAAGTTGCCGCAAAGCCAGCCATGCAGCAGCCAGTCAGCGCCATAAGCGACAAAGCTGTCAGAAACTGCAAAAAAATACAGGGAGAAGATTGATAAAAAGAGGTAAATAAAGTATGGGTATATGATTATAAAATAGTCGACTAGTAAATACTCTGCTTGAAAGCACTACAGAAAATATTAAACCCTTTTTTTAACAGATTTTTAAGATACTTGCAACATTATAACAGGATTGAGGAACAAGCTTGTTTCGGATGACGAACTGGCCAATAAAATCAAAGTTTGGTTTAAAATATTTAAAAACGGGTAATAGAATTAATTACTTTAGTTTTCAGGTGTATTATAAACCAATATTTTAATTAGTTTTATTTAAGTTAAATCAAATTTTATGCAATACAATTTTTGCAGCGTAATTCGCTTTACTGCCGGCTTTACTGTCGATATTGCATTTTTTATATATAAATGTGACCTACATTTTAGTTAGTCTAGTATAAAAAATAAATAAAAAAGATCTATTTAGCTACATTTTTTACTTATTTCGAAATATGTTTCTATTATATATTGTGTTCAGCCGTATATATAAAGCAACATATCAATTGATATACCCTAACATTATAATCTACCAGAGAGTTTTTTACTCTCTTACATTTTATTAACTTCAGGGTATTAAAAAACCTAGATATTTATGCCGAGAATCTTACTTAATTCCATCTAAAAAATGGAGAAACATTTTCTGAACATATAATTATTCTTAATTTTATAGCCTAAACTTTAGCTACAAGAATTTTCAACACCAATTTAGGAACCAAATATTTGAAACTCAAATAAAATGTTATATTAGTTCTTTCCGTTTTGTCAAAAATTAATTCTTTTCCAAATTAGTATTCATTCGCACATTTTTTCAAAATATTTTCCAGATTCTGAAGCACACTTTAATTACACTTGTATAAATGTTTCAATATTTTTAGACATTTTTAAAATTGGACTTTGCACCTTCAATTAAGTCCAGCAATAAAATCCTAGTGATAAAATTTATCCAAAGTCTGAGTTATATTTAGAATTAAATGGAACTCAAATTTCAAAAATTCAATATTGTTTCCTTTTTTTTACACTTATTTGGAAAACGGAATTTAATATTATTTTTCACTTTTTAAGCACCAATTTTTGGTTAGTTATTCCACTTCTGAACTTACATTACTTGCCATTTTCTGGTTTTTTATTATTATTGGAGTATTACGAGGCGAGTATGCAAATTGTGAGGTTAAGTAGGGAACCCGACGCGTATTTTCGTCCTCTTTGTCGACACTGGGCGATGTGAGCGACGTTTGCTTAATGATGTGGTTCGAACTGTCTGCTTGTCACTTTATATGGAGCGGGCGTGTGTCTAGAATTAGCTCAAAAGTCGCCCCAAGCCCCCGCCTCAAAAAGACCCAACCCAATCCAAAAAAAAAGACTCTTAATGCTCTGCAAACCGGTAATAAGTACAGAGTACTCGCACAAAAGGTAGATCAAAAAAGAAAGAGAAGAAAAAAGAGTATCCCATAGATGCCAGTTGACAGTTGACAAACTGGTTTCGCTTTTAGTTTCAGTTTCAGTTTCAGTTCCAATTTTTATTTTGATTTTTCAAGTTCAACATGGCTTCGGGCGGCGCTTCCTTATAGGCCTATGCTCTATTATTTAATTAAGACCATAATTGTCACCTACACTTCACTGCAAAGTTTCCTTTAAGTCTTCAAGCCTTTCATCCTCGATTCAGCGCATTTTTGCACTTGAAATTCCCAAATTTATTGCGTTGGACTTGTCAGCCTTTGTCAACCTCTGAGCAACTGAATAGGCATCAGTGTTGGCAAATTTATTAATGCAAAAATCCGGTTTTTTGGTAGGTTTTTTGTAATATAAGTTAACTCTTTTTCTTAGCCAAATTCAGCTAACAAAAAGAACAGTGTAACTCCCTGCTTTAGTTTGTCTAACTCAAATAAGTACGAAGTTTGTCAGGGATTAAAACACTAGAATATACTCTACATATGTTTTTTCAGTTATAAAATATCATATTAAATAATATATATGAATGAATGAAAATTCATATTATGTTCGAATTTGTGAGCGAAAATTTTATATAATATTTCTTCATTGAATCAAAATATCTATTAATATATCTTGTTTTTTCGTAGAAATAAAATTCCTTGAAAAATTCATTATATATTCTCCATACATGTTTATAAAACTTAAATAAAATTCTAGGAATTTACACACATTGAGAAGCCAACTACAAATTTTCATAAAAAAAGGCTAGTTTTGGCAACACAGCTGGCTAGATTTTCCACATCTACACCCCTCTTAGCGCTCTTCGCTTTTGTCATTAGGTGATTTGTCAGTCTGAAAACTGAATACTCTGTCCGTTTGTCTGTCTGTCTGTCCGTCTGTTTGTCTACCTGTCAACACCTTTGGCTCTTTTTTGGCTGCTTCACTTTATTTTGGCTCGTTCCGTTTGTATGTCAGCAACGTTTGCTTCATTTGCTGCATGATTTTCAGTTTCATTTTCAGTTCAGTTCAGCTTTAGTTTTAGTTTACATTTTTGTTACTGTTTCAGTTACTGTTTCTCATTTTTTTTTTCCTTAGTTTTCATACTCTATACACCCAAAAGAGTATATTAAATTTGTGCAGAAGTATGTAACGGGAGAAAGAAAACCTCTTCAATCTCATAAGAAATTATATATCATCTCTTAAGCTTTTTCTTCTTTTTTAATTAATATTTATTCTATTTTATATACCCGTAACTGTCTGCAGTAAAAATTAGAAATTAGAGTATTTTTTTAATATTTAAAATTAGCATTAATAAATAAAAATATAATATAAAAGGGATAAAAGAAATAAAATATAAAACAGTAAATTAAGCAAAAGTTTTAACTTATCATTTCTAGTATTTTTAAATATCAAAAATAAGTTTTCAAATTAAATAATTAAATTAATAAATAATATTTAAATATATTCAAATAGTAAAAGTACAAAATAATTCAACATTTCTGATGTTGTTCAAAGATTGATAACAAATCGGTTAGTTAACCTTTTCAATTCAAGTTGAACGTTTGCTGGGGCAATCCAGAGTCGTTTACAGAGTATCTGCTAGTCGATCAAGAAGCAGTCCGTGTTATTTTTTCAGGGAATGTCTGAATTTGTTCCATTTTCGAGTTGTGTCCATGCCCCAAATGCCAGACATTGGTTCAGTTTTGTTTATTTATTTGTTAATTGTTGCATTGTTTGTGTCTCTTCAGTTTTTTGTTGGATTTGCCAAACGTATCGCAACAGTTGCCATAAATAAATCAAAAAGTCAGTTAAACTTTAATCAAAACACCGCTTGAAATAACATAAAAACATATTTAAATATTGGATTTACAAGCACTTTGCCTCTAAGTAATTAATTCCTTTTGTCAATTATGAGTCTTAAATTTATTTCTCGTCGGCCTACACAATTTTCTTAATTAATTAAGCCTTGAGTTTTCTTTAAATTAATAAACTAAATATGTGTTCAGCGAATCATGGTTAAATTTGGAAACAAAAATGTAGATTATTAGTTTAAATTATTAAAAAAAAATTAGATGTTGAGTTAAATTTTTAAATTAGTACAGTTGCTTAAGTAAAATATATTAGACTTAAAATTTCAAGTAAATTTTAAAGTATTAAAATATAGGATTTAAAATGAAACACGCACTTTGTGAGTCCTAGATTTATACTAAAAATAAATAAAATTTTTAAAAATTAATTAATTCTTGCAAGAAATGAAATTTAATAAAATTAAAATTACATAAATTTGATTTAAAAATTAAGATCTTGAACACTTAAATACTTAATTTTTGTCAGCCCAATTTCCACAGCTAAAATCTTGTATCCAATTTCTTTATTATAATCTTAAACAAAGCTGTTTTTGCTTATTTTCAATCAGCATTTTAAGTCTCTAAGAAACAAATAGTACTTTTAGAAATAAATACTACTGAATACTACAAAAGAGGAGTATTTTATCAGTGAAGCAATTAAATATTTAAAGTGTCAGAAAGGATTTTCACAGGATTTAACGCAGCCCAATTTCCACAGCTAAAATCTTGTATCCAACTTCTTTGTTATATTCTTAAACAAAGCTGTTTTTGCTTATTTTAAGTCCGCATTGCTAGTCTCTCTAGTCCCTAAGAAATAAATACTACCAAATACCACAAAAGTGGAGCATTTTAGTGAAGGAATTTAATATTTGAAAGGTCAGCGATGAAAGTTCAAAGGGTAAAACCGGAGCACAAGAGAACAAATGAAATCTATAAATGAACAGCGGATTGCTACCTTCGGGTAGGCTTAACAATTTCGAGTACCAAACAATATTATTATTATAATCGAACCCGAGTTTTTAATTGAAAATCGGTTTCATTAAGTACAAAAAAGATTGAAGGTTGGTCAACCGACAACAACAACAGCAACAAAAAGAAGGTAAGAAAAAAATGTCAACTCATTTTGTGGTTAAAATTAATGTAATTAAACGCTAAACGAATTCAAGGAATTCTCGAGCCTATTTTGTAGTAAATCTTCAAGGCATCATTTTGATGTCTTTTTCTTTTGGCCATATTCTCTTTTATTCTGATTTCGTAGCACTAAAAAGGCAACAGCAGCGTTTCCTATTCAGTTCAGAAAATTAAAAGTGCGTGAAGCGTTTATAAGTCTGTTTCTTTTTTTCTGTCCCCCTCCTTTTAGGCCCTCGAGGTTGACGCATTCTACTCGAAAGAGTATTAAACACCAATTACTGCCTCCAGACACGTAGCTCCAGACCCATAAAGATGCGTGGGCAGACAGCCCGAGCCATAGACAGCTGCTTGCAAATATACAGAGAATACTCGCATGAAAAATACCATTTCGACTAGGTCGCATAAGATAAATGGCATTTAGTAGTATTTCTCGTACTACCAGCAAAAAGTGAATTGTTGAAGGCTTCGGCTCGAACTTGAATTCCAAACTGGTGAATTACCAGTGCATAAAATGGAAAAGAGAACCAACTAAGCCCAGTCAAGCCGCAGTACAAATTTTCAAAATTAAAAGTCTTATACCCTTGCTGAGGATATATTAGGTTTGTAACCCAATGTGGAATGCATTGAATGAGGCAGCTCCGAGGACCTAAAATAAAAGTACATAATGAGACGAGTTAAGATAACCAAATCCATTCATCCATTCAACCATCTGCCCGTCTGTCTCTCTTTCTATTCAATCTACTCTCTCAGTTTTTGAGCTGCTGATTTTGAAGTTTGCTATGGAGCCTTTTTTTTGTTGGATGAGACTACTATATTGTTCCTTCTATACTACTATATATATATTTCCAGATATATGAGCTGGAACTATCGGCTTTCACAGAAAACTTTTTGCTCCTCGCATATCATAATAATAATACAAAAAATCAGCCCTATTTTGCCGGTACATATTTCTAAGTATATTTTTTAGGCTATAGTATATTATTTTACTTTCTGAAATGAGATTATTATAATTCATATTAAATTAAAGAATTTAAATCTTTACTTTATTGAACTCTCTATATGACTCAGTCTTTCTTTCTATCTTTCTCTCTCACACTTAAAATCTTCTCTTGCTAACTTTCCCAGGGAAACATTGTCTGTTTCTTCGGCTCAGAGAACTTTCCTGTTTCGTATTCTTTCTTCTTCATTTTCTGATCAGCTTATTTCTTTTTCTTTTGCCTTAAAAATACTTCTTTATTATTTCTTTCCCCTACTTTATTTATTCTGGATTTGCTTGAATTTTTCTCTCTTTGCCTTTAACAAGTTTTGGAACTAAATTTTTAAAACTAAAAAACTTAAATTAAAAAAAATATTGAAATTCATTAAACTTTTCATAATATAATAATATTTTATATCTAAAATTAAATTTAAATTAAAATTTTAATAAATTTTTATAAGTAATATCTTTAGTTTAAATGATTATAGTACAACTCATAGAAAAACTCTATGCGATTCATAAGAAATGAGCTTCCTAGGACATATTAAACTTAACTAGAATTAATTTTATTAATGTAGCATCAAGAGGGTGGGTACTCGTACTCGTATTTGTATTCGTTTTGTATTCGTATTTGTATTCGTATTTGTATTCGTATTCGTATTTGTATTCAATAGAAGTAGCATTAATGATTCCCAGTGGCTGGGAGGGAGGGAATTTAAAATGGAGAAGCGGAAATTGAGGTAACGGAAATGCACTGCGAATCCAAATGAAATGTAACGAGTGCAAAGCGAATACACTCATGAGTAGAGGCACAGGACACAGGGTGCACTTTGACATTTGACAAATACTTAACACTATTTGCCTGGCTTAATAAACTCGTTTTTCGTTGACTTTTGCCGCCACAGATTGAAAAAGAAAAAAAAATGCTATGCAATGACTGCTGAGAAAAAGGACGAGCGGACGAAAGGATAGATTGGAGAGGGGGGAGAGAGACGCAACGGATATATACGCTGTGTGTCGGGCTGTAAAATAGCAGAGACAGAGACGGAAAGAGAGCGATACGAATACTGCGGCAATGATTGATTGCACGTTAAAGCTCGGGAGCATCACATCATTTCCTTTTTACACTTGACAGGAAATGCATTTTTAGCTAGCGAAATGAGCAGCGTGTGTGTGCGAGTGTGTGTGTGAGTATCTGTGTGTACCTAGAGGAACACAGAGAGAAAGACGGGAGGAAAAAGCAGAAGCTAGGAGAGATGAGTGTGAGGGAGGGTGAGGAGAAGGGAAGAGACTGATGGTGTGATACCAACGAGATACTCAAATCAGAGCAAGTGCCGTGAAAAGGTAAAAAGTCAAATTGTTCGCTATGGGGAGTAGTCGACTTGCAGTCACCCTCTACATTCAGAAAATAATTAATGTATTTTAGATTTTGGAATATCTCGCAACTTATTTGAGTTTTCAGAAACATACTTTCTAATAATATATATATATATATAATATATTAGATTTGCATTAAAAAAGGGCCTGAAAAAAATAAAAGATAAAATATTTACATATATTAATGCACCGACAAAAAAACGGGTAACCCAAAAACATTATTTTTCCTTACATTCTGCTTTGAACAAATGATGCGAATTTCGATCGAATTTCTTTGAGATTCATATTCAATTTAGAGAAATTCCATTGAATATTTCAAGATATAAGGCTCATCTATAAAAACAAGAGAGTATCTAGCTTAGTTGATCCTTCATTCTTTGTACAGGGTATAACAAGTGGGTGGCAATTGGAAATGCACTCGACGGCATTTCCACAGACAATTTACACAGAATTCACACAAACAGACTAACATTTTGTATGTGTGTGTGTGTGGAGGGGCGGATGGGCGTGGGCGTGAGCTTTGGACATTGAGCAAGGCATTGAAATGGAAATAATGTTAAGGTTTCAAGGTTTTTTGGCAGAAATCAGTTTGCAAATAAAAATCAGGCAATAGTTTTGCCTTTAAAACTGAAAACTTTCCATGGCATCGTAGAACAGGAACTAATAGTTCGAGCATAGAACCAGGTTTTTGGACTGAAACAATTTAAGCCAATTAAGTGGCAAGCGTTAATACCTGAACACCCAAACAGATATCGATCAAAATTTCCCATTGACAAGGCTTATTCAAGCTCATAAACACCTTTCCGCATTCTGTGAATGAAGTATTCATCATGGAATCTATAGAGTGGCATAATAGCCAGTCAGCCCGTCAGCCAGTCAGCCAGTCAGCTGGCTAAGACAAACGACCCGAGACAAATCGCATATGTGTAGCTGTATGTGGTACTCAATGGACTCACAATGAATACATACTCACACTCACACTCACACTCATACTCTCCTCCTACGTCAAACTATAAAGATTTGTTTGTCGCCAGTCCAAATAATCCATTAAAATTGGCGTTGAAACGGAAACCCAAATATGCGCAGTCAACATATATGCACATATATAGATATATCTATATATATCTATCTATATTATATATATAAACCAGCATACATACACACATTTATGTAGCTAAATTTGAGCTCAGAAAACTACTCCATATTCGTTCATTCATTCAGATTAGCAGCGAACAAAGCAAAAATCAGGCAACATGAAGACATTGTTTGGTAATAAAGTAAAAAAAAGAAGAAAAACAGTCAAAATATAAACTGTATTTATTACATTTCTTTTTTTGGCATTTAAAAAGAGAATATTATAAAATTTAAATTAGAAGCCAAGCTTTGAAATTGAACCTCAAGAAAACTTTAATAAAATTTGATGTTAAGTCATAATTTTAACTACTCATAAGAAACATTTAAACAAGATTTTAGACCTTATAAGGATGGCCAACTAATTAAAAAAAAATAAACAATTTTCTGAGAAGAAAAAGTAGACATACTTTTAGTATAGACTTTAAAATAGACAAAGAGATAGGTCGATAAGTTTCCATGCAAATTAGTCGCTCAGTTTTTCAACCATACACAGCACATATATCGGAACTGGCCAGATCGGGCAGGTATTATATAGCTGCAATAGGAACAATTGCTCAAAAAGTTGTTGTATTGAAAGCTGCTCTGATTATAAAGGTATGAAAATTACAAGATAAATTTAAGAGCGAGTTTTTCTTGATATTTTTTAGATCTGATCTATAGCAGCCATTGGAACGATTAATTAATTAATTAATTTCAAATACATTCTGGAGTCTGCAAGGGTATTTTGTCTTCCGTAAGTCCAGAACAGAGTTTTCTTACAGGTTTTCTATTTATTTTCGGGTCGTACTTTTATCAATTCAGAATAGATTACTTAATAAAAAAAATAAATTGCTAAATTGATTAGAATTGAACCAAATTCCATAAGCTGCTTGACCAGGTTTCATTTGCAAATACGAATAAAAAAAAATTGAATTAATAATTGTGAACTTCTTGACCCTGACGCCACCCACAAAGCTTAAGAGTATCTATCAAAAAGTCCAGCGACAAATTTTATAGACACAAAGAGAATAAAATTAATCAATTCAACGATGCGATTAGAATCGAATGGCGTCAACGGAATACAAGAAAAAAATTAACTTCGATTGAAATGACAATAATTTTGTTGATTTATTTCCAGTGCGTATTCCATTTATATATATATATATAGGGTATATACCCATTACAACTGTGCAGAAAGGGTATATAAGCTTGGAGTAATGTTTGCAGAAAGATAGTTCAATGTCAAGAGAGAACGACAGCAATTAAGTATATATTCTTTATCAATATGAAAAGGAATCTGTTTACCCATTAATCTATGGCTATTCTTTTATATATACTCATTGATGCCAGAGACTAAAAAATGTATTTTTACAGAGCATCTGCTAGTCGAGCACTCTCAAGTGGATCACTTTTTTTTGTGCTTATTGTCGCCTGCTGTCGCCGGTTGAGCTTTAAAGATTATGCAATAAAAAGGAGACCAAAAAACTAAATCGATTTCGGTGTCTGTCCAACTCCATTCGACTGCTTGGACCACTGGGACAGACACCCACACAGAGCGGGGAACAATTATAGGGTTGCTAAGCGGATTTTGTATTTATTTGCAGCTTGTTCTCAATGGAAATTGTGAACAGTGTAGCTCAGATTGATGGCAATTCCTAAATTGCAAGTAATTGAAAATGTTGGGTAATTCTTTACAAGTACCTATAAATTAATTTAATTTAATTTTAAATCCATTCTATGAAGATAATTGAGCATTTAAGCTGACTACTTAGGGCAGCCAAGAAATGAGTCATTTAAGTGTTTATTCACATATTTTCCCTTTGAGCTATTCAAATATTATTTTAATGAAACTTACATTTGCAGACCTGTGTTTTCTTAATGCACATTAAAAATTATAGAAATCTGACTTCTAGATTGGACGTCTATATCTTGCTGCCGTAGCAAAGCATTTCTATACTTTTTTTTAAACATAAACAACAGGGCAGCAGAGGGTCAGAAATATGCCAAATCATGATGAATCCTTTCAAGCGAAGTTCTCCTTTTTAAATTAAATTTATTTACAATATTTATAAAAAAGATTTAAAGATTTTTCTATAATTTTGCATATATATAATGCCACATTGTTTGCAGACAGCTTCGACAGCTTTATAGCCTGCTTGTTGCTGCTGCTGCTGCTGCTGCTGCTGCTGGGGCTAATCCTAGCTGCAGGTCCTTGTAAAAATGCCACCTGCTCTAGGTGAAGCTACACTTGACAAACGTTGCATATTTAAAGGCGTCTAAGTGCCGGCAAAAAGTGCAGAAAGCGATGTCTAACACATCATGCATGCTGTTTTGGGTTGCCTGATTGTTTTGAGTGTCAGCGTCAACAGCAACGACACAGCAACACATCAACACATCAACAGCATCAACAATAGCAGCAACAGCAGCAACAGCAACAGCAACAGCAACAGCAACAACAACTGGTTGCATTGATTGCATTTGCGTCTGGCTGACTGAAGTCATGCGCCACGCCCTCGCATAACAATGGCAAAATAACAACAACAAAAAATAAGTGTGCTCAAGTAGTGAGTGCTCGACTAAGCGATACCCTATACTCAAGCTTAAAATTAAATATTGAGGCCTTAACATTACTGATGCCTTCCAATAATTATGTTTTATACTTAAAACAACGAAATATCTATTGTGAGTGCTGGACTAGAAAATACCCTATATTCAAGCAGTGTGGCCAAGCCATTACATTATCATAGCCTTCCAGGTCGGGTGTGCTCGATTGTTCGAGATAAGATTACCTGATGTCTTCCAAACTTTCTGTTTATATTTCTTCTATTTAGATTAAATAAACTGAAATTATGAATTATAAATTTAAGGTAAAATTAGTCGAAAAATTAGTCAAATAAAATAGCAAGCAGCTTCAATTAAAATACATTTTTTTATTCATATTTTTTCTTAGTAGATACTCCAAATTTGTACTCTCTGAGATCAACAGACAGACTTAGATCGAAGCTGCCATGAAAGCGCTTCAGGCTAATATATATAATTGTTTATATATTCATTATTTATTTATTCTGCTCCAGCTTCATTTGCATGAAATGAATATGCTTTTGTTTTTGCACACTTTTTCAATGGGTGCAGGGTATAGCGCAAGGACTCGAACACACTTGCTAATGCCTAAAAATTTGTAGGGCCCTTGGACTTGGATGCCACTAGAGAGCGACAGACAGACAGGAGAGTGGTAGACAGAGAGAGAGAGAGAGGGAGTTACCGGCGTCGACATCCTGTGCTGCTTGTTGCAGTTGAAGCTGCCGCTGCAGTTGAAGCTGCGACAGGAGCAGTAACAAGGACTCTTCATGGACCAGTAAATAGTCAAACAATAGCAGTTTTGGGCCCAGGCATTCAGGCGACTGTCAAGTGAATGAATGTGAATCTATGCACTTTTGCACTCCTCAAATATTGACTATTCACCATATATTGATTGGGTTTTGTTTTGCTGAGTTATTATGTGTTGTGTGTTGTGTGTGTGTGTGTGTGGGGGGGGGAAGGAGTGTGTGGTAAGGATTTATAAGGATACTCTCGTAACTGGCATGTCAGCGACACCTTCATCATCAACTTGTTGACACTTTAACAGCTGCTGTTCCTGTCTGTCCTTTAGCTTCTGCTTCTGCTTCTGCTCGTGGCACACGCGGCGGTTACGTGATACGCAATATTTAACCAGCGAAAGAAGCAGGAAGAAACTCTGGCAGGGAAGGAGCAGCTCGTATTTTATGGCTATGCAAAATATTTTATGCTGCGCGTTGACATTGTTTGACATTGTAAAAAGTGCTTTTAATTAAAACCCAACCCTGAAAAAATATTAACACACATCTAAACACAACAGTGCTGAGAATTTGCCAACACTTTAAACTACTTTCAGCAGAGTATTTAACTCTTGGCTTTAAGTTTGTTAATAAATTCGGTAAGAAAAAACAAGCAAAGATTTATATTAAATTAATTTAAATAAAACCATATATTAAATTATTAATCTGTTATTTTTTTAAGCTCCTAAACTTTTTCAAAGAAATTGTCTAACTTTATTATTCAAAGACTAAAGTAAATGGCCCGACTTAATATATTAATTAAAAAGACAGTTAATTTATTTGAATTATATTTAATTAATATTATTAAAGATCTCAATCTTCATAAAGGATTTATTTATTTATATTATTGATAAGGACTATAAGACGAGTCTGACTGAAGCAACTTAAACTGATACTTTTTTGAGCATCTTTTTAGCTATTCAAACCGACCCAATTTAATACACCCTCAATTTTATATATCCTTATAAGGATGTGAAATGAAATTAATAAAATATATATTATTGAGAATTACGATGAGCCCAGTCTGGTTGAAATTATAACAAATTAAGCAAATGCTCTTTGCAGCATCCCTTGGCTGTTTTGCTTCGCGCCAGAGCAGAACTCTAACCTTAATAAAAGGCCAATTAATTTAAAATTAAATCATTTACGTTGCAGCATCAAAAACCTTCGACAAAAAGACAATTTTAACATAAATAAAACTCTTTAAATACACTCGATGCGAATATATTCGCCTGACAAGATACGCAATCAGCATAAATTTATAAATTAACAATTCGTCAATGCGGTTTTCTCGCCCGAAATTCCCTATACAAATCCCGAAATAGAAATACCATGAAATTCATAAATTATAGGCCAGAACACGCCCACTTTTAAGGACAAATCACCCAAAACACCCGAAATCTCACCCATATGCTAATTGCAACGAACATGATTGTATTTTGCTGTTTCTCTTGCAGTCCTTTATGTGGGCAGCATACAAAACACAGAGGAGTTAATATCATTTCTGAATTATGACTCAAGGGCAATATTAACATCGAAATTATGAACATGGGGACCAATGCAAAGTGACAGACGACACGCCAACAACAACAGCTTTGAGTGCTGCACTAACAAATACTCTGTAAAATAGCCAAGGCTGCTTTCCGTAAATGTTGTAATGGAATAGCGTTTCGAACCAGTCTTGGTTCGGATTTTGGTTCCGAATCCATTGGTTTTCGTTCGAAACTGGATTCCAAAAAGAACAGTCCTTAACAATTTTTAAATATCTAAAAGAAAATGGGAAAATGTGTTGGTTCAATTGGAATATACGAAACGTTCGCTTGCATTTAGAAAAGAAATCGGCTTTCCGGTTTAGAACAGTCACTAGAAAAAATAGCATAAATATTAGAAAATATCTTTCAAAAGATGGTGCATTTTATATTTCAGATACCAATTTTTTTAAGTAGAAATCCAGATCTAATGGGCCTTATTCAATTTTCGAGAAATGGCTCGTTTCAATTTAAAGGCCTCAAAGCTAACATGGCATAAAGAGAATAGAAATAACACATTATTATATTATTATTCATGTCGTCAATATTTACATTAATTTATTATAGCCTCCTCTCATATAACACAAATATTTAGATTAAACTAATACAACCCTGCGAAGCTTTTACTGCAGGGTATACAGTGAAAACAAGGCACTAAAAACAAATTGCGAAACCGAAAGAGTTTGGGGCACAGACAGCAACTGCAGTGCCAGTGCTCTGTACCGGTTCAAGGGGAGAAGGGGAAGATGGGGGAATACCCGGCAAGCTGTCCGGACAGAAAAACAAGAAAATAATTTTCATACCACAACAATTTTTAGTGATTTTTGAGCAATGAACCCGACCCATCAGGGGGTCAACGGCAGTGCAAAAATTGTCCGAAAATTGTACGCCGCAGCGGTGAGTTTTAGGAGTGTCTCAGCGTTGACAAGGGGTGGTTCGGGTTTGGGTTCGGAACTGGGTTCTGCTGCTCCCTTGTCAACTGGCTGGTTGCATTGCATAATTTGCAGCGTTTCGTCTAAACGAAAACAATGCAGAAAAGTTGCAAAAAAAAATAAAAACAAATTCCGAAACTATGCTGCAATTTTCTATATGGTTCTATGATTTATGCCATCATCATAATAAATTTATGTGATTTATCTGCGATGCCTAAGGCTCCTTTTTTTACTGCTACGGCAACTGTACCAATTCAAATTTCCTGCACTTTAATTGTAATGCAGAGTTGCTTCATTCTTGTGTGCCAAGCTAATTCATAACTTTTGACAGTTTTGGGTTGCTTTCACCCATTTATGAGTCCTTTGAGTTATGAAAAAACTAGCTAGGACAATGGCTCAGCACTTTATTTTGATCACTATGAATATAGCTGCTGAAAGTATCTGAAGAATTTCCTCAATTTTATAGAAACTATTGGTGTTTGGCTCTACTAAAGATTGCTAGTTCAATTGTTGCAATTGCCTTGTCGATTAGTCGGTGCATCTCTAATTCTCTTGTGAACCATTTCGACGATCTCTCTTCCCATTTTCTACTCCGAAAAAGAGGAGTTTTCTTTAGGAATATTAAATCATAAATTATAGGTACAAGTATATAAGATTTTATATGTTTTTCTGCTCGAAAAACTATGTTTTTTCTATGAGAATGTATCGATGAGTTAGCAGTTATCTGTATCATAGAAAATACTACAAAAAGTAAATAAAAATATTCTTGAATTTAAGCTGTCAAATCTACTATTAAAGTACAATTAACTTTCCTCGCTTTTTGTACTTTTGGCCATAATGAAAAGGCGCGAATTTGGTCAATGAACTTCTCGTGAAAAGTTCAGCTGGAATTTTCAATTTAAAAACTTTTGTCGGCTATTAAATCAAAAACTGTCCAAGATGTTGAGAGAACTTTGCTCAAGAAAATTGACTCTCTGAATGATTCAGACTGATGTATTTTTTTTTTTTTTTTGCCTTTTTCTTTTTGAGTCCAACTCTCGCGTCTTATGAATATGCAAATTGGAGACCAAACGCCAGGTGTGACATTCCTGGAGACGGTTCATTAAACTTGAGCAGCGCCCGAAAGTATGCAGCACTTAATTAGTCAACTAGGAGTATGTGTATGTGTGTGTGTGCACCCAACAAAAACTATGGGTATGTATGTGTGTCCAGCCGACAAAAGTTTAATGAACTTCTTCCAGCTGAAAATGTGGGCGGGTGCGGAAAGGGGGGAGGGTGCAATAATTGTAACTAAAATCAAAGCCTTGGGCACAAGGACACCGCCCTCAAGGCGTCTGCACAAATTAGTTACAGAGAAGGCGCAAAAGGCGCAAAAAAGGATATGCCAAAGTGGTCAACAATTACGCAGGCGAAGGCAAACAGGCAGCAGCTGCCAGCTGCTGCTCCAGCGAAGGACCAACACAAGGACCCAAAATGAATGACATTTAATTATTTCATCAAGTAAGCAAATAGCCCAAGGAGCAAACAATCAACTTCTTTCTTTCTGTCCAGCATAAGGCTAAAGGCATAAGGCATTGGCATATGCCTTTCCTTACTTATTTTTTTTTTTTTTGGTATTTCTCTGCCTTTTTTGGCCTAAAGTTTAAGCTCGTACATGGCCAAATAATGACATAATTTTTGGGTTGTGCAAAGATGCTTGGAAAGTAAACTGTTTGCAGTTTCACAGTTTATCGATTAGCCAGATCAAAGTGGCATTAAAAGATCAATTGGCTGCCTCATTTAGCCATATTTGAATTGCTTTAATTTATGCAACAAACACTTGGCTTATAATATATTCAGTTTTTTTCCGGCGAAGGGCTATTTAATTTTAAAGCTTTTAGTTTAAATCTCGTTTTTCTGCAGAGTATTAGAATAAATCAGATAATGTGGCTTATATTATTATTGTATCTATTCAATTTATTCGCTTTTTAAAGGCCATTTTGCGAGGCCTTCTTTAGCGTTTTACTAGCTGCACTGCCTTGCCAAAAAATTAATTGGAAACTTGATTATAATTTCCCTGATTATAGATAAAAATCGAAGCAGTAAGGATATAGGATCACAGGTTTCATTTTGACAATCATCCAGAATTATTGAAAGCCTTTTTCCAGGATTATTATTTCTATTAAATTTATATTAAAGTTAAACCCGGAACAAAGCTGTGGATCTCTGAAAAAAAGACTTTTGAGAAAGTTAATGTGTTCAGATAAAAACATCGAAATATCATCGTAATAAAGCCATGTTTTCAATATTTCTCTACCTTTTTTCAGCAGCTCTGCTCTAAAATTTATATAGTACATTTTTACTATCAATATTTTCAGGATTATAATCTAAATACCAAATTACTCTCTCTCTCTATCTCTAGATAAAGCGCCATATAACTTTATCAAGTTTTGCGTTGCTTTCTTCAACGTTTTACTGGCTGCTTTGCTCTTTAATAAAATTAATATGGCAAAAACTTTTTTAATATTTTCCAGATTGTAAGCTAGAAAACAAACTCTGGAAATGGGACGTTGGCAAGAAAAGTAAAAACTTAAGTTAAAACTTAATAGCCAGTAAAAAGGATATTAAAAATGTTAAAGCAAAAACTTTTATAGTATTTTTCATTAGTTTAATGTTTTAAGATTTATTCATTATTTTTTGTTTTATGTATCTTAATTTCAGTTGTACTTTTTTGATAATTAATTTCAATCCTTAGCCCATCATCTCCTGCCGATCTCAATGCAAGTTCTCCCCTGGCCATTTCATCAATTAGTCCACTCACGCCAGCAAACTAATTATGCAATATGACAATCAAGATTAAAAAACAAAGCAGAAAAAACAAATGGGACTCAAAGGGAGTACGCGTCCCCAGTTAAGAGTAAGCGGAGTGTGTCCTTTTTAAGGACGAGACTCCTGGGGCAGACAACAAGCAACTATCCGAACTCCAACTCGAACTCGTCGCCGACGGCTGCTGTCTCTGACAATTACGCAAATTGTTGTTGTCATTATGTAAACACTTGTTTATGTCAAATTTGACATTTGATACGAGAGGCTTCCTCACCCTCTCTCCCACCCTCTCTTCCCATCTCTCTCCGTCTCTCTCTCTATGCTTGTGTGTGGGTATAAGCTTTCAGTGTCCAGTCTCCAGTGTGTCCATATTAGAGATGGCCGCCATTTGGAATATTTTTATCACGATTTTTGCACAACCAAAACAGGAAAATAATAAATAAAATAAAATAAATAATTGAAAGATTAGGAGGATTTAAAAAGATTCTTTTTTATGCTAATAAAAAATACTCGTACTTATTGTTTCTTAATCTCAAACATATCCTAATTTTCCATATTAGATTATTTCCTATATCCTATAGAAAGTGTCGCGTTTGCTTGTCACGAAAAGGCCACAGGATGCCCGATCATCTCTAATACAGACACAGACACAGAGATAGACACACACAGACGCACACTCGCTGCGCTCAGCTGGACAAGGATAAAGAGAAAGGCAGGAAACAGGAAAATAGAGAAGGTAGGCAAGCGTGTGTTCAGGTGGGCAGCAAGTGCCGCGACACAATACGAGTATGTCAGGCGGCAGGTGTGCCTGGACATGTCCATGTTACACTTGATTAAGTAGGCGCTGAGTTCGACGAAATGCTTTTTAGATGGCCTCTGAATGGGTGGAGAGGGCAGGCAATGGGTGATGGGTGATGGGTGATGGGTAGTGGAAGGTCACAGGACGTGCCAAATTATTGACAGCGTGACGCCAGTTTGCCCCGAACTGTTAGCTGTGAGAATTTTGCCCCATAACTGCCGGCTGCCTGAGTTGGTTGATTAATTAGACGCAAAAGCCATTGGGCTAACAGGTTCCTCCTGCCCTTCCTCCCCCCTGCTCCTGCTCGCTTCCCGCAATGCCTTCTGGTGCGTAAGCGAGTCACTGCGTCATAAGTCGCACAGAGTTGAGAGGCGAATGCTGTAGGGCAGCTCATTAACACCAAACCAACAGACTTTCAACAGGCGGAGCACGCACTGTTAGGGTCATTGTCCGCATTTTTGAAAACTTGGATTACATCGTTTGACCCTTCACAAAATATCCTTCAAAAATGTCCTAAATAGAGCTATCATTCAACTGGTATTCCAATAGAAGACTTCATTATTTTCAACATATTGAGCATAAAATAATGTAAAGCAAATGTTAGGTTATGCTATGTTATCTTAACAGCTGTTAAGTTGTTGGGATATCATGTTAAATTGGGAACAGTTGTATAACATTCTTATGTTATGTTAAAAGCTTTATGAATTAAATTTTTGCTTAGAAAGAGATGTTGCTTAAACAAGTTTTAAGTTGTTTTAAATCAAGTTAAAAACGAAATGAACTTAATTTCACTTTCGAGTTTATGTTAGCGATTTATATGAATGTCCTTGTTGACTGCAAAATATGCGATGCAATGCTTGACTCATGCATAGCTCGCAATCTTATCGAATTGAAGTGGTTTTGCCGATCACATTACTTCGATTCTAACATCCTTTTATTGTATTATCAATTTATCCTTTTACGAGAAGCAATGCCAATTTGCCCTTGCTCTGCAATGCAATGCATAAACAAATGCTTCAGCATTTGCCAAGTGAAATGTCTTATCGTTATCTCAGATTTTACTTTGCTACTTAAACAATACAATTTACCCCGTTTAGGGGTTTCCCCCTATTTGCACCCTTCTGCTCTTAGTAATGGCCACTGTAAATCTCCTACTCTCTTCTAGTACAATATAATTTCGATACACTGGAAAAAGTAAAACGAAAAAAAAAAACGATTTTATTTGTTTGGTTTTTTCAAAATTGAAAGCTTCGATTTTAGACTTGGTGGCTTGAACTAATCCTGAAATAAGTTAGACTTAATTGAATATGGAGTTGTGGTAAACCGAAAAATGAGTTTAATTTAAAAGTTAAGACTTTAAGGAGTAAATTAAACTGGCTTATTACAATTGATTTACTTATTTTTTATTATTTCTTTTTTGATTTTAAGCCTCTAATCATGAACAAGTTTTTTATTATCAAAAATATCCTTTCGCTTTTTTTTCTGTGCAGCATTTATCGAATTCTGCTCGTCTGCCAAACGTCATACACATGTCCAGAGCTCTGTCTGTGTGCGTTCACTCTCTGTGTGTGTGAGTGTCTTTGTGTGTGTGTATCGACGATTTTGTTGCATACTTTTGTGCATGTTCAATGGAAAATTGAATTTATGCGCTGCAGGCAGCCAGCAGCCGCACTCAAAAGAAAAGATTGAGGAAAGTGAGGAGAGGAGGAACGACGAGAGCGAAGCATTGATTTTGCTTTATAAAACTGAAGGACTCCTTTGGTCTCCGTTCCTCGTCTGTATGCGCATAAAAATCCTGTCATTTTGGCAGCGCCTCAACTTTTCCTCACAGTATCCTAAACGAGTTCTCCTTTCTTCGCCTCCTTTTTTCATATGTGATAAATTTGTTTTTATTTTGGGGAAACAGAGTGGAAAACATTTTGTGGCGTTAACTTCAAACTTTTCTACTTGTCAGCTGGAAATGTCTAACAGCAAAAAATAAATAAATAAATAGAATAATAAAATTTGAGCGTAATTCTATGAGTAATACTCGAAATTCTGAATCTATTTTACCATAAGGCATACTTCTAGGAGCTTTAATAAATCGCCAGTCACATAAAAAAAATTGTTGATCCTTCGTGAAGACTCTATTCTTTATCAATTTCTTACGAAATTATTGGTTCAGAAACCTAAAATCTAAGTTTAAAAAGGTTTTCCATTTCCTTTCCTATAATTTTATCTTCCTTTATGACTGTAAGGAATCATAATTGCTGGAAATTCTTTTCATTTCATACGAAATTTAAGTATTTATTTCTTTTCAGGAAAGACAAACTTAAGACTAAACAGTCGTTGCTTAGGCCTCCTCCTCGGGCTCCTCCTCTTTCACCACCTTCGCTTGAGGCTTGCGCCTTGAGGCGCCACGTACACGCGCTGGTTTCCTGGTGGTGGTGGATTTGGGCTTGGGATTCTCCAGCTCTTCTATCTGGGCATCTGTCAAGCGATCCTTATACCAGTCGGCACTGAAAATACAATTCTTTTTGTACAACTTTCGATATTTAAATGTCTACTGGAAACTTACCACTCCGGCACTTTGCGAGCCCAATCACAGGTTTTATTCTCCTCATCGAATACCTGACCCAATTTGCAGCCATTGCGTCGTGGCAGATCCCCATTGACACACACATAGAAGTACTGGCAATCGTCGGGATCCGCGTAACGAGGATGAGTCACAGCAATGCTCTCATTCACCTTGGGACACGCAAACTCGAATATATCCTCGGACTTGCAGCCAGTTACGCCCACCTCATCGGGCCAGGTGCAAATACCAGTTTTGGGATTGAAGACCAGGCCAACCGGACAGGTGATCATATTGAACTGGCCATCCACACAGAAGTAGAATTTGTCGCATATGCCCGGTTTCTCATGGCCAAAATAGCCATTCTTGCGTGGGCAATGCTGCGATGGTTGCGGAGTTTCTGTGAATTTTTAACGGAAAAAGATTAATTAATTAATTAATTAAATAAGGTAAAAATTAGTCGTTTATTAAACGTTTCCATATTTCTGTTTCCATTTTTCAATGAATTCGATCATAGAAGTATTTTTTGGAACAGAATTTAATTAAACATAACTTAGCTCTTGCACTCCACTATATAATATTTGTTAATCCTAAAAGTAGGCTTCACTTTTTTCTTTTAAGGGGAGAATTGAATCAATTCAACTGAGCTATACTGACAGCTGAATTGAATTTATCCTTAATATTGATTATATTAATAAATATTGCATCTATTAAAAAAGAACTATAAATATATACCATAAATTCCGAAGGTTCTCTTGAAAATTTAAGTATTGGGCAAAGAGCTGACTATAAAGATTTGTTTGCAATTCTTTCAAAGCCGGAAACTGAACATATATATACAAAAAAATTACATGCTAAGCTTAAGTTTAACATTTCTTAATTTAAGTTAGAGTTGTACTTAAAATATTTAAGCACAATTCATACTTTTTCATTAAATAATCAAACTCGATTCATACTAAATTTAAAAACTATTGACCCATCAGCTTAGCTAAGATTAAAACAAGTATTATAATTTTTATATTAATCTCTTTCTCTATAATAATATGAATTATTAAAGGACTGAATGAAAAATTCAGACTTAAAGCAAGATTTTCATGCCTGGCTTTAAAAACTGCGGGAATGATTCAATTTCGAAATAGATTTTCTCTGTGAAGTTTCCCATTTCCTGAACTGCACACAATAATTTTCTAAATATTCACATTTGTTCCTTAACAATCTAGATATATTTTCTAGTTTTTCCATCAACTAAATTTATTTTTCTTCTATTCTTTTTTTCAGTTATTTCGTTGCAAATTTGCTGCACTTTAGTATATGGAAAATAGTATGTGCCGAGTTTAGCAGTGTCCAAAGGCAAATTCCTGGCCTCAACTTGTTTATGCTCTAGACTGAAAGTTTATTGCCACAGCAGTTTGGCAAGAATGCAACATTCTAGTTGTAGTACGCAGAGCGAGTGGCAAGTGGCGAGTGGCATAGAAATGGTCAACTACAAAACTCTCTGCTCATATCTCTTAGACTGGCCAACTTCCTGTGGCAGCACTTCCTATGCCTGGCTGGCCAAAGAGTGCAGACCTAAATAGATTATGTAGGGTGCCATATAGAGAAAAAGTGATGCTCTTCAGGACTCTTCTGCTAACTAAAGGCATAGGTAATTGAAATGGCTAATGGGTTCATATAATGTGTCCTAATTGCTCTCCATCAAAGAGTATTATTTATTCAAAAAAATTGTTAGTTGGAAAGGTTCTTAGCAAAGAATATTAAATTAGAATAAAATAGAGTTCTGTGTAATATGGAAAATGACATGAAAATAATTTAAAATGAAAAACTACAATTGCAGAGTGCACCATAAATTTATTATGAAATGTGTTGGGCATTGCAGAAAGCGTTCAGGTGAATGATTTAGTTTATTATATATATCTGTTGATTTAGAGTCCTTTTTAATTGCCTAAATAGCTCAAAATAAGCCTAGATATAATTTGTATCTGTTTATCTTGGCTGAGCTCTACGCATGAGCAATGATTGTTGGAGCGGCTAATATTAAAGAAGGTTTAGAAAAAGTCGATCCAAAACAAAGTTGGTTTGAGAAAAAAATCGAAGAATTAAAGGTTCCAGAATGCCTTTTTAATGCTAGCTAAATAAATATCTTATACATGGCTAGTAGAGGTAAGATAGGTTGAAATTTGAGTTATTGTTTACACAACTTCTTTGCTCTTATAGAAATTTTGAGCCAGTTTGAAGAGCTCAAAAATTGAGTTTCAGTATCAAAAACTGTAATTATTTTGCATTAAATCCGCCAAGAGGAGTATCTTAACGCTTCAATTGGCCAGAAAATATTAAGCAGTTTACAAGGCATTCAAGTCTTCGTCCATTCTTTAGCAGCTGAAACTAGGCAACAGCAGAGCCACGTGTCCCAGGCTCACATAAAATCCTACTAAGCGTGTCAAAATAAAATAATAAAATCACAAATAAAACAAATCTACCAAGACAATGGCTAAAATAAAGAACCAAAACAAGGGCCAAGCCCCCTCAAAGCCAACGCACAGAGCAAAGACCTATTGACGACAACAATTTGGGTTAACCGCCTCGCATGCCTTTTGCATAATAAATTAGTTTATTTTTTCCTCTCCTTTTCTTTTTTTTTTTTTGAGTGTTTCTTAAACATTTCTCTGGCTTTTGTTTTTATTCTTATTTTAAAGTAGAAGCAGTGCGAGTAACGAGCACAGCTCGGCGTTTATGGGTTGATTTTGGCCAGGTTTAAATATAGCACAAAGTGTGAGATTCTTTGCTGTGAATGAGCAACACGTTGTGCATACTTAAAATAAATTTCACAATAAAACAGAGCTTTGCTCTTATATTCCCCATATACAGATATATATATATATATATAAATTCAATATATACTCACGCAGCTTGGAACGCTTGCTGCAATCAATGTTGTAAGGCAAATCACATTTTTCCTCGATGGGTGAGTAATCATTGAAGACCATGCCATCCGCACAGAGGCGCTCTGTGGGCACGCCGTCCCTGGCATTAATAATAAAAGGAAATTATAAATTTATTATACAAAAAATATCGATTAATTTTGGCTCTTTACTCCACAAGGAATGCCTTAGAAATAGCCTAGTTTTGGAACAGCTTTTAATTAAAAATATAGCCCAATAGTAGACTTTACTTTTTGTCAGTGGAATTCAGCCTGATGCAAGAGTTCCCTTTCAATTCAACACGCTTCTTAAATCAGCCCAAAAACAGGGGCAGAGTATATCAAGGACTATTACCTTCACATTTGCTTTCCCCCCTGGAGCTGACACATCAGCTAAATCATGTAATATTTTAACAGTTTTTTATAACACGCCTGAATTATTGATTACGCCCACTTGAGAGTTAAATGGAGCGAAGGACGTGCAAAAGCGCATTTATACACATCACTGGTTACAGGATAAAAATGTCCCGAAAGGTGTGCTCAAAGTGATAGGAAAATAAGTGAGCATCCCACAAGAATTTTAACCAAGTTTTGATGGTTAATCAAAGAAGAAAATATAATAATTCCAAGCAGAGAAACCAGCTTTGTTAACAAGCGAATTATCTTATCATCTATTTTGGGTGAATGAATTCCACGCAATAATGTGTAGCCAACTTTTTTGAATAGCTTTTAAGTAAAAATCTTTCCTTCTTTGATTTCTAATTAAAACTCTAGACTAACAACGGTTTCAGAAGGCTTCAAAGTGGTTTTGTAATTATTATTAATAAAAGAATTGTGGGGAATTCATTTCAGATGCAAATTTGCCTTTGACCGAATATTCTGAATAGTGAAAGTAATCTCTGATTATTATTATTATATCTGAAACCTTTTATTGTAATCCTCCCTTCTTTCTAAGACAGTCCACAATCCACATTCATATTTCAGCGCTTAAATTCAACTTACAGGCATGCATAGTATTTGTCGCACTGTTTGCCATCCGGATAGAATCCATTGGGTTCCGGGCACTCCTCGCTGGGTTCATACTCCGCTGCTGCTGCTGCCTGTTTGCGCTTGGGCGCCATTGCTGCCAACTCCACAGGATCGCGATTCCTGTGAGGCAAGTGCCGCTGTGATGGCGGATGACCCGTTCCAATACGGAAATTGGGCCGGTCGCGTTGCTGTTGAGCAAGTGTCGTGCCTAAGCAAAGTGAGAAAGAGATGGAAATTAGTTCAATTATAATTTAATTATTAATTAGATAAAATAATAAAATGAAATGAAAAACTCCAATGCAAAAGAAGAGTAAAAACGAAAGAGATTAAATTCAAGATAGCTTCGGCTTAGATTGGAAAAATAATCGAACCTTTGCAACTTGAAACCGAGTTGCAGTCTTAATATCAAGATAGAGTTCCCTTAAATGATGACTTATTAATTAATTAATATAAATATTGTTTAAATGTGTACTAAAAGCACAGTGTTATTAATTTCCTTTTGAAATATTAATTATTTATTAATACTAAAGTGAACCTTGGCTTTCGCGCTGCTCGAAGAGAAACTCCTTTAATATTTTTAAGGTTTTCATAAGAATTTTAGAATGTTCCGCCTTTTCTATATAAATAAATTGTATTACTACAATCGATATTCGATTGTGGCCTTATTAATAAACTTATATTTAATTAAATTATTTACATATTCATAACAAATGCCGGCCGGCAATTTGACTGCCTAAAATTTTTTTCAGTGTACGCAGCAGGTTTTGATATTAATAGTTTGTTAGCCGCTAAAAACCAGTTAATAAATGACGATACGTATATGAGTTAGCCAGTTTTTAAACTCTTTTTTATTGGTCTGTCAAAAGATTTTGACATAGGCAAATTAAGTATGCGACCTTAAAAGTGAAAGTTGAGTTAAAAACACAGCTGTTTTTTGAGTGCCATCAGCTGTTTTTTAGAGGCAAAAGAAAAAGGCAAAGACCCAAAGTTCAGGTAGGAAAAAAACAACAACTAGTTCAGTCAATCATCAAGCCAAGTTAAGTAAAGTCAGAGCCAAAGCCATGCACTTCCGACTCAGCAACTTGCAACAACTTGCACACTTTATGCACCTCAAGGTAAACCACTTTAATTGCGAAAAAACATAAAAATCAAAAGAAAACAAGTAAGAGTGGTATAGGCGACAATGTGCTCGACTAAGGGATACTCTATAAACAGGCCGAAGCTGGTAGAAAATAGTACAAATTATTCGTCTATTATGAGATCTTTAAAATCAAAATGGAATCGTCTTCTCGTTTTTAATTCTCAAATTAAATTAATCTTCAATATATGTAAAAGTTGTTTATTGCTGCTAGAAACCAAATAATATAAAATAAAATAATAAATAATCATATGGTAAGCTGACTTCTACATTCTTGCCAAATTTCGTAAGAACAGCTCTGAAAGTCTCTCACTGCATCCACTCGACTTGATAGAAAAATCCTTCCAAATCTACTTTCTGCGCTTGCAGAAGCCTCTCTTCCGTTTGCCCTCTCACCGAATATACTCCTATTAGCCTTTTTAATGGGTATAACATGAAAAAAAGCATATTCCATTCAATTTCCAGACAGACACACAACAATGCCGAGCAGTTAGAGTGCCTGACATTCGATTAAACGTTAATAAAGAAACAATTCCACAGAGCAATTAGTGCGTAAAGTGTCAGGCAACATTTAAGCCGATGCCGATGCCGCTGCCGATGTAAGCGTTGACGTCGACGTCAACGCCGCAGTCGCCGCAGACACAACCAACAACAACAGCAGCAACAAGAAACAAGTTCTTGTTGTAGTTGGCACTGCAGCTGCCGCTTGTCATTGAAACACGTTTCGTACACAACTTGGCCAAAACAGAAAAAATAAAAAACCAACAAAAAAATAACAGAAAAAGTTGCTCTGACTTTCGTAGTGGATTTTTTTTATACCCTATGAAAAAAACTACTTGAATTGCTACTACTTTACAAGGCTTTAATAAAAAAAAGGAAGAAAAGTGAATAGAAAAATTAAAGCTAAGATAAGAGTATTAAAAAATCAATTTTACTTTCATTAGAAAGCCAAAATTCTGATAGTATCAATAAATTCTTCAAGAATTTGAGTATTATATGTAAAAAAAATAATTCAAGTGAAGTAAAGATTTTTAAAATAAATTCAATTAGTTTTTCATTTAAAAAATCCAAAAATTTAGAATATGTATTTAATATCTAAAAAAAGAAATTGTTTTAAAATAAAACTAAGAAAACTACGAAGGCTGTTGCCAATTTAAAGGGTATCTCAGCCGACTTCTATCAAAACTGCTGTAATTTTCTTTTGAAATGTTCGTTTTTTTTTTTGTATCTTGTCAAACGCAGTGTCGTCGTCTGTGCGGTTTGAGTTTTCACCCGAGCCAAGCGTCGTCGATCTGACAGTCTGTCAACAAGTTAGTCATTGAGTCCCGGTTCCAACATAACTGGCGCCTATGCCCGACTCCGACCCCGTTCCCGTACCCTTTCCCTGCTCCCTGCTCCCGTTCCCTTGCCCGAGCCCATTCCCGGCCTGTTTGACTCCGTTTTCAGTCCGGTTAAACTAGATTAATTGAGTGCCTTAGCCTGTCGTCGTGTTGAAATAGAAAAAACATACCAGAAAAAAAATCAAAGCCTGAGTTTTTTGTATTTCGCTTTTTTACGAATTGAATTCAAGTCACAAACCCAATTTTGTGGGTGTCGGCGCTTTCGGAGCTGTCGTCAAAGAAATAAATGTGTGTGGAACATGCGTTTTAAGTTCATTGAACATTAAATAGATTAAAAATAAACAGCTCGAAAATACTTTTTTCAAGTCGTTTACTCAACTGTTAGGCAAATCAATCTGCTCCATTGAAAATTGGAAAAGATTTTCCAAGTTGTCTAGACGGCAAAAACGTTCAGTTTGCCTTTCCTAAAGCTCCATTTGAGCCAAGAATTATTTAAATTTTATTTAAAGCATCAAAAATAAGTAGCTTATGTATAGCTAACCAAAGGAAAACTATAAATAATAAATATAAATATACTCGCACACTCCGAGCCATTTGAATAGGTTCAGCTTTTGTTCTTTATAAGTAAAAAATCCCCTGAAGATAGAAGAGCAATCCTTGCAAAACTATTTTCTCTGAATAGGTAATTCATTTATTGTGAAAACTCAAGAAAAAATAATATTTTTTCCAATGTGCACATTAATTTTATAATATTTTTTCTTTCATTAGGCTTAAAATTAAAGCAAATATAATAAAAATGTTAAGCACAGTCGCTTAACCTATTCAAGTGACCCGCAGTGTATGCACAAATATATTTTCTAAGGAGGTTTATTAAATGCATAGCTAAAACAAAGTGTAAAGAATAAATATTTAAAATATTTTTGCATTATATTTTATTTAATTATTAAACGAAAGCTGCTTACAATTCACTAAGCCGAACAGCAGCTAATTAACCAAAAATTTGTATAATTTTACAACGCCAAAATTCGATGAAATTATTCACACATTTAATTAGAAGCGGCGCAAACAATTGCCAATAATTTTCATGGCCATTTTAACATAATTACAATGGCTAAAACACAACAAACATTGTACACACTACACACTGCTGCTTGCTTATCAATTTAAGTTTTACACAGCTAGAAAATGTACCAATGAGAATGCTTTACTAAAGGTAGTTTAGACTGCAAAATACCCTGTATTTAGGTCTCTTAAAGAGTAGTTAAAAATATCATAAGATACTGCCTTTCCGTTCTAATTGTGGGTCTTATATTATCCAGAGAAGACAGAAGAAATTCTTCTTGAAAGTATAACAATAATTGATAAAATTTAAATTATTTTTCAAACTTGAATTTATTACCCAATTATTTAAAATATTAACTGAAACATGCAAACACTTTTTATAGTGTAACTTCTGGTTTAACATTCCTCTGGAATCAAACAATATTTCATTGCGTTAGCTTGCCAAAATCCCTTTCTAATACAAGCGAAATAAATTACAGGGTATCTCAATAGTGTGTTGCGTACACATGTATTTAGGCATCGAAAACCAAAACACCAAATTTTAAATGAGCTGCCAATGAGTAAATTGGGGGAATTTTGCCACTGAATAAATTGGAATGAAAATAGCTGAAAAACAATGCAATTTATTGGGGACAAGCAATGCGACATTAGTCAAATAATGTGGCACAAATATTTGTATAACAACAGCTCTATTTATTTCCACACTAAATAATAAATGCAATTTTAATGAATGTATAAAAACACACAAAACAATCAAAATGTTATTGTTTAAATGCTGCTGTCGACATTTGAATTATGATACCAAACGTTTTCATTTTCAATACAATTTTGCAGCTGATGCTGATGCTGATGCACGAATTATTATCAATTGTCTTTTTACCATGAAATATGTTCGCGGCACCGAAGATTATATACTCTTGCAGAGTGGAACCTGTAGTTCTATTTATGCATTTTCACATATTGTTTCTATAGCAGCCATATGGAATATTAGTCCGATTTTTTGGTCCGATTAATTTGGTTAGCATTGAGAAAGCATACTCTTTCCACACTCTTCCTTAAGATATCGGAAACATAAAGTTTTCTATACTACTATTTTTAGACCGTGATTGTTCCTATACAATTCTAAGATATAATAGTCCGATGCCAATAACTTTTAGTAAACTTTCAACTTTTAAGTTTTATCCAGATATCTAGGTCAAAAAAAAAAATTTCCATCCAAAAATGTTTGCTCGAATTGTTGCTTTTTTTGACAGCTATAAGATATAGTTGCCCGATCCGGTCTATTCCTGCTCTAACAAAAATAAGACTCCTTACCAAATTTCATGCAACTAACCGATAAACTGGGGGTCTAATTTCTCTAAAAACAACTCACTCTGATCGGGCTACTCTCAGCATTCTGATCAATATTTCATCATTATGATATCACACCAAGATACCCTGTGGAAGCGAATTGAAATTACTTATTTCTGCTGACTGTTGCTGATGGTATTCCATTAATTAATGGTTTGTATATGGCATATGCAATGGAGAGTTCCGTTGGTTGACTTACCCATAAGCAAGGCAAATATGCAAATTTTTATAAACGCCATTTTGTAACCAGTTTTATCTGTGCAATGAAAATTAATTTACGTTTTTTGTACTATAATATGACGAAATAAGTTGTACTTTTATTATTAATATGCATTCAATTCGTTTTTTTTTCGCTTATTCACTGTATTTTTGAGGTTAGTTCTCGTAAGTGAAGGTTCACATTTGAAAGCACTTCAAAATCTGTTCCAATTCCATTTGTTTCACAATTACCGTTGCGTCCTCGTTGTGCGCACGCTTCACCGTCTCAGAGTCAACTGCCCGCTTTCGGCTTGCCTCAAATACTTTTTAACCAGTTTCTGTTGTTGTTTTCCATAGAAAAAGCAGAAGAAGAAGAGGAACATTAACACAAAGAACAACAACAAAAGCAACAACAACAACAATAACAAAGTAAATGTGTTAAAAACTTTATGCAAAATGCATCTTGAAGTCGGCGGCGGCGTCGGTGGCGCATGCGCAATTACCAAAACCGGCTTTAAGCGACTACAAAGCTTTCATGAAAGCTTTCAGCGCTTAAATAAAGCTGCGAGTGTAAAGCTTTGAGCTTATATTTAAATTGAAACCCAGAGGCAAATCGGAAAGCGAAAAACATAAAACGGAACTAGTAAAGGCAAAGTATCTTCGGAAACAAAGGCTGTCTAGAAAGAAGGGATCCATCGATTAGCATTCAAGAAACTTTTGAACCTATTCTTCCTATACCTATACGATAAAGTTGTCCGAGAAAGAAGGCTCCATACCGAATTTCACTTATCCAGCTCAAAAACTGAGAGACCAATTCGCATATAAACAAACGGACAGTTAGACAGACGGACCGACGGGCATGGATCCTTCTTTTTGCTGCGCAAAGTAGATATATAAGAATTGGCCAGATCCGCTAATTATAAGGTATATATTTTGCTGCTGCCATATACCACATAACTGCAATAGGAACTATAGCTAAAAAAGCTAAAACATATTTAATATTTATGCATAAACATTACATGTCCTAGAAAGTTGTTTATAAAAATCTGCTGGCATCAGAAAGTTTCAACAGAAATTGATAAAAATCTATGGAATATTTGTATTAAGGCCCAAAATTAAACAGGAACTATGCCAATATGCCAGCAAACAAAGGCCAAACAACTGGCTTGTTATATAAACCGACTGAAAAAAGGGGAGAGCATAACACTGTAAACATTAACGACTACACAGCAAGGGGAGTCCCCCCCCTCCCTGGCTGAACTAAATGAAAATATGCTAGGAATAGGAGAAAATAGTCCTGTGTGTCTGTGTACTGTGTGTACCCAAAAACAAAATGGAAATCCTACACGAAACGGCCCATGAAATATTGCATAGTTTTAACGAGCGAACTGCACAGCCACCCAATGAGCAATGATGATGAAATTTGTCAAAAGGACACACAGAAGTCTAGCTGCGGGTTTGGGTCTCAGTCTGGGTACCGGTTACTGGGTGCTGGGTGCTGGGCATCGGTGATTTGCATTTTTGAAATTACGAGTAACTAAAAAATATGACAAAATATGCCAGAAACATTGTGTGTGAGTCGCCTGCCTCCAGGTGCTGACCAGCTCTCCACACTCTGATCCTGCATACTCACATATATATTTCGAGCAGGTTTGCTGCATCATTCAGAACACTTGCTTCCTTTCCTTTCCTTTCCTTTCCTTTCCTTTCGTTTCCTTGAAGGATGTTTCTTCTTCCAGGCAGCAGAGTCTTTTGCTGGCTTGGCTTGTTTTCCAGCTGCTTGGTTTTCATTTGCCTGTCATTTTGTGTGTGTAATAATTGTGATTGTGACAAATTGTCTTTTTGTGGCAAATTTGCCTGCTTCGGTAACAGGACCTTGCCTGCCTTGCCTGCCTGCCTGCCCTGCCTTCATGCATTCCCCCAGGCTACATTTAACATTTAAAGCTCTGTCGCTCTCCCTTATGGCCAACTTTTGCCAAATTTGTATGTAAATTGTTGCCTTTAATAGCCACTGTTACATTATGCAAATATTTATGCTTAGATAACTGATTATGGCCATTCTCTCTCAACGACATACAATAAATGCCATGCGGCAAATGAACTCTAAATCTGTGCAAAACGATTGTTTTATTATTAAGTTTAAAAAGGATTTTCACAAATAAACACAAATTGTAAGGAAGGCATAAAAAAACATGTTTTCTTTAGCTTATTTCAAAATAAACTTGCAATAAATAAATAAAACCTCAAGTATTGCCTTCGTTTCTTCCTTTTACCTCAGCTAAGAGTGTTTAATAAAGAGAAGACTGCAAACTGCTCAGAAAAGGTAACATTCGTCGCACCGAATATTAAATACCCTTGCAGACACTTGAAAATTGTTGTTAAGAATCTTTTCTAAATGGAAAGTTTCATTAAGATTTCAAAAACATTTTTTATATGATATAGTTGTCCGATCTGGCCGGGTTCCGATATATATCAAAGCAAATTTCAATCCGCTAGCTTATAAGCTGAGAGGCAGACAGACAGATAGACAGACAGATAGACAGACAGATAGACAGACAGATAGACAGACGGATAGACAGACAGATAGACAGACAGATAGACAGACAGGTAGACAGACAGATAGACAGACAGATAGATAGAAAATGGCTGTATCAACTCGTTTAGAAAACCATAATTTTTGCTTCATGCTTGCAGGATATCTTTAGAGAGTATACTGAAGTTTAGAAAACAATTAGGACGTACTTTTCTATTTTCATACGAGCAATATTATCCTGTAAGCCTGTTAACCAAAAAGTGCTGCATCGAAGAAAGGAGGAAACACAAGGCTTACCACAATTTAGAGGCGCATTATGAAGAGATTACACAGAAAAGCATCCCACACACTGCGACAGCCATCAGAGAATCAGAGAGTAAAATTCAAACGTTGCAGAAATTTGCGTCTATTGTCCTGGCGTAGTATGCTTTGCTTAGGGTTGTTGCGAGCTGTCGAGTCCAGGGTTGTCGCGCACGCTTCAATGGCACAGCAGCTGCAGCGGCTCAGGCGCCGCAAAGTATGCAATGGCAGCTTTCAAGTGGCTGCTGACTGCGGCCAAAAAACTTTACCCAAAGCTAATCATAATTTCTCGCTGATATCCTTTGACTCCCCCTGTCCTAGCGATGGGTGCGTGACATAAAGGCGTGACAAATTTATAAAGAACTGCAAAAACTATTCATTAATATTAACGAAAATATTCATTGGAACTTAAAGAAATCTTCGGTTCCTTGATAAGCTTATATATTGTGCCAAGGGATTTGAAAACCTGCCACGTTTCAAGAGATGTGGAAAAAAGATTCCAACAAACATAATCTTTCCTAATTCTGAGAATCTAACTGATCTCTAAGAGGTGAAAAGAAAACAGTGACAAATCGGAATAAGCTCGTAAAAAAACACAGAAAAACCAGGGGGTAATATTTGAATTAAGTCAAAAAAAATAACCTGTTTCTTTTGATAATTGAAAATTTGGAATGTAGTTCGTGATTGTGAGTGAAAAATCAGTCACGGTGCCATCTCTACTGTCATCCCACTTGCAGTTACTTGGGCACGCGCTTTAGTTTTAGCTTTAGGTTGCAGTTTTTATCTGCTCGCAGCAGCTTTATTTTTATTTTTATATTCAATTTTTTTGTGAACCGCAACTCCATAAGCGCCACGTTATTGTCATGTAATTGAATTTAATGGCAATACGAATGGATCCGCATCCGGGGGCGGTCATTCATTGTATTAGCCAGCGATTATCTGCCACTTTTCTGCAGCGCTTGCAACATTTTCAACAATGTGCGCCTGGGGATATGCTATGGTTTTTTGTCTTTTTTTTTTTGGTTGTTGTTTTTCCTTTCAAGCCAACCAAATGTTGATGTTCCTCCTGCAAACTAACCAAAAAAAAACCAGAGATAGTCATTAGGTGAGTCCTTGAGCGCCAGTTTCAATAGCTTCAATAATAGATTTCAATTTAATTTTGTTTTCAAAGGTCAGGCAATAGCCAGCTTAAAAAGTTGCCTATTTAAATTTATAGTATAGAAAAACTAGTTGTATTCTATTAAAATTTATCGCCAATGCCAATTTAAAGCTATGGCTTCCAGTTCCAAAAGAGCTCCACTGAAATTGTATAGCATACTTTTTGGGGCAGAATTATATAAAATTCTTGCTAATTTAAATTTATAGTATAGAATATTCTATTAAAATTTACCTAATAAAATCGAAATGTGCAGCCAATTTAAAGCTTTGGCTTCTACTTTCAAAAAACTCCACTGAAATATGTATAGCATACTTTTTAGGGCAGAACTATATCGAAAGTTCAAGCTATTTTTCTGTATTATTTAATTAACTGGTAAGAGAAATAGTTGAATTACAACGTCAAATTTCAAACTTACAACAACAATTGAGAATGTATAAAGATATTGATTTTAATTAAGATACTTTTAGTTTTTGGTTAGTTAAAACAATGTGTGTATTTATATAATTTAATTTGAAGTTTTGCGGGCAAATCGCAGAGAAATGCCACAGCTCTCGTTGAATATATCAACAGAATTGTTAGTGTTCAAAAAAGTACTATTAGGTATGCCATTTACCACATCTGTTGCGACTTTTCTATGCATACCCAAGGGCAATCTCGTTTGCTGGAATGTTTCGCTGTTGTTATGTGAAAATTCATTTAGTGGAGCAGTTGGAACAATTGAGTTGAACTACTACTAAATACCCTCAATTTATTTGGAATTCAACTTTGTTTTATAAAAGTTTAATGCAACTTCAATCGAAATGAAATTTGCTAAAACTTTGTTGTTTTTCAGACGAAATTGGCTCAATGAAAATGAGGTTTTTGGGTTCATTAGATAAGTCCTTGTACTACTATTAAAAATTGAGATTCTTTTCTTGAGCTTCAACCGAATGCAGTAAAGTTGGTTTTATTTGATAAGACATCCTTTTTTTCTGCAAATTTTCCAACACAGTTTTAGTAGGAGAGTAAAATGAATTATCCAACACTATTTTGTTAGCAAAGAAAATTAGTTTTATTGTTTAAAAAAGGTTTGTTTTAAGAGATTACTTTGCTGATTTATATAGGTTTTAAACACTTTTCTTGACAGAAAAGAAATGTTATTTGCCAACACTGTTAAGAAATTTATTTTCTCGGTTTCCCAACACTGTTTTTTTTTCGGTCCGCTTTTTCGTGCAGGGAATTAAGGTAACTTTGCGAATTCGCGAATTCGTTGGACATGATTTATGTAAGTCTATAAGTATAATCCTGTCATACGCTTTCGTGATTTAATACATAAACTGCTGTCTGCGGGCGGTGGGCGGATAGATGGATGGATGGATGGATGGATGCGGGGGAGGGGCAGCTGAAGGGTTTGTGTTTTGTTGCCACCATCTGTGGCAAACGCTGTCAGTCAGTCGATGCTGACTGAAAGTGCTGAACATCGTGTCAGCGCCGCTTCGCACACGTGTCACGTGTGTTGTCATTGTCATGAGGCGAACCAACATAACCTTGTTATTGTTGTTGTATTCCTGTTGTTGTTTTCCAATTTTTAATTAATGAGCAACGGCAGTGCGTGGCACAGAATTTTCACATGTCATCGTCGTGACCCTCGAACCTCGAACCTCCTCCTCGAACCCCCGGAGCACTCGTTTGCATTTATACCAGCTTCCCGCATCGAAATGCAGGTAAATGAACATTTTGAAACTAAGCGGCTTTCTGGTCATGTTTACCATTTATTTTGTCTGTTTCGCTTTAGTCCTTTAGCAGGCGGGGCATCTGCATTTTTAATTGGTTTTGTGCGTTTACCTACCAAATGTGCCCTGCACATTGCAAAAAAATGTTCATTATTATTTTCTCTAATATTATTCTTACTCTATCATGAATTCCACATTAGTGAAATAAATATAACTAAATTATTATTATTAATTTGTATCTCTTTGAGTCGTGGAATTCATGTTAAGGTCTAAATCCAGACGTGTCTCAAAATTCTTTACGAAAACAAATCTAAATAAGCGCCCACAAAAGTGTGCTACATTTTCAGATAGATTTACTTGAAACTGTCTATTATCGATTTATAGTTTTCTATGAATTCCACAGAAAAATGAATAGGCTCAAATTTCTTACCAAAAGAAAACTTTAAAAAATGTGTAAGTGCTGACAAAAGTATGCTTAAAACTAGCCTTTTTAATAAACTGTTGAATGAACTTTACAGAAAAAGAAATAGCATACTTTTTAGATGAAAATAAATGGAATATCCTTACTGTTACATCTATAGTTGATCCCAGTAGATTTCAAGCCGAAATTTCTAATCTGCTCTGCTCAAAATTGAGTTCTTAAAAACCTTCGCTACCAAAAGAAGGTTTAATACTATTGAGCTTACGATTTTAGTTATATGAAATGGTCAAACTTTTGTGAACGGCTTTCAAATTGTCTAAACATTTACTTGATTGTTCAATTTTTGCACATTTTTTTGCAGTGTACCCATGTAAATGTAGAAGCTAAATGAAAATGATCCAAATGTTGAGTGTTGGTAAACAGATTCGATTCATTATGCTGAAATACGCTGAAAGCTTTTTCCGGTTTTTCGATCGAAGCCAACGAATTTTAGACAATTTGTCAAATAAAATTCTCCAGTTTTTCAGCCCATGAAAGCCGTTTGCCTACAGCATATTAAACACAGCATAAAACTTGTCAGACGCTGCAAACAAATGCCAATTAAGTGTTGGCCAAATTGAAAGGACGACCAGTCCTACTCCCAGCGTTAAGAGTGTTCCAGAGTAGGTCCAAAAATCCAAATCAAAAGGATTTGCATTTGAAAATTAAATTTAATTCAATTGCGCAACTTAACTGGCCAACAGAATGTGATAACCACAACGCAAAGGGCTACAGACTTGGCTAAATAACTAAGCGTCTGTGGCTAGATTCTTATTATACTCTGTATTAAAGAGATGGGCCAAGGAGAAGGGTATGCTAAACTTGAGAGTAATATACTCATATCTTTACCTAAATCGAAACATAAATACAAAGTTAGGCAAGCAGATGTTATTACCAATTTAGAGAGTCCTCTGTCTATGGAGTATCTCTTAGTTTAGCAATCCTTTTTAGCAAAAAAAAGAGCATATTTACTTGTTGTTATTATAATTATTGTTGCATTTGTCGTTTGTAATTGTTTGTACTTAAAAACTCATCAGACAAACGACAAACGACGAGGACGAGGATGAGGATGAGGACCAGGACGAAGACGAAGACGAGGATTGCAATTGCAATCGCCCAAAGACGGCAGTTAAGGACAGAGTTTTATCAACTGCAAAATCCTAGAATTGTATTGTTGTTGTTGCTGTTGGCTGCCCAGAGGCCCAATGGAAGAGGACTTCTTAGAGCTGAAGTTGTGCAGCATGAAGAACTCAAGTTTTTGCTTATTTCTGTAAATAAACCGCAGCCACAACCCAACCAGGCCACTTAATAATTGCTAGCCAAATGACTGGAAAGAGTATTTAATCAACACTCTGCTATATTTATGTCCAGCAATTTGTACATGATTGTAATATTAAGCCAAAAAGAGTATACAGTCTGCATATAAATTGGCAGCCATAAAAAAGTGTCGCATAACTTTGCTTTCTGCTAATATGCCTGATGAAGTGAGTGGACGGACAGTCTGTCTGCAGCTAGGCAAATTATTTATTTGCATTTTTAATGGAGCCTCCCCCTCGAAAATTGTGAAAACATTAATTTAATTTTGAAGTACTACAGGCCACAGCCAGAGGATTTGCGGTTCTCAGGACTCAAGGCTCATACTCAATACCAAGGCTGGCGGTTTGAGCCAAGAAACTGGCGGTTTGAGCCTGGTCGTCCGACAATTTCACCAGATTTAACAGAACAGCAGAGTGAGCCAATATTTCAGGTTGTTTTTAATAATAATATTTATGACTTTAAATTATCTTAAAGATACTTTCAAATTGATTAGAACAGACCTTTTTCATTACCATTTCTTAGAATCATTCTAGACGAATTAGCCCATATTTCTATATCCCATTTCCATCATTGAATTAGGGCCCACAACAAAGCATTTGATTCCTTATATCGAACTTCATATTTTTAACCAAAGCCAGAGCTGTGAAAGGTTTCGAATCTACAAACCGAAGCTTAAGAAAATTCTGAATAATTTTACTTGACAATCTCCCATAATACATCCCATAGTACATAAAAAATACTTTTTCTAGCCTTTATAGTCAAAGACCTCTCTCAAAACTAAATCAATTTACCACTTTCATAGAATTTTATATACTCTTACAAAGAGTACTACAAAGTTCTCACAAAACTTGTAATACATTAAAGAAGCCACATCTCTCATTTCAGAAACTTTATATTAATCAAGCCTCTTGTTCAAAAAATATAATATATTCAAGAATTTTTTTATATATAAACTCTTCAGGTTAATTTTCTTATGCATTTCCACTTACAGCATTTATTTTATAGCTTTTTTTATAGGCAAAGCAAAGCCGAGAAATTCAAAAATCGTAAATTATTCTCGTATTTACTGCCAAGGCTTTGATTCATTACCAAATTGATTTTGGAGTAGAGAACATTGTGTCAGTCCTTTAGGACAGATACAGCAATTTGAGCAAATTGAAAAACCAGCCTGCTAATTGAGAAAAGTTTGAAGCACTGAAGTGGCTCAAAACTCTTACCAGCTGCAAGGATACTCGTTAGAGTACAAATTGCAGGATGAAAAAAAGCCAACCAGCCTCTGGCTGTGCAGGAATAAGGACTACGGCAACAAGGCACCCTAGACGTACATATGTATATATAGAAATATATATATATATATACATATATATAGTACATATTACCTGGCTCGACCAGGACGAAGCCCGGAGCCATGCTTTGAACTTAATTAGCTGCACATTAACGAATTTTTACTGCATGTGGCAGAATCTGATGGTACACTACAAAAAAAAACTACAGGAGTTTCTATATATTTGAATATTTCATTATGATTTCTAACCTCTTACAACACTTTCTTTATTTTATTTTATATTTTATTTGCTTACCTGTATTTACCTTTAATTTCTTGAATGAAATATAAACCTCTTATTTAAATATTCCATTTTAGAAATGAAAATTAGTGAATATTATTTCTATAGAAAAAGGTTTGTCTGAGAATAAGTTAAAGTTTATTTTAGGCATCATTTTATTAGCTGAAACTCCTTCAGTTTTTTTCTTAAAATAAAAAAGAAACTCACTGAATATATAAAATATAAAACCCGCCTTAAATACAATAATTAAATGTGAATATGCAAATTTTGAGCAGTGCCTTTTTATAAGTGTAAATGATGAAGAGGTGCAGAGAATGGTGGCAGCCGGAGCTGGTTACTGCAGCAAGGTAGTTACTTGCCACTTCCTTTTGGCCATTTTACTGCACGGCTAATTTTTGTTTTCGACAACGGCAAAGGGTTCTACCAGAATGGTATGGGCGTCAACTGTGGCGTACAAAGGGGGCAAGGGGGAAGGGGTACCGGTCAGTGGTAGGAAATGTCATACCGCAGGCACAGGCAAAAGGAAATGTTGCCGAGATTAAATGCCCGACAGTAAAAAGTGGAGGAGAAGTACCAGGAGAAGGCGGCATGTACTCGACCAGGTAAACTGTCAGCGCGGACAGGTGGGGTTAGTCTCCGGTCTGGAGTGAGATTACGGTGTCCCCGCCGCACCCTGGCTTTGTCTTTGTCTTTGGGTGTTGGTGCTGGTGCTGGTGTTGGTGTTGGGGCTGGTGTTGCCTCTGCGTGTCGTAATAAGCAAAATTAATTTACATTGCACAAAAAATTTTCACGCTTTTCCTGCACAATTTTTTTTTTTTTTTTTCAGTTTTTCATTCTCTTATTTCAGCTTTAACTTTAATTATGCTAAACAAACGAGCCAGCATTTAAGGTAATCAGTTTTAACTACTGCAAGTCCTTTATATAAGGATTTATATTTTATTTACACCGAAGGTTGAATACCCTAGACTAGAAACTGTTTGAAATTGTAGGGAAACTTATTTGTTCGATTGTTCCCAGAGCATAATAAGAGATAGTTAGACCTCATTCTGATCAACAAAATATATATAATTCAAAGGACCACAGAGGCTTCCTTTAATACATTATCCTTTCTGTAATAATGTTTTAATAACCTCAGCGAGGGTATAAAAAATAAGTCTGCAAAGAAAATCTCAGTAATTATTTACCTTATTTTAAATTGAGAAACTAATTTCAAAGCGGAATCCAAAACAGATCTAATAAATAAATTAATATTTATATTATTCCAAAGACTAAAACGCAGCCTTCGATACTAAATAATCTGCAGATGAAAAAGAGAATAGAAATAACAGGCTAAAATTAAAATTCTGAATAAAATCCATTAAAATGTATAGTAAAGCCTGCTTTTTCGAGCCGAATTGTTCTAAGAATGTTTCCCATTTTACACCACAGCTTGATCCTTAAACGTTCCTAACAATAAGCCTCAGAGGCATTCATTGTGAGCAAGCCAACCTGAATAAAAACATATTTAAAGCATTTATTTAAATTGAAACTTAGCTTTAGTTAGATACTCTTTGTTCTCTGCATAAATTCTTAAATTCCCTTGGCCACTAGTAAAAGTTGTAGGACATGATTTATGGTGCAAAAGATTGAGCACTTTCCAATACATAATAACTAGATCAAAGGCCACATTAAACGAGAGCTAAGAGGAGGAAGAAGAAAGGCCATAGCTAGCGATAAGCACTTTGCCTTTGGGTTGCTCCAACTGACCATAATGCAAGCTAAAATATGTTGGAAAAAGTTAAGCTTCGAGTGGCTGTTAGTAAATACGAGTATGAACTAGCCAAGTTAACTGAGACTCTTGAAGCCAGCAGTTCCCCAGTGGTGTCAGTGTCGAAGGTGCTGCAGAGCACACAAAAAAAATATATCCAGACAGTGGCCTCAAGTTAATTGAAAAATGTGCAATGGAATTTTTGTGTGTAAAAAGATTGTCTAATATAAAAAAAATAATAAAAAGCAGATTCTCATGAAGATATCTTGAGAAAGAAAGAAGTTTTCCATGCAATCACCTATGGTCGGATTAATCATATGGAAGCTATAAGATATAGTAATTCTCTCTTCAAATTTGTTGTCCGAATTGTAAATTTCATTAAGATATCAAAAGGAGAAAGAGAAGGTTTTCTATACAACAACTCTTTAACCAGAATGTTCCTTTCGATGGCAGCTATAAGATATAGTGCTCCGATGCGGCAGTTTCTGCTATATATGTTGAATGCGAATAAAAGGCTCTCCATACCTAATTTTATTTATCCAACTTGAGACCAGACTGACAGAAAGACGGACATGGCTATATCCTGATCATATGATATATATAATTTATACCGTTGAATATACCTGCCTCAATGCTTTACCTCTTTTATAGTGCCCTCTACAAAGGTATAAAAGACTTACAAGAGCCAAAATTATACTGTTAAAACCTATTGAATTCTGTTAATTAACATGCATTGAACATGCATACACCTGAAATCCTTTGCTAAACATTAACAGCGCTCAGCTCTGCATATCGTCGCTTAACAGTCATCTAACAGAGATGTTAATATAGCTCGCAATAGTTAATAACAGGACCAGCAGAGCTGGTAACATTTGCTTAACAGCTGGTATTGCAATCAAATATTTATTCAAGTTTTCAAGCAAAAGAAACCACTATGCGAACCTCAGGCACGTGCATCTGCACACTGCCACATCCTGTGCAGTAAAAAGAAATCATCGTTGCCTCCTACAACTCGTACGAGCCTTGCAACACCAACAACAATAACAACAACAACAACAACAAAAAGAGTGGCAAAAAAATGGTATAAAAGAATGCAGCTTAGCTGGGGAAAAAAACAGTATTTGAAGTCAGTATATCCGTTTAGGAAGCCAACAACTTCCTGGTACATAAGTAGTGGTAAGCACATACAAACACCGACGCACATACAGGAAATAAACTAGTGCCAGGCAAGGGGGGAGGCAGGAGATTGGGCGGGCAGGAGGACGAACAAGAGGACGAACAGGATTCGCCTTTTTGCCTTGCCTTGCCTGCCGCTTGCCTCTAGTCAAAAGGCTGTACTTGAGCAGCTTTTCATAGATGTTAAGCTGTAGCAATAGTCCTCATCTTCATCCTTAGCCTCGTCCTTTGCACATCCTGCGCTCAGCTATCCACTTGAAGTTTTCATAACAAATAAGCGTAGCTCGATACTTTGAGTAGCCAAAAGTTAACTTTTGCTCAAAGGCTGGCATTCAGATAAGATGCAAACTGAAAACTTCCAGCACAAAAAGCCCTGGCAAATATAAAGAATATCGTGCATTACGTATACGCCGCATAGTTCAGTGCCAGCAGTGAACAGTGAGCTGCATAACTTCTTAACACATCACAAGCAGCGCTCGCATCTCGAATAAATAATGAAAAACTATTTTGTTTTTTAAATAAGAAAGTCAGGCAACTCAATAGCCCTGCCTTTGAGCCAAATTCCCCATTGAAAAGTGCTTCGAAAGTGGCCAGCAAAAATCTTATTTTAATTTAGCTTTTTATCGTATTTACTTTTCAGCTCTTTTTTATTAAAATATTTATAGTTATTATGCGTTCTCAACGTGCTCAAGCTATAAAAATATTTTAATTATTTTTCTTGGCTAAATTAATATTTGATGTCTATGAAAAGGGTACCAAACACAAGGCATAAAAAAAAACAAAAACAAAGCAAAGACTGTGAAAGAAGTAAAGAATATAAAGCAGTTAGGTAAAGAAAAATACCGTAAAAATAATTAGCCATAAACTTAACTTACGAAAACTTATTTTGAATATCCTGCAAGTACTTGCTCGAACTAATTATAATATGATTTATTAATTCCGTGTGCGTTTGAAAATATTTCATTATTCAAATATTTATTAAAAAAACAGTATCTTCAAAATAGAAATATTTAAAAGTTGAACCTTATTTTTAAAATATATTTATTTTGCCACATATTTGGGTCGTTTTGTGGTTTTCTGTAAGATTTTCTGAGTTAGATCGTATGAAAATGAATAGAGCCAATTAAAGACGAAAATAAAGAGTACTTTGTATACCCTTGTAGAAGGTATTATAATATATAGATTAGAGACCAATCTATCCATTGGCGGTGTCTATATATCCGGATATCTGTCCATCTTTCTAAGCAAAGTCTATCAGCTTTTAACCTAGGTGAATGAAAACTGTCTTGTAGCACGCAGCTTTTATGTAAAAACCTGCTGGATCGGCCTACTATATCATACTGTTCCCATAAGCACAATTAGTTTCCAATTTGCTGTATGGAAAACTTTTTTGTTTCTCAAAGTATCTTAGTGAAATTTACAAGTAGGATGCTACTTTATCAAGCAGCTGCCATAGGAACAATCCAGTTTGCAGGATATGTAATCTTCTGGGCGCCGTAGATGGCCTTTTCTTACCATCTTTTTTTATTATTCATATAGGCCCTCTTCTCTATACTCTATAATAGAGGAGACATCGTGATTGCACACAAAATGTTTATAGAATGCTTTTAATGTCCTTTATTTATAGTGAGCTTTCAGCTGTTGAGGCTTTGTTGGTTGGCCAGCAACTTCCGCTTTTATAAAAGCGCCTCTAAAGGTAATTGTTTAAAAATATATTTCATTTTATTACGAGTATGGCGCAGTGCACACACTCACACGCACACACACACACACACCCAGACACACAGATCGCTTGTCTAGTCATGTGTGTGTTTGTGTGTGTGTGTGTAGACATGTCCATGTAAATTTCAGTAACTCTACCAAACTAACCAGCAAAATTTGCTGCTCTTGCGGTTTATTTTGTGTTGCAAAAATATGCAAGGATACACTCGAAAAAAAATTTATTAAAATTCGAAAATCAATTACTAAAGCAAAGTCAATTTTAATAATATTTTATAAAAAAGTTTTTCAAAAAAGCAAAGTATTCTTTTCTAAAAACTTTCAAATAGAAAAATTGCCCTCTAAAATTGAGTAATAGAATAAATAAATAAATAAATGAATAAATTAGTCTAAAATATTCATTAATCTAATTAGTTAATATCTTTTTCATTTAATATAAGATCTCACAACTATTTTTATTGAATTACTCCCTGAAATTCAAACAACTTTTTAATTTCATAGAAAAATTCCAAATGCAGTCTGAATTTTAGGAAATTCTTCTTTAAGAAACTTTAGAACATAGTTAATTTTATATTCCGAGTGTAGCTTGACCCCCTTTGACCCCTGTGCCCCTACGCTCCTGTCTAACTTCCCGTTTAGAGTGTGCACTGGCGCATTGTTGGGGCTTGACTTTTTGTTGGTCGCGCTAGGAATTTTCAGTTTTGCTGTTGTTTTTATTGTTGTTCCTCTTGTTTTGGCCTGGCTTGTTATTTTAGCCAAAAGCTGTTAAATTGCATGAAACAAAACAACAGCGGCACTATGTGTGTGTGTGCGTGTGTGTGTGTAAAAGGTGGCTGCAAATGTGCATTTAGCTCTGCAAACAACTTGACCAAGTGCGAAGCATCCAGCATTAGGGCTATAAATATTAGAGCGGGTGTCAAAAGGAATACGAATATGTGTAAAGTGTGTGCGGGGTGCGGGGTAAAATACTTTGAAAATAACTGCGTAACATTCGAAATATACTCTAAGAAAATTCCCTCTTCAGCTAAATAGGTTTTGCCTTAAAACAGCAGCTAAAATGCGCAAGAATTTCTCAGTTCAAAGAACTGACGAGCTGACTGGCACATATTACTGCTTTAATGAATAGCCAGTGTTTTAATCGATACTATCGATAATTTTTGTATTAATTACAATATGTTTTATTCTAGTATAACAACTTTTTAATGCGATTGTTCCTTTCTATATGGCCAATTCCGTCTGAAGGGATGCTACACAAAAATCCTGTTTTAAAAATCCATGGAATGCCTTGTAGAAATCTTATTAAAAAGTGCCTCTATACATCGATAGTTTAAAAAATTAATCGATAAGCAGCAGGCAAATCGATATATCAAGTAAACAGGGCTTTTCTTGAGAGCAACAATTCGGAGAGACTAAGTTGAAACAAATTTCATAGTTCACTTTACTAGCCATCAGCAAATTTAATTAATAATATTTAATTAATAATTAATATTTATTAACAAAGAATTCGATAATAAAAAAGAAAGTATCCTTGCAACACATTCTCTTTTAAACTGCAAATACACTTCAATTGCGACAGCTTTACAGGTAAAAGGACTTGCATCTTAAGGCTTAGACAGAATTTTAATTGAAATTTGGTACATCCGCTCCTTTAATACAAAAACAAATTTCCGCCCTGCGCGAAAGGGGTTCATTGTACAGTAGATACTCAATATTTCAGATTTTGTAGTCTTTTAAGTAAAACAAATACAGATTTAATTAAATTCTTGAATATAGCAATAAGAAAAAGGACGAAACTTAGTAAGACTTTAAACATTTCCAAAGAATAGATTGTTTGTATGTATTGAGCTAACACTGTACTTGCTGAGAGGGCGTGGTGCAGCCCCTTTTTTGTGCCCGGCTAGTCATGAAATATACTAAAAGTCAGCTGGAGTTCGCTGCTGCTACGTGACTTGTACGAGTCTCTATGTGTCCGGGTCTCTGTCTGTCGCTGTCGCTGTCTCTGTCCCTGTGTCTGTGTTGATGTCTGAGAGCCGTGTTGCATGTGCAACGAGTGAACGCACCAACTGTTTATTTATTTAACACAATTTGTACATTTCATAATTCAAGGCGAATAGCACGGCGGAGAGGGGCGGACCTGTGGGCTTTGAGTATTGCTGCCACGCATGCGTAGCTGCCACAGATATGTGGAATTTTCAGCTTTTTTAATGGAATTTCATATGCAGCTCTGCACTGAGAGAAAAAACACAGAGTTCGCTGTCATCAAAAGAAATATCTTAGATTTAAAATAGTTTGCTACTATTTTAATGATTTGTAACAACAGAGCTGACTCTAGATCGAAATTTTAATTAAATATGAAGAATTAGTATTCGCAGACAGAGTAAATGCTTTAAATAATAAAAACGAATAAAAGTTTAATAGTTTAGTATAATAGTTTGAGAAGATATCTCAGCTAATAAAAAACTCTCTTCACTTTTTTTTAGCTTTTCTAGCTTGCTTGGAGAGGTGGATTAAATTTCATTACCTGCCGGAATAATGCTCAGTTTTTAATAAATAAATCAATATTTTAATGATTTAATAATTTTTCAAACTGGAACTTAGAGCTCCTTTTTATTCAGAGTGCAAATCCTTATTCCTTTTTCCTGTTGCTACTGTCACTTGCAGTTTGTTTTCGGTAAGTGGAAAGTGTTGTCAGGCATCTTGGAATCAGGTGGCAAGCGCTGGACCCAAGTCTCTTCAACCTTTGTCACAACCCTGAAAAAGCACTCAGCAAATAATGCCAGCACACACACACACACACACACGCAAATAGTCAAAAATACTGTTAGAAATATATTCACACGAGTCCTTCGTTCCCATAATTATGAAACTGACAACATTGTTGAAGCGTACCGAAGCGCACCTGAAGTATCTCACGTACGATTAGCCGCATTCTACTCGCTACTCTCCACTCTCGATTCTCAGGTGAGCAAAAACTTCACTCAAAGCCAAAGGTTATTCGGAATTTCTATATTGCAGTTCTTGTGAAATATTTATTAGTTTGCGGTTTACTTGGGTTTATATTATATTTTGACTTTTTTGGCCAACTTAGTGATATCAAGAAATTCAGTCAACACGGGAAGTCAAGGACGGTTCTGATGTTCATTGTCAAATTAATATCTCTGGAAAAATATCCAGATATTAGTTCGATCGCAGAAACCAAAATTCTTTAGTTTTCAATTGAATTCTGCTCCCAAAAGTAGGCAATTAATTTTGTTTTCTCAGAAACTTGGGGTTAAGTGAAAGCCAGAAAGAAAAGAAAAGAAGTTTTATATTTGGCTCGGAAGTCTTCTTCAAATTATAAGTAGAATTCATACTACAACTTTTTGCTGGTACAAAAAAAATATTTATTTATAATTTGCACAATCAGAAGTCAAGTATAGTCGACTTGGAAATACCCTGTCTTTTATGTAATACTAAATTCTTCTAACAAAAATCAAAAAGTCTGATAATCAAATCAAGGTTTTATATTCAATCTTTTGAGCAGACAGAAAAGGCTAATAAAAAAGGGTCTCTGTCTATAACAATTACTTAACTTGATTACATACAATTTATGCTACTTTTTGCGCTACAAATAAAATTTAAATCAATTAAAAATCATATTAATTCTGGCTAAAAAATTCATGGAAATTTTACTTTCCGACCTTTTTGTGTGCGTGCCTCAAATTGTTGGCACCCATTAAATTACTGGAAAGCGTTCGCGTTTTAAATGCTGAAGGAAATGCAATAAACGCCAACTAAAAACCACGCCAAAAACGAAAAAAAAAAAATATGTATAGAATAAATAAAGAAAAGCAAACAAACGGGAAAATGAACATACGGAAAATTCCATAGGACAGGGAGGGGCCAAAGGAAAAATGCCGAAAATAAAGGAAAACTAAAAGTATTGCAGTAAAAACACATTAAAATGCCTGCAACGCCGGCAACCAAGTAATTTTATATTCACAGCAGCCCAGAAACCAGAATAATACATGTATATAAAAAAAAGGAATATATACATATATACATATATATATATATATGTGTGTGTCTGTGTGTAGAGTACAATGCAGTGCACAATTAGGCGCCAATATGATAGGCTACGAGACTATGATATTATTCGTATTATTCACATTTTTATGGGCAAATATCTCCCATAAATTCCCGGCAGCTGCCTTGTAATTCAAAATGGATGCCCGAACGTGCTGTACAGTTCGTATGAAAAGTATAACGACTGCTTTTATAATTTATAGTTATGCTTGATTTGGATACAGACTTTCGTACGCGTTCTCTATAAATTTAGCATTGAGCGCCCTAAACTATGCAACGCCTTTTGCTGTCCAATGAACCGGAAATGCACAACAACCATTTTGTATTCCGTCTGCGGACAATGCGCTTGTAATGCGTTCTTTGAGTTCCCTTGTGCGCTTCACCAAAGAAAAATCTCTGTACTGTGATATAAGTGGATCAATCAAACAACTGTGGCTCAGTCTTTACTTTGGCATAGCCTACTTTTTGGGGCAGCATTAAATTACAGGAGATCCTAAGAATAAATTAATATAGTTAAATAAAAATATCTGAAAGATACCAATATATATAGATACTAATATATAATCATATATTTTTTGTTCTCCAGCAAATATACCATACATATTTCTATAGAATTCCGTATGAAGTTTAGTTTAACAAAAGACTCTCTATTGTTGCAAGGCTTATGAAAGTTCTTGCAAATTCTTTTTAATACTTGAAAATATTGAAAAATAAACAGGTTATTCTGCTTTTGTGTAGTTTCGTTTCTGTTCAATAGATAATAATACAGGATTAAGTGTCCATTTCCAATAAAAGTCATTCCATCTTTGTTTTATCTTTGCTCCTTTACCCTTTACACTTTTTTGGAACGACAAACAAAAAACATAATAACAATTAATGTTTACTTTGTTTTAGTTTTACCCATTTAATTATTTGTGCTACATGAAAAATCACTTAGATAAGCACGCCAACCCCTTTTTATATAAAATTATATATCTCTATATATATATATATAAATGTATCTATTCTAAGTGGAACCGAGCAATGAATGAAAACAAAAGCAGTTGCTTTATTCATTTGGTTGAGGATTGATTGACTTTTAAACATATGAATTAAATTAAATTTAAATTAAATTAAATATATAAATAAAAACTGATTGGATTGTGGAACAATTTAAAACGAGGTATTTAAGAATATAGTGTAGATAATTAATAGACTTACAGTTCTCCTATCCCAACTGTGGTACGGATTATATACTATATTTTCGGCTTTGACCGGGTATAGTCAGTATTAAGAGTGTTGTTTATATGATTTATATGATGCCAGCTTAAAAATATACTTTGGAAACTACATATTCCAGATTTTCACCTACATATTTCCCGCCTGTGTTTATTTCTACAGTTTTACCGCCCTTGAAAGTCTTGTTGTACATTTTCCAGAATACATAAAACTGTTGCCTCATAATTGATCGTGAACAGCTAAAGATAATTTTATTTGTGGCTAATAATTTAATAATAAAAAACTTTTCGATCCAAAAATACTTATTCTGACAGGACAACTAATTGCTTAACGCAAAAATCTAATTACGGATAAATTCAGATTTAAAAAGACGCTAAAACTAAAGTCAAATATAACCAATTAGACTTTCGCTAGCTTTTTTCGAGGGGTGGCAGCCCCCCCACAGAGAGAGTAGTACTAATTTACAACACTGCTGTCCAATGAAGTCGAATAAGAAAATGGGCTGCACTATTGACGACTTACCACAGGAATAAAGTGAAAAACTATAAATTTAACACATTTTCTTATTAAATATAACAAAGTTTAATGCTTAATAGAAAAGAAGCTGCGAAGCGTATTGGGCAATCGAACATTGGCAGCACTGCCAAAAGCCGAAAGCAAATGGGCTGCACTTTTGTCGGCATTATCCAGCACCGACCGAATCGACATTTATATTTATTAGTTGTACGCTTTAAAATACATATGAAGCGTTAGAAGTTTTTTTTTTTTTTATACAGTAGCCCTTGCTAAAGCAGGCCTTTCAGTCTTTTTTTGGAATAGAGCACTTAATAACAGTCGGGCTCTGGATTTAGTCGAAAGCACTACAAAAAAACAAAAAGGGAAAAACTGAAAAACTTGCTTTTGAGGCGAAACGAAAAATTTACTTTTTTTTGGTTAATGTTTCGATTCTACGAACTGTACTCGCTTTATACCAAGAAGATGTCCAGCTACGAAATATCACCGACTTGGTGTCTCTGTGAGAAATTGCCTCGTTCCTTATTGCATATTAAGCCACCGGCGAAAATATGGTGTGAGGTCTGCGGCAAACGCCGTCGTCCTCGTGCTTACTCCAGTTCCTCGAGCGATGAGGACGAGAACGCAACAACGCTCAGGCAAAACCAGCTGCTGGAAGAGCGCAGACGTGAGGAGGCAATGGAAGCAGAGCTGCAGCGCCAGTTGAATGAGGCCAAGGATGACGAGGAGGAGGAGGAGGTGCCGCTTCAGAGCTTTCTGCATGTGAAGCAGGTCCCAAAGTCGCGAACACGGCGCAACTGTTTCAAATGCGGTGGCGAACCCAAGCCTAAATCTTCGTCGATCGGTATCCTGGGTTGTTCGCAGCAGACCAAACCCAAGAATAGACTATATATGGCTCGTCATGGATACTGTCGCAAGCCGCACCGTGCTGTAATTCACGCCAGACGTATTGATGAGCCGTCCAAGCAGTTGCAGAAAACACCACCGGCATCACCGTCACCATCGCCGTCGCCGTCGCCTCCTCAGGTGACAAAGCCCTACGAGTCGCTGTGGGAGCCAACATTCGATGATATGCCCAATTTGGTAGCATTTGCTCACGAGGTTTTCAATCGACCTTTGCATCTGCGCCAATCGTGCTTCTATGATGATCTTTTTGTCAGCGATTTGATACCACTGGACAAGCCCATTACGGATCCTGCTGGCGGCGCTATATCCAAGCAACGCTCCATTTTTGGTACTGGTCTGCGCAAACATTTCAGTCGTCCATTGCCACCGCTCTCCCAGGTGGTTTCAGATATCCTTAACAAGGACAAGCAGCGTGCTAAGGGAGGAGGTTTGCCGGCACAGGGAGCAGGAGGAGATAGCGACAGTACAGCCACTCAATTTACACCCTTTGATAGCTATGACGGTCCCTCCGAGGATGCACTGGTGGTCGAAGACGCACGCATAGTGCTGACTCAGCAGAAGTCTTTGCATATTAGGGAACGCCGGGATTTGCCATCTACGCAGCTTCCTAGCTTTGAATCGGAGCCAAATGGAGATTGCTGCACATCATCGCCCTATGATGTGCCCACAGCTCCTCCAGTGGAGCGTCATCATGAACACTTGTATGATATGAATACACCACTCGATTTGCATGATGTGATGAAGACGGTGGCCCTCTCAGAAAGCACCGCCTCGAGCAGCAGCGCCGGCAGCAACAGCAACAGCAGCAGCACTCGTAAAAGTGTCAGCTCCACGTTGCCCGTGCTGCAGCAATCTGTGCGCAGTCGCGGCGGTGAGCAACCGACCTATGAGAAAGAGGAGGCACCCGATGATGATGATGATGATCTTATACCGGCTTCCTTAATGGAGAAAGTATTCTGGCTAATGGAACATAAACCTCAAGTTGAATCGGAGAATGCAGAAACGGATCCAGATCAGGATGAACCCAAAAATACTGTCAGGGGATTGCTGGACCTTATGGAGCGTCTAAACATAGCCGTTGGTGCCGACTATGAGGAATCCGCAGACGCTGAGGATGAGGTCAACTCTGTAGACAATCAGGAGGCGGAGACGCGTGTGGAGACATCTGTTTCTGAACTACAGCATTCGAATGATATGTCAAATGTCCAATTGCCTTTAAGTTCTACAAATAAAACAGATGATGCAAAGTATATGACGGTTTCATCCAATTCCACCAGCAGCACATCTATGTGGTCCGTTATCACTGGATTTTTCAGCAGCACAGTTGCTCCTGAATCCAATGAAGAGATGCAACCCTTAACAAGCCAGCCTAATCTGCATTATGGTTCCACTGACTCTCATAAAATAGAGTCGGGAAGTCCCGTAGAATTAAAGGAAGAACAGTGTCACGGTAAGAAATCTTTGAAACAGCCTAAAAATCCCAATTCCAACTGTCAAAAATGTGGCTTAAGCCGTCCAAAAATCAAATTGATTTCTTCCGATAAATCCATCAGCTATAGCGGTAGTTCCACTACTTACCACACTGCAAAGTCCGCAGCAACAAGTATTGAAAAATCAAGTAAAATATTGGAAGGTAATACAGCTGATAAGACCCGGCATAAGTCTAGAGGGACAACAGAGCAAGTACCAACAGAAAAGTCTAGTATTTTAGCTAAAGACAAAAGAACTGTGATACCTGAAGAGTTGAAAAATAGTGCGGAGAAGAAGGAAACTTACAAAAACCCTAAGCAAAAAGGGCACACTGAAATATCAAAGGTGACGGAAAATAGGCCCGATAATATAGAAAAGGCTGATCCTATCCTACGAGAATTATTGCATGAATTTAGGCGCTATAAACAGATAGCATCAAAAAAAAAGAGAGTTTTTCTAACTGCCAAGGTCTTACAAACAGTCCAACATGTTTGCTGTGAGTCGAGGGAATTCAGAGCTATGTCCTTGGCCAGAGAAATGGGCGTGATGAAGGAATATATACTCAGTCCGGTTTTAAAAAAAAAAAATCCTATGGATCTGCTAGAGTTTCGCATGCCGGATATACAAAACTCATTAACGCAAGAGATTTCAATTGAATCTGATAATTCAACAGAAGAGGCACATTCCGAATCCTCTCAGAAAAGTGAAGCTACCTCGGCAAATAGTTTAGGGCTAGGGTATAAGGAACGTAGCCCCAAAAGAAAAAATTCGACAGCTTGGCCCAGTTATCCGTCTAAACAAAGGAAGCGACAGATAAAATACAAAGCAACGCAAGTGGAATTGACGTATAATCTGAGCGATGAAAACTACTCGACACCGGAATACCCTGCAAAACAACGAAAGTACAAAAAGAAGAGAGATGAGAGCTGGATAGTAAATGATTTGGTCCAACAGAAAATCAATGAAATGATGGCGAAGCCCATTAAACTGTTAGGCTTTAAAGGAGACACTGTACTACCAATAGAATCGAATATATAGACGCATAAGCCCTGTAGAGTATATAACCTAGAGCTATAATATCTATCAAAACGGTGTTTAAAAGTGTCGAATATAGAAGAGGAGTTTCAGCATTATGATAGGATTTTATTCATAAGCTATAGCAAGCCTGCTCTAATATATTCAAGTAGTTCTTTAATTTATTTCCAGATGATGATTAAGCCAGAAAATACAAAATTAATACATAAGCCTGGACGACGAATTGATGTGCGTTATCGGAATCCTGCGGCTGAATTACTTAGTGCCTGTGCTACCGTGTTTTTTTGGTTGATCTATTTCTTAGCCTATTGTCTCATTTTGGTAAGTATGGTTTAGGCCTTAAAATAAAAAATGTTAATAAAAAAGTGTTAATTGAAGCTAACTAAACAACAATAGGGTCGTCTGAACTAGCTATAAATTTTGATTAGCATAGAGCAGACTATAAAATTGATGAGAAATTTGGTATTCTTTTAGGTAACTTTAGTATCCTCTACTCGAATTTATTTTTTTGAGATTAATATCAATATCGAAATAAAAACTTAATTCGGAAGAAATGTCAGAAAATGAAGACCATTAAATAACTAATGGAGACATTTTCAAGGAAACCACTCTTCCAGTTGCCCGTCTCTGGGTTTAGAATATAGATCTGCAGGGTATCAGTTAGTCGAAATGAATGAATTAATTATTTTCCTCTTTCCCAGTTCGCTGGTCTAGCTATTATAATTGGATTAGTATCTCCCCGATTCGCCTGGTATCTGCTAAATCATTCGTTGGATCAATATTATGTCGAGCGAGTGTTCAAGGACGAGCTCTGAATATTTTTATATTTTTCTAATGAATAAAGTATTTTTATGTTGAAATAAAAGGCCTGTATTTATTTTTTGTTTTAAAGATTTCTCACATTTGAATTGCCTAGCTTTATTTATTATTATAATAATTAATTGGATGTTTACACTACTAATTTCAATGTTATTTATGCTTTAATTACAATTAAAGTAAATGATCGCTCGTACATTAAATATATTTGTATGTGTATATATTTATGTACGTACTTACATATATATATATATATATATATGTGTGTATATATTTTATAAATTTATATAATCATAATCATGCACATTGTATCCATTATTATCAATTGCTATCGTTGATTGAACGCATTTCTCTACAATGAATTCATATTTATATTTAGGTTAAAAACAATTTGAGAACTCAGTTGCTATTTTTTTAGCAATAATAATATTAATATTAATAAAAAATACAGCAAATAAAAATTCAACTCTAGCTGCATTTAATGAAATGCCACGGGACATAGGAAATGTCATGTATTTTAGGCACCTGATCAGATTCGGTTTCGGTTTGCTCCCTACAATGAATTCCACAGAAATTGATGCCTCCATTTCAGACCTTACTTTTTTTTTAGTGGAATTCACTATAAGGTGAAAACCAAGCCAGAATCGTATATATAATTAAATCTGAAAATTATTGCTTTTTTGTGAATGTGCGGAAAAGCCCAACACATATATTATTTCAGCTTGGAATCAACTTGAACATATTTTTGTTGTATTTCTTTATGATTTTTTGTCTTATCAATTAGCTAAGAATTGCATGTGTGTGTGTGTGTGTGTGTCTGTGTGGTTCACATTTAAATACAATAAGAATAAATGTTTTTGAGTTTGTATTTTTTTGTTTTGTATATTTCTTTCCCCCCACTCAGCCCGTCACATTTTGAACTTCACTTGAACTAATTATTTCGTAATCTTTGCTGGAGCTCTCCGAATCCGATTCCGAGCTGCGCGGCGTGCTGCAAGAGAAATTTGATACTTTATACTTTTAGTATATAATTACGATTAGTCTGTTAATTAAAGAGAGAAAACATTCAAATCAAAAGCGAAACTAAAGGAAATTAAAAATACCAATTCTAGAAGCCAAAATGTAAGTAAACTTTTCGATTTTCAGTGTGCTGTGATAAATGTGTGTGTGTGTCTATGTTGAATGTGTGTGAGTGTGTGTGTGTCAGTGTGATAGATCAAATAACTTATAAAACTTACTCAGTTAATGGTTTTTGGGGGTTAATCGTGATATTTACGAGTAATATCGCAATATCCACATTTGTCGCAGAAGCTCAAACTGAAGGAATCAAAGAACAGACTGCAACAGAGCTGTTTAAATGAATTCCAATGACAAATGGCATTGATATGATACAAGGATTTAATAGAGATATTCTAGGATGTCACATCCCAATGTGTTGTGGATCGAGCTAAAAATAGGCTCCACATAAATGATATGCTAGCGATATACACTCATGTAACATATATACAGGTTGACCAAAATTTCTATATACATAAATTACAATCTTTAATTACAGCTTATTGTTTTTTTATACATCTTTATCTACATTGTATAGAGAAATGCCATTATATATTTTTAAAATTTTCATGGAATACAATTTTTCGAAATTTTATTCAAGATAAAATAATTTTGGTGTATTAAGATTGAACAATATTAATTTTAGATTTTTAATAAATTATCAAAATATTCAAAAGTGGAATTTATTGACTAAATACTTAAGCGATCCTTTGGAAGAACTCTTGGAATTCGAGGGAATTCGTAATAAAAAATCGGCTCCAAACAGAAATTTGAGGGTTTCTTAAACCTATTCCATTCTATGTTCATTTTATCCCGACTCAAAGTAACAATAATAATAATAATCCAATAATTATATTTATATTATTTATAAAATTGACAAGGTATGATTCTCTGGCTACATTTAATAAGAACTTGGCCAACCACATTCATTTACTTATTCGAGGACCAACTACCATTTGAATGGATTTATGAATGAATGAATTACACATGCTTCAAAAGAAATTCATAATGATATTAAATGAAATGCAAACAATAACAAATAAAACTGGCAAAGAAAAATGTGAAAAATAAAACTTAATGCATATTGAAATCATACAAAAATTTATATAATTTATTAAGGAACAAAAAATTTATACAATTAACAACTAAAGTTAATATGACTTGACCAAATAGGATCATAAATTAAAATTCGAGCAAATGCTTTTGAAAATACAAAAATCGGTTTGGTTATTTTGCAAATAGAAGCAGCTAGCTTACCCAGCTTTATTTTCCTTTGTCGTATCCTTAAGCGGTGCTAAAGGCTCTTGCCCCTCAGCTGTATCCTCCTCGTCATCCTCATCGTATTCGTCGGCGCCTATTTGGCGACGCTTGCGCAACTCCATATCCGCATCATGCTCCTTAATTTGCTCAATTTTTTCAGGCTCCAGTGGCAGTGTATCTGCATCTCCATCCGCATCGCCATCTCCATCACCATCACCATCGCCGTCGGCATCTACAGCGGTATCCTCCTCAGCATCGCTATCCTTATCCTTTTTCTTTGATTTGGATTTAGATTTCTTATCGGATTTAGGTGAGGAACCAGAGGCAGAACCATCATTGACATAATTGCTCTGTAGAATTCAAGTTTAATTAGTTTCAATTCATCTAAAGAGCTTTTAAACTAACCTCATATAGCGGCCAAAATGAAGCAAAGAAGCCCACATCTTCGGTAAGATTGGGGAAGATCCAGAAATGCACTTTGCCACCAAAGAGTGCCCATACCACGCAAAAGATAATTAACCGCACCACAGTCAGGGCCAATATGAAGACCAAAAAACCTGCTGCGGCTATGGATAAATAATAAACTCCTTTGCGCAGCAGCGGGGGCCACAGTGGGAATAAACAAATTCCCACAGCACCAAGCAGCAATATAAAGTCAAAGATCCAATAATGGAGCGGTATAGGATCATAGATCCATACATATGCCTCAGAACCATCGACAAAGATTTGTTCCGGATGCATATCTAGACGAATTTTACGTTTCTTTTTCTCATTTTTAACAACTGCGGCCTGTGCAGCATCAGCATCCGCCTCCGGATCGGTATCCTTTTTATCCGAAGACGACGAAGATTTGCCAATATTTTTGGCACCCACCGTTTCCGTTTTATCCTTTTCCTTATCCTGAGTTTTGTTCGTTTCACTCTTCTTTTCAATCTTACCACGCAGCTCGTCCAGTGTGACAGGCACTTTCTTGGCCCGATGGAAAAACTTATGCTCCAACATTATATCCAAAAATTCCACCGCCTGCTCACGTGTGGTGAATAATGGATTTTTGTCTTCGGCAAACTTAGATTTCATCAGAGCATCTATAGCCTTGCTCGAGGTGAAATATTCAACAACGTGGCTCAGGAATTTTGTTTTCTTAGTCTTCACATTCTTTTTTAACCACTTTGCCACTTTCTTTTCATCCTTTGACGGCTTGTCGTCCTTCTGTGCACCAGGCTCAGCGTATTCCTAAAATAAATGAAATATTATACTTAAGAGTTGTTTTCACAAATAAAATTAAGTATTACTATATGTTTTCAATAAAATATAAGCGTATATTTCAGAATTTCTGAACGAGAAAAACTCCAATAAAAAAACATTTTAAATAAGACTTGTGATCTTGATCACGTGAAATTTAAAAATCATTTTTTTCTGCTATAAATGATTTATGTATGACCCCGATGCAAGCACTGTATTATATAGAAAAATATAGTTATTATTTGGAAAACTTTTTGATTTCTCATAAGAAATGCTTCAAGATTGTACTTCTATATTATATAGTCATGGAAACTTTATTATTATTATTAATCAAGCATTATTTATAATTGTTTTTTAACAAATAACTGTTTAAAAAGTCTTGGTAACTCTTGAAAATAATATATTCAAATTCAAAACCTTTTAAAGTTGATACGATAATTAATTGATTGGTATTCTTAAGATCTGTATTTTTCACACAATTTTAAAGCATGCTTATTTATTCAATAGACTTTCGATATAAAACCTGTTTTTTTAATACAAACAAAAACTTCACAGAATAAAAGAAAAACAAAAACACTTTCTTTCACGACAGAATTACGAATACTGTGGTGAATCACCTTTCACTTCTATTAAGCTTATACTGTATATTTAATATTCATTAAATAAAAACATTTTTTTAATTGAAAACTTTGTGTTTTGCTAAAACTGAAATTAATTAAAATTATTTAATCAAAATAATTTCATTTAACTAGTTTAGTTTTTTAACAAAAGCCTCGTAAAGCTTTTCTTTGAAGCAACGCATTTAGGCCACGACATCAATTCCGTATTTCGTCACACGGCACCATTAATTAATATACATATGTATATATGAATATGTATTATTTGTATTATTCATAATCAATAATTATTATTATAATTATACCATGCCATCGTCAAAGATTTCCTGTTCTTCCTCCTCCTCATTCTGTTCCGGTTCCCCCTCAGAGAATCGCTCCTCAGTGCTCATTTTTATATAGTAATTTTACAGTTTTATATTTTTGTTGTATACAAATTAGTTTAAGTATTTCTAGGAATATTACTATTTTTTATACAATTTTTTCCCGAGCGACTTCTGACGCGTTGCACTCGCTAAGCAGGCCTAGAAAGTATTAAATCTCAGCAGTTGAGCGCTGGCAGCGCAGCTGGTCAATCAAGTGTCGATCCCCACACATATATATACATATGTACATATACCTATACATAGGTATAAACCTACTTGGTAGAAACTTTCCCCAATAACAACTAAAGCTACAACAACAACAACAAGAGCATGAGCAAAACCAGCAACAACGACAGAATACAAAACAAAACCGCTGATAAGTGGGTGCATCTGAGAACGTGCGAGCAACAGAGAGAGAGAGAGAGAAATAAAGAGTGCAAGAGAGCAATAAGATAGCAGTGAGCATCTTTTTCAACAGGCAAGCTCGGCTTCTCTCAGCAAAGAGTATGAAGCTACCAAGTCGAACATGTGAGAGCGTAAAATAACTAAAAAAAACGAACTAAAACAATCGTGTTGATGTCGTAGATGAGTGTTGTTGATTTAGCCGTTTTTCGCTCAGTTCTACTGTGGTGGAAACTTTTTGCTGGCTATAGAATATTTTTTATTTTCAATTTCAAATATTTTATTCAATATATTCAGCCCGACGACGACATACATACTCTTGCAAACTGGAATAAACATTTGAAAATTGCTTTTTGAGAAATTAAAATGTTTCCATACAAAATCTTTTTAATACTTATATAAGACTTATATAAATTTTCATTTAATTGCTATGATCAACAGATAAATCTAATTTATGGTGTAGAATAAGCAGCCTTGTATGTATTTAAAAAATTCGTGACAAAATTAGAAAACCTTACTCAAAGGATAAGCGTGCTAGCTATTTTTTTCTATCTTGAGCTGCACTCAAAGAGAATTGGTAACACTGACTTAATACCAATACATCAATAATAATTATTTACTTGCTTACTTTTAAGCAACACTGGATTGATAACTGAAGCGTTGCCAGACTAGCCAACAAAATACAAACACTAACAGCTGTTTGACTAGGTGTCTTACCGATCGGTGGAAGAGCGGGGGGAAAGGTTATATTTGTCTATTGGACAAATAAAGCTGAGTAAATGGTAACTTAACTGCACAAAAGATGCAAAAATGCGGCCAGTCGGATGGAAGGCAAGCGACGATTGCATGTCTCATGATGTGGCAGCAGCAGCAATTACAAGTTTAATAATAACCGGCAGCGGGGGGTTCACTCACTGGCGCCCACGCATACTCATGCACATGTGTGGATGCGCGTGTGCGTGTGTGCGTATATATACAAAACATCAAAACATACAAATACAAATGCAATGAGGGAGAAAGAGCAGCCGCATGGCGAGCTTTGAACTTACTCCCGCTCAGATATACTGCACATTGATATCAGTATTTAGTATATTTAATTTTTTTGGCTCTTAATTTTTGCAATTCAGCATTTTTTGCAGTCTTTTTGAAAATGAAAACAAACAGTGAGCTAAGCCAATTGGACTGTGACACGCACACACACAAACATGCTTTCTCTCTCTCATTCTAACACGCATACCAACGCACTTTATATCACAAAAGACGTAAATTTCGCATTTTGCGACGTTTCCCGTATTTTGATTATTTATTTATTTGAATTAAATAGAACTTACATCTTTACGGCGACGTCCACGTTTCTTTTCCGACATTATTGGTTGTTTTAGCGCTACGTAATCGCACGGCTTTTAAATAATTGATTTCAAGTATATTTCAATCTTTCCTTCTGCCACACACGCACAGAGCAATCCAACTAGCGCAAGGTAAGAAGAAGAGTAAAACCGTATAAAAGTAAATTTGAAATGTGCTAAATAATGCCAAACTAAAAATACTCAATTATGCAGTTACATTTTCGTACCAGGCTACTGTTTTTTTTTTTGATACACTGAAAATTTGTATGGATACATTTGATATTAGTAACTGTACTTCTAAGTATATTTATCTATTAGGTCTAAAAAAATTATCGTTAGTTAAAAAAATATTAATTTGTACACCCAAGAGAACTGTCGATTTTTAAATACAATTGGTGAACCGAACCAGAAAATTGGTTTGATTCATATTGACTTTAATTAAATAAAAAATTGTATTATATTTAGAACTATATTTAATTAAAGTTCATTATATACATATGAATCGTATAAACACTTCCAAACATTAAGCCTCCGTGCTAAGGACTTTAAAACTTAAGTATAAAAAACTGATTACCAAATGTAAAACAATAACAAGATATATGCTCTGAACAGTAAACAGTTTATAAAATATATTGTAGGAACATATAATGAATTAGATTGGAAGCAATACAGGACATCAGGAACATAATAATAATATCCTCGGTGTCCAACATATGATGACGATCCTCATAGACAGACTCCCGAGTACTGCGGCCCAAATAGCAGGCGCAAATGGTGTAGACTACCATTAATTTGCTGGCAAAGACACAGCATCTCTGGGCCCGGGTTAGATTCTTATGGGCTTTGCTATCACGCCACTCTCCTGTAAGGGGCTGCCACAAGCCCCAATTGATCCATTGGCGCTCCAATTCACCTATAAATCTTTCCCGCCATGTTTCAGATTGATTATAATCGCCTGGCTTCAGAACCATGGCTGAACTGAGTACCAAAAACTTGGTATGTACCCAACGTTGTACTATAAAAACCTGCAATAATTGCATCTGAACATCCATCACTTCAATCCGTCTCAGATACCAACTGGGATATCTGCCGGCATTGTTATGGGACACAGCCAATTGAGTGGGTATACGTATATCACGTGTGCGGAGCCATAAAATATAGGTAGAATTCTTTTTTAGTAGCGGCTTTTGAGGATCTTGCATTATGGTAAACTGCACCTCCGTGCGATCTACGGTCTGAAAGATAATGCGTATGGAAGCCGTAGTCTCAGCATTAGTACGTCCGCCCGTCTTCACGAATACCAATATATCATGCACGGACATATGGGATATATTCTCCACGCCCTTCATATCACATACCACAGTCTTGCAGTATTTTTCATTATAATATACATATATGATTATTAGCCAGCCGATTACTATAAAAAAGGCTAAAATATAAGCCTCAACAATAGACCAATTAACAGATACCACAACATAGTCATCTGTGGTCACCGTTATAGCTGGTACATGATAAACATAGCTCGTATAGGTGCCCAGCACTTTGCAGGTGCAGTGCATCATATTATGATCTTGCTGGTCCATAACGGGTTGGCAATAATCGTGAGACCAATGTTGCTTATCCTTAGGCAGGTTATACAGCCAAAGTTCGCAACAACGCTCCTGGAATACAAAAGCAAATTTAGCGGGTCCATTCGGAATGGGTGTTGCTGATTCATGCTTATATTCCGAACCGCCATAGACCTGTATGGCCATATAGGCACGAACCTGTTGCCTGCAATTATTTCGCACGAAAATTGTTTTATTTGTCGTAAGTGCAGGTACAAAGCAGTCGGAGTCGCTCAGAGATCTACGTAGCTCATAGGGAGCATCTCCCACCACTAGCAATAATTGCAGCTTATGTGTGGCTAATATAAAGCGTATCTTTAACATCGCATATTTATCCAAATTGGCCCGATACAGTCGCACCTGCTGCATCGTGTTCAAACTGCCATTTTCCAAACAATTTATATATTTACCCGTATTGGATATGAGTTCATCATCTTCCGCATAGTCGTCGTGGTCAAATTCTCCACTGTCAACTAAATTTGCCAGTGCGTATTTTGTCCTCAAAAACGAAATGCTTTTTGATTCTTTTTCTAGAACGTCTTCAACCAGATTCTTCGTTGGAGTTTCAGGCTGCGCACTAACAGTCGGAGGAACTTTTCCACCTGCTGGAATGGATGGAATGGCTGGAATGGCTGGAATGTAAACAAGTTAGTTGTAAAAAGAATAGGTCAAGACATTGATCATAATGCTCACATTGAATATCAGGTCGATCAGCAGCGGGTTTATATTTGCCGATGAGCGTGTTAAATCTAATATTGCTTCTATATAAGTGGCGCATGAGGCGAATATCATTCGGATCGTGATAGATGCGAACAGAGAGTATGACAGAGCTGGGCTGCTTCTCCTCGGGATACCACCAGTTGAGTTCACGTACAGTTGAGATGACCTTGAGGCAAATATAATTACTCTTCTTTTGTTTACATTCATTAAATAGTTGCGGACTAAAAAAAACAGTGTGCATATTATCGCTGGTTTTAGTTATATATTCTTTTTCGGGTATTTTATCGAAACATTGAATCTCCAGGGTTACGCCTTCATTTATTACACCGATCTCCTCGCCCTCAAGTTCAAGACGCCGGGCTAATTTCAAATAACGATGAAGTCGCTCCGACTGCCACATAGACCTTAACCAGGTCATGGAACGTAGACGAGCCTCCGCATCATCGAATCTACTAATTTCCTTGGCTAATTTATCAATGACAGGTTGCTGTAGAGTTTCGGATTTAATGGCATCCCGATATTTGTCATAGATCATTGGAGGTGGCCGTGGTATTTGCTTATTCAGAGTACGCATCATATTAAGAACCGAAACACAGGCTACGGTGATATTTACAAACGGTTCCTCTATCAACAATTTATCCATCTCATTCTTATACACATAGCCAAAGATCTGATTCATCTTGGCGACAGCAGTAATCAATAGTCGGTGCTCCGGTGGATCAATGGGCGTAAGGTTTATAGCAAAAGTCAGCGTTAAATTAGCCATTTTTCCTAGTGACGTAAGGGAAAAGGGACGCACATCCTTAAAAGCTTTCATAAGCATTTTGTCCCCATCTACATTTGTTATCCTTGAGGCCATCGATTGTATGGTCTGGAAGAAATTCATGGGGCTTCCATGTTTGGCGTTAGAAACCACATCATTCGGTGGTGTTGTAATAAATTTCCATACTTTCCCCGGTTCCGTTGGTGGTTTTGGCATTGGCTTAACAGAAACGTCCAAAAAGGTGGTGTGGCACGTATAAGAATTATCACAGATTAATACCTTAATTTTATCCAAATTAGCTGGCAAAAACGATGGACAATTACATTGTTCACATTGTGTTATCAACACACGATCCGCATAATAAAAATATTCCAAGGGTAAATCGGGTGTAACATAATTCTTGCAGCAAACCATGAATTTCGTAGTTGCCTCAATGCCTTTCGTGGGATTCACAGTGCAAGAGCCACCGGAAGGTGACTCAGTTTTCATTAGCCATTTTTCAACCCGTCCTTTGCGTCCGTTCTTTAGTTTCACTACCAAAACAACAGATGCCATCTTTGACCCCGATTTTATATATACGGCCAAATGCTTCTGTTTTATCGAAAACACTCCACCCACATACCACTCATAGTTCGGATTACTGCTGTCACAGTTCAAGCAACTGGCCATTAGGTTAACCTTATTCCTTGGATTATACCGGTTCTTGGCACAGTTCGATATACAGATTATAGTCACGTGCAGCGGATCATCACGGACTATATTGATCACCTGTACCGCTTCCGCAGATAGTTTACGATTATAATCGGAAACGACGTTCAGCCTAAATTTATATTGGCAGCCAAGTTTAAACGAATTCTGCGGTATCGTGAATTTTGCGGCTGGAAATATAATTTAATTTAATATTATGATTAGGGATTGAAAATTCTAGTTTTTCGAAGAGATTCAATAATTTTTATCCAAATTTTATGTATTGAAAAGAAATAGAACTATTCTTTTTTTAGCTACTAATTTACAGGTGTTCTTCGAAAATTTCCGATTTTTTTTCTGGATTATTTCAGTTTAATTAAATTTGAGATAAGATAATCAAATCACGCAGTCAGAATGGATTGTTTTTAGTCACCTGTTGATATAATATACTTGCAAACTGGATTAGAAAAATCATTTTTTGAGGAACAACTCCAATTATAAGTTGAAAATTGAATTTTCTTCCAATGCTTGGAACGATCACGACTCTGCGATCCGTCCATAATTATTTCACTGCTTACACCGACATCTCGATTTGCGCCACCTGAAATGATTGGTTCCAATTCGCCCATTATAACTTTTATATAGCAGCGGGCTCCATATTCGATTCTATGTTGGCCCTCAATGCGGATTACGAAGAGATTGCGCCACAGTTCGTTGGGAGCCAGCATGCTGAGCATGTAGCGTTTCAGAGTAAAATGATCGCTTTCATGCGGAAAACTTTTATAAACATCTGTAAGGAGAAGGTATGAATAGGCATATGGATAGATTTATAGACCACACCAGAGTAAAATATTAAAAACATCGAGTTATTGCAATAATGACACCTTTTCCAGCTCTAACCCTCACTGTACTCACGAGTTTCCGCCAGATTCAAAATGCTCCAGCTTAATATGGGGTCTTTCATATTACATTTCTCTACAAAGGAGCTATGGAACTTGGTACTGTGAATGGTTAAAATTGATTCGGGATTATCGGGATTGTTGCAGCGAGTAATTCTCATATTTGGCACACACTTTTTGCGCTTTATCAATTTAAACGGGATTTTATATTCCTTTTTAAGGTTTGGTATTGAGGGTACAGTGCCAGTCAACTTCAAAATATTATCTTCCACTTGCCAGAAGACCGCCATTAGCGCCGCATAGTAGCCACTTTCATAGATCACTTTTGAACTCGTTATCTGGAGACGTGTTAGTTCACTGCTGATTGATGAGGTTTCTAGAAATTTGGGTGGCATAAACTGTGATCCATTGCCAATTTCCAAATAGGCCAACAAATAGGATTGCGAACTAAGGCGCAGCACTATTGGATAATCTGGAATTTTAGCTATGGTCATCACCACTGATGTTGCCTTGCCATGTGGCATTATTTTATTGGCATACACCCTTATGTTCGCCAACGTCAGCTCGTCCTCCTGTCCACTGGCATATCTAGCAACGAAGAGCAGAAAAAACCAGAAGCTAAAGCTAAAGCTATTCCATGGCAGCCACATTAATCCTTCTGCTGGTACTGCTTTCCACCAATTCCCTAGAGAATTCTGTAAATTTCGTTTTAATCGTGGTTAATATAATACAATATATATATATATATATATGATCTCACCTCAGGGCAATAATTCCAATATTTGTTTACAGAGCAAAGCCGTTTTGTATTCTAATGTCTGAAACTGCTTTTCCATTTTGTTAAAAAATATATTTCGGTATTCATTCTGTCAATTCTTTATGAATAAATTGAAATTTGAGTTTCACTCCTTTTTTCTTTCAATTTATTATTGAATTCTTAATTTTTTGAACGAATGCTAAATTTCAATCGAATATTTGAAATCAATTTTTTAGTTAAGAAAAGTATAAGAGTATTTACTACACGTTTATTTTATTAGAAAATTATTAAAAAAAAATAGACTGAAAAAAGCGAATATAGAATTACACAGTATTGAAAATATTGACAAAATAAATTTAAATTCGTTTCCAGTTTGCATTATAGTTAAAAATTAAGGTTTTATTATTCTTTGTTTTACAACAAAATACAGACTAAATAATAAGTAAAATATATTTATTTATTTATATATATATATTCTTATTATTATTAATATAGATCCCTCGAAACTCGCTTGTCTCTAAAAAGTTTACACTATTTTTATTTTGTTTTCTTTTTGAATTTTTATTTCTGTTCCAGTTGCGTGTTTTTTTTTACTTTCTTTGATAATGTTTATGAAAAAACATTTATCTTGGTATTACAGTTCTTGCGTGGGGCAATATGCGTATTACTAAGTTTTAGTTTTACTTTTAGTTTTAGTTGCGATATAAGTAAACTAACTAGAGGTTTTCCTTCAATATTTATTGATTTCTTTGCATATCATTAAAATAGAATGTGCTTAGCCAGAGCCGCTTTTGAAAAGAAAATAAAAGATTTTAACGGACGAAATTTAAAGTGGGGAAAGAAAGTATATTTTGTGTCCATTTGCATTAGTTTGTTGTTTTCATTTTATTGGTTTGTACAGTTTTATTCGCATGCTCGCTACAATCATCATCTGTTTTCTTTATTTATATATATAATTTACTTTTATTTTTTACTTTTTGGGAGCAACATTTACATAACACCGAAAGAGAAGCAGCCGAAACTTTGGACTTTTTTTTCAATGAGTGGCTGGGCTTGTGTTCGCTTACACTCGGGGCCACAAAATGAAGTCAAAACCATGATAATGTTAGAAAAACAAACATTAAGGTTATATATTAAAATATATAATGAAGCAGACGGCATCAAAAGCGGTCCGCTTGCACACTTCATCAACTGGCTCTATAGTATGTGGTATTATGTTCTATACATATATATGCCCCTTTGATCTCGTCATTCCCATGGATCTCTCATTCTCTCTGCTTTCATTCTTGCTAACTTCTTACTTGGTCTCTATCTTTAATTCTTCTTACTGTCTCTCTCTCATCTTTTATTCTTACATCTTCTCAAGCGCTGGCCCAGCGCGTACGTCTCAAGACAAGCGCTGACGGTGGCTTTGGTGGCCCCACACGGGGAAATTTGCCAGTTATATTTGAAATGTTTGCCAGTATGCAAATTGGCTTAGTTTTTTGCTTTAGACTTTGATCTGCATAGAAGTTACTCTAGTTTTTTCGATTTTATGTTTTGTTTTGTTTTGTTTTTTTTTTTTGTAGTGTATGGAAAGTGTGTGGAGATAGTTGGGATAGAGATATGAATATGGATTAGAACTCGGCTTTTTGCAGAAATATACATATATATATATATAGATATATATATCTTAATATATTTGTTGCAAGTGCTTGCCCACAACGCATCTCGGTTTATTTAGGGTATGGGTATGCTGTTGTATGTCTGTCAGTTTGTATGTTATGTTTATGTGTGTGTGTGCTTGTGTTTGCTTTTGTGTTTGTGTTTGTGTTTAAACTAAATGATAAAAGTATAGTTTAAGTCGTGTTAACTAAATGTTAAAATCTTGATCTTACAAATACAGCACTCGAATCGTGCTCACTGTAACCCAAGCGCTTTGTATGCTTAAACACCTCGTTTGTAATGCTTGTCACTGGCATCGACTGATCCAAATTCTCAGCCATGTTGAGCACTAGACGTAAATCGCGTTGCATATGACTTAATGGTTGCTGCGGGTTGAAGTCACCCTTGGCCATTTCTGCAACAAAATCAAGGGAAAGGATATAGTTAGAAAACGTATTTTATATAATTTCTCTTCTATAAAGTGTGGTAATAAGTGCGCGAAAAATACAAGCTTTAAAATTCCGTTTGAGAGCCAAAATTTCTTATAGAAAGTTTGATGAAATTTTAATAAAAACTTTACTTTAAAATAATGAAGATATATTTAAACAAAAGAAATATTTTACACAACCCGAAACTGAAGAACTTGAGTTCATGTTCATTTAAAGAAATGTCTAAAAAGCGGGGAATTACATAAAACATTTCATTAGAAAATATTATTAAATTTTAGGTAGTAAAGGTTATGTTAAGCGACACTAAGAAATATCTTATTTATAGGAAATTCAAGTATAGCATAAAAATTCAGATTTACCTTTGCCCTTGGCTAACAGCAGTGGTGATTTCATCGAAGTCAAATCGAATATGTCAATGATATCGTTTAATGAAATGGAAAAACGATCAGCTGTAAGCAAAAAATATGAGCATTATAAGATCTGATTTTAATTATCTAAGATACTACATACCCAAAGCTAACGCCTCTGCAAGGCCAACCAGACTGACGCCCAGAATGGTTTGCAAAATGAGGTTCACTTTACAGGCGTTGCCAACATCTGCTAAATTATAATAATAAAATAAATTTAATATAAGTATGAAAAAGTTCAGATGTTACAATTTAATGTCATTCTCTCAACTTACTGCCCAAGAAGAAAGTATTTTTGGCTATGGTCTTAAAACAGGAATGACATTCCTCAAACACTGAACGATCACCACCGGCTAATATAATTAGCATTCCATCGGCGGCCTCCTGACGCGATCCGTGAATCTGTGCCTCCAAATAGCGGCCATTGCATTGCTTGATTCCCTCTCCAATGTCCAGAGATGTGTCCGGATCAATTGTTGACATCTCCACATAAGCTTTGTTGCGCAAATCCTTTAGCTGCAGAACACCACAGTTGCCAAAGACAAGCTGTACAAAAAGGAAAGTAAATTAATAAATTAATAAAATTGATTGCATAGAGCTAAAAGATCTTGTATAATTGGATCTTTTTCGTATACATATCAATTATATTTTTAAAATTTAAAAAATTGATTTCAGACCAGTAAGGAATGTCATTAAATTAAAATATATTTCGATAATATTAAATTATTAACAGTGAATACAAAAAAGGTTTTACTATTGTAAGAGCTTTTTGATTTGTAGCTGCTTTCTTCATATAAATAACTTTATTTTTTAACCCATTTCATTTATTTCGAACAAAAAACTCAAAATTTAATCGACTCTCCCTAAAAAGAACTTATTTCTAATGCAGTTCTAAATAATATATAAGAGTATACCAAGTAGGAACGGGTTGCTCTCAGAGACTAACAAAAACTACAAAAAAAAAACAATTTCTACCTTACAATATTTTTGTCTTATGCATTAAAAATTGTCTGTATATAAAAATTAAGGAATAAATAAACTTACATCTTTGGCACCCTTGGGATCTGATACACAGCAGAAAATAATATCTGCCGCCTCCACAACATCCATGGGTGTATCCTTAACATCGGCGCCAGCTTCTAAAAAGGGCTGACACTGAAATGGGAAAATGAGAGTAATAAATATATGGTAAGCAAGGGATGGTATCGTCAAAAATTGAATGAGCTCTACCTTATCGATAGTGCGGTTCCAGACCACAACCTTGTGTCCTGTGTAAATCAAATCCTTCACTATGGTCGAACCCATCATGCCCAGTCCAAGGAAGCCGAAAGTCTGATCCGAGGGTACAATATCTCGATCTGCAAGTGTATTGGAACGTGCACTCATATCAATTGTTTGGGTCTCTGGTCGCGTGACGACAGGCCTATCCAGTAGCGCAATAGCATTGGGTGTGCGCTTTGTCAGTGAGCCGAGGAAAGCATCCTGCTCTATTCGAGCCCGTGTGGCCAGAGATGACGAGCTGGCACCATCATAATCATCATAATTATCTATTACCTCGCCGGAGCCCACACGTCGACCACGCTTGGCATTAGCTCCACCTGTTGGGGTAAGTTGTGCCGAAATGCGACGCTTTTGTGCTGCTGCTGATTTGGCAGATGCGGCTTTACTATGCTGCTTGCTGCTAACAGCGACAGCAGCGCTGGATTTTGCTTTGGGTGTGCGTTTCGTTTGACTCTTTGCACTTGGCGTCGTCGCCACAGTTGACGGCGACGTGGCATTATTCTCCGGTGCAACAGAAACGTGCACAATATCTGATTCATCTGGACTGCCCACAACATGGGGTACAACACCATTGTTGGCATCTCCCACTGCATCAGGATTCTCATCACTGTCCAATCCATCGCGTATTTTATCAAAATCAGCCTCAGTTGCATGATTACCCATGCCGCAGCTCTCATCAATTTGTCCATCGATTTCCACTGGATTAGCCACATATTTATCAATGTCTACCATGGCTTGCCTAAAGGCAGCCGGTTTGCTTACTTTCGCCAGATCGTCCTTCCATGGACCCTCAAAAGGTTTAATATTGTTCTCCTCAATCCATGCGCTAAATTTTTACAATAAATATATTAAATTATTATTTAATTTATGTCATTAACTTAGTATTTAGCGTTGCTTACAAGTTGCGCGAACCAAAGAAGAAAACACATTTCGTATTGGCCCGTCGCTGTTGACTAAGTAGATCCAATGGTGGCTCCACAATCTATAAACAGATAAAAGACAAAATATTGTTAAGATATAAAAAAATGATCTAAAAAATGCACTTTTTAAATTTATAATTTTAGATTGAAACAAAATTCATTCATTTGGAAAATATGCCAATTCCCAGATATTAAAATTTAGCTTGTGATAAAACACTCCTCAATTAAAACATAAATAAATTATATTTACTTCATTTTTGTCTATGTAATGAATGGAACCAGGATCCACTTCAATATAATATGACTCAACTTTTCTCAATTAATTCTTCATAAATTCTGTTATATAAAATCGAATTTAAAGAAAGCAATTTTTTCATTATTGAAAGAAAAAAAACCGTCATGAAGTACAACTTAATTGTAATATTAAAAAAGAGAGTCTTATGAATTAGTAATGTCACCAATGTTACGAAATAAAGCTTTAGCTTTTATTCAAAAGTTGAATTAATTAACAATTAATTTTATTCTCATTAAAAATATGTATATACATCATGATAATAACCAGTTAACACATGAACTACTTTTTTCATAATCTTTTGATTAAATTTGTACCAAGGTATACCAGAAATGTAATATTTTATATTAGAAAATTAAATTTTTTTAGTTATTAGTTTCCTTTCTCATTTGTTCAAAATTTCCAGTAAATAAGCCCAAAATTAATGTTAATTGAAATGAGCTCATTTCCGGCAACTGTTTCCCTTTTATCTCTCATTCTTTGTTGTATTTGTCATGCTGGTAATATAGAAAAGGTCCACGTACCAAGGATTAAAAAGGGATTTGGGAAAGGCTATCAGAGATTATACACCCTTGCACACTGGAATAAGCTTTTGTAAATTTTTAAATTTATTTATTTAGGCTGTTTGGTCATATGGCGGCTACCAAATATAGTGATCTGATCCGGATAATTTTTTATATTAATTTGAAAAACACACTCTTACATCTCACTTGCCAGTATCATTAAGATATGTCCAAAAAAAAACAAGTCTTCCATAGAACAACTTTTTAGGCCCATTCTTTGTTCCTAATGCAGCTATGTATATGATATTATCATCTGAGGTTTGTGATATTAGATATTAAAGTTCATTAACCTGAATAGAACTAAAGAGACGAGCATAGCTATACCAAGTCGCCTTGTTGCCCTTATCAATTATATATACATATTTAGGGATTGAAAATGCCTCCTTTAATAGATTACGCATTCCATGAGAATATTATAATACACATTGCATTATTTTAATGAAAATGTGCCCAATAGTAGTAACGGTGACTGTGAGTATTTCCCTTTTTATCAGTCTTTCTTTTTTTGATTGTAGTTGTTTTAGTTGTATTTGTTAACTGTACACATGCATATGTATGCGAAAGAAAGCTATGATAGAGCTGCTATAATTAAAGCTAAAGCAAACATTGCTGAGCTGAGCTGGGCACACTTTACTCTTCATTTACAACAAATGTTGAAGTGTGCAAGTGCGTTATGAAGTCGACGTCGCCAGCGACAGCAGAAGCCAGCGCCGCACGTCCGACGACGCGCCTCTGCCGTTGCTGCTGCATAAAAAAGTACAGTCGAAAACAAACACGGCAGCGGCAGCGGCAGCGACGTCGGCCGCAGCAGCAGCAGCATACACAAATTTTAATTCTTACCATGCCCGGCCACGGAGTAAATCCCTTCATTTTTGCCCTGTAAATAGAAACAATAAGAATTTCAAATGTATTACTTTTTTTTTATAACAATTTTTTTTAGTTCACTATTAATTAGTATATGAAAATAGCGCGCGCGCGCAAAAAAAGCGCCAACGCAGCGACGTCAACGTCGTTGTCGCCGCAGCAACAGCAACAACGTCGACAGCGGCGCAGTGCAGTCCACTAATAAGAATCAACTGTATTTTTATCAATTTAAATTAATAGATCTTTTTTTTTCTGTTACTTAGTTGAAAGAAACTTTTTGATTTTTTTCGTTTGCCAAGCGTAGCGACAATTGAGGTTATGTATAAACAAAAATTGTTAATTTTTCTATAATTTTTATTATTTACAAGCAATTTTAGCTGCCAACTGTACTTTTTTTTGTACTATTTATTGTTGTTTTGGTTTTGCTTACCAAATTAAATCCTTGGGCTTGTAAATAAATTTCTCTGTTGAGTCGCTCGATAGCGACAATTTTTTATTTTTCGACATGATATTTTCTAGGCGTATATTAAACTTGGTTATTTTGCTGCTGTTTCTGGAGGACGATACACACACGAAAAATTAACTTATTGGGTTAATTGCCTGGCTTTTGGCAGTGTTTTAAATATTTTTCCTCAATTTTCTTTCGTATGCAGCCTGCTTATTTTTTTTATTTTACTTTTTGCCTTTGTATGTGTGATGCGCTTTGTGTATTTCGATTAAAACTGGGTATCGAAAACAAAAATGGCGCCCGACATGTGATGCGGTTGTCTATCGATTATTTAGGCACTTATTGCTTGCAACAAGTTGGCATTGCTGACACAAGTTGGCAGCGCGCTCTCATATTTGTAAACAAAAGTATGACCAGCCCTTTTTGATTATTTAAGTAGGACTTATTTTTCACTCCTTAAGCAAATAATATACAAATAATATACAAATAATATATATATATATATATATATATATAATAATTTGCTTTGTTATTTTAGTGCAACTCGCATATCGGCCAAAATGAGATTTGCAACATAAATAAAAGTGCGTGCCAAATTTTCAGCACACACTTCCAAAAAAATCCTTTGCCAACCCCCTTCACTTAGAATGGTTCTTAACCCTTGCGACCTTATTTGTTGAAATAAACATTTGGCAGACGTTGAGCGAATGGAAAATTCAACATATCAATTGAGTTCGCTGGTAACTCTGCAGTAGTGTTGCTCATTTAGCCTTTTTTCCATAACTTCAGCAGTGATGTTTGTTTTAGACTTTTCATAATTTAATGTTCTCAGTTGGCTAATCTCCACTAGTGTTGTCGATGTGGTTTCTTTTTTTTATTTTAATTTAGTCTAAGACTTACTAGCCTTTTCCATTGAGCAAATTCTGGTATTTTAATTTAGTCATTAACTTTGACTTAGCCTTTTTATAATCAGCGTAGTCCGCTATGTACAAAATCCACTCACTTAGCCTTTTGTCATTGGTCGATAACACTACACCAGTGTTGCCCTTTTCCCTTTTTAATGCTTAATTTTCCTTTTACATAATTTTTGGAGCTAAACTCGCCTAATTTTTTTCAGGCCTCTTTTTAGGTTGATCTGCTCTGATGACCCAGCCACACAATTTCTGTTTATCTTGTGCGTGCGATCTTCCGCCCTTTACCGATTTTCGCAAACAATGCGAATCCGGCACTGCCATTTGAAATAAACTTTCACTTAAGCCGAAGCCAAGCTGAAGCCCAAGCATTCATCTGTAAAGAGTCCCGACAAGAGAGAGAAAGTCCTTAACCGCAAAATAAATTACCACACGTAGCAGGAGGCACTTGAGGCGGGCAGACAGCATTCAGCACTGAACCATAATCCTCATAAATATGAAACAATCAAATAAAAATACAAAAAGGAGTAAAAACCCACAAAAGGATATAAGGAGTGGGCTACGTATGATAGACGACGACCCAGTAGCATGAAACTTTTTTATAGGCGACAGAAGTTGGTTGACAAAAAAAAAAAAAAACAGTGAAAGTTGAAGCCGGAAAATAGGGTGAAATTGTGTGGTTTTTATAGGAAAATTCGCAACTTTTTCTGGGCGCAAATAAATTGTTAACACTTTGTTTTGCAATTAGCCTGCAAAGGGTTAAAAAAAAAGGGTGAAAATGTATATGTGAGGGCTCAGTTCGAAATGATTTATATACCATAATAAGCCTCAGGGGTAAGCGTTTAAATTGCACCACAAAAAACTACAGCAAATAAAAAGATATTTTTATACATAATACTCAAATATGAATTCAATTCGTTATCGTTTTTAATCAGTTTATTTATTATGTATTTTTGATGAGGAACAAGATATATTTTCATAAAAATGTTCTAAAAAAACAATTAAATTATATATAATAGGTAAAATCTTTTTTAATTATACAAATATATTGAGGCATTATAAATGATTTGCATACTCATAACAGTTGTAATTATACCCAACAATGGGCAATTAATTATATAAATTATATATTTAATATAATTAATACGTTGTTTCAAAGTTCCAAATTTTTTATTTATATATTATTAGAAAAATGTGAAACTTGTTATAAGCAAAGCAAATTTGAAGAGATTTTATATATGTCAAAATCATGCACAATTTTAATATTTCATAATATAATACTAATAATAATTTATATTTAAATATATTTAAAACAAAATAGAAAATAGCTACAAAAAAATAGTTAAGCTAATAAGGCAGATCTACATTGGGTTTGGATTCCTTGAAAAATTACTAATTGGGCAACACTGCTAGGAATTTCGGTTATATCACTTTTATTGTCCCAAAACATTTCTTATTGAAAGTAAATATATGTATGTTTTTCACAATTCAATTTATTAGATCTTATGTTTCGAAGCACTTGAATATAAATGAAATCCGAGTTGAAACTTATAAACTTCTCGCATACATAAACATACATATACAATACTCACATATAAGCATATAGGCGCGATAAAAGGTTGCCACTTCGTACAATTTTTTGTACCGAAAAAACTGTCCTTATTTTCGATCACAATGTACCATTTTTATTAAACACATTCTGTTTTCTCTTTAATTTTTTAAATCATAAATTAATGGAAACTTTCTTATTTTTTAAAATGCACTTAATGAAAAAAATATATGCGTACATTTTCGTATATTATACACTAACGTTTTTTTAAAATGTACCATTTTTTTGAATCAATAAAGTTTTGCGGCGCGCTGAAGATTGAATACTTTTGCAGATGAGTATAAGCATTTAAATATTGTTATTAAATTAAATTACTTTAAAAGAGTGTTTCTATGGCTGCTATATGATATAGTTGACTTATTCTTGATCATATTTAGCATACATTTAGAAAAAGCACATCTTACATGTACAACAAAAAAAAAACATACCAAATTACATTCCTTTAGTTCAAAAACTAAGAGCTAACTGGGAATGGACATGGCTATGTTAACGCGTCAAGTCGTCCGATCAATTATATGTATATATAATTTGTTAGATCAAAAAACCTCCTCGGCATTAGTATAAAGAGGACCATTTTTTGTAGAAAAGTACCACTACACTTTTATAAGTGGTACCGTGGTACATACAATCACACATATGCAGCTTAACGTGGGACACTGTGTGGATGCATATTAGTGTCCAAAGTGTTTGTGCTTTACATCTACATACATAGTATATATGTACATATGGTTTCCCGTTAACTGACAGGCCTTAAAAAAAACTCGGAAGCGTTTGTCAGTCTTTCGTCGCACCACTTGCGCCTCGTGTCAATGTGTTAGATGAATATTTCTAAAAATTAGATTATTCTTTCTTATTTTGTTCAATAAGTGTAATTCAATGAATATCTGAATCGTTTACTGTTTTGAGAAATATTTATTTTTTATTTATTTATGTGTATGTAATTATCGCTTGTGTATTTTTTGGCTTGATTTCTACGGAGCAGGCAGCTCACGTTATTCGAACACAACGAGTGAATTTCATTAAAAGAAAAGTTTTTATTTTTTAATTTAAACTGATAAGCTCATTGGTGAGTTCTATTGAGGAATCTGCATAATCTTTATACTAAATATGCGCTTGTACATACATACATAGTTCCATAGGAATTTCTTATCTGTGTATGTATGTGTGTATGTACCTTAGAAATATACATGTATGTATACATACATGTATGTTTTTTCGTTTAGCATATTCTCTTCTTCTTTTTTTGCCCAAACAACATTTTTTGTATTCCTTTTCTCAACATTTCTGTTTACGTTTTTTTGCTTGGCTGACAGTTTCTCTTGAGAAACTAGAGATGGACTCTATGACTGTATGATACATATGTACATATGTTTGTATGTACATATAAAAATCGTTTATATTCACATATATTGTAACGTACATGCATAAACACAAAATATATATGTATATATATATATTTAGAGAGACCCTCTGTCCCTCCGTTTTCTAGAAACTTCTTTTTGGTAGTGGTGTCATTAATTTAAATGCAAAAAAGCTCTATAAAATTTACGATTAACGATCTTATTAGTTCAAGCAATAGAAAGTATACTAAAACTTTATAAAAACGTACAAGTTATTCATAGAACCAATAAATGACTGTATGATACATATGTACATATGTCTGTATGTATATAATTGTATACAAGGACAATGTATACATATGTATATAACTCTGATGTAGTTGGAGTAGTGTTAGTTTGTTCCGGAATTTCGCTTATTGGTCACACTAGAAATGTCGAGCACAATTCTTAACCTCAGAAAGAATCGATTGTTTTAATTTTGAAGGGTAAAAAATCATCGTCCTCGTCATTTATGTGCTCTCTCATTACTTGACGTGACATTAACCTGATAATCTCCTCTTTAATTTGTCAAAATTTGTGAAGATAATACAAAAAATTTATTTTTTTCAGCATTTACTATTTCTAATTGTTCCTATCTGACTGAATATATCTAAAGATGTCATCTGTGGTCGAAGTGAAGCCATGTAAGTACACCCCAATGTTTTTTTGTATAACCTAACCTAAGCTAATTTATTAGGTTAGGTTATGGGTGTGCGCTTGAATAGTCAAGAATTGATTGATCTCTCGAATTACGAGTGTAAACAACCCTCCGTTAATATAATTTGCATATTTTGCAGCAATAATACCCTGTAATTTGCTCGTTTTTATAAGATTTTTTTATGTGATAAATGATAGGTTTATTTTTTCATTGCGACATGGGAAGACGGACATGTTGCTTGCGATTACCCTTCGCGTGGCATATCGATGTGGTTGTTGTCTTTGGTATGAGCTCAGCCTAATGCTTTGTTTTCGTTGCACTGTGGAGGCGCAGGCTAAAGCTTGCTGTTAACCCTATAATGATGGACTGGGTTGAAATGTGGACAAGCCTTAATAGAAGTGACGTATATATATATCTGAAATGTTACTTAGTTTGAATCAGCTACGGTTTCAGTCCATTTCCGGTTGGTTATCTGGTTTAATTTCAAAAATACAAGAATTAGTAATTTATAGCTTGATTGCCTTTTCAGAGACATGTAGAGTGATCCTTCCTCTTCCCTAAGAAAAAAAAGGTTTTTAAAGTACTGCATATCCGTGTGTGGTATACAGGGTCCACTATACCCCTAGCTCATATCCCCTGTCTCTGACTCGTTGCTAAGGACGGTCTTGGAGATAGAGAGTATAAAAAAGTGTGTTCCTCTATCGGGTTAAGTGTTTGGCTTTTACTTTACCCTGGATGCCGCAGTAAAAGTGTTAATACAACAACATTTTCGAGTAGGCAGCAGGCAACTGCTGCTCGCTAACAGTCGCTGAGTGGCTGTTTGGTTAACAGCGGAGGAAGAGAAGAGGGGGAAGAAGAAGGGAGCAGAGCGGGGAGCAGGAAGAGAGAAACTCGCATCTAGTGCAGCACAAACAATTGGCAAATAGGCACAAGGACCTTCTCTAGACGCGCCAGTTGCGGCTTTTGCCACGTTTTGTTATACTTTTTCGCATTTGAAAAGCGCCAACTGAGCCGCTTAACTGAACTGCACATTGCCAAAGCTTTGTTCAAACTTTAATTAGCCAAGTTACTTAAAGTCATCAGCTTTAAGCTCCATGGCAATAAATTCCTTTTGCTTTTATTAAATGTATTTTTGTACTCTTGCAGGGGCTACAATGATTTTAGTACGAAATGTGTAACGCAAAAGGACTTTGTTGTATATCATAAATTATGTTGATTGTTTTGAAGCAGACCTGGATGGATGGAGATGGGCGATGTAGTGTCGACCTGTTTCGCATTCGAATATCCGACTATATTTTCGAATTGAACCTATCCCAAATTTCAATTAAATTAAAGATCTTTTGGGTATTAAAATTAGAGTCAAATCCTAATGCCGGCATAAGCAACTTTTATAAAGGTTAAATAGATTTTGTAGGAAATGTAGAAAAATAAATATTAAATCAGGCACTCTAGATTTAATATTTAATGGAAATAAAATCCATATTCAGAAAGATATAAGGTTGCTTTTTCCTTATTACGATCCAGATTAGGCAGCAATAATTAAAGAAATAGTTTAATTGATACGTCTGCGAGAGAGTATTTAATTTTTGCCAATTTAAAGAACACTTTTTCCTTCATTTTTTTATATATATCATACTATATATATATATATATATATATATATATATATATATATATATATATATATATGTATTTTTGGCAGTGATAAAAGTTTCTCGTGCATGGAAATCACAGAAATTTCCACATGAATGAATGTCGCCGTTGCCCTGGAAAATTATTTGAACTTTAAGCTTTGGCTATTAATTTAATTTATTTGTCTTTCTGTGGGTGAATTGGGCGATGCGAATAGCCTTAAAGTATGCGATATAAAATTTAAATTATATATTTACAGGTCATCTGGTGGAGACTGGAGTAAGTAAGGAGGAGGAAGAGCAGAAGAAAACGCTGCAGGAACTGGCCATAGACCGCGAGGAAACCATAGTGATAACACACTATGTAAACCCCGAATTGTTCTGCTACGTAAACATTAAACAGCTGGAGGCTATCGGCAGTTTGATTTATCAAAAGGAGGTGCAACTATTACAGCATTGTGATAGGAATAATCGACTGGAGACGTATGCGTTGAATCAGAAGGTTATCGTGCGATATTGGCCAGTAAAGTTGCATAAACTTTTGCGTGGCAGTGTGATTGTAGTCGGCAGCCAGAATGACGATTATCTGGTGTGGGCGGTGGACTATGGCTTCAGCATAAGGTGCAGAGCGAAGGATATGTGGCTGTTGCCGCGTGAACTCAGTCAAACTCTACTCAAAATTGGATGTGGCGGCGTGGCCGGAGTGGCACCACTTGTTGGTGCAGAGTGGTCTCAACTAGCGGTCAGCTTATTGGACAAGCAGCTGGAGGAGGCATTGGTGCTGAGCTACAACATCAAACAGTCGTATGAGAAGCGTACCTTTGGCCAGCTATTAATAAAACCACAGCAGAGGAAAGAACCGCTGCTGGATGCAGCCACTTTTCTGTTGGACAACCAATGTGCGCGTCCAGTGGACAGCTGGCTGGGAAACAGCAATTACCTCGGCTTCTTTGATTTCAGCTTGGCTAAACCAAACTATAAGAATTCAATGTCCTGTAAGCGTGTGGAACAAATAATACATCTCGTGGGTATTTACTCTAGGACTCCCCCTATGCTGGAGTCCAGCGAACGAGTGCAGTCAGCGGCCGAAAAAATGTTTAAGAACGACTCTTACACTCGCTCAGGTAACTCTGACCGTCCTTCTGGCCAGCCTGAGAAACTAGATGTATTGCTGCTGGGACGCAATAAATTTACATTATCAAATGTTGCCAATTCTTTCGCCCTCGTTAACGGCGACACAGCAATAAGCGAGCAGGGAGTTTTCACACCCTTCACAGGCAGGGGCAGCCGTAAGAGCAGCAGCTCAAGCAGCGGCACCTCAACCAGCAATAGCTCTGCGAATAGCTTTGATACAGTCGTGGAGCAGACTAAATATGCCAAAAGAAATAGTAGAAGTATTTTGGATTTTTACAATCGGCCCCTAGTACCAGGCGCCCTTGTGTCAGCTAAAACAAATCTGAACAGCAAAATATATATGAAACCCGAAAGATCTCAGCAGCAAAGGGAAAAGAATACGGTTCAGGAGTTACTACTTAATGTTGAGCCCAAATCTATCCCGAAAATACAGGACGAATTGCAGCATCAGCATTTACCACTTGCTAATAAGCTGGTTAATCAGGACATTAAGAAACATAAGAACGAGCATCAACCTATTCAGAGATATCAGACAGAAAGTGAAAACCATAAAGCTCAGGACGAAGTTAAGAACAAGAGGCAAGAAAATTTTTTTTTGAACCAAAAACCGAATATCAACCACATTTATAATAAACATTCTTTGGTGCCTGCTAAGGCGTACTTGCCGACGGAAGCCAGCTTTAACGCTCAAGAGTGGGTGCTGGCTCATAGCATAGTGCCTTTGCTGCCACTGGAGTCGCGGTTCTGCAGGGAAGTGGACTACGTTATGCGGAAAATGGACTTTCAGACTTCGCTGCCGACCCAGATTTATGTCAGGGCACATCTAATGAGAGGCAATTCCTTGGTCCTAGTGGACAGAATTAACAGTGGCCGCTCCTGGAGCTATTTGCCAGCTATTTGCTCACTAGTGATACAAGACATGAGCAGGATTCCAAGTAATGTAGTACCTGCCTTCGGTCCTTGGGCTGTGATCATTGCGGATACCGTAGAGCATGCGAATGTTTTAAGCCACATGTCCTTGAAATTGATGGAAAATTATAGGACTCAAATTCCAAAGCTGGTCAATACACATAAATTTAGCATGCATGAAGTGAACCTGATGCTGCTCAACTCTTGTGGGATTCTGATCACTACTCTCACACATTTCTTGCAACTCATGCGACATGACTTGCAGCTGATTCGTTTTCAACGTTTGAAATACTTCATCGTGGATGATTATGATCGCATGCTTGCTGTAGTTCCAGATCTGCTGCAAGATTTGCTGCAGCAACTGCAGCGTTTGTCCTTGCCTCGGATGCAACTTGTGGTCATCGCTCAGCAGTGGCATTCTCTCGTTTTTAAGGATTTAATCAAGCGCTTTGGCCGCAATCCTCTGCTGCTATTTGGTGACTTCCTCGAGGCAGCCATCTATGGTAATTTAAAACTGGATTTTACTGTTCAGCAGGCAAATAAGAAGATACAGCACCTCTTGGACTATCTGGCTAAGCACCTCTTCTCCAAAAAGCGTACAATTATTTTCTGCCAAAACATCTATGAATTGGATATCCTGAAATCGGCTCTAACTGAAGCGGGCTATAAATGGATTGGCTTAGCTCAAGCAAGTAATCAGGTAAGCATCATAGTTGATCTAGAGTATAATTCTCTGACTGCCTAATCCTCCCGTCCATTCTCTGCTTTATTATCTAGTCTTCCGAAATAGCCCTCTTATTTTAATCCTTGACTCTTTTGATAAACGCTTCTCCAACAGTCTTTCTTTTATGAGGCTTTTGGTGACTATTATTTATACAAATATATTCTCTTCTTAAATATTGAATAGATATTGTTTAAGTTGAGCTTTTGTATTTTTTCCTTAATTTTTTTTTACTATTTTCCCAGAAAAAACATCAGTTGCTGCTAATGGATGCAGGGCAGCGAACTCCAGTTAAAATCCGGAATTTCGATCTGATAGTACACTTCAGTCTGCCAAATTCTTGGTTAAAGTTTTGTAATAGATTTTCTGCAGTCAGCGATAATATTTATAATTGTTTAATTTCTGGAGAGCAAAAGCAGCAGGACATACCCTCCTCCTATATTATGCTGGATGAGAACAACGGCTACGAGTTTGCGAGATTGATACAATTTCTAGATGCGCACAAGATTCAGCTGGGTGAGGATATACTGAAATTGAATCCAGGCTGCCGTCAGGTACTGGAAAAGAATCGCGCCTATTGCCAAAAAATGTTGGAGAGTGGTGCGTGTGCCCAATTTAATTGCAGAATGCGGCATTATGTGCTCGACAGAGACTTTCATTGGGATTCTCGTTACCTGTGGCAAACGGGAATGATGATACGCTGTAAGCTGATGATGGTCTACAGCCCGGTGCACGTGGCTGTCATGCCTGAGATCTATAAGACCAGTGGAAGCGACTCTTGGCAGGGTGCATCCCACCTATCTAAGCTAAGAATACTGAGTACAGCGCTGAACCTGCACTTGAGCCATGAGCAGCATCGTAGGGCCATCCAGAAGTTTCAAATCTCTCAAATATGCGTTCTTTACATTGACAAACAGTATCAACGCGTGCGTGTTAAGGATTTGTCGGACAATCGATCGATAACAGTACAACTAATGGACGAAGGCACGCATTTGCTTAAGGTTAAGCCAGCGGAGTTGTTGGAGTGTCCACGCAGGTTCCAAACGGAACCGCCTCTTTGTTTAGATGTTAGATTGTGTGGCTTGAGACCCCCCATACCCGAGGGAGATTGGCTGTCTTTGACTACCCAGTGGGTCAAAAAAAATCTAAACTGTTTCAAGGAGCAACAGCAACTGCTCCTATGTGTGGAACTTGTCCTTTTAGGTACGGTCTACGTGAAAGAAATAACGGTGGTGGAGGAATGCCCCTCGATGAAAACCAGTGTGAAGACTTTCCAACTGCAGCAGGAGCTAGTGCAGCGTAAGTTTGCTAAGCAGGATCAGAGTCTTGAAAAACTGCGTAAGATACTAGAAGAGCAAGAACGCGTTGGCTTACAAAAGATGCTTATGGAAAAGTCTCTAGAGGAATGTACTGGCGAATCTCTGGATTGCACTCTTCAAAAGAAAACAAATAAAAGTGAAAAAGAGTATGGAGAACAAGAGCTGCATTTGGAGACTCTCAGAAAAGACTCATGGATAAGCAAATTTCTGAAAGCATCCAGTAATTATTTCTTCAAGCAAGAGAATCAGGAGCATGAAAAAGAGCCGGAGCAAAAGGAGAAGCTAATTGAGAATAATGAGGAAGAAACTTTAAAACCCGAAACTGTTGTTCAACTGGAGCCTGAACTTGATAGCGTCTCGTCATTTATTGAAATGATGCTGCAGGACCTAAACAACAATGATGATGTCACCGTCAAAGAGGGCGCCCAACAAATACTAAAGGAAATATTAGGCGAGGATCGGTCCGACATGGTCACCTCAGCAAAAACACCAACCCGTTCTAAGCCCCAAATGAAACAAAATCCAAGAAGTTCCGCTTTATATTTTGGCAATATTTCAGGCGGTGTTGTGCGACCCAACGTAAAATGGCATCAGACCATGATGCATATCTACCTTATCATTGAGCAACAGGAACAAGAATACGAGTTAAAGGTGCAGGGGAACGTATTGGCCTATGAAGCTGCTACGGCTATTCCACCCAAGCGTTTTATAGCCAATCTGTTGGGTGAGGTGAGCCTCTTGTCTCATCAACAGCATGGCTACCATCTACATGTGAAGCTGGCCAAAAGGGGACTGCATATGTATTGGCCTACTTTACTTAGCTCGCTCTATGCCCAGCAGCATAGCTCTTGGTTAAGCTATGACATGGAACGCGGCAGATTGCCCACCCACGATTTAGCTAGGGTTAATTGGTTGCGCTATATGCGCAAGGAGAGGAAGCAGCAGGAGGAGGATGATAACAGCTGCAACTCGACGGATGTGGAGAACGATTGTGACTGTGATGATTATTAAAAATCCACATTCCCAGCGAGTAATAATTTCTTATTTTTAACATCTTATTTCTAAAATTTTATACCACAATTTTATATGTTTACCTTCAGGGTCTTTTATTATTTCTTACAATAATTTTTAAAACTTTTACTTATTTTTTATTATACTATTTATTTTGATGGATTATTTTAAACATTTTAGTAATTTTTTTTTATATCTTTCAAATTTAATAATATTAAAAAATACATTTACCGTTTTATTCTTTTTTTTTTAAATAAATAATAATAAAAGCCGCATAATAATATATGAATTTAATTTATTGTGGGTTGAAAAACAGAGTTTTATTCTGAACCAAAGGGCTGGGTAAGCTGGCAGCCACGAATGTTGTGGAAGTCCAACGGCTATAACGTCGCCTTGGTATCGGCATTGACCTAAATGATGCCCTGCTCCAGAGCTCAGACAACGGGAACGCTCTTGTCACGACGCTATTCTTGTGGTTTAATCGCAATCTTGTTGAGAAGAGGATGGGTGGCCGTGTCTAGTAGTCTAGTCTTGGCGGCCAGAAAACAACCGGAAAAAGGCAGCTATCAAAATATTTAAAAAAGAAAAACAAATATTTTTATGCTTAGAAATTAGTTTATTAACAAAAAGCTTAAAATCAGTTTCAAGTCAAGTCACATAGTTATGTCTATATATATATATATGTAAATATAGAGTATTAGGAGAGAGAATTAAGATTGATGGGTAAAATAGTTGCTTGTAACTGTCTTGATGCCATCCATGACAATCTCGCTGGCTGTTTGTTTCCTTTTAGTTATACACAAAGGGTTTGCTTTGGTAAGTAAATGCAGCGTAGTGTAGTGATGCTGAAGCATCTGTTCGATCTTGGGCCAAGATTTGCTAGCCAGTATCAAGGGACCCATATATAATTCCAACCGATTTATCAGATTTGTGCAGGGTAGCAATTCGTTTTCCTCGGGGCGCTTTAGAAGCAGCGAGACAACTTCAAAAGGTAAATCTCCATCGGACAGACCACAACCGACCCAGAGAATACTTTCATTATGATATGTCCTCTGGATGCGCACATGTCGTCCAGCAAATTGTACAGCCATAGACTTCTTGGGCAGCACATTGATCATAACATTGGAATACATGGAGTAGATCCGCCGAAAATTCTTGTAAAATACATTCGTTTTAAGCTGTTCCAAGCCAGGAAGTTCCCTTATGGATTTAGCCTGCACACGCCACGGTGCATCAATATCCAGCATCATTTTCGAACGGCTCGAGTCGGTATAGAGATGACGGCAAGCTTCGCTCAGATTATGTTTAAAAAATGCCAGCAACTGCAACGCATTATAGTCACTCAGCTGATAGTGATCCTTGCATATCCTCATGAACTGCAACAATTGTATAATAGTCAAACTTTTCATACAAATGCTATTCATATCGTAATATCCATCGATCTGACTTAAATCTCCGATTATTGGCAATAAGTTGGGCCTGTCACGCTCGTTGAACATCGAATTGTAACTTGTTATAATGACAACCTTATGGCATCTTAGCAGTGTTTTTGGTGTGGGCGTGGCAATGGATATCCTGGCACGCATCTGACTCAGGGATAATCCAGGCTTCGAACTGTTATTTACGTTTAAAATCCGCATGTTGCCTGCTTACTCAATGGTAATACGAAAAAAGTGAGCTTATGTTAGCCAAGTGTTGCCTAACCTCGCGAATTTCATTAATTACCAATGCGTGCTTAGACAACACTGCATTGTACAGTTGTGCAGACAGAAATTAGATGGAACTTTTACTATCGTAGGGAATATGCATATTATTATGAATGTTTTTTGGATGGCTCCTTCTCTATTTATTACCAGAGAGAAGCAGGAATTTTATTTGCTAAATATTGATATTTATTAAAATATTTATCGGAAATAAGGCAACTAATTGGATTGGCGATCAATTGGACTTTTTCCAAAAGGAACTGTTCTAATTTGAATTTCTGATCGATTTCCAGTCCAATAGGATTATATATATAAATCGTCTTTGTCATAAATTCTTATAAAAAAGGTTTAGTTACACGATTTTCTTATTCAGCTTCCTTTTTCCACCAGAATAAAAAAGAGCTTAACTAAGCCCGAACACAACTGATTTATTAACTGATTAATTATTGAATATAAATATTTTTTTTTAAGAGAAATAGGAATTTTTTTAAATACGGAATATAAGTTTTTCAACTCTGCAAATCAAAATTCAAGATATAAATTTTAGGTTTAATTTTTGGAGTTTGCAGCACGTCAAGTTGCATGCAACCAACGCAACTTTGGAGGAATTTAAGATGTTGCGTGTCGCGAAAACTTGCAATTGGGCACTGTGGCAATGTGGCGCTGTGCCGCTGTGGCGCTGTGGCCACCGCAACCGCAGCCAAAGGATGTGGCTTGGCAGCACTATTTGCTAACAGTTCTCTGGGATAGGACAAAGCGTGGAGAAGCGGCACCAGGAGCAGGAGCAATAGCAGGAATAGTTAAGGCCCTGGGAACAGCACGTGGTCGCCGTTATTAGAGCTTACTGGAAATTACTAGCAAACCGAATTTTTAAATACCCTTGTTCTGAAAGTTGTCCGACTCATTTCTTTTAGTGCTAATTTTTAATTCAATATTTCGATTTTAATTATTTTTAATACCCAAAATTAACTCTATTTTAAATATTCTAACTCGTTGAGCATTGAAAAATATAACTTCTTCGATCAGCGTATGTCCACGCATACTATCTTCAATGCTTACATTTTTCATGACAAAACTATAATACTCTCTGAAAGAGTATAAAAACGGTCGATTTCCTGCACCTCTCGAGAGCTCATGGTGACAAAGTTCCATGCAAAGTTCTTGATTAGAGATGGGAGGAGGAGGCGAACCCTTCATAAAAAAAGGTTAAAGTATGGAAAATTTAAATTCCAATTCTTTTAAGCTTCAAATAAATTCTTTTTGATCACAATTTATTTAAAATTTGATTTAAATTCATTTAAAATTTCAAAATATTCAACGGTTACTCACATTTATAAAGACATTTGGAAATTTAAATTATATTCTCCGAAAAACCATTTAAAAATTGTTAATTAAGCTATATGATATAGTATTTCGATCTAAATAATTTGTGTATTATGCATTTACAAAACACACTCATATATCTAATTAATAAGGTTAATTTGAATATGCTTTTTAATAAAACACCTTTTGGGCCGATATTTCTTGTACCAGCTATATATATTGTTTTAGTCCAGCCGGATGTCGGAAAAATAAGTACTTCCTATAGCAAATAGAGGGCTCCATTCCTAAAATTGAGACACTAGTTTGTATATAAAATATCATCCTGAAAATAATTTAATACCCTTGGCGAAGGTATGAAGAAATAATTAGAATAAAACAATCAAAAGTTGATATTTTTCGGTTATAGAACAGTTCTTGTATTTGATATATCTTTGTTTTTCCAATATTACTAATACACATTTCAATACTTATAATTAATACAAAGCATTTAAATGATTACATATGTGTGTATATGTGTATTCCCTATGATATATATCTGTATATATCTATGCTATATAATCGTAGATGTCGAGATTTAAGCTTAAGAGTCTATCATTTACATAAATATTGTTTAATATTCGTATTGATTAATTCGTAGCATTTAAACTACACATTCATAAATATATACAAATTTTTATTATTATGAAAAAATGTATTTGTAATGAAAATAAACATTAAAAATAATGAAAATGTGGAAGATAAATGAGAACTTAAAACTTAAATTAAATTAAGAAATAAGATTTGAGAATATGCCATTCAGTCTAGCTATTTATTTGGATTATATGAATTCGAATTCGAATTCAAATTAATTATTTTTATCAATAATCTTTATAAAAGAAAAGTTTTACAAAAGGACTGAACATAAAGGACTTATATATTTTTCCCAAATGTTGGGATAACGAAATGAGAATTATAACCAAATAAAGAAGATTATTGCTATATATAAATATATATATATTCGATACTGTATGAAAACTTCTGAGCTATACTGTAAAACATTCTATTTAAATGGGATATATCTTATGAAGATGTTATGATTGGAAAGCTTGAAAAACTTTGATATTAAGAGACTATTGTATTAACTTGATGTGATAATAATAATAGACTACTGTGACTTATGGTAATCGCTGTTGCTAGGTGTAAGTTCCTGTTTACTGTGCTTCCAGTAATCGTACTACATTAATAATACAATATGGCTATGTTTCGATTTATCTTTTATGGTTATTTCTAGGCTATATATATGTATGAATCAGAGCAGTAAAAGAATGATTTATTATTGAATGAATCAAACTTTGACTGTGTTCATTTGAACCAATGTGTGAGGAATGAGAGCGATGTAAAATGAATTAAATTCAAATTTGGATTCATTTATTAGGAATTCCATAAAGAAAGAATTCCGTTACTGATTCTTTAGAAAAATGAATCGATTCATTCATTCTCTGATTAAATATTATTTATTTGGTGATGTTAAACTAATGAATTAATATGTTAATTTGGTTAAATGAATCATTAAAGTCAAATGATTCATTCATAATTCACGCTGTGTTCACAATTGAAAACTGAATCATTCTTTTACTGAACTCCTGTTAATTAGCTGTGTTCTTCATAGAAATTATACAGCACTTAAGTGTGAATAGTGTTGGATAACGACTAAATGATAAGACTTTTGAGTGCAGTTTCCTTTGGATATCCGGGAATTATGATTAAAATAAGCTGCTTTGCTTGGCTAAACTGCAGCTGTGCAGCGTCATATGTCCTGCTGGGTGGATAGCCAGGGCTGCATGCAATGTTGGCGGCGGCGGCGTCGTTACGGGGCCCCAGGAGAGCCGCTTTCAGTTTGGTCGCAACGGCAACATGCCATAATGTTGCTGATGTACCTGCTGCTGTTGCTGCTGCTGCTGTTGTTGCTGCTGTTGCTGTTGCTGCATCAACAACTGCTGCTGCTGCTGTTGCTGCTGTGTTGCTGTCGTAACTGGGGTGGGCACCTGGGAGGTGGTGTAGGTAACAGCACAGGCAGCTGGCTGTGAAACTACCACCGGTGCGCTTACCTTCCGCTCGGATTGAGTGCGTATGGGCTGTGGATGTGCGGCATTTGGTTGCGGTGGTGGTGCATACATAAGCATAGGTGGTGGTGGCGGTGAGGGCTCCACGCTGGGATGGCGCGCTGGCGGCGTCACAGCAGAGCCATGGTATGAGCCATATGAACTATCATCGGATTGGGCCGATTGGCCGCGATTACGTGGTGCAGTCATGCCATAAAGTTGTTGCTGTTGTTGTTGTTGATCGCGACGCTCGAACTTGTGATTGCCATCTAGTGGTGTGGGATTGTTGCGTGAACCGTAGACTGGCTGGAAACCTTGTGGTTGCTGCGCCTGTGGCTCAGACATGAGCTGCGGCGGCTGCAACTGTTGCTGCTGCTGCATACCAACGGGCGGCTGTTGTTGCTGTTGCTGTTGCTGCTGCTGCTGCTGTTGCAATGGTTGCTGCTGTCCACGCATGGAGCCGCGCATGCCATAAATGCTCTCAGTGCGCTGCTGCATCTGATTCTGCACATTCTGATTCTGTAGATGCGAAGATTGTGCTGCTGTTACTGCCTGCTGCTGCTGTTGCTGTTGCTGCTGCTGCTGTTGCTGCTGGTGTTGCTGTTGTGTGCGCATGGGATAGAGACTCTGTGCGGGCACCAAAGGTCCTGGTCGTGGCACTATATCACGATTTATAGCCGTGTTGCTCTTGGCATATACAGACTGTGAACGGTTCAAATTGGTGCGGGTCAGTGTGGGTGAACGGCAGTAAAGCGATCGGGTGCCGCCATAGAGGGGCTCCTGTTGCTGCTGCTGCTCATATTTGGAGGAAAGTGGCGGAGCAGTGTATAAATTCTGGCAATAGTTGCCTGCGCCAGCGCCCACCACGCCCATCTGTGCCATATTGACGGCGGCATGCTGTGCCGCTGTTGCGGCACCACCAACATTTGCTGGTCCACGCGGATAGGTGCCCTGTGATTGCTGATACTTATTCGGTTTCTCCAGATCCATATCATAGTTCAGCTCATCCTCGGAGTGTATCGAACTGGAGTCGTTGTCAATGCTGCCCTTTGCCTGCCGGACACTACGCCGGGAACTGAAGATGTGCTCGTATACCAGACCGGAGGCCATGCCGCCAACGAGCGGACCAAACCAATATACCCAATGATTGTCCCATTTATTAAGCACAAACGATGGACCCAAAGAGCGCGCCGGATTCAAATAAGGCATCTGTAAATAGCAAAAAAAAAAAAAACAATTAAATATTTATCTGGAATTAATAGAATTATTATGAGGAATTGGTAAGCAAATTGAAATAATTTTAATTAAAAGTTCTTTATTTTCATACTATTGAGCAATGCCTTCATTTTCTGGATACCCTGCAATTCTGCTGCAGAAAACTTCTGTTGTATTATCGTAAGACTGAAATCGTAATCAATCCCATATAAATATCAATTTTATGGCACAGCTCCAAGTAAAAAAAGAAAAAAAAAACTGGCTAAATATTTGCTTTTGATTTCTGGAAAGGAATGAGTCTCTTTTAGCTCGGGCCGTGACCGTGACTTGTGCTAAATTAATTATCTTTCCCAATTTCTCGGCTCCTTTGTTGACTACCTGAGTTGGCTGTCACGCAGCGATTTTTGCACCATAAAAATGCTGAAAAGGCAGGTGCGTTTTTTTAAAGTTCTCCTTCGAGCAGTCTGACTCTTGACTCTCCAGGCTGAATCTCGAGTCTAGAGATTTTCGTTGAAGCATTCTTTAAGCATCATTATCAATGTCAAACTTACCGACACAAAGCAGCAGGCACTGTAGGCAGCTCCAATGGCAAATGCCGAATTGCCCATGAATTTCTTAATGGCATCGGTCGATACGAAATAGCAGAGCACCACGACAAAAGTCAGTATAAATTCCACACCGAATCTTTCCCAGGCGGCCAAGGCGGCACTGTGAGATATAGCCGCTTGCAGATTGCCCTGGTAGCCCGGTACGGTTACCCTAAAAAAAAGAAAACAGAGCAAAAAAATAATAATAATTTTCACTGATTACAGTTTGATAAAAGTTTTGCCCGCCAGTACGAGTATGTTGCCTTCTATTCACTATGACAGCTCGAATATTATACTAGATGTCAACCTGCAGACTCATAAACTTGAGGGAAATACGAGGGGTAGTCGTAATTTCCACTTCATATAAGTGAGTATATGCGGTATACAGATAATTTAGATTGCCAAAGTTTCAATTGCCAAGTGACAAAAGTTGTTGTCTATTTCTAGGCTGTGAACTGAAACTTTTCAGGCTCTCTTTTATGATTTATATATAATTAAACTTTGAAGATAATGCTAATGAGTTTACTGACATGCAGCTGGTGTCGGCTGAGTACATGTGAGTATATTCAATGGCTCACAGCATGCAAATATTTTCAAATGAATTCCACTGAATAAAGTGGAGCCTATCATTGGGAGCTTTACAGAGAGAGAAAGCTAATTAAATTATGCTCTAAAAAGAAGTCTACAGGTTAACTTTAAATGATTCTTCTATACTGTGAACCCAGTTTATTTTTAAATTTTGAATTTCCTATTATGTTCCTCGATTGACAAAGGTAAACAATTTTTATTTTTGATTTTTAATAGAAAGATTTAATATAATTTTAAAGAGTTTTTTTAACTTCCTTACTGTTAAATTAAACTTGGAAATTTTTTCTATTGCTTATGTTATATTTAAATTTGTTAAATTGAACTTTGAAGCTTATTTCTAGAGTTAATTTTGACATGCAGTCTAACTTCAGGTTAACCACTCCACAAATTAAATTACAGTGTTGCCACCTGGACTAAATAGCTTGTCAATATATCCCAGAATAGATCTGTCAACTTATTTTAATAAAGTACCATTTATAAAATAATGACAAGATAATATAAACCAATTTATTTAACTGTCTCTTACAAATAGATAAAATATGTGTTTCAAAAGGTTTGTAATAAATTACCGAGAACAAATATGCTTTATATTTGATGGGGAACAACAAACTTCAGTTGTTGCCGATAAATTTTCTCGCTTTTATACTCAAGAGTAGTGTGTGGGAGTAAATATTTACAAAGCTTTTTATGGAAGTGCATAGCGACAATTGCACATCGTCTCCGGAATATGAAATAACTGCGGAAAATCCGGAAATAAACGCTTTCCAAATGCACTTAAAAGTACTTGACAAGTGGCAACAGCCCGCATTCACTCAAACTCAGAATCAGACTCTGCTTCCATTGCCATTGAGCAAGTGAGTGAGTGTCGACATGGCCAGGATGCCAGGATGCCAGTGGCAAAACGGAGCAAAGGTGAGGCGAATCGGGTAATATCCGTGTCGGCTTAGCAGCAATAATCGCCAGCTTTGCCAGTGCAAATAGTTACTCCAATAAAGTAAGCCATAGAACATGTCTGGTGCTTCAGTATTCGTGAGAGAAATTATATTTGCAGACATGTGTATTTAATACTATTTCACACCCACACAGACAGCGTCTTAGCCCAGGGAATCTTTGGAAGGGATTAAAGCTGAATACCAAAAAGAACGCAAAATAAATGGAGGCTTTTGAATATTTGCTTTCATATATTTAAAAAACATTTATGAATTTCTAAAAGTGGTATACAAAATCGTTCTAATTTACAATTCTATCCATCCAAAATATTTAAATCAACAGAATAGAAATAAATTACATTTTTTAGAAGGGGTTCAAGTTCCTTCAATTAAACTCATAGTTTTTTATGTAGAACGTCTTACAAAATGAATTCCACAATGAATTCTATAAAAACTAGTTTGGAAATATATGGATCAACTTTTTTAAAAGAGTTGCAGCCCCTTTGGATTAACTCGGTGCTACGCCACTGGCTGCTGTAAAGGTTTCTAATTTTGCTGACCACAGCAATTTTACACTTGGCTGAGCGCTTATTAAAGTTTCGAACAAATTGAAAAAATATTTGTTCTTAGTTTTTCCGGCCAAAATTTTGATTTTTGGCTTTGGTGTTCTTTTTGGTATCGCTTCTATGCTCATAAATGTGAAAGGAGCTAATTTTACAGAGCGTTAAGAATACAAATACACTTCCAGATCCACATCCAGATGCACATCCAGGTCCAGAGCTAAGTAGCAGGAAATAGGAAAATGTTGGCACAAGTTTATGTGCCGTTAAGCTTTTCAGCTGCTCTTCCTGACCAAAAATTGTTTGCACGATAAAAGCAAACAAAAAGGAAAATACAAAAGTAAAAAAAATAAAATAAAAAAAAGGGGAAAATAAACCGAAAAAATAACAAACATATATTAAAAGCTTGCAAACAAACTGCAAACTTGAACTATAGCTCAAGTTCTGGTTTCCAAAATAGAAAAAGAAGAATGGAAATGGAAAAGGAAAAACATTTCCTCACACATTTGTTGCGACCACATCCGCATGGAAAGTGAGGTTATGTGTTATTTGCAACACGCTCGGTTGGCTGTGGTCTGGCAAGGGGTTTTAGGTTAGGTTGCGTGTGAATACCCCTAGGGAAAACTTGGGAATATGCCAGAGCTGGTCACTGGCGCTGGCACTGAAGTTTCTCTGTTGTTCTGCTGTTATTATGCAAAAATCAAATAGGTTCGAGCTAAATGCAATTTGCTGCATTTTACAAGTTATTTATGATATATGTACGTGCTTAATGCTGCTGCAATTTCACATGGAAATTCCAAAAATTACACAATTTATATTTTAATTGGGGCAGCAAAACAAAGTTTCATCTGAATGTTAAGAGTCAGGTTCATTTGGGGTTTCTCCTTTAAAACTTGCCTGACTACTGCTATATGCATAAAACTGATTTTATTTAATAAATTAGTAATATAAATATGAAATAACATTAATAAAAACTCCCTAATACGTCTCTAATTATTGCATAGCAGCTAAGAGAAATTTCTGGTGCTGCCACAGCTCTGTCACTTGCTCAGCCAGCGTTGCCACACATTTGCAATTGTTTTAACATGAGGATAAGAGTATTGAAATCAGTTGGAATTCATAAGAAATAATTTTAATAAAATTCCAACCGCACTTTAATGGTAAATACCAAAGAATCAGCTGCCACACACACACACACATGCGATAGTTTCATTTTCAATGAAAGACAATTAAAATGCCCAATAAATATTCACACAGGGACCGCATTTTATTGACTATGCCACAAAGCAATTAATTATGCATTTTACATAAATATTTTGGCCATGCCATTGGCAACCAAAATTGCAAACTTTAATGCAACTTTCAGTTAAGAGAGCATAATTTCTGTGTGTGTGTGTGTGTGAGTGTGTGTGTTGCTCTGGTCGAGGTGAGTGTGTCAGGTAACATAACTGGACCAGTTTTATTTTTTGCTTTTTTTTCTTCTTCTGTGCGGGGTGCAACAACCGGAAGCGTCAACAGGATGCCATTTTCATGTATCCAGGCGATAAGCCGAAGGCTGCATGAAATGAAAAAGAAATACTCGTAAACGAAAAACTTCTGAGCTGAGTTTTTCGTAATTCAATTGCCTATGTGACACGAATTGATTTTCAGTATAGATTTGTATACTTTCCCCCCATTTTTCGTGTCGATTCAGGAAGTGCATTTCCATGCTAGATACAAATCAACAAAAGACCAAAAGACCGATCAAAGAAACCAATTGAAAATGAAGCCATAAGCCGCGATTGTAACTTTTTACCCTATGCACTGGGTGAATCCGTCTCGTGACACGAATACGAATACTGAAAAGGAAGAATTTCCAAACTACAAAGTATATCTTACTCCCTAACAAATTTAAGCTACCAATTCTAAAAGATGTAGCTTGAAGTGGGTCTATAAGATTTGGAATATTAGCCCAAAATGATTCTAATTTTCTTACAAATTTATAAATCAAATAAATCAAAAAAATATAAGATTGAAAAAAATCTAAATTGACATGAGTAAAAACTATAAAATTTTTAACTCTTTTTTCTCTTCTTTCTATTAAAAACATATTGGAATAAACACAACTAAAACACTACAAATTTTATATTTCCTAATATTGAAAAAAATATCGCGTGAGTGTGTCGTGTTATTGAACAAAAATCTGGCACGCTTCCATCCCAATTTCTGTATGCGGTTCCCGATGCCTGACTGCAGTTCGTTTCGTTTTTGTAACATTTAAAATTCAAATTTCGACTCGAAAATCCTGTTTTCTCTTTCATTTTTTTCCCTTTTGGTTGTGCGTGTGTATCTGTGAAACTACTGTAATTTTGGGCGGCAGGTGTGTCTGTGTATCTGTTCGTTTTATGCATTATTCCAGCTGCCTTTTCGGACTGCGGACTGCGGACTGACCAACCAGAGAACAAGAAGGAGCAGCGTCTTCAGCCGAGACACGTGTTTGATTTCAAGTTTCCGACGCATCCTGCGCAGGCGCAACGACTCGGCAACTGGAGTTGAACAAAGGCGAAGGCGAAGTCCCCAGCGGTAAATGTTAATTATGCGTTTTTTCTCGTTTTTTTTTTCTGCTTTTGCTTTCGGCCTCTACCTGATTTTTATCTTTCATCATTTTCAAAGGCTTTTGGAACGTGCTTGGCGCACGTTCAGCGGCCAATACAAAAAAAAAAAAAAAAAGAAAAGAAAATAATATAAATAAAATGAAACCAAGAAGTGTACTGAATCCTCATGGAGCATGCTCAATGGCATAACAATAACTAAGCAAAAGAGATCTTAAAATATCGCACAGCCGGATATCGATACTTAAAATATGCTGCGGGCCGCTCATCTACAATTTAAAATACGTTTCTTTATTCTTTAAAATGAGAAAAACTGAAAAAATTAAAAATAATAATAAAAACAAGCTGCCCTCAAGTGTGTTCTTAGCCTCGTTCCGGAGGCGCACATGCGCCACATGGCTCTGGCAATTAGGGTAGAGTATGAGTGACAATTGATATGTGACAGCACGAAGTGCGGGCGGGAGGGTTCGGGAAGTGCTCCGAACAAGTGGTACGAGCGCACTTAACACTCCAGCTGAACCATAAGGTAGCTAGGATTGCCGTTCTCAAGACTCCAGCTAGGATTAGTATTAATATAATCTAGGGAGAATCAACGTCCTTATGATAGGATGCTGAAAAAAGTAAACACCCTAAATTATCAGTTGAATAATATGCAAATTTTCATAAGGAGCAAGTCTAAAAAGTATTGGAAAATATATTGTTTTAAATTTCGCTTTTTTTTCTCAAATAAACTGCTAAATCTGCTCTTGAATCAGAAGCCTAATTAGACACCTATTTGCATTTGAAAATTATTCAACTGAATTTAAAAAGGATCTTTGACATTATTGAAAACACTACGAAAATAACGAAATATATTTTTCAAATAGGAAAATTTAAATATTTTTTTAAAATTATAATAGATGAATTCTTTAGTTTTTCTTTGTTCTCATCTAAAAAGAAAACTAAAAATAAAAGTCAATTTTACAGTCTAACAAATGAAATTATCTTAAGCTTTCAAAATATTTAAGCAAATAGAGAAAAAATAAGAATAAAATTTTAATTTAATTTAGGGAAAAAGTTGAATTATCGAAAAACTTCTTTAAGGAAAGGAAATTAAAATATTTATACCCCTCAAGCCTAAGCTGAACGATGAATGATTATTAGGAGACCAATTTTATAAATCCATTATGAACTCTCAGAACTGTGAAATGGAATTTGCGTGTCTGAATTAATTTCGTAGAAACCACAATCTTTTATTTTAGATCGTAAGTTGCTTCAATCTCGGCATAGAATCCATCAATCAAATAAGTCAAAGCGAAAACTAATAAGCCAAAGAAACCACAAAATCGAGCACCAAATCTAAACCAATTAATCAACACACATACGTTTAAAACAGTCCAGATACTTTTGGAAACATATGTTTCAACTAACTTGCTGGGACCCTTTGCTAGGGCTTAAAAAAATGAGAGAAGAGAAGAGCAGAGGAGAAACGAACCTGATCGGAGCAGCAGCTGAAACATGTTTCAGCTTCTCCGATTCCTCCAACTGTAGAAAGTAAAGATGCCAATGCACTTAAGAGAAGCAGACAGAAAGAATAAAAAAATGAAGGAACCGGGGGTAAAAATCAACAGCAAAACAGATGTTGCACAGACTGAGAGACAGGGGCATTAACTTTCCAAAATGAAAAAAAAGGAGTTCAACAAAAAGGAAAAAAGTGGAGCGAAGTTTGTTTGAAAAATGCTGCGCAGGCGCAGACATTTTTCTTTTTCTTCTCTTCCCCCTCGCACTCGCACTCGCACTCACTCACACAATCGCTGACAAGGACAAAGACAAACAGACGGACTGACTGATATTCCATACGCATATCCTGCATAGTATTCTAGGCATAAAAGATAGAGAGATTTGTGCGTATCCTCGTCGTTTGTGTATCTAGGCGGCCACATGGCGATGGCCTCGACAAAGGAATCCGGTCCTGACAGCAACGCATTTTTCGAAAAATAATTTAAAAAAGAAAAAACAAAATATAAAATGGGAAATCACGCTGCCAGAACCGGCAGATGTTTTCTCTAGTAGTAGATAAATACGTGGGTAGACGTAAACCTAGCTAACTACCTGCGTCCTATGCAGGTGCTTGTGTGTGCGTGTCTCTCTCTGTGTGTGTCTCTCTGTGAGGTGTGTGTGTGTGTGTGTGTGTGTAGAGGACGAGAGGACATGACATTTACCTGCATATCCTATTTATACATTTCTCTAGTGCTTCCCTCTTTATTTTGCACATGAACTTCGTATTTCGTATTTCCTGTTAAACGGTTTTTGGGTAAAATGTCCTTGTGTACAGTCACCACATCACATCGCAAGTGATTTCTGAGTGACACTGAGCACCATCACCTTGGATTTAATTCAAAATTGCTACGGGTCCAGCACAGTGTAAGCTCAGCTCAGCCCAGTTCAGTTCAGCTCTGCCCTTAGATACTCCTCGCACCTCCACTTCTATTCCAAAATTCGAAATGAATTCCATGCTCAATTGAATTTGCAAATGGAAATTTTACACAGAACTAAAGGGTTGCCCCCTGGACTACTTAAGAGCTTTGTAATCATAAGGAATACTTGGAAATTGCATGCAAATTGCAATTTTAGTCGACCTCAGCAACAGTTCTGGGAATAAATGTCAGCTCTAAAGATGCCAAGTATCAAAAGTTGCAAAAATTAATTGAAAATTTTATTTCTACCATTTTTTTTTCTACTTCAGAATACTCTTTCGTGTCGGAAAGCTTCGAAAAAGCTATTCAAAATGTCCAGAAGATTATATGTATCTCGCGGTTTAGACTTTATATAAATTTCTAGTGAAAAGATACTTAAAAGATACTTTTATGAATACTTTTATTTTTTGGGCTGAAATTTATAGATTTACTTATCTTAAGCCATAAATTATCAGTGAACTAACTCGAACCTTTATGATACTGAGTACAATTTAAAGATACTTTCACATAGATACATTTGTTTGAACCATTAATTTCTACCCATCAAAAATCTAGCTATAAGTTATATATTTAACCAAAAAAAATAATTAAATCTTTAAAGAAAAACTTACCCGTAGAGCAGAGCGGCGCCAGCGATTCCTCCGCCGCACTGGGCGGTCATATACATGGCAGCCCTTATGGGAGAGATGCTGCGTATGACACAACAGGCCAATGTAACTGCAGGATTAATGTGAGCGCCTGTGGAGCGAAACAAAAGTTCGAGATAAGTGGATTAATCATTTGTTCTCTCTAGGAAAAATATAGTTAAAGTTATAGCCGTAATCTGACAGAATTATAGCAAAACTTATGATTTGCATAAATTCATGGCTAATGGTTGCAAGTCGACTGCCTAGCTGAAGATATAAATATAAATAAGAAATATTTAAGAGAAGAGAGTTAACCTATACAAAAGGATGCTGTATCCTTGAAATAGTTTAGCTAGAAAAACTTGCAAGAAGAAAGCCTGATTGTTGAAACTTCTAAAGGATACGAGTTTACCTTAAGGAATTTTTAGATATGAAGGCTTTATAAGATGGAGTATATAAAGATTAGATAGAGCTTCTCACAGTGATTGATTCAAGAATTAATACTTTTAGTATGCCCTCTAGAAGTTGGTATCTATTGGAGGATTGTATCTACAATCTTACAAGTTTCAAGTGTGAATTTCATTTGCATTCTCTTATTACAGAAAAAGAATAAATAAAAAATTGATGGGAAAAATGGAAAAATTCAGTAATACGTGCTAGTATTCCAGATACTTCACTTAAAACAAAAAAGGAAAGACAAATTTATCTGTAAAAATGTTGAAAAAGCAGCACTGATAATAATATTTATTTATTGTTGTCGATTTTCCATCCAACTCCCACTGCTTAATTACTTGAAACGAATGGAGTCCGTTAAAGCCGTTTAATAACATTTTGACACTTTCGAGGAAAAACATATCTGGAGGGGAGGAGATGGAGGAAATTGAAGAGATAACATCATAACTTAATGCTCAAGCAATTGGCTGTGAAAATAAAAAGAAAAAGGGGGAAAAACACGGAAAACTTAAAGGCAAATCAAGAACACATGTTTTCAAGCGTGGAGCGACCCCAACAAAACTGAAGAGTACTGATATACATATATATATATATATATATATAGTGTATATATGTAAGATGTTTTTTGTGGAAACATTTAATTGCCTCGAATGTCAACGAAGATGAGCAAATAAGACTACACAAGGAAATGCTGGAGAACAGAAAACAACTGAGGAGACAGCGAAGATTCAAGCACTAACTACACTGAGAGAAAGTGGACAAGAAAAAGCAGAGTTTAAATTGGAATACTTATTTTTAGAATGTAAAAATTTATATACTCTGTTCTTTAAAGAATAAAAAAGGTTCTTGAAAAGAGAACAGCTCCACTTAAGAATAGTTATAGAATAGTTAGAAACGATTAGCTTGGTTTAAGCGAAACTGGGCTTAAAAGACTCTTCGTTCTATATTACAATAATACCTATGAAAACTGAGCTTGGTTCACTTTCTTCGCAACTTTCTTCGAGAAGTAGAACAATTTTTGTCCCGCTCTTTTCTCTCAGTGTACAAGTGCGCCCTCAGAGATAAGAGAGGAAGTGTAAAGTAGTTGGAGTCGAAGCTGAAGTTGGAGCTGAGGACAACCGCAGTGCGTTGGCTTTACAGAAGGGAAAAAAAAACAGAAAAAACTTAAAAAAAAAGATATAAATGAAAACCAAACGAAAAATATGTGAAATGGGTGCGGGGGGAACTTGTGCAGTGGCAGCGAAATTCCCACGCGCGCTTCCCTCCAACAACAATAACCAAAACAACAACAACAGATACGAGTGGCATGCCACACTTGTCGCCAGTTTGTTTGTTGTTTTTTTTTCCTGTGCTTTGTTTTGTTTTCATTCCATTCCTTACCCGATATATGCAGAAAGCACTGCGTTAATGTTGCCATTGCCAGTCCGGAGGCGAGAGCTGTGGCCAGGAGTACGGATGAGACACTGGCACCCACACCGGCGCCCGCAGCTGCGCCACAAACGATGAACACATACAGGAATGAGGCTAAGCACTCGCTGATGATGGATCTGCAAGAGGACAAAGGAGAAACAGAGAGTCAGAGGGTGTGAGTACACTTGGAAAAACAAGTTGTTCCAAATTTTAGTACATTAATCTTAAGATTTTAAGTAGTTTCTAGTCGAGTATTGAGTTAAAGTTTTTGGAGGCAAAAGAGAGGAACTTTTAAAGAGACACAGAGGGTAAGTACACTGAGACAAAACAGGGTAAGTTCTAGATCAAGTTATTGTTCTATATCCTTATTTATAAATTATATTATAGTATTAAAAATATGATAAAAAAGAAATGAATCATAGGTAATATATCTAAGTTTATATAAAAAAAAGAATAGTAAAAAGATTTATCTGATAATCTTGAAAGAAATAGAGAAAGATGATGGTAGTACAGGTCGAAAAAGAAGTAGACTTTTAGTAAAGCCAATATTAAAATGTCTAGGAAAGGAAGTATAATATTATGATCTTTTATTTGAATTTATTTTATTGAAGTTAAGCAACATTTAAGGTGCAGAATTCTGTGTTTCTTTTCTCTAAGTGTAGGGCTGAGATACTACTTCAGTTGGTGCATGTCATTTCATATGATTAAAGTAAATATTCCAGAAATTATGTTGCGCTACAATGTCAGCCTTGTTCCTACCCCCTACCGCATCTTCGCCTCGCCTCGCCTTGCCTAACCCTTCCAACCCACCTCCTTTGGCATGCCCCCAGCCATGACAATTAAGCAGACAGAGGAGCGCACTGTTTCAAGAGCCGAACCCAAGTCCAAAGGCAAGGGACAGCTGCTGCTGTTGCCTGAGTTCGTTGTCGTCGGTCACTGGACAACAACAACAATGCACACGCCCCCGTCTACGATAAGGAAAAATCAAACAACACTGCACTGAACCCAACAAGAAGAACATTTTCTGGTGGGCAGCTGCAAAAATTTTGGTTGCTCCAACTTTTTGCATTTCCATAAAAATTTCTTGTTTCACTTTTATGCCATCTGAATGCGCTTAATGGGAACTACGACTCGTAGCGGCCAGTCCAAAATTTATGACTTTTTAATGTTCCCGTTCCCATTAATTGGCCAAGGCGCTGGATAGCCTGGCCATCCATTCACTGGAAAACTTTTGATTTTATATATTAAAAAAAATAAACTTCATCTTTTGCTTTATTAAATTGCAGTCAAGATTTAATTACTTTATACACGTGTTTTTTTTTTTTTTAAATTTTAATTATTTTAATATAAAGCTGCCCGTCAACTCATATTTCCTTTTTGTTGTATATAAAATAACTTTAGAAAGGGAAGAGGACAGAGAGTAATACGGATATGGACAAGAAAAGTGGCATAAAAGCCGGCATTGAAACGGTGAGCTGTAAAGTTTTGACAGGTTTTTGCTGTTGCACAGGTTGCAAATAATTAAGAACTATTTAAAAAGTTCGGGAAACTATGAATAATACGAATTTAATGAGAAAACCAGCAGGAAAAGGCTTTGCTCGTCGCACCGAAGTCTAAACACCCTTGCAGACGGCCGTAAGAAAATTACTCTTGCATCTAACTTCTAAGTTTCATCAAGATATCCTGAGACACAAAAAGTCATACAACAACTTTTGAGCTGATTGTTCCTTTCTATGGCAGCTATATGATTCAGTTCTCCGATTCGGCCAGTTCCGACATTTGATCAACAATAAGAAGGAAGTTTCATTCACCTAGATTAAGCTGAGTGACTAGTTTGCATATAAGCGTTCGGACAGATGTGCTTGTCTTTTATATATATTGGATCCATAATAAATATATTCTGTTTAGATATAAAGATGCTTGACACACTTCGTGACAAAGTTATAACACCCTTTACCAGAGTATAAGACCAAAGTTTTGTCAAAAGGCCTTTCTGACTTTTAGTAAATAATATAGAGAAGTATAAACTCAATGAAAAAATTAATATAAATTTAATGAGAAGAATAAAGTTTTCTATAATATTGCTTCTAGCCCAGCTAGACAGATATCAGATTTGTCTGATTCTTTTTGAGCTGTTAACTTTTTAAATATATTGGACTGCTAATTAAATAAATAATTAATATGTATATATATATGTATATAATTAGTATTATATTATATATATTATTATTATATTAGCTGCTCTTCTTAATGTTCAAAAATTCTTTATATGTATATGCAAATGATATATTTTTAAGATGATAATAATCTAATTGAGGTAATTTTTGGGTTGAAACTTTAATCAGGTGAGTATATTATTGTAGATAAGCTACAGGTAATTTACCCAGGTATTTAATTTATTTATAATTATTAATTTAATGTGTTTTGTATAATTTTTATAGAGTCAAGAATTATATTTTAAGCACACTTTAGAAAAACACTGTTTTTATAATCTTCAATCTTCAATTCCAAGAATTCCAAAAACAAATTGGGAAAAAATACTCTAAATTTTACACTTGCTCTGTATCCTTCTTGGCAGTTAAAAATTTACTCACTCAAAATGAAAGTTAATTCAAATTTACAAAGAAAAAACAAATAATTTAAAATTTGTAACTTTATAATTAAAATATTTTCTTTTTAAAACACACTCAAATTACAAACTTTCAGTTAAAATTTTGATTCTTTATTTTTAGAGGAAAGTTGGCAAAAGTCTTTAAGTTTCTTCAAAAGATAAACATAAATCACTTAAATTTCACTTAACGTTCTGAAACCCAAAAGAAAAAATTATAATTTTAAAAGTTCAGAACTTCTTTGCTATACAAATTGAGTCTTTGAGAAAAAAAAACACTTAAATTTCACTTAGAAGAACTTGCCATAGAAAACTGCCTGGGAAAACAATAAACAAGTTGCAACAAAGGAGCTAGACTCTAGTTAATGAAAATGGGAATGCCTAGAATGCCTAGTATGTCTAGTTGTAGGACTAATGCTAAGGATTGAGTAATTCCACTCCCATAACCCACCTCCAGAACTCCAGGGTGCGTATCTCGGCCTGCATGCTGCGCTTGGGCACCTGCAGGGTGCTCGAGAGTCGATTGTTGATGGCGTTTCCATGCGAGTCCTTGCGCATTGCCTCGAGACGCTCAAACAATGTGACTATATGATAGTCTATATTATGCTCCAATGGCATTGTATGCAAACTTTCATCAGCCATTGTTTATTTCTATTTCTTTTGATTTTCTATTATTTTTTGTTTTCGATCAGAGAGTTGTTTGGAACAGAGTTTACGAGAAAACACACACAGACCAACACACGAAGCACACAATTAATTAAGAAAATTGTCTTAGGCAAACATTTTGCTCAGTTAGCTGGAAATTGCAATCAATTGATTTCAATTTACGCGATGAAATATTTGTTTTTTTTTTTTTTTTTTATTTTTGAACTTTCAACCGTTTTGAATTTAGTATTTATTGAGATTTGTGTGATTCGACGCGAAAACACGACCGTACTCAAGTGCGAATTGCGAGCGAATGCCGATTGCCGAATGCCGAACAAGTAGGAACTGAAAACTCACCAACAGAAAACCACCACCATCATTATCACCACCACCGGCAGCAGCAGCTGCCCACACCACCAACGCAAGCATTGTCTGTGGCCCTGTGTGCGTGTGTTGAATAAACAGCCCTTACACACTGTGGTGAAGTTGAACTGACCAACCTGTTGGTCCATCCTGAACTTCATAATGATGTTGTTGAGGTTAAGCGTGGTGTTTTCAGTGGTGGCTGATTTTTTTTTTTTGGCAACTGACAGCACAGCACATTAACACTGCCCAGCAAGGTTTTGTGGTGAATTTTTATATTAAAGTAGATTGGTTTAATATTTTGAATTAAAGTTTATCTGTATTAATAATTTATTTATTTATTTCCTAAGAAGAGTTTCTTTAAATATATTAATTTTATTGTATATGTAATTACTATTTAAAAAAAATATTTAAATATGCTTTTCCCTGAGTAACTTATGTATAAAAAAAATGGTCGGTCTTAGGAATTAATCCTTAATTCATCGAAAATAGTTTAAAGGTGAATGAATTTTTGATTTAAAAAAGTTTATATATCATGTTATTCAATCAAAATTCTGAACTTTTGTTGCTTGGTGTAATGAAAAGCCTATGTAACTTGATTATGTGGCTACTCGTATGATCAATAACCGAGATTTCATGGAGCAGGCAACAACAACAATCCGAACGGAATGTGGAACTCCCAGGCTGCTCAAGCATCTGCTGGTTCCTGCTCTCTTTCTGGAATTGAGTACGTCTCAGCTTTCATTGAATACTCGTCAAACTTTAAGTATTATGATCTTTGATTTTTCGGTACATTAATAAAATTAAAATACGAGCTCTGCTCAATGGGCAGTGCAATATTGGGGTTAGGGTGTTTCCAAAGAGAATATAAAAATAAAATTTTAAAATGAACAGTCCTTTAATAAAAATTTATTATTTATGGAAATTGAGATTAAGTTTGGTTTTGTTATTTATTTCACATAGTTGGGCACTATATTCGTTAAAAATTATTATATGTAATATTGGAAAAAAGCTCAAGAAATTATATTAATAATCTTGTATAGTTAAACTTATTTAAGTGTCCAAAGAAATATGCTAGAAATTTCTACTCAATGAATGAAAATTAATGTTATAAAATAACTATTCCCAAGAGATGATTTTTTTTTATATTATCATAATAAATCCATTTTCTATTCAGAAAAAATAGTTTTGTAAATATTGCTCTTATATCTTCAGAGATATTACCACTTTTTGTTATAGAAAAAGCGCTGAACCTATGCAAGTGACACAGATATATCTATTTATATCTTTAATTTTTACTTAAAATCATAGAATATATAATTTGATAGATATAATTTTGACAGTAAACATTCTTAGTTTAGAAATATATAAGTTTCTTATCAAAATAAACCCAGCGAAGGTCTTTAAATTGTTTCTATATATTTGCAAACAGTATCTTGGGATATCCGGATAATATATATGTCTTATTTCTTTTTTTCTTACTGTTTGTTCTATTCTTATAAAAATAAATACAAATATTTGGCTTGACTACCCCTAGTTGAATAAAATATAAGAAAATTGTATAAATTTTTGACAAGCCAAAAAAAAAAGATCACATTTTACACACCACTAAATACTATAATTATGAGCGTTCACCACTTGATACCTGTCGATTTGGGAAGCTGTCTTAGTGGATGGGATGCCAGTATGTGGATGGAGGTATATGCATGTGTGTGTGTGTGTGTGTGTGTGTGTGTGTGTGTGTGTGTGTGTGTGTGTGTGTGTGTGTGTGTGTGTGTGTGTGTGTGTGGATGCGGCTGTCCTGGATGGCAGCGTGTGAGCGACATTTCGAACCCAATGAGCTGTGAAAGTCAAGAAATGATGCGCAGGGCCCATGACCAAAAACCAAAGTGAAATCAATCACAAAACTGCAGGAGAGCCTCTATAACAAAAGCCAAAAACTAAAAACCAAAAAATAAAAACCGAAACCGAAACAGAAACAAAACAAAAATAAAACTTTTGTTTTGGGGGGCGTTGCTAAAAAGCCACAGACATTTTTTTTTTGGGGAACTGCTCAGCTTTCGCACAATCTTTTGGATGGGGCGGTAAGGACGTTTCCCAGATAGCGCCTTATATGGAGACGAACAACGACGACGACGACGACGACAAAGGCAGCCTCTGAGCGTGGGAATTTGTTTTTGCACGCTTTATTTTTATTTTGTTTTCTTTTTTGTTTTAGTTGATCTTTTTTTGTTTTGCTTTTTTGCAACCTCCAGTACCTTGGTCCATGTTCAGGTCCACATCGAGGTCGCACGGGGTCGTTCTTTTGGTCGGTCGTAGGTAATAATAAGATGTTTTGTTTCAATCACATCGGCGCATCATCGCCGTCTGCTACACAGAAAAAAATAATTATACAGAAAAAAATATGGGAGTCCATTACAGAATTTTCAGCAGAAAAAAAACGTTTTTCAAACCTGATAAATTTTGATTAAGTTTCAGTTGTGGGCCATGTTAGAAAGAGACGAGTTTCAAGCAGATAAGATATTGATTTGGTTTCGAAAACTATCAAATAATAAAAGCAAAACTTTTTGGTGAATTTTTCAATATTATTGGATTTATTTTGTTAAGAATTAAAATATTACTTTTAGACATAAAACACAATAGATTCATTCCAAATTCCCTTAAGAATTATCAAAAAGCTTCGTGGCAATATCTCCAGTTTATCTATCAAGTAGCTATACAGTTTTTTCCAGTGTATTCCGAACTGCATATGCATATGCCCTGTATGCCTGTACGAAGGTGAAGGCGATCTTCGTGCTTTTCTTGTACTTGGGATTCCTTTGCCTTACCGGTGCCCGTACCTTTATTTTTGTATTTCTTTTTTGCTGTTGTCTTTTATCTTCGGATTGCGCAAGTTGCTCTTGCACTTGGCGGCGTCCAAAAGATCTTCTTTATTGTAGGTTGCGGTTGTTAGTGTTGTTTCCTTGTTGCTGTTGCTGTTGTTGTTGGTGTTGTTGCTCGTTTGTTGATGGTGTCATGATGTGAGAAAGCCTCGAACTGCCCTGTGCAGCTTGAAGACTTCGCCAAGAATCTCCGATTTGGCTTTCTAAGGCTGATGGTTAATTGAATGTTCTGGTGTGAAGTATACAAATAGCCCAACCACAAGTACAAGTAAAAGGACGCTTACGAGTATATTTATGTTTTTGAAAGGCGAACTAATTGGTTAACATGTTCCTTGGATAATACCATTCTGCCCGAGCCAAAGCTAAGCGTGGGATATTCTAAGGATGCGCAGCAATCCAATCCAAAATTATAGGAATTTTCTGTTGAAACTATCGTTGTTATTGATTTATCGCAGGTAAAAATCGATAATTGACTTATCAAATATAGTTTAATATCAATTTAATTGGAATTTTCAGCTTATAGAAGCTGCATTTAACAGGCTTTTTAGATGACCCTTACCATTTCTAACTAACTTTAACAAAACCCAAAGAAATCTATATTTTTTATTGTATTGAATACGCTTCCAACTGTGGCTTATAAGATACTTTAGGAAGTTTTATTTTGATATAACTTATGCTAAAATATCTACTACTTATATTCGTATATTCTGTAAAAAGTAGTAGAAATTCAAAGGGGTTCGTAGATCTATTCAGGCTTTTAATTGAGAGGTTACTTAAGCCCAAAGTTTCCCTCAGAATTTCTACAATAATAAACGTCCTAATTAAGGGTATTTAGCAGCCTAACTTTTAATTCAAAAGCTATTTAAGAGCCTGCAATATCTAAAAGAATTTCTCTCCAACTCCTTTTAATATCCTCCCACACCTTATAAGGTAATCATCCATTTAAAAGCCCCCACTGCTTACCAGTTCCTCACTTTTCTCTTTACACACGCAATACACAAAAAATAAAGAGGAGAGAAAATACGAAGATAAACTTGAAAGTGGAAACAAAACGATGGCGTGACTTATGAGTGTATTAAACGTGGGTTACCTGTCCCCCGATGCGATGCATCGCGATGTGCCTCGGTGCCGGCACAGCCCATTGATCACCTACAAAACTGAGGTAGGTAACTGCCTTGTCGACGCCCGGTTATGTGAGCAGGTCATAAAACAATGCTGGGAATATTCCCACTGCTGCCAGACTCCTTGATTTTTTATTTCTTTTTTATTTTTTTTTTTTGCTCTTTTGGTATTTGCGGATTCTTTTTTGTTGTGCAAAAACTTAACAAGGTCAAATTTGTTGTGGCTTAATTTGCTCTCTGTGTTTTTGTGGGAAAATCCTACAGAACTTCTCAAAAAAAAAAAAGGATGATTTGCTGCTGAGTTAGGAGGCGTTAAACATATGATAAGCTCAAATAGAGGCTGAGCCAAGTTAATAGAATAGATTCCCAGTAGACTTGATTAGGAGATTATCTCATAAAACAAAAAATGACTGCAATATGTGAGCTTCATTTAAGCTAAAAGGATTTTCAGGGAAGAGATAAATTAAGGGATAAGATTTCATTCGAGCTATAAAAGATAAATAATGCAGCATTTAAGTAGAACTTTTATAGTCTTTTATTAGTTAAAAATAAATAAAAAATATGACATATTTACATATATATTTTTATGGAATACAATAAGGAATAATAAGAGAGAATAGAGGAAAAAAATTTTAATCAATTTCACAAAGTTTTTAAGAAACTTTTCTAATCAGCCTTATAAATATCCAACGATTTAAAAGTATCAAAAAAAGCTAAAAAGCGAAATATATAAATAGGTTAAAAGTTCTACTAAAAATTCTAAAAAACTTTTTGTAGATGTAGCCAAAATATTTAGCAGTTTTTTGAAGCAAACTTTTCAGACTTGGCTCAGTTTCACAACCCTTTCGTACCCAGCCAAGCCACAAAAAATAAAACAACAAAAAAACCGGCTAAAAACAAATTTTCCATAGTGTCCTGTGAAGAACAACATATGCATATGTCAGATGAATAAAAAAAAAACTAGAAAAATAAATTCACAGCAATCAGAGGACCGTGCTGAGGTCACAGGTTCGAGCTCAATTTCAGTGCAGACCAAACATTTGCAGCCAGTGCTCGACACGTGCTTCGAACCACAACCCTTTCGATATGATTTTGATACAGATTCTGGTTCCGAATCTGATTCTGATTCCGATTCCACACGCACTAATGATGCGGCATTATTTGCATATGGCACTCAGCCGACTGTCCAGGAAAGGGTTATGTGAAGGGTCTTCGAAAGGGTGACTGGCCCTTAATGAAGTGAAATATGTGAGACTGTTACAGTTACGATAATTTATGCATGTTATACAACCATTGACTTGTCCCGTTGTCATTGCCACGTTCCCAGTTTTCTATACCCTGTAACTGTTTAAAGCGAACACAGGGTATACTAACTTTATGCACAAGGTATGTGACAGAAGACAAAATATGCATCTTCCAACCCGGTAAATTAGTGTATACTTACGGACTCAGCTATGTCCGTCTTTCTGTCTGTCTGTTCGTCATAAGAACCCTTCGATCTCGACAAGTTTAAGTGCTATGAACATGAAATTTGGTATGTAGATTCCTGTGTGCTAACGCAATCACAATTTTATTGATAGAACCTCGAAATTGAATACTTTCACTATTTAGACTGAATCTAATAATGGCTCTTAAATACTTTAAAATTGTCGGATAATAAAGATAGAATTTACACCAATTTCAGCATTGTCTATTGATCCGTTTTAAAAAGTAGCTTGGATACAGAGTATTTCCTAGTCGATCATTCCTATGTCTCTTTCTCTGTTTTCAATCCTTTAAAGGTTTTTTAATGATACGTCAACCCGTGTATCCCTTGCAAAATCAAAGCTAAAGGGTTAGCCCAAGTTGCACTTTGCAATTAAGTACAGGTTTTGAATGGGGTGGATTTTCACAGAATTCACAGACTAGGAATTACAGGCGGAACTCTTTTCTGCGGTCGGCTTTATTGAGCACAGGTGCAATAGTGTTGATTGTTGCGGTTTTCTTTGTTTTCTTCCAAAAGTGTCAATGCCAAAACTCTTTCGTGGGAATTTTCAAGTTTTTGGGCTTCCAAAATGATTAGTTTCTTGGCAGTTGGAAAAGCGTTGGGCTTAAACTGGAAACACTTTAATTTATTTAATTTCAATGAAGTAAAAACGGATATAAAATATATAATAATATATTACACATATTTTCATTTTATATCATTTTAAATTCAATAATTGTACTCCTTATTTACACTTAAAATTATTTATGTACTAGAAAAAGTAATCCCTATTTATTATAAGGATTGCTATTAAAACACAGAAAAAAATTATATTTAAAAATAGTAAGGAAAGTCTTTTCTTATATACCCTTGCAAAGTGGAATAAGTATTTGAAAATTGTTGTTAAATTTAATTGTTTCTATATAAATAACTCTGCGATTCGGTTTACTTCAGTCTAGTGTTCATAGAAACAGACAGAGGGACATTTAGACAGATATTCATGGCTATATCGACTCGTTTCATCGTTCTGATAAAAAATGTATTTATTTTATGGTCAGAGATGCCGTGTTCAAAAAGCCCGGGCTACCTTGACTTGAGTATTATCCTTTTCAATATTTATTTATTTTGAATCTTATAGAATAATTCCTAAAATATACAAATTTCAGTTCAGAATAAGCATACAGGAGTAAAAATTCGTTTAACTCATAAGATTTTAGAATGATTACAAATATTGGGCTCCATTTGGATAGATTATTCTTTTATTTTAAACTGAAGAATAGCTAAAGGATATATATAAGTAGTTAATTCAATATTAAATTAATTTTTAGTCTTTTTTATTGTAACTATTTTAAAAATTACTTGTGGCAACATGAATTAAAAAATATGAAAGACTGTCCCAAAAAGATTCTCAACTCTGCAATCATTATTTTTGATTAATTCTAAACATATTAGAGAATATCCATTTATTTGGAGACTTAAATATGGAATTTCTATTCGCATGATTAATGCACTGAAACTGCCCACATGTTCAACTTTTCGAGTATTTGAAAAATGCTTCAGCTGACGTTAAAAACTTGAAAATGGCAACTGATCGGCGATCAACCACAGATTTTGGTCAATTTGTAATCGAAGCAATTCATAAAAATGTTCACAGTGCCATAAAAAAAAAGATTGGCAAAGGAAAATGGGAAAATGGAAAATTGCGAAACGCCTCGAATAAATCGATTTTCGGTTATTAGGCGTCACACAGTCATTAAAAATTTTGACAGCTTTTGACAATTTATTGATGTTTCCACAGAGCGCGCGACAAATGACAACAATCAAAAAATCAAAAAAAAAATTGGAAAGCGAAAAAAAAAACATAAACGTATTGGCAAGTTCGAAAATTTTGACCTGTACAAATTGCGAATATAGAAAAAAAAAGTGGACAAATGTTTGCCTCGGCTGCTCGGTTGCAATATTGTCGAGTGGCGGCTGTTTGCTTCAACCCACCAAAAAAAATAAAATAAACCCCCGGCGCGATAATTTGATTAATTGAAAGTCAGGCGACCTTTTTTATTTTGAACCCTGGCGAGGGGGTTGTTCGGCGTGATTAAATGATCGTTTGGTTGGCCCAGAGCGGCTCGGCTCAGAGGGTCGCCCGCTTTTTCAAGTAGCTCTATTGTATTCACATTAACAGGTTTACACAACCCACCCATTTTACCAGGACGCAGCCCTCATACCACCTTATCTCTCAGTTTCGGTTTCAATTTCAGATACATTTCTTTTTTATATAAAAAATTTAAATATCGCATTACACACAGACACTTGATTTTAAAGCCGACCACATTTAAATGTTTCACTTGTTGGGTTCCACTGGGTTGGCTGATGGTTGGTGGTTTGATGGTTTGGTGGTCTGATGGTCTGATGGTCTCTGGACAATTTCCGAACATGTGTTTTTTAGTAGAAAATTTAAATCTGCTGTCTGCTGTTGATTGTGCGATAAACTCTGCCCCGTTGGGACTTTCAATTTCTATCGCTTTTCGGCCAGTTGTGTAATTGTTTTGCTTGAAGTAATACTCAATTGGTTGTGGTTGGAAAATTTGCCTCTTTTGTGGTTAAACTTTTAATTCGTAGCCACTGTCAACTGTACAAACAATTTTGGCCAGGAACAGTTTGAAACTTATCAGTCAGGTCTGTTCAAAATTTCACTGTCGAATTGGTTGCAGTTGTGAACTGACGTCTACTTTTCGAAGAATATTCGGAAGAAAACATCAAATTTAATTCAATGCAATTCAAATATTCCTTGGAATTCACTACTGAAAAAAGGATATATAAAACATGATGTCTACATTTTGGAGTAGGATTGAACTCAATTCATGTCTAAATTCCACAAAAGAAATCTGGCATTATTTTTGAAGCTGCATTAAATAATAAATCAAAGTTTTTTATTATTGATACATCAATTTTAAACGATCCCTAAACTTTAATTTTTTAAGTGGAGTTCTTGCGAAAAAAAAACAAAATATTCCGCACAATCAATCAATCCTTCACTATACCTTTTACAGTAGCAAATAGATAAATCAATTCCAGGGAAATCACTTTAAAATACATGTAAATGCTTTCACCCCACTGAGACACACACACACCCAGAAACAAAAGGGTCCTTGGAGTATGGTCACATTAATTACCCCCAAACTGTGGAACTCTGAAGAACAGTGGAGAACTGGAGTTGGCTAAGTGCAGCGACAAGCAAAATTCTGTAATTTTCTGTTACAATGCCCCAAAATGTGGTCGACATTATTCTGATTGGGGTTGCTGCTGTTGTTGTTATTGTTTTTGCCACGCCCACAAATGCAAATTGATTTTTGGCTTTTGTGTGGGCGTTGCAAGGGAACATTGTCACGTCAACGTCTAAGGACATTCAACTTAGGAAAAGGTAACATTAGAATTGAATTCCACCTAATACACTCAAAAAAATGATTAAAAGTTTAAACTATGAATAAACCTACAAGAAAAGTATTTATTATTATTGTAGTTCATTTTTTTTTATTACTTATGAAGTCATTATATAATATTTGTTCTAAAATAAGGTAGAGATTTCACTAAAAATATCTTACCAACGAAATTCATGTTTTAGTCAAGAATTTGGCCAATTTGGTAAAGAAAGTTAACTGTCTGTCCGACTGGTGAATGAAACCTTTACCTTTTTAGGTAGGGAAGGTAGCTCTTACATCGGAAGCGGCCGGAACGGACACCTACAATATATTATATAGCTGCTATAGAAAGGAACAATTGGTTCAAAAGTTTTTGTATGGACAACTTTTCTATTTCTTTAGGTATTGTGATGAAACACAGATTATTTGAAACAGTATGTCCAAAATTATCGATAATTATAAAGCTGTTATAGAAGCAATGGGCTTAAAAGTTTTATTTTTTTTTTTTTTTTGTTATATTTATTATTTATCTTATGAGTACTTTGTAGTAGCAGAAGAGCGGACAACTATACCTCATATAAATTCAACAACAGCTCAGTCTGCAAAGGGTATTTGATGTTCGGCGCGACGAATAGTGCCTTTCCTTAGTAGTTTCATTTGCAATTAACAATTTACAATTTCATGCTGAGTGCCTCACTCTCAGTTTGAGCGGCTCTCCCAGCTCATTTGCATATTTTTCGCCAATTATAATTTGCATATGCAAAAAAAAAAAAAGAAAAGAAAAGTATCCCTCCTAGAGGATATAACGTTCTAATGCGATTTTGATATTTCACGCCCATTTGTTCGATTCGCCTTGCAATTTGCGTTTTTTACGATTTACGATTTGTTGTGCTTCCCCTGCCCTTTCCGCTCCTCTCCCCCCTGTATTGATCTCATAATCGACTGGAGTTGTTGTCTCTTTTGATTGGCAATAGTAAAAAAAAGGCAACAGCAGGCTCTGAAAGTACTCACTAGGTGTTTGCTATAATATGAGGGTCCTTTCATTTGCATGCGCTTTTTTATGCTGTTGGCATGCCAATTTTTTTGACGGATGATGCGTGAAAATCCTGCATGGAATATGGAATATGGAACAAGGATCCCGAACGGGGGGGTGGGGGCAGTACAAGTATCATAAATTGCGCACTTCAAGCAAATTGTTGTGGTGTAAGTGTTCAATTCAATGTGTGCCTTCTGCTTATTTGCATATTTGATTAATTTGTTTGCTTTTTTTCTCTTCTATTTTGGGTGATTTTTTATGGAAAAATAATAAGCATTTTATGAGGGGGTAGCACAGGGGGTTGCTTTTATTTTGGGTATAAAAAAGAGCTGGACTTTATTATGGATGTAGTAGTTAGTAGCGGAAAGAACAGCAGCTTCAAGAATTTACAAACCTGAACTGAAAAATTACAAACTTTCGCGTAAGGTTTTCAAAATATTTGAATAAAAATTGGAATTAAATCAAAATAGAAACGAGCAGTTTTTAATTCCACCAAATTGTATATATAATAAAGGTGCAAAACCTTTAATTCTTTAGAGAACTTTCAAGAAAACGAATTTCGGAACAGGTTTGATAGAGTTAAATAGTTTGTCTAGATTTGCCAGACAAATTATGCACAATTAAGCTAAGCTCTATAATTTTGAGTATTATGGTGAATGAGCATAGACTTTCAATTGATTCGACAGCAGCTTAAGTTGTACAGACATCTTTCAAATGCAAAACGTAGCAAGGACATGCAGTATACTCATCCTGCTGGAACGAGAACAGTTGCTGTGGCTGTGGCTGCTGCTGCTGCTGCTGTTGCTCCTGGGCCTGGCAGGCACGCACTAATCCAATTGCCGTATGGATCATTAAGCACTGATTGCGTTTATGGCACAGGCGAGTACGTATTTCGTATTCCCATATATGTATATGTATATATATGTATATCAGTGCAATGCTCACATATGCAGATTAACCCCCTGGCTCTCTATGAACTAGAGTAATAAAAATTGGTCAGGGTAGGAAAACTGTTTCCAATTGCTGCTGCTGCTGCTGTCGCTGCTGCTGCTGCTGCTGGTGACATCAATTATGTGTTGTTGTGGTTAAAAGCATTTAGACGGAATTGCAAATTGATTTTTCTATTTAAAGTGTATTTAAGGCAGAAAGTCTTAAATTAAAATTAAAATCAAATTTCAGTCGTTCAAACTTTTACCAAAACTCAAACTTTCTCACTTTGTCACCCGCATGCACTCAAAAAAATTATTTGTTCTCAATATTTGGGAAGGAAGTAACTTATTTTTTGCATAATATTTTAACTAATTTAACTTCTAAATATTTTTTTTCTAAAAATACTCAAATATATTTTAAAGAGTGGAGGATTATTTGCATAATATTTAATGTAATTTGTATTATTAAATTAAGAAATTATTATTGTAAAAATGCTGAAATATTTTTTAAAGAATAGCCGTAATTTTCTTAAAACATACCACACAAAACTCAAAATAAAATAGAAGTTACACTATCGAGCAAACTGGCAGCATTCTTCTTATTTCCTTTATTATGATTATTAGTGTAATTATACTAGGAGAAATATTAAGAAATTTCCTCAATATTTTTTGCATATTTAAGCACAACCTTTTTTTTTTTGAGTGCAATCAGCTAAGAATTCAGATCTGCATTTGATGGGCCTCGAGTAGCGCGCACATGTTGCAAAAAAGTTTCCAAAGCAGAGGCGACAACTGCTACACTGCTACACTGTGCTACCGGGGAAAAAAAGGTAGCACAAACAGAAAACAGAAAGCAGAAAAACAATTGCCAATTACCGTTGGGTGAGCTTGTTTACCGCTGCTGTCAACCCCCAGTGACACCCCTAAACCCACCGGCATAAAAACAAAACCGAGAAACCGAACCAGCAAAAAAAAAAAGGACAGAGCCGAGAAAAAACTATGAGGAAAATCACTTTTGCGCTCATAAATTTCAATAATAAAAATTTGAATGCATTTGACACGAAACAACAGAAAGCAGCGAGAGTGCCCAAAACAAGGTTAAATCCAATAAAAATTGCTGAAATGCATAAACAAGGTTCAAGGTGCGGGCTTGAGGCTTGCCGCAACAGCAACAGCAACAGCTACAGCATCCGCATCCGCATCCGCATCCACATCCGCATCCTCATCCTCATCCGCCACCGCGAGTAATTGAATTGGGTCGAATTGTGTTTTGGGTATTCAACTTCAACCCTTTCCCATTTTATGCTTTCTTTTTTTTTACCAGTGCTACAACAGTTTTCCTTTTGCATATGTTGCTCTTTCGAGTACTCGTAAATCTTCTGTGATTACAGTTGATTACAATTTCCCTATGAAATATGCTCATATGTTGGCATTGGCGCTTGTATTTTGAATGGGTTAAGGCAGAGGTCAAACCAATAGATTCCACTGAACTGTAACCCTGACTTCTGGCTCCTTAGTTCATTTAATTACAAAGTAGTTCGGATTTCTTTTTGGGAAAAAAGTCTATTTTGAAGAGAAATATAGTTCCATAAAGGCACCTTCGACCCCAGAAATTTTATATATTATCATACACGAGTTGATAAAGCCATGTCTGTCCATCTGTCTGTTTCGATGCACATTAGTCTCTCAGTTTTCTTCTTTTTGTTGTAGGCAACATATACCGGAACAGGCCGGATCAGGGAACTATATCATATGGAATGGAATAATCGGTCTAGAAAGAGGTTGTATGGAAAACTTTCTGTTTCTCAAAGTTTCATAATGAAATTTACGAATCAAATACATAAGTGTGATTCTTACCACTATATAATATAGCTCCTATAGGAACAATCGGTTCAACAGTTGTTATATAGAAAACTTTGTTATTTCGGCGCCTCGAAGTTAGCCTTTCATTAATAGTTTTTTATTATAAATAATAATTTATTTATAAAGTTAAATAATAAGCTACCTAAACTAAAAATAGCTTCCGAATTATTAATTTTATAATTTAAGAGCTTAAATCCTTATAATAGTCTTTTGGAATTAGCTTAAAGTATTTTAAAGTCATTTAGTTTTAACCAGTTCTCAACGTATATTTTAAATACCCTTACGTTAGGTATTATAACTTGGTCACGAAATGTGTAATGCATTGAAAAAAGCATCTCCTACTCCATAAAAAATCAAAAAACAATTGGTTTCCAGTCTGCTAGAGTATATAATCATCGGCAATCTTACTAGTTTTTTTTTGCTCTACTCAATATTTTATAGTGATTGTGAGCCCTAACGAACGATTATTACCTTTTTCTCTGATCCTTTGACTGCGACATCCTTATTGTTACTGTGATGTTGCGTGACGCTGTTGGTCAATGTGAAGGCCCTGTTAATGATAACACAATACACAAGAAAGCAGTGAAAAAACACAAGGAGCACCCACATCAATATATAAGAAATTGAAACAAACAATAAATTTTTGTATTTGTATTGACATCCTTGCGCTGAGGCTATCAACAGCTGCAAAAACTACCTGCCTATTGTCCTTAGACGATTTCATTGTTTATCTGAGGCGGAGGGTAACCAACTTTAGGTAACTCCGCGCTCTGTTGAAAGGGAATCTGCTTAGCTTATAATTTCTGCGTCTTTCAGTAACACGCTCCAATTGTCAACTTCGCCAGCTGCTTGGCCCAAACTCGAGGGTTCGAGCTCAGTTCAAGTCACAGTTTTGATTCGAACCATCTGCAATCAAAAAAATTGTTCAATTTTTAGTTTTGATATTTTAAAATATTCCATCTGTTTAACCCTGGAGTTAGTCGAAATTCGAGATAAAGAAGTTCGACTTTATTTCAATGATTTTTGGATATTCTGCATAAATATAGACCAAACTATCTCAAACTTTCTAATATCATAAGAAAAGGCCGTGCAAACTGGGCGTTTAGAAAACATACACTTTCATTTAATTTGAAAATTTCATTAAGATATCTTAAAAAACCGAAAAAGAGTTCCATACAACTTTTGGTCCGATTGTTCCTATAGCTGCTATATAGTAGACCAATCTTGTAATAAATACACTTTGCAAGTCTATAAAAAGTATTGAAGCTTCACCTAATTTCAATGCTACGATTATGCTTAAATTTCATAAATGGTATTCAAAAAATCGTATTTGAAACAAGCATTTAAAAATTTTACTAAATTATTTGCTTAACAAAAGAAATTTTTTGTTTAATTTAAAGTAATCATGGTATACAATCAAAATAACTCTCTTTCACAGATCCTAAAACATTGTTTTTGTTTACTAAAAAATTGCACAACTTTTTTAATATTCGTCTGAATATTTAGAAATTTACACAATGTATAGAATGTAGTTTAAATTGGACTGAATATCTTTTTGTACAATACGTTTTTTATATTCTAAACCAATATTTGTATATTTTAAGAACGATCTCGGGACATTCCATAATATTGATTCAGTGCCTGGTTGGAAGGACGTCAAAAAGCGGAAACAAAGCCAAGCTATAAACCTTACATTCTGACCAAATGTCAATCTATATTTTTAGAATTAAATACAACATCGAAGACATCATTCAGGTTTGTGAAAAAACTAAAATTTTATTCTGGTTGTTGTTATCATAGACAGAATTATCAGGTTTAGTTGGAGTTTACTTCTTGGCCTTCTTGCTATCGGCCTTGGCGCCCTCCTCACTCTCTGCTGCCTCCTTGGCACGCTTAGCGCGAATGCCAACCAAACGAGCATCAGTACGTGCCTGTAAATTATTAACGGAAGTGATTTCATTAATAAATAATTCATTAAAGCGTTATAAATAATTAGAAACGCACCTTGCGCAGAGTAGCGAACGCCTTGAACTTCTTCTCGTCCTGTGTGACTTCACGGAACTCAACAACTGGCTGTTCCTTCTTAAGGGGCATAACAGGGCCCTTAAGCTGTGTAGCCAGCTTGCATTCCTCCACAGTTGATTCGCCCTTGCGGATCTTCTTCTCGTTAATGGGGAACAGAATCAGTTTGCTTCTGTATTCCTTAAGGCGCTGAATGTTGCGCTGACGCGACTCCAGAGACTTGTTCTTGCGACGACGATCGACGGAAATGCCAATGGTCCTGGCAAACTTGTAGCTCAGACCAGCACCCTATTAAAAAACAAAACGAATTACAGATTTTCAAATTAAACCGATCACTTAAATATCCTTGCAGGGCTCCAAACCTAGTCCCGCTTCAAGTTTTGTATCTAAAGGCAAACTTAAATATTCTTATTAAACCAAACCATCTAACTTTATATTAGCCTTAGGAACGTATGCTGAAAAAACCCATTTGGATTCCAATTCGAAATTTGAAGTATTTATCCACACTTCCAAAGTAGTGCAATTTAACAATTTAAATTTGCAAAATAAATAAGATAAATTAATTCAAAAGGTTTGATGGGAAAACTAAAAGCCGGGTTTATCAACTGAATTTTTAATAAACTAATATATAATATTGATGTATCTCGTACCGAATCAAAATCATGGATAAGGACCGATTTACGAAACACCCATACGAAACAATATAACCGCTTGCTACACCTATTAATTACTGGGTATGGTGGTGTATAAACATTTGAACCAGCTTGAGTTCCTCTTCTAGACCGAATGCCTATACAAATCAATATACTCTCTTCCTACACCTATTAATTACTGGGTATAGCGAAGGTGGTGGAGTAAAAACATTTGACCCACCTTGAGCTCCTCAACGGTGAAACCGCGACCAGCACGCAATTTGGTGTGATAACGAATGGTGGGGCAACGCACCACTGGACGCAGGGGACCACTGGCGGGGCGGGGGAAGACAGCTTTGGCTTTCTTCACGCGATTCTCGTGTCTGCGGATCTTGCGGGCCGGCTGATTGAACCAGGTACGCACATGGCGTTGCCACCATTTGTGGTAATGCTGGTTTGGAATCATATTATTTCCCTTACCCATTTTGGCGGTTTAAATTAGCTGCAAGAGAGAACGAACACACACAAACACACATATTTAATAAATATTATAACCAAATACTGGCCACCACGTGGCTGTTGCTTATTAGTATGGTTTACACAGGAATTAAAAATAGTTTGATGCATATTTCATGGCCAACTTGTAGTCCGGCAGTTGTTGTTTATTAAAAGTCATTGTTTGCTCAAATTATCAACTCATTTTTTGGTTATTTTCATTAATTTCTGTGCATTATGGCAAGAAACGCACCTTTTGCTACCCAACAACGAATCAAAAAGGAAATCGCAGCCAACTTCACGTCGTAGTGTACAAATTAATTCCCTTTTTTCTGTGTGAGTGAAAATTTCCCTGTCGCTGCTGAAATTTCCCCAGCTATCGATTGGTGATGCAATCAGTGTTAACAAACATACCGTACAGTTTACAATTCAATGCGCTAGAAACGATACATATATGTTAAAAACGTACAAAATAATTATTAAAATAAGTTTGCAAAAATATATAAAGTGAATTAACAAATGCAATTATACTGCATTTAATAAGGTACTTTTCGCCTTATCGATTGATTTCATACGGTGCCGTTGTGCGCGTGGCAACTCTGAACTGTACTTTCTGATACAGATAAAAAAAACTATTGACTATTGAAATTGACTATCTATAATCGAGAAATTGCGCGCTTATTTTTCTCACAGTGGTGTGTAAACAGAGATATCAATAATAAATTTTTCAAATTATAATAAGAGCAAAAAAAAAGAGCTAATTAAAATGAATGACGACGTACCGCAATCTCCCATGGTTGTGGAGGCCAAGTATGAGGATGTGTCCCAATTGAATTTTTCCAAACTTTATTCTCCCAAAATGAAAAGCGTCTATTGGCGTTACTTTGGGTTCCCATCGAATGATAATGACGAGGTAATTACCAAGCAGAATGTTGTATGTATTAAATGCCACAAGGTGTTGACAAATCATGGAAATACAACCAATTTGAGGGCACATTTGCAACATAGGCATAAGGATTTATTCAAGGCTCTGTGCCAGGAGAATGATATACAAGTGCCGCCAAGAAAGACGCCGCGTAATCTTAATCATCCTCCACTGTCGAAGCGCAACGTTTCATCGCGTCGCGTCAAATTGGAATTCATTAATAATCGCAATCATCATCAGGATGATGATGATGAGGAGATGGATGAGGCCGCTGTAGCAGCAGCTGCTATGCAAGCCGAAGATGACGCTGCTTCCCAAACGATGCTCTACGAGACTATGGTCCCTTTGACGTATGATGATGCCGACAATCTGGTGGAGGAGGAAGATCGCACCATTAACATTGAGCCACGCGAACTGAAATATTCAGTAGCACGAAAGCGTAAAAGTACAGCTGCGTCGTCTGGCACTATGCATTTTACACGGGGCAATATTAAAAGTGAAGAGGGGCATTCTGTTAGCATTCCGGGTCGCAGCTACATAACCAATTTACCGGAAGCCTTGGCTGACATTGTAATACGAGATTTGCGTAATGTTGAGACACTCTATGATCTCGGCATTAGCGAGTTTATACGTCTGTCTATGGGTAATCTTGCCTCGTTGCCGATGCCCCAGAAAATTGATTCACTTATCACTGAACAGCATGCGTCGAAATTCTTGGAAATGGGCGATTTTACCCGGGATTTTACAGCTGAAAAGCCCTATTCTCTTGCCTTTGAGCAGTGGATAAATGTTGAACAGCGACGCTTCTTGAGCATCTATCATCACTATTTGAGCGATGAGACGCAGTGCGTCCGCAGTGTTATGTATGCCACTATCGAGTATACGGATTATATATCATTCGATGAACTTCTCGCCGATTTCTATTTGCCAAATTGCACTCTGGCCATTGCCAACTATGACGAGGAGGATGATTTACTCCAAAATTATCTAAAGGAGAAAAGTGAGTATACCAATTCGATTCGAAAACAAATATTTTTATATATTGTATGTATAATTATTGAAATGCATTGAAGAAAGCATCTCCGACCCCTAAAGAGTATACATATTATTGATCAGGACGACGAGACGAGTCCTTCCCTTACTAGTTTTAAACTCATTTTATTATATATATTTATTATACCTACTAAGTGGGATTATTCTAAAAATACTCAATAGTATTTAGAGTAGAATTTATTAGAGTAATAGTAATGAATAATAACTTATAAGAACCGAATCTGATTTTTATATCTTATAGATATACCAGTTGTGCTATGCTATGTGTCGGTAATCGACAAGTGTCTGCGTCGCGTCTTTGAACTGGAGGAAGTAGCAACGGCTTTGGAGCAAGTCAAGGATATTATACAGCGGCATTCCGCTGAAATAAGCTCGAAGGTGTCAGAGCTGCCGGCATACAATGAACATTTCCCATGGACTCTATACGAGTTGCTTAAATTCTTTGCCGAATCCATATCATGGTCTGAGGATATGGATCAATTGGTCATTACGGCCAAAACTGTTACCGAAGCGCTCAGCGCTCTGGTGGTAAGTACTATTCTAATAAGAATAAACTCCTTAAATCTCTATCAAATCAATTTTCAATCTGCTTCTTAAATAAGTCAATACTCTATAATAGTTAAGTTTCGGCCCATCTTTCCCATATAATATAGTTATCCGAAACCGCTACTAAGTAATTTCAGTATCAGAAGGAATAACAGAGAGAACCTAAAGCCCTGTATCTATATAAATTCATTTTCTTTATGTACAAATTTATGGTATTTCTTTATCAGATTGCATTGGATACATTGCGTGGCGAGGATATGCCACTATGCAGTATGCTATCCCCAATAACATCAAAGATTTTGATCAAGAAACTTGGTATTGCTGAGCAGGATGACCCTCTAATGATGAATATTAAGCGCACCATTGCTAGCGTACTACAATCCAATATTATTGCAAATGATACATTGACTAGTGCTGCGCTGCTCGATCCCCGTTTCCATCGGCTGACCACAATTGACAATTTTGAGAGTTGCGTTCGCATGTTGACCCAGAAATATAATAAGACATTTGGCGGCGGTTCAGGCGCGGATAGCCAGGGCGATGTAGCTGAGGTGGCTGCCACTGCATCCGTTAGTACCAGTTCATCGGTGACCATCAAGACGGAACCAAATGTCAAGTCGGGCTCAGCCGCTGCTGCAGCGGCCGCAGCTAACAGCGCCAAAAAGTCAAGTGAGTAAACTGTGGGTTGTAGAGCTGCGACTATATCTATCAGAACTGGAACTTGATATGTTCAAATTCTCTATTTAATAGCTGTAATATATTCTGATAGTACAGTGAATAAATAAGAAGATATTTGTCATGCAGCTCTACTGTTAAGCATGTATATTAACTATAGTTCAAATAATTAAAAACTAATTTTCTTTAGAATTGGAACTGCTGTTTGACGTTGCAGAGATACCCAGCCCACCCAAGCGTGACGCCGACAGCACTGTGGAAACGGATTTAAAGAGATATCGCAACGAGGTCATAGTACAGTTGGATGAATCGCCAATTGAATGGTGGAATAAAATGGGACATATCTATGGAACGTTGCGGGATCTGGCTACACTATACCAGGGTGTACCCGGTGTCGTTAATTTGAATTTTAAGAAGGTTCTACGCGAACAGATCTATGATTATAATAAGCGATTTATGCTAACTGGCAGTCAAAATCAAATTGACGCGATATTATTCTTGAATCGCAGCAGCTGCTTAAAGGACACCATATATGTTTAAAATAGCTTTTATCCATGGTTTTTATCTATATGGCATATGCATATACTATTATAATTCTATAATCTGTAATTAAACTAATAACCTACATACATACATAAATAACTCCGATAAGATTCAAGGAAATTTTTATTTAATTTGGGCCACGGGGTAGATATTCAGTAGAATTTTAGGAAATTTTATAAAAAGCAACTCTGCTGTAGTGTTGGTAAACTATATGTGTCACTTGGCAACACTGGATAAATTTTGGCCTTGCCAGAGTGTTACAAAATTTCCCCTTATCAAGCTGCGTTTGTAGCTGCTGCCCACACAAAAAAAAACCTACGCAAATATTAAATAAATAATATTGTAAGTAGCAGCAAATTATTGTTGTTATTTAGCGTTAGCAACATGTGCGTTCAGCGTATGCAAACAGTGCGCGCTTGTACAAGACGCGACATGTAAAGACGTAAATAACGGGGCGGCGGCAACAACAACACCAATAACAAACCAAAAAAAACAAGAACAACAACAAAGAGATTGTTGCTGCAGATTTGCGGCTTTGTCTTGTGACGTAGCAACAAAACTCCCGAGTTTCTTTTAAATATAAAAGGATAAACAAGATTAAAATAAATGTGCAGGATGTGCCGAGTGGACATACGCCGCTTCTTCGAGGAGTGGCGCATCTGGATACGTCCTCTTTTAATTGTGACCTACATAATATTCGCCATCATTGTGGTTCCCCTGCTCATTGTGAACTCTGTCAAGGATGGCTTCCAGCGCAACGATCAACTCATCTTAATCGGAGGCCTCTTCGTCCTCTCCGCCGTTCCAATTTCCATTTGGCACATCATTCAACACGTCATTCACTTCACAAAGCCCATTCTCCAGAAGCACATAATTCGCATACTCTGGATGGTTCCCATCTATGCTCTGAATGCGGTAAGTGGGTCAGTCGAACAAGCAGTTCGAACTCGATTTCGGATCGATTGAAATCGAAACCGAAACTGAAATTTGAAACTTTTTATGCGCTTCACATATTTTCAATTGGTGGGTTTATTCGATTTGCGTAGACGTTTGTAACAGTTGGGTCAGTAACCTCATGAAACTCTTCTCATAAGGTATATATGTATCTCCAAAAATTTTTGAACCGTACAAAACTATTGAAAAATATACTCCGCACCCATGAGGTGTGCTTTTACTAGAGTATACTAAGCTTACTTAAAATTGGTGTATCGGAACCCATACATAAACATATATTTTTAGTCGGGATATCTCGCCGATTCGATTCATTCCAATCTCAGAGACTAATAGAGCTATAGATACTAAATTTGGTGAATAGGTTTGTCTGTAGCATAAGCAAATGAAGTCTAGTTCAATTTTTTGATAATGTTAATGTACGCTGAAATTCAAAATGATAAGATCTATTTTACAGCAATAAAGAAGCCACGTTATCGCTATCTAGAGCTCGCTTCGGTAGGCAGTTAAAAGTTTTTTTTATAGTTAGACAACCGCCTTCCATTAGGTAAATAGGTAACAGGTATAGACTAGCCGATTGTGACAGGCCTCTACAATCAGATTATGTATAAATATATATATATATATTGAGCAAGACCTCTCCGACCCCGACTATAACTAAAACTAAAAGCTAAAATCTTAAAACCAAGTACTAAAAAAATATTACTGATTTGATACCCATTACTGATATCTATAAATGGTATATTAGATTTCTTTAGCCACAAGTAAACAGGTTAATAAAGCCTGATCCTAGGTCCTTGGTAAGTTTAGTTTCTTGAATCGGATTATAATTTTTAATGCAATTCTATCAGATCAGATAAAAAACGCACAAATCACTCAATCTATATTATATATTTCTTAGGTAAAAGCTTTGGATCTGGCTTACAGAGTATTTCCTGGTCGAATATGGTTTTACCTAATGATTGAAATCTTTTTGTAATTTTGTTTACAGTGGATTGGTCTGTTTTTTCCCAAGCATTCGATTTACGTGGATTCGTTGCGTGAGTGCTATGAGGCGTATGTCATATATAATTTCATGGTTTATTTGCTGCACTATTTGAATCTCGGCATGGACTTGGAGGCCACCATGGAATATAAGCCACAGGTGCATCATTTCTTTCCACTGTGCTGCTTGCGTCCCTGGGTCATGGGTCGTGAATTCATTCACAATTGCAAGCATGGCATACTGCAGTATACTGTGGTGCGACCCATCACTACATTTATCTCAGTGTAAGTGTATTCATTTATTTAAATAGAATAAAAAGTATATTGACTGATTTTGAATTGCTGACGACATTCATTGGAAAGTGTCAATCAAATCATTTGAAATATATTTAAATTAAACAATCTATGAAGTACTTTAATAAAGGTTCTCTGTCTCAGCTCTTCCACTGGGCAAAAAAGTTAGTTCATGCTTTAATTGCTTTTAATAGGCACAACTTTAGGTCACAACTTAATGGCCTTAAAGTCAATTAAGTTTTATTATTATAAAAACAGAAAACAATATCAGTGTGGAGGAGAAAAGGAGTTAGTCGAAATGCCTGAGCAAATTTTCTAACACAAAAGAGAGCTAAAATGTATGCAGATACATTTGGATAGATAAATACCCAAAAGTAATCAGAAGTTTTCGGCTTGGTCATTCGCCCGGCGACCTTTGTTATCTGTGAAATGTGAAACAAAACCCAAAGTCTCAAAGTATTGTACGCTTGATGACGCATAAAATATGTACATATATAGAATAATAATAATAATGAATAATAATTTACATATTTAAATTTCACAGCATATGCGAACTGAGCGGCGTCTATGGCGAGGGTGAATTCGCCACAAATGTGGCTTTTCCCTACATTGTGATCATCAATAATATCTCACAATTTGTGGCTATGTATTGCTTGGTGCTCTTTTATCAGGCCAACAAGGAAGACTTGAAGCCCATGAAACCCATACCAAAATTTCTGTGCATCAAGGCTGTGGTGTTCTTTTCGTTTTTGTAAGTGCATAAATTATTCCATTAATCGACATAATTTGTATTAATAAACTTTATTTTTACGTCGAATTATAGCCAAGGTGTGCTACTCAATGTGCTGGTTTACTATGGCATTATAAAAGATATATTTGGCTCGGATGTGGGCGATGCAAATCTGGCTTCCATGCTGCAAGTAAGTTGTTGAAAGTAACTTAAAAATAAGTTTTCAATCTTCTAATTTTAAATTCAAATTAAACAAAATAGTATATAAATATTTTACTTTCTATCGATTACAGATAGTTCTATCGATCGATAGTTTAGATACCAGCAATAACTTTTACAATATAAATACAAAACTAACAATACTATCGATAGTTGCTTTAGTCTTTGGTAAACAATTCTTAACTGATAAACTAAGCGAAAGATTTACAAAACTCAACAATTAACACTAAGTACAATATTCATATATATTATATATATATTTCTTTTCTCTTTCAGAACTTTCTTATATGCATAGAAATGTTTGTTGCGGCCGTGGCGCATATTTACAGCTTTCCGCATCATCCATTCCATATTAATTCACCGCAGTATTGGAATAATCCCAATCATAGCTGGTGTCGCGCGTTCCTCTCTATGATGGACATTTCGGACATGCAGGAGGATGTGACGGAACATTTGGGCGTCGTTAGCAGCTCGATAAGCAGACGTTTTCAGGGACGAAGCACATATCAGCCATTGGCACGCGGTCCAAGGCGTTCGAGCAGCGAATCTGAGTACTTAATTGGCAAGCGGCAGGAGCAGCCGCAGCTACAACCAGGTGGCTCTAGCTCGAATCAGTCAGTAGCAGGTAACCACAGCAATGTGACAAATTATGGGGCCACGACGAGCCGCTTGATTGTACCCATTAATGTTGGGCAATTGGGTATATTAACTGAACAGAATACAACTTATACACCATCTCGATTTCCCATAGCAGGTGCAGGTGCAGGCGCTGGTATAGCAACTGGTGATAATAGCAACAATTACCAACAACAACAACTACACTTGCCGGGCACGACGCGTCAACGCGGTAACGGCGTTGATACTCAACTGCAGCAACTGCGAGATCGTGATCATCAGCATTTTCTAGGCGGCGTGGGTCCACCGCCGCAGGGAGCCGGCAGCAGTTTTCTGTTAGCTCGGCCAAATACCTCTGCGGCAGCGGCCATACCCAATGAATCCAACGATGATTATGCACTGCTGCTGGGCGCGGGCAGATGACAACGTTATCACCAACAGCAGCAGCAGCAGCTACAGCTTGAGGAAGGGGAAGATGTAGATGTTAGTCAAAATTTGAATGCCTCATCCCTGAGTGCTTCATTATCCGTTTCCTTTGGCATGTCGAGTAGTTTAAAATTTAGTGCCACATGCAGCAATCAAACTGCATCCGAGTGGTCCAATTCAACGGGCGGGGACGATGACGAGGACGAAGATACTGAGGACGAGGACGACGACGATGATGATGAGGCAGACGAAGACGAGGTAGCAGCAGGCAATGCCCAACAGCTGCCAATTGTGGTTGTAGCCTCCACAACGCGGCGTCGTCGAGATAGAGAGTACATCACCTAGATCCGAGCAATATTTATATTTTCTTTTTCTTACATATACCCTACACTTATTTCAATTATTCCTCCCTTTGCAATTATTTCATTTAAAATACTCACATTTCTGGAAAATCCAATCAAATTGGGTAAAAATTCAAAATTACGTGGCCTTAGTTTTGATTGCCTAGGCAATAACTGATTTTACATACATATATATCATAGCTGCACCTATGCATATAGTAATTCCAAAGAATCTTTATTATATGTATTCGAAAGAGTCGCGGCGATAGGTTTTTTATACTATATATTTATACGTATCTATATATAAATTAGGCTCGCAATGTTTTTATACATTCAATTTGAAAAATCTTAGGCAATTAAATGAATACTGCGAACACTTATACAGTTAACCTTTACAGCTAGTTGATACGTCTTTTATTAATAGGCTAGTTAAACTCCCCCCGCCCCTTCCCCCGTACTTGTACTCGTATGTTGCATAGTAGAAAAATTGATATATATATATATAGTATACATCCCTAAAAGCAAACGATTGTGAATTATGTGACTGCCGGTCAGAAAAGGGCTTAACTTATATTGGAAAAAAAAGAAAACAAAAACATTGTAATACTAATATAATTCTCAATAATATAATTGTTTAAACATTTTTAAATACGTTTTTTTTTTTTGCTTTTCATTATTGGCTTTTTTACTCGACATATTTGAAATCATTCTTTTAACCTTTGCTATTATTTTCATAAAACATTTTAAACACTCTTTTTAGTGATAGTTATTTTAAAATTTTTGAATTTTTTATTGCTTTTTGCTTTTTAATTTAGCGATCTGTGTGATTTATAATCAACGAAAAAAATAACTGAGATATCAAAATTATATTATTTACAAGACTCTGGATTCTCAATATTTTTGAACAGTTAAATTTTAAATTAAAATATATCAAAATATAGATTATTCACGTGAGAAGTCTGAATATTTTTGAATAGTTCAACTTTGCACCTTAACGACAATAGTATTTATTAGATTCATAGAAAACATATTTCTAGCATATTCTACAGATTAACATACTCATATAGTCAATAGAAACTGTTAAACCTATACCAGTAATATAATTTTTTGAGAACTTGCTGTATTTCAAGTTGTGAAATTCATTCTGCATGAATTTCTCTTGAAATTCGTGAATGATTTGTAGATTTAAGAATGAATCATTCCGCTATGATGAATAATTCATCATTTTCAGTTCAGCCATAATCTTCTCTATTTGATATATAGAATTCTGATTACCCAAGACAATATGTAGCATTTATTTGGTTATAGTTTTTTATCAAACTCGTGCTAGCAGATAAATGGAAATATAATGAATCACAATACATACAGCAATCTTTTTTTACCATGAGGCTTGAGTATGAACTCTTTCACAGTACTTCTCTACTGATAAGCCCCCTTAAATTGCTTAAATAATTCCAGCAAATCAGCGCCCGACCATAAAAAAGATTTAAGGCATTATTTGCAACATTTGATTATGTTTATTACTTTTTTGTATGTCTTTTCATAATACTTGTATTTTAAGATTAGAACAATTGGAATAGAAAGAAAGACTAATTTACCTGACAAAAACCAAAGGACGATTAGTAAGCAAAGCAAGGTAATAAACAGAACTGGTGACAAGGACGACGGTTATTTCTCTATTTTTTTAAGTACAGGTGGAAAACATAATCAATATACAATTAAAAATGGCAATAAGTAAAAATATCAATTAAAAAGTTGCGTTAAAAATAAGACGAATACAAGGAAAAATTCGGCAATTAATTAACATGAAAATACAAACAAATTCAGTCCAGTGTTAATTCATTCCGTTTTGCGCGTGTGAACCAAACAATTTATAGTAATACGATTTTTCGTTTTTTAAAAATATATGTTCCCCGTAATTCTTTTTTTTTTTTGCTTTTTTTTAACGCGTTTTCGAATTTTTAAAGGCACACTCCACCAATTGCTTTCGAATCAATACACGCAACGACAACAATAATAATTCATATCATTATTTTAATTGTTGTAATTCTGCCTGCCGCCCAGCTCGAGTAAATACCGATCCGGATGATCCATCCAATCGGCGGCCGTTAATTTCACTGTACGCTGACGTTCCGCCTCCTTTATTTGCCATTTCTTAATATCCAATTGCACTTCTCGTGATGATTTGTCGCCGCAGCCCCAAACCTATAAAGGAGCAAAATTGTAGTTTTTGTTGTTGGTAAATTGGGGTAAAGTAACGGCCTTAAAGTCTGGCTAAGACAGTCAGTACTTTAATAGTGACTCAAAGGGCGCACTCACATGATTGAAAATCAAATACTAAAAGATGTTTAACATGGCTTAATTAATAGGCTTTAACATTTTACTTAAAAGCAGCATAAAAGTGTTATTATTGTTTTTTACATGCTTCTTAGACTGGGAAATCATGCCATTTATGCGATATCTATATATATATACATAAACATAAATATATATAAATTTGTCTATGACTTTTCATAACATATTAAAATATATACTGTGTTAACTAAGGCTTATTGCGCATACGAATATAGCAAGAAATATACTATATTAATAATATACAAAATAAAACCATAATAGTTTCATTACCTCTATGGAGTTGAGTCCTGCCGCAATGCCCTTACAGTCCACATTATCGAAATGTTCGTCGACCGCTATAATGGGTTTTCGTGGATCGGCACCCGCACGCAATCCCTTCGGATAGCCGCGTATGCTCGTATTAAGGTACAGAATATTAGGTTTTTTCTCCAGTATCACAAATCTGCAAAGGATTCACATAAATAGTAATTTTAATAATAAAAACTTTTTAAAATAAAATGGAACTTTAATTTTCTTTAAATAGTAGGGAACTTTTTTCTAAGAATGTCTTTTTAGATGTAATCTCTTTTGAAATTCACTGTTTGTTATTAAAAATGTGGATTACAAATTTAAATTTCTATTTCCAATAATAACTTTAGATTCGAAATAGAAATTTGTTTCAGAACGGTTAGCATCGATCTTTGTACAGCTCGTAAATTTAATTAGTTTAACTAGGTCAAAAGGTCAAATACTCACTTGGGCAACAGCTGTATGACACAGCAACCTTCACCGCCAACAAATAGATGCGTCTCCTTCCACTCACTGGGCGAGGCAATGCAATAGGTCTGCTCGTCCTTGGTGTGGAGTAGGACCAAGGTGGGTCCGCGATAGCCAAGAACATGATGCAAAAAACGATTAGCACCAACACCATGCTCATTGGAATCGTACAGCAGCGTCCAATGTGATGGCATCATCGATAATTTCTCCTTGAAGATTTGAACAGCTGACGAGGCGCTGCTATTATTACTGCTATTAGGAGGAATAATTGTCTGGGGCTTGGAATACAGTGGTGGCAAGGCGCCTGCCAATAGCCAGGCCTGTGACAGTGGCATCAATGTTTGACTCAATGCACCAGCACTGTGATCCGTGGCATCCGTATTCGCCGAACCAAAAGGATTACGTTGCTCCAGTACAGGAGTTTGTAGCTCAATTCCACAGGATTGAGTCTGTTGCTCGAGGCCGCGATATGCCGTCGAAAGTGTATGAACACAATATTTATGTACAAGTAAAACCAAACGTATTAAATTCTGCTCAAACCAGCGGCAAACGTAGCCCAAACTGAGGCTATCGTGGCCAAAGAATATTGATCTGGTAACCGAACCGAATGTTCGATTAATGTCTGTACAGAGCACTGCGTTGCCAGAGTGTTGCATCGCAATCGTATAGCATATATGCAGCAGGCGTGTAACGCCCGTTTTGTCTATAAAATCTGGATTATCATCTTGTGCGTACATCTTAATATAGCTCTCCAGCACCTTTGTGTCATCCATGATGCCCAGAAATCGTTCGCATTGCTGTCGAAATGCCACAACGCCCAAATGTTTCGTTGTTGCCTTTGAGTTGCCATGCATCAGACGGAATAAACGATGTCCCAAATCGGCGTATTGTAGAAACACTTGAGTCTAGAAAATGTTAATGTTATTGTTATTGTTATTGCTATAAAATTGTGTTATCAGTTAATTAACGTTTGCTTAACGTTCGTTGGCTGCTCATGCTCACCACAAAAACATCTGACACAATGCCATTAATGCCATACTTTGCACTCGTCTGTTCTTTTAATATCTCGGCCAGCCTTTCAACTGGGACCAATTGTGTCAGATATTTCTCTGTCACATCTGCGCCAGATGCTGATCTCGTCATTGTTTGCGTTTGTGACTGCACTTTGAGACTGTTATTGCTGCCGCTGTTATTAACAGCAATAACATCGCTGCTGCTATTGTTGTTGCTATTTGCTGTTGTTGTTGATTGTATGCTCGATTTGTGATGTTGTTGTTGTTGTTTATGTTTCCCACCATCCAGCGGCGGTTCGCTGGCATCGACGCCATCGGCCTTGCTACTCACATTATTTCCCATTTTGCAATTGTATGTGTGTTTGTTTTTTTTTATTATGTCTTTCTTTGCGTTCGTCGCGGGTCCAAACTTCGACGCAATTGAATTGCAAAAAAAACGTAGAATTTCCTCAATGTTAAAGGGGCAGAAAAAGGCCCAAAAACGCAGGCTTGCACTGAACGCAGCACTACAGGTGTAGGGTATTTTTTTATATTTCACTTTATAACTACGCCACAATAATAAAAACCTGTTATGAAACACGCAGACGTACATGCACACATAACAATATAGTGTTAATGATTCAGTTAAACATATTTACATAATTAATTGCTAATCAAAATTTCTTGAAAAAAGAAAACAAACAAAAACAGACAGCAACAACTGGGTAATTTTTGTTATCGATAAAATGCCATGGATATTTGCCAATTTACAATAATGTCTTTTGTGCAACCCTAGTTCTTGATATTTGGCGGTATTTTTAAAAGAACTTGACACTTTTTATTCAAAAGGCAGCAAAAGACTGTTCCAGGATAATACTTTTTTTTATACCATAATTATAATTACTAAATCTGTTTGAACAAAAAAACAAAAACACACAACAGCAGTTCGGTTACTTTTTTTTATCGATAAATTGCCTTGGTCACTTGCAAATATAATTTAATTTTAAGTAGTCATAAATGCCACAACTTAAAATGTAGCAGCATTTTTTAATTAAATATAAGGTTAGTTTTTTTAAATTTATTTTATAAATTATTAAAAAAAGGTAATTTTAATTTGCTTGGGAAATTATTAATTTGGGCTTCTTCGATCAGCTGTTTTAACATCTGTGGCCCAAATAAACAGATGATTGGGACTTGGACAATAAAAAATTGATTTGCTTTTACCAAAACCAGCGAATCAATAAAATATAATATTGATTAAAAATAAAACTGCATTTATTATGTTGAGTTGTTATCAACAATTGTAAAGAAAGGAAGTATAAACTTTGATAAGTAAAAAAAGCAAAAGGTAAGCAAATGGTTGCGCCTACCAACAAGCTGCAAAACAGTACCAATTCCGAGGATGATGAGCCTAATGCTCGGCCAGCCCACGTGCATGCGCCTACGTCATCAACGCTGCACGGGTCTAGCATATTGCTGGATGCCAATTCAACAAAGCGAAAGAGTGCCTTTTTGCCATATCGCCCGCAATCCACGGTCTTGACGAATCTACAGCGTGGTAATACGGAGGCCACCTTTTGTCCAGTGGAGGTATCGCTGTCTTTTCACGAACGTGCTGGTCAGGGTGAAATTACAGAGGAGCATGTGAAAGCAGAGCTGTTGCGGCAACAACATATTGATTTCAAGGATACACACGGATTTACGCCGCTGCACTGGGCTGCCTCATATGGTCAGCTTATTGCTGCCCAACTACTTGTCGCAGCAGGGGCCAATGTCAACAGTCTGGCGCCGGATATGGTCACTCCTCTGCTGCTGGCAGCCGCTGGAGGACACAATGAAATTGTACGCTTCCTTTTGGACCGAGGCGCTTGCGCTACACACATGGACATTGTAGGCAATACGGCGCTTATGTATGCAGCAGCCGGAAATCATCCACACACATGCAATGAACTCCTCTCCAGAGATTTGGATTTTAGTGCTACAAATGAGAATGGAGAGACGGCCTATGCTTTGGCCGTGGACAACAATTCGCATCTTGCTCAGTCTCTGTTGGAGCAGTATATGACTGCTGTTCTAACGGCGGGCGCCTTTGGCAATATTTAGTAAACTAATATAAGATAATTAATTTAATTATTATTTTAATTAATTTTATTATATATCAACAGAATAATTATATACTTCAGCAGTTATATAGAGATAATTACAAATATAACATAAATATTAAGACGAAAATAAAATTTTAAAATTCAAACATCTTATTCTTACTTTTACGCGTCTGTTGTTCCTTGCTTAGGCTGCGCTCCTGCGCCCGCAGCGTGGCCAGTTCCTGATTCTGGGCCTGGAGCTGTCCCTGCAAGCGTGTCTGGAGCTGCATATCGCTTGCATTGCGCGCCAAGGATTGTTGCAGCTTAGCGATATCACGCTGCTTGCGACGTATGTCATCAGCAATGCGTACCGTCTCCACGTTTAGCGTTTTATTCGAATGCTGCTGCAAATCGTTGGTCTTGGTTTTCTTCGCGGGAGCATCTGGGGCCAGAACGCTGCCATTGAGAAAGTCAAAGACATCTGTGCGTTTGGACTCACGCTCATAGGCTTTTTCATTTGCTGCCTGCTGGCGACGCTGGGCACGCTTTAGCTTACGTTCCACGCTGAAATAATCCTTATCGCCATTAGCTGCCTCACGCAGTTCCATGCAGGCATCCAGGGAGCGTCCTTGTGGTAAGATTTGTGCGCTTACCGGGGTGACAATGCCGCGTCCATCGGAACCAAGGCCTGTGCCGTGTATATAACCCATATTTGCCATCAGCTTGGAACCAATGCCCTGCAGAGCACAAGGATTAAGTTAAAGAAATAGTAAATACATATACTTAAATTTGAAGCTTACACGCGTGTACTGCTCCCAGGCTCCTAATTTTTCTGTAGGCTTAAATGTAAATAAGCTCAGCTCGACCATGCGCGCTTGATGGGCTGCATCTAGATCGTCCATATCCGATTCACTCTCCGAAGATTCATAGGATTCACTGCTGCTATCACTGCTGCTCAGCTCATCATCCTGTTCCGACAGTAGGGGGAATACATCCACAAACGGAAAATCCCGCTCGCGTTCCTTGTGCTCCTGCCCATCCAAGCGTACGTGACACTGTTGTTCTACAAAATTCACACACAGTACACGACCGCGATGCCATAAGCGATCTGGTAGCTTGGCCAAAACTGGACAATTGCGAGCCAGTCTATTAAAATCTGGTGCATTATATTCTTTAATAGCAGCGCCTGGGACCAGACCGCCATGAGAGTAACGACAACGTGCGTCATCGAAACGGCATTCCCCTTCTAGGTAGTAATTACAGGGCACCATTTCGCGATGCGTTGGATTTGTATAGAACACACGCAATCTCACATCCAGCACACCATTTCCATCTAAAATTAATTCATCATCCACGGCAATGATGAGTGCATTGTGATAGCTCACTGCACCCCAGCTATGCTCATGCGGCGCCGAACACTTTTTACCCAGCATCGCATTATATTTGACGCGCAGCTCCTCCAGTTGCTGCTGCTCATCTCTGGCAACTGCTGCCGACTCTCTCTCGTGTTCCAGGTCATTTAATTCACTCTGGAAGCGTTGTAGCTCCTCTTTCAGTTTGTCTGTGTATGGTGGAGTCTCTTCACCTGCGACTTCACTGTTCCTCGTCAGCTCCAGCAGCTCTTCCAAATTGAGACGCAAAGAATTTAATTCGCTACGCTGTTCCTCATTTGTGGTCACCTGTAGAGCCCTTTTCACTACTAGTAACTGTAATTTAAAAGCATATCCCAATTATATCCTGTAAGGTAACATTATACGCTGGCAGACGAACCTGGGCTTCGTAATCGTCCATTCTTATATCAGTAAAACCTTTGTTGTTTATATTTTCTAATATATATGGACTTTTTCCAGTCACAACGATGCGCCGACAGTTAAGCTTAGTACGCTAATAATAATGCAGAAAAGAATTTCCTCAAAGAATTTCCTCAAAAAATTTCCCTTAAGCTAAAATTCTAATAGCTATCTGAAAAAATGATTTATGATTAAATGAAACATATATTTTAATACTCTGTTACCAAAACCAAAGCCTACGAGTTTTAAATTTATTTAGACAACTTCCGATATTACCCGGCGTACTGAGCTGAGAATTTTAGTGCTGGAAAACGCTAAACAGTGTTGCACAACTAATCAAAATAGTCAACCGGTTGCAACGGGCGCGTGTTGTTTATTATTGTTATTATTATTAATTAATTTAATCCAAATATATAAAATATGGCCACACTATTTATGCGAGACACAGCAGGACACTTACTGCTGACGTCACGCCTGCTGCTGCTTCAGCGCTACACCTGTAAAATCAGTGCAGCTGTGGAGCCGGCAGTGCTGGCAGATTTGGAGCAGGCAGCCATAAAACCGCGCAAGCATCCTGGCATAATAAGACCCAATCATATAGAGTTGCCCAAGCAGCTAACCGATACCCTTAAACGCATTGTGGGTGATCAGCCGGTGCGAAAAGTGGTGCGCGACAGTGAATTACTCAATAGTTATATAAAATCTCGTCATCCGCCACCAACACTGGCGGAAATTGAAAATAAAAAACGTTTGATTATAGAGGAGGTGAATGCCAAGATGACACTGGATAGGCTGGCCACGCTCAGCGAGGAGGAGGCAGCGCGTTGGCAGCGCAAACGTGAACTGGAGATTAATAAGCGTCTGGGACAGCGCACCTATGCCTGGAAACGTATCGAATACGGCAAATATGAAGCTATTGTCTATGCCGTGGCCAGAGCAGCACAGGAATATGCGGTTCTCAGGCGTGTGCTCACCGAGCTGCAACAGCGGGATGTGAATTTTAAGCCTAACAGCTACTTTGACTTTGGGTCTGGTATTGGTACCGGCATGTGGGTGGCCAGCGAACTGTGGCGTGAGAGCATCTTTGAGTATTATAATGTGGACAGATCACGGGATATGAATGAACTTTCTGAGCTGATACTCCAACAGGGTCAGGAGAATAAACAAATGCAGCTACGCAATGTTTTCTATCGACAATTTCTGCCTGCCATTGATACAAAATATGATTTAGTTGTCATCTCTCACACACTCTTCGAACTAGAGGATCAGCAGCAACGTAAGGAGATTCTATTGAATTTATGGCGCAAATGTGATGGTTACTTGGTCATTGTCGAGGAGGGAACAAGGCGCGGCAGTGAGCTTATCAATGAGGCCAGACGCTTTTTATTACATAATGAAGACGAACTGGCAGGACACACTCTAGCGCCGGTAAGTCTAGTATATGCTTCAAGTCTTATTATTAGAGCTGGAAAAAATATCGGAAATCATGGTTAAACGTAGCTGATTCCGATGTTTTTTCCGCTGGAATTATTGGAAAATTTAAGGAAATAATCCAATTTGATCACAAACCAGTTAGGACTAAATAAGAATATCATGGTTTAGCTCTTTAGAAGGTATTATAATCCTTTGTATGAACTTGGGTCCTTCCTGTTGTTGCAGGCAACTATTACCATACTACTGGAATATTAGGAAGAAGAAAGTCTTTGGTACACTCTTACATATATAAAATACTGCGCGTATCTTATTACTAGCGTTCCATTTGGGATATGAGCTTAAGGCTAGGAAAAACCAATCTGTGAACCCAAAACTTTTTTCTAGATGTCCCGTCATGGTTGGAACCGTAGAGCAGATTCGAAAGCTGTTTTTTCCTATTTATAACCGATTGATGAGACAAAGAAGCTTGTAATTATTATAAATTAATATATACAATAATATAATATTTTCCAGAACCACTCTATATGTATGTATTTATAATTTATAATTTTTTTTATAGAATTTCTACAGCTATAATACTGGGTGTATTCATATCCGCTGTAGTTCACCTTCTCTTAAAATATCTTTATAATTACAAAGATATTCCAGCTTATATTCAAATCCTTCGTGTGATTGGGGATCGTTATAAATGAAAATGAATTATAATCAATTTTTCTTTACAGTGCCCACACGATCTGCGGTGTCCTCGACTCAGCGATATGAACGACCGGACGCCTTGCAACTTTGAAATATCCTATGCGCCGCTGCGTCTGAACAGCGATTCTACGGCGGATCGTAAGAGTTCAGTATATAGCTATGTTATACTGAAGAAGGGCGCTTTGGAGGATGCCACTCAGCCCTGGCCACGAATTGTCAGGCCCACTTTGGTGCGTTCAAAGCATTCGATTTGTCGCCTATGCACAGAACGTGGCAATCTGCAGGAAGTTATTTTTACGGCCTCCAAGCACGGAAAGTAAGTGAAACAATGGTACCAATATAAAGAGCAGTTTCTACTTTATTTTTATCCATATTATAGAGCCGCCTATAGCTGTGCCAGAGTAAGTCGCTGGGGTGATCGATTACCCATAGCTCTGGGCACCCCTGAAACGAAACTCAGCAAAGAAACAGCAACACCACCAGCGGAACCCAAGGAACCAACGGAACCAATGGAACTAACAGAATCAAAGTTAGCGTAGTTCACATTATTGTTATAGCATATTGTTTATACTCGTAATACAGCAACCCATCCCCAGTTAATTGGCTGGCAATTTGTTGCTTTAATTATATACAAACAAATCGTTGCACGGCGTAAATTTAATTAATTTATTTTGTTGCATTTAACTGAGTTTTCATTGATTCTAGCGATGCGGCACCCTCGCTTGGATTTTCATTTAGAACAGCCGTGAGCTAAACGCTTGGATTATATTGTTTTGCTTATGTAAAGATACATTTTATATATAATTATATATATATATTCCTATGTATCAGAAATATATAAGCGCAAAGCTTAACCAATCGTCAGCGTTTGTCAACACGCCCAGAGTTAATGCTTCTGGAGCTGGGGTGTGTAGAGCATTCCCATAGTTGGTGACTGGAAACTTTTTTTTTTTTTTTTTTGTAACCCAAATAAACAGTGTTTAAAAATAATTAGATCTACGTATGTTCGACTCAAAGAGACCTTTTATTACATGGAATAAACAGGTAGAAGTGCTATTTGTAAGCCTCATAGTCTACTCTGAAAGGTGTTCTGTTTTCGATCAATATATATAGTCAAACTATATAAAGCATATATCAGCCAAAATCATTAAAATTGTAAATTTTACAATTCCATTTTTGATATATATTTATTTCCTTTAAAAGCTATACCACATAGTTCGATTCGTATAGTTATAGTTCATTATTTATTATGATAAATCACATAAGAACTTATTGATAATTTTAATTGAATTGGAATAAAGAACAAAAATCGGATTTTCAATGCAAGAACTTTCTATATATGATCGATTTGTACTACGGCAACTAGATATATGATAAAGCTAGCCTATTCGCCCGTTTTCGAAAAAGATTCCATACCAAGACTAATTTCAAATATTTATTACGAGTGAGACCAGATTAGGGAATTTATTAGATATCATAATCCTTCGGAACATTTTCGTTTAAGCTTAAGCCACTGAATTTAAGCCACCAGAGTGGAAATCTATCCAAAGTTTACGCTTCAAGACATGCAAATGTTTTCCTTCTAATAAATTTGAATAATGTGAAGGAAAATTTATGAATACAAATTTTTAAGGAAAATTACTGAATAAAAGTTTCCCTGGGGAAACATATCCTTGATCATAATGATTTGAAAGCCATACGAAGAAGAACGCTCAAATATATAAAGAATTCATTGGTTTTTAATGTAGTACAGTAAAATTTTGATTATTTTAAAATGTTTCTTTTATATTATAATTAATTAATATAATATATAATTGCTAACTTTGATATCCAGTATCAATTTTATTAACACCTAATTTCTATGCTAAAAATTTTCAAAATAATCAAAGAGTATTTTTACAATTAGCTTTAACAGGAACACAGCTCTGTAGGTGCCTGCCTCTTACCAAAAAATCTCTACAATATATATAAATTTATTTTTTTATTGTATCCACAGGTGATTTAAGGCATTCTGCAGACTATTCAAGCATTTTTTTTTGGCTATATTTACTGCGAGTTGGCATTTTTATTATCATTTATAATTATATAAATATTCGGTTTCAAGCTTCCTAATTACAGCTGAGTAAAAAGTAAAGTCCTTTCAATTTTCAATTAGTAAAACCAACTGGCAAGAGTTCAAATGTTTATAGTAGGATGTCCTGGGCAAGAGTGCCAAACCCAGTTCTCTGTTCTACGTCCTCTGTGGTATAAGTTAGACTGACATTTAGCTATGTTTTAATATGAAACGCGCCCTTTTAGTGACCGCAGATCATCCCTGCGTTAGTCGTCCAAGTCCTTCAAGTCCTTGCGTGGCCATTTCGCATAACAAATTGAAATGCTACGAACAAAGGGCAAGTTGCGGGGCGTGAAAGCCGGCACCGTTCTTGGATGTTCCATGGGTGTGCCGCCAGATATACATATACCTTTCTCTATATATATATAGTCGAAAACACATATGTATAATTTTAAGGATTGGCTTTTTAACAAGGTGTGCTATAGAGCAACGTACTGTGGATACATAAATGTGGCATATAAATATTGGTGGCAAATGGCTTATAGGTTTCAAAACGTCTCCCTTCGGTGCAGCCAGCTAAATGTTACCTGAACATTTAATTTAAGATTTTAATATACTTTTTTGTACTTTAATTCGAATTTTCTTGAAAAGCTTCTTTTTATTTTGAATATATATATTTATCTCATATGCGCACGACTAAAGAAAAGCCATAAACAGTAGAAGAAATGGCTTTTCAATAACAAAAAGGTAATATATTTATTAAAAGCTAAATTTAAAACATAAGAACGCAAAGAAAATCTTTATTAGCGTTTATTAAAAAATTATCTCAAATTAATATATATATATTAATTTTTTTTAATAAATACAATTCTTTAGAGTTCTTTTTAATGCTTTAACTTTGTATTAAAACATATGTTAGAATACATTACTAGTTACCCAAAATAATATCTTAAAATAGTTTTAAAACTAAAACTTTACTTAGAAACTGCCATTAAATTATATTAAAAATGATAAACTTATATTGTACCTTCTAAAAGGGTATAACAAGCCTGCCAAATACAAATGCTTAAGTGAATCGTGATTAGTTTCGGGTTCCACTCCTTGAACTGGATGTCTTCATGGAACTAAAAGTCGAATTTCTTGCTCGATTCAAAACAATGAAAAATATACAATTAAAAACTAAATTTTACGATTATTAAAATAGTTTAGTGATAAAATGATAAATATTTAGTTTATAAAAAATATATAAAAATAAATACATAAAATATATATATATTAAATTAAGTTTAAGATTTGTATTAATAAGTAAATTAAAAAAAGATAATAATGGTTCTTATAAATTGAAAGGATTCTGGAAAGTTTAGCTGAAGTTTCCCTCATACTCGCACTGAATCCTTTTCAAAATATTGAAAGATTTCACCGTGAATAGGGAATTATATTATATGGATTGCTCAGAAATATTAAGCAGGAAATAGTTAAAAATTACAATCCAATTTAACAGATCGTTAAAGAGCTTAAGTTTGCTTTTAATGTTTAGAAAAAAAGCTCTAAAGATTTTGTTTTTATTAGAAAAACTTAGACTAAAAGAAATTAGAATTTCCCGACAAATTAGCAAGATTTCTAATGAAGTTTCTAAGAGGTATATAGCTTAGTAAATATTATTTTATATATTTTCCAATTACGAAAGAAATCATTTCGTAGAGCTGCATCTGTTATATGGTTTTAATTAAGGAATGTGCATTTGGCAAGTCATTAACCCATTTAGTTAAATACATATAAAATTGATATGTCAGAAGGACATACAGATATACGACTATCCAATGATAAACGGTTACATTATATGCCCAGAGCAACCCCCGAGACTCGATGGGAACTGAACAAACACACATAGCAGAACGGTGGAACGTCATGTGGCGTCCCCACAGAGAGCTGTGGGCAGCAGGAGAGTTTAGTTTATAGAGTATAGGGTATATACTAGGTGGGGTCAACTCATTAAAAAGGCGCGTTTGGCTGGCTGGCTGGCTGGCTGGCTGGGTGTCAGCTGTCGTTCTATCTCTATCTGGCTATTTGGATATTTGTACTAGTAAGGTGCGTCCCAGCACAACAACAACAACAACAACAATAACAATAGCTACAAATAGCTGGAAAATAGGAAAATAGAATAAAAAACAAACGGTGGCGTTTAGAAAGCATGCGCCGATGTTGCAACAATTTGAGTGACCCACCCAGTCAGTCAGTCAGTCAGCCAACCAAGCCAAGCTGGCCAGCCAGCCAGCCAGCCGGCATTGTTGTTCCTTTTGTTCCGAGCCAGCCTCTAATAATTCTAATGTAGACTTCCCCTGCTGAAACAAAAAGGTTCTTTTTGTTGTAGTCGTACATAATCCACACGGAGGGGCAGTTAGTTTTAGTCGATCAAGTGGCATTTTGGGAGGCTACCTAGCGATTGCTGCTTTACACTGGGCATCAGTCGAAGTTCGAGCGTTGCCAGGAATACTCGTCAGTTGCGGTTACATTTCACAGTTTCCAGTTAAATATAAAATCCTTGTGCTCCTATGATACCATTATCCTTGACCGGCATATTTCATTCGCGCCTGTATCTTGCTGAACCGTTACCATTGTGTCACCCATAACCGGTTGAGCAAAATTTCAGGTGTGTGAGAAATTTGTAGCGGTATCATCAATTTATCAGTTCCAAAAGTGCTCCAAAAGTGATGGAAAAAACATCCCACAAGTTCATAATACTAAATATTTCTAAGGACTGCTTTCTTCTCATGGTTTCCAAAGGTAAGTATCCATTAATTTCAGACAATTGCTGAGTTTAATGGAGTTACAAGAATCCTTGACATTTTGGATCAGTTTGGTAGGTACAAATTAAATTTCTGTATATTTAAAACAGTTTTATTTCCAAATTAGTTTGTATCCTTAATTTTTCATGAAATCGTTTTGAAAATGTTGAATCCATATAGTAAAAAATCAAGTATTCCGCTCTTCTGATTGAAGAATTGGTGTTAGAGCTGTACAGATCCCATCTAAAAATCTTCAATGAATTTCAGAGAAGCTTAGAATAATCCCTTGCTGCTTAATTTTAGACAATTATCATTTTAAGTTTTATTATTAAAAATTGACTAAATCAATAGGCGCTTGGCGACAGATTAAAAATTATTTAAGGTAAAATTATTAAGGAATTAAAAGACGAAAAGGACTTAGAAATGAGGACTTTTAAATATTATTTTAATGCCTAAAAAAATGCTGATCCTTCTTTAAGATTCGAGAAATTAAAATAAATATATTATATAGTATTTTTTTAGATATTTGATTTCGATTGATATAATTTTATTTAACCGAATGTATTCCATTGTTCCATATTTTAAAAAATAGATATGCACACTGGTTCCTATTGTGTTTTATTTATATTAAATATAAAATAATGATATAAGTTTGTTATCTTTATAAAAAGTTTTTTTGAATGTTAATTATTAATGAAGTTTAAATATATATATTCAATTTTTTATTAGGAAAACATTAATGTACAATAATCTATTGATAGATGTGCACATCGAAAGAAGCTTAAAAATTATTTATAGATTCTGAGTGTATATTGAATAAAGTCCAAAGACAACATACGATATTGTATAATGTCTGCAATGTCAGGGTATAATAAAAAATCACGCTCTCGGCATCAATTGGGTCATAAAAATAGGAAGAACGTAGTATAGCTTCCGTCGGGAATCTTTCCAAAATATGTTTTAATTGCTGCATGAAATAGCCCATGACAATTACTAATTCAATGTTATCAGCTCCACAAATACCATAAACAATCAAATAGGGGCGCCTCTTATAAGAAAACAAAAGTACTTCCATATCGCCAGGGCAGAACGCCCACGATTTCGAAGCTGACTTCGGGTTCAACCGAAAGCTTTCAAAAGATGCCGCAAATATTTGGACTTTGTTGTTTACTGCACATCGCGGAGAATCTCTGATAAGTAATCGGAGTTGAATGCTTTGGCCAGCTGACTATACTAGTAAATGATCCAATTCATTTATAACCTTGGAGAACTAAGCTATATACTAAGAATTTCCTGCTCAACATGTGTATATTTCTGGTCATATTCTATAATCTTATCATCGGAGCATGTTTTAGTCCATATTATAGCTTACCAAAGAAAACCCACCGATAGTAAAGGCTAAGTGTGCGAATATACAGTGTAATTTACATAATTCCGATTATTACTTTTAATCAGCCAATAAGAATTGATTGTATTTTATTTATAATTTCCTTCTTAAATTGATTATATTTCAGAGGGAAAGAGATCTGTTGGAATATTAAGCTATATTGCTAATTTATTATATCGATAGTACGGTCTATATTACCTGTAGTGCAATCGATATTATCGATAAAGTCATCGATATTAATCCAGGGTCTTTTTCCTCTAATTTTTCTTTTAAATACTTCTGCTCCATCTGCTAATCAGCGCCATAGACTCGTGGGGACCGGCTGCAATGCTTTGACGTTGCATTTAATTACAATTTAATTGTATTTTTTTCATTTGTTTTCTTTATTCTATAAGATTACTACAATACTCGAATATAAGTACAACTCAATGGGCTTTTGTTTAGCTCGTTTCCAAAGCTAAATCAAATATAGTCCAAAGTCCAACAATGTCAATGATATAATAATACGACTTGTTAAGTGCAGCAACAATTACGATACGATAATAACTAAGTAAGCTCTCTATAAGCAAGTTTTATTCTTTAAAAACCCATAGCAACGCGAGTGAGTCACCTTTGAATTGAGTTCTCTCGATCAATGTGGCTAGTGAAAGTGGTATGAGAGATACAGATAAAGCCACAAGTTGTCACTAGAATTGCGAAATATAGAGTATATTTTAATTGCATATACTTTAGACTTTAATTTATATTATAAAAATAAAATCAAATACTCAACTTGTGTAAGCTATTCCTACTATTTTACCTATATATTTATTTTAGTCAGTTCAATTGTACTTTAGACTTGTACTTTTGTTAGCACAAACTACTAAAAGTATTAACCTATACTCTATATAGCTTATACTCTATAAGATTTATAAAATAACTGAACACGCCCAGCTAATTGATTGAACTTTGCTATTTTCCTATTCTCAAGGTATTATCGGCAAAATATTGAAATCGGTTTAAAAGTTAGTAGATAGCATACTGATATGACAATTATTTCATAGCTTCCTGTTAACATTTTGTGATAAGAATTTTATGTTTCGTCTATATAAGTGGTAGGTAGTTGGCAAGTGTAAGTTTTGGCTTATATATCAAATAATAAAGAGGTTGATATAAGGCTTATGTGTGTAACATTATAAATCGGTTAAAGAGTTATTTAAAAACTAACGATGCAATCAAAAATAGAACTAGGCTGAAATGATATCCATTATGTTGTCGATAATTTCGATAATCTTATTAATCTTAGGTTAAAGCCAAAAATGCTTGATGAATAGCTTAATCTTAAATGCTCCGAATCGTATTTAAAAAGCTTTACACTAAGCAAAGGTTCAAAAAATAATAAATTATATTAAAAAATATTATGATAATATAATCTTAATCTTAAATATAATAAGAATCATTCTACAAAATATTTCTAACTTTTGCTTTAAATACGAATAAATATCTAGGGATTTTTCTAGCTCCAGTTCGGAGTTGTAGGAGTCCAAACTTTTCGAAAATTGTAGGTTCTCAAAGGTTGGGGAAATACTTGTTTTTCATTGATTGCATTCAAGAATCAATCGTAGTAATGAAATAGCTGTGATTCACGAAGAGTACAAAGAACGTTAAGAGGCGAAAAGACCACACAGAGGTACGTGAACGAGTCTATATTGCAAAATGTACGATAATTTCGTTCGCATAGAGCGGCCCATTGTTTAAGGTGGTGACAGTACGAGAGTACGAATAAAAGAAGACAACAAAAGCAACGACAACAAGAAGAGGAAGAAGAGGTAATATATTTTATTACGTAGTATTACGTACGACAACTGAAAGAAAGAAATTCGATACGACGGACTTCTGACCCGAGCCCGAGCAACGAGAACGAATCTGAGCGCGAACCCGAACCCCAACCCGATCGTCAACCCGAGCCCGAAGTCAACGAGCAAAACGATCGACTGAGCTACCAAAACTCAATCAGCTGCCTCGGGTAATGTAAGGTAATTGTGTTTATGTATGTGTGGTGTCGTGTATACCTTATCAATGAAGGAAAACTACAATATAAAAACGTTAAAACATTAATAACCAATGTGAAGAAAGACAGCAACAAAAAACAGAAATACGTTAATAAAAGCAAGATACGAGGCAACAAAATCAACTGCCGAACGGACTTCGTTTTCGTTTTGATAAAGCTTGCATTTCACACATACAACACATAGAGACACACACACACACACACACACAGTTGCAGGCAACCGCACAACAGCTGAGACGCTCGATCGCCTCTTTGTTGTATTGGGCCTCAACCGGCTGGGAACCGACTCTACTGGAATTCTGAGTTCTGGAATCGACAGAGCTAGCTGGGATTATTGTTTGTTTGCTGGCCGCCAGTCGCCGATGTCACATCGAAGACGCTGTTACGCGGTTTTGAGGAGCGCGCAAGAAAATAACGAAAAAATAAATTAAAATCTATAATAATAATAAAGACTGAAAAATTATTTATTCTTTAGCTGCAATCGATTCGAATACGGTAAGCCGCACGCACATTGAGGCAAGATCAGATCCAGGCATCAGAATTGTGTTTCAATAAATTCTCAAAGTAATCAAAGTGCTCAGCTTTTGGCTAAGAAATAAGCTGAAATACAAATATGGTGCAGTAAACCAAAAATAAAATAATTAATTGTGCGGCTATTTGTACGAGTTTGTGGTTTTAATTTTTAAATTAGAAACGCACAGTGTGAGCAATAATAACATAATAAATACATAAAAACAGTTTCAAGCCAAAGCTAATTGAAACTGCAAAGCTAAAAAGTAATAAAATACAGGAATAAAAAAGAAATTTAAAAATGCATAAATGACAAATATAATTAATTAATAACTATAAAAATGTATTAATTAATATATGGAATATTAATTTAAATACTTCTTTATTTATTTCAACAACTTTTAACTGTTGAATTGCCCAATAAAGACTCTAAAACTGACTTAAAACTATACAAGTTTAGTTAAAAAAAAATATCTTAAATAAAAATGAACATTAAAAACTTTGAAGATTTTGTAATTTAACCACAGAACTCAAGCGTTAAAGTTGGTAAAGTTGCCTACTCAGCATAAATAATTGTAACTAGAAGACTGGCAAAAATGTGTCTAGTTTACAGTTTATAATTATTTTATATTATTTATACTATTTTTTTATAAAATATAAACAATATTTTTTTATTTGTACACTTTTTTCACTTCCTCTGAACGTGTCATATATAAGGAAATTGTGCTTACACAGCAACAGGTTCTGCTTCAAAAATTGAACTAATTAAAAGCGATCAAAGTGATTAAATTAAAACTGTGATTAAACTAATTGATTAGCTGTCATTTAAAGAGTATTAGATTGAGCAAAGGTAGATGAACCTTTGCTTTAAGCTCTCAACAATTAAGTATACTCTTTATACTATATAAGACAGAGTCTGTGCTGGGATGATTTATGGCTAATATTTGCATTTTTATAACCGCTACCTTTATTAAATTAGCACATTATTAAGCCAAATTTGTATATATTTATATATTTATTTAAACAAAAGCCCGCAAATATGGTTCGGCTTCTTGTTTCTTTTGTTGTTCTGATTCTAACGGGAGTAGCTGCTGTTGGAAGTTGTAGTGGTAGATGCTTCTTCCAGCTGCAGCGTAGATCTTTGAACCGGTTTACTTCCGAGCAAAGTATACAGAAAAATGCGGCTATAAGCATACAGACATAATCAGATACACTCTATGAGTGTAAATACATAATTATATGTGTGTGTGCATTGGGCCCCTTACTATAATAATACAAATAATTGAAGTAGACCAAGTTAGAAATCCTCAACTAATGAGGTAATCACAAACATAAATTACTAAGAAGAATTCTGCATTTAAAATGCTAAAAATACACTGAAAATAAAACATAATTTGAATCTAGACAATAACAAAAAAAAACTGATCTGAATTTGCAGTTCGAATAGGATTGAAACTTGTCTAAAGTTGTGTCAGCCAAAAGATACGAGATACGAGAATTTCTATGCTAGTTCGAGCTTTTTCTCTTGGTGTAGCTTTATTTACAAAGTAAGTTAAAGATTTCTTGTTTTTGGGAATTTTCGCAAGCAAATAATAAAAGACAAGCAATCAATATACAGAATCTCAGCTGATAAAGACACAGCATGAATGTCAAACATTTAGTATAAACTAAAACTGCGCCTTTACTTTTAATCTAGCCCTAGTGGGAGATAGTTATTATAGGGTATAGAAAGAGGGCAACGACATTTGTCTATTGAATAAATAGATAGTTCAAGTGCAATGCTCAGAAGATACCCTGTGATAATGTTGAATACTTTGTAGTGTAAATGAGGTGATATGAGGTGGTATTTATTTCGCTTTCTACCTTCAGCATGCGACTAGTTATAGAGAGAGAGACAGGGACTTGTTTATATACCATACAAATGATAGAGATGCACTGATAAGGTATGCCAGGCTGCGGGTTAAAGATGACACACTGTGCATACTTCGTCACAAACCAACGATAATTGCATTTGTTGTTAAACCTATAAGATTTATATACAAATATATAGAAAAACAATGCTTCTGTTGTTTCGATTAATGCCATTGCATATATAGTGGCTATATATTCACGCGTACACTAAAAAAAAAAAGGAATTACAATGCTTGTACAAACAATTAATTGTGGCTCGCTTATGCCAGCTGTACCTTGATCTTAGTGAATATATTTTCTATTTAAGTATTATATTATATTCTTTGAATGGGGCTTTTGTAATACTATTAAATGAAATAAATGTGGAGTAAATTGCGTGCTATATTTACTCAAGTAAATATTAAATATTTTATTGAGGTTGCCGCAGATAATTCAGTTTTCAATTTACAATTCACATACTCAAATCCGACGTGCAAGTAATTACATATAATTATCAAAGCCGAGAGTCGTCAGTCAACTTGTTGATATCATAAACTATAGATGAAAGTTGTAGGATAATTACCTAGGGCTCATATAAAGAAACAACTCAGGTATTTAGGTTTGCCTAGCGAAGTATGAAACATACTCAGCAAAAATACATATATATATTTACTAGACTCGTATTTATTTGAAATTCTTTTAAATTGGTTCTTCTGACTAATTATAACATACCACAAAAATTAAAAAAAGTAGTAAAAAAAAGGGAGATTCCAGCTTTTCAAGAGAGCTGTGTAATATATTTGTCCAATCCGGTCGGACCTGGCAGGGGGTATCTATATAAATAGACAGAGGGACAGACATCTCTTCGATCTGACTAATAATTATATGCTATTGAGGTCGAAGATTTCTTTTTCAATGAATTACACATTTTGTGACAAAATTATAATACCCTCTAAATAATGGTACACAAAAAATTTTAAAAAAAAGTTTATAAAAAATTCTTTAGAACTTTTAAGCTCTTCAAAAATCTGCCTAGCTTGGGATTCAAACATTCTGTTGTCTAGTGTTATCTTGTTTGAAGTGTCTCCATTGAATAATTGTAAAATAAACCATAATCATTTTGTTTTGAAAAAGGTATTATAGTATTCTATAATCAGTAAAAATAGCTTCATCTATAAGCTGTTAAAGAATATATTTTTAAATTTCTAATCAGTAAATGAAAACAAGTTGAAAAATAATAAGTGGTTACAGTCATTTATAGGTGAATGACAGATATTCAGTTTGTTTAGAGATCTTACCTCTTTCTATAACAATGAATTTTAGAATAATTAATGAAAATTCAAAAAGAAACCATTCCAATTTCTCAAAAATATAAAATTTGTTTTTAAAAAGTCTCTTCAAGACCGAACTTCTAAGCGGTTTTGAAAACATGGCTATAAAAAATATAATTTAGCCTTGATTTGGATATAATAGAATCTAATATATAGAGTATTTGCCTGTCAGAGTTTGCAAATGTTTTTGGCTCTCAATAAACTGTGATCACACATGTGCGTGATTTTTTCACAGCTGTGATCACACCATTTGATTTGATTATTTGTACTATTAGCGTAGAGCTTTGCTTTTTAGCTGTCCTCTACTCAAAGCTAAGCCTGTAAAATGAACAAATATATTATAATTTTAAGTAAATACTAAATCATTACTCAATTATACCCATTCATTCTTCCGCATTGTTTTGCTGTAACTTCAGTAGCTCGGCGCCAATTCATATTGCACTTTGACTCGTGTGCTGGGCAAATAAGTAAAAAAAATATATATATAGAAATAGTGAATAATTTTGACGTCAACAACAAGCGGCATTTGCGTAATTAAAAATGACACAAATAAAAAATGAATCCAAATACAAAATAAAACACGCCCTTTCGTTCTACTTAGTTGGAAACAGTTTTTGCTTTTGTTTTTGTTTTTTTGGGTGGTAAGCTAATTAATTAACAGGTGCAAAGGTGTGCAACTTACAGTGAGAGCCAAAATGAAGCACACGTCTAGTTGGAGTGAAATAATCGAACAAAGTGCAAAGAAAAAGGCACGCAATGAAACCCGTTTCACTAAGATGGATAAATAAATAAATCAGCTGCTGTTGCACGAATCAAATTGTGGCACAACTCCCTGATGCATGACGCCCGTTGCATCATTTCTGAAAAAAAAAAAAAAAATCAATCAAGCGATCAATGATCAAAATGCATTGCAGTGAGCCTCATAAATAGACTTTCGAAATTAAATTCAAGCTAAAATTGTGCGTTTAAAAACAGCTTTATAGCTAACTAGTTGACACAGAATGATCGACTAGAAGTTACCCTAAGTGCTAGTATTTTATTATTGAAAATATATACATTCTTTTCAGCTGATCGATCATAATGCTATCACCGCGAGAGCAGTTCTTCAATAGCGATGGCGGCGGCACCGCCGGCTTGGGATTGGGCATTGAAATAGGCGATACTAGCACCTCGAGAGCAGGACGAGGTGTCTACAATGCCACCACAGTACCCATGACGAATGCGAGCAACTGGCGAAATGGACAAACAAATACAACGACCACAACTACCACGCCCAGTGTCAATGCAACGCCCACAACACCTCAGATTCTAAGCAGCAAACAGGCGCCCTTGGAGCCAGTGGATGAGGGCGAAGAGGAGGAGCTTCACTTCGATACGGACGCATTGTCCAATCTGCCTGCACGCGAACCTGTAGATATTGAATTCAAGGAGTTGTCGCTAACAGTGAAATTGGGTTTCAATCGAGGTGAGTTCGTGGCATTTATGGCCAATATATAAGTTCAAACATGGCCCGATAAGATTGCCAAAATAAAAATAAGCATTTGCCTTTACGACACCCCAGCACAGCGGCTACTTTCTGAAGAATATTAACGTATTTATTAAGTTATATATTGGTATAGTTAGGAGCTGGAACTGAAGAGTCAGCCAACAGTTGTATATCCTAGATAATGGCCAAAATTTTATGCCATGCATCGCTTGCGTCTTCAGAGTTTATCAGTTTATGTAATAACGAAAATTTTCTCACACGAGTAACTACCTGTTCGCTAGTTATTTAACAGCTCTTTGTTTCACCTTGATTAGATAAAGTGCCCTTGCCTCTGCCCTTGCCCCTGCCCATAATATTGTCAATCAATTATTAATTTTTATTTTTTTTCTGAGTTTTTTATAAAAGCTTGATTAAGAAACTTAACAAAACTGAGAGATCTTTTCGGTATTTAGAATAAGAAATTGAATATTAAAATATTAAATAAAACAAATAAAGTGTTGGGCTAAAAATAATCTGTATCCGGTTACTAACTCCTATAGCTGCCATAGGAACGATTGAGCCATCAAATGCTTATTCAACGCTGAAAGAGTATAAAATATTCGGCGAGCTGAAGCTACCCCATCATAACTAGTTTCTTTTAGGTTTTTTTTTACAGATTTAATTGAAATTAGTTTAATAATAATGTGAAACTTGTTTCAAATAACATTAAAATTGAAAAGCTTTCGATTTGCACGTTCAAGTTTTAAATTTATTGTATTACTTTTTATACTGTGTTTTCTATAGATAAAGATATAATTTAACTTTCGACAATGTATTCTTCTTTTTTTTTTTTGATAAAACGCTGAACGACTCACGGCTGCTACTCATATATAATATCAAAGTTCAAGAAAATATATACTATATAAGCCTTGTTATCGACACTAATTTGTGCATGTTGATTTGATTAAGGTGTGATTATGAGGTGTTGACCAAACACCTTGCGATCTTAAATGTTTTGGTTATATTTTTTTTCATTTATTTTAACCCATTAGGCAGATAATTTCAACTTTCAACTGGGGTTAAAATTTATTTTAAGTAACAGCAGCTCTTAAAATGAGAGCCGACTAATAATAAAATAATTATTTATATAGTTGAAATATACATTTAAATTTCTAACTTATATAAATAGTCTAATATGATCTAGAAGTTGTCATTATTACTATGTAATAATTGAACTTTTGAACCGATTGTTCCTATAGGATCTGTAGGTTATAGTGAAGCGATCTTGATGATTTCTGGTGTATTTTATATTTTTAAATTTTATCAAGTTACTTTAAGTAACAAATAAGTTTTCTTACAAGAACTTTTTGGCCGATTGTTCCTTTTCTTGGCAGCTATAAGAAGTATATAGTTGTACAACCCGGCCAAAGATGCTGCGGGTTCAAACGGAGAGTATAGATTGCATAGAAACAGACAGACAGACAGAAGGGGTTGGCTTAATCGACTCGTCCATCGTCCCGATCAATATATATACTTTATGGGGTTGAAGATACATTTCTTGACCAAGCTATAATAAACTTTGCAAGTCAGTTACTAAAGCCCATTAGTTCATACTAGAAAAATCAAGTTATCAATTAGTTTAATAGCCATATAATTGCTTAGCTGATATTGTTTCATGCAACCTGAGATCTGCTTTAAGTAATTTATAATTATTTAATTAAGCGCTTATACTACTACGATTATTACTGCGATGCTGTCATTATGCTCGGGAAATTATACTCGTAGTGCCATTAAAATGTGACTGAATTATTTATATTTTTCACAGGTGAGAAAGAGATATTGCATAATGTGTGTGGCAAATTTCCTGGAAGCCAGCTAATTGCTATAATGGGTCCATCTGGAGCGGGTAAATCGACGCTGCTTGATGCTTTATCCGGCTTTAAGACCACAGGCGTTGATGGTTCCATACTGCTCAATGGAAGGCGACGCGATTTGCGTAAGTAGAGTGCTTAAATTAAAGAGTATTTGCCAGACTATAGCTACTTTTATATACCCTACATAGCCGCGTTTCGCCGCATGTCCTGCTATATTACACAGGACGATCGTCTGCAGCCTTTGCTAACGGTCAGCGAGAATATGCATATAGCAGCCGATCTGAAACTGGGTGAAAATGTCAGCTACGAGGAGAAGGAAAGCAGGGTAAGGAAACTACTCCGTTTAATTATTTTGATTATGTCTTAATCAATGGATTTGTGTACTCCTCTTAGATCGAGGATATTCTGTTGTTGCTGGGTCTTTATGATCACGACCAAACGCTGACCATGCGTCTGTCTGGTGGTCAAAAGAAGAGGCTTTCCATTGCCATGGAATTGATAAATAATCCCACTGTGATGTTTCTGGACGAGCCAACGACGTAAGGACGAAGGATTTCACATTATTTTACTTGATCAAATCTAATAATTTGTTCTACTTAAATTATAGGGGCTTGGACAGCAGTTCCTGCACCAAAGTTTTGGAGTTGCTCAAGCGATTGACCACCCAGGGACGCACCATCATTTGTACCATTCATCAACCTACTGCCAAATTGTTCCAAATCTTCGATCAGGTCTATGTGCTCTCTGCGGGTAATTGCGTCTACCAGGGCGGTACTCAGAAGCTGGTGCCATTTCTGCAATCCGTAGAGCTGCCTTGTCCCATGTACCACAACCCGGCGGATTACAGTGAGTGCTAAAAGAAGCTAAACACTTCTGAGATTTACATATTTATATAATTTCCACAGTTATTGAGTTGGCCTGCGGGGAGTATGGCTTCGATAAGATTGATACTCTGAAGAGCGCCACAGAGAATGGCAGCTGTCTCACCTGGTTCAATAATCCCGGTGCCGTTCTCCGATCCGAAGCGCTTATGCGCAAATATCCCATACCGAAGAAGTCGAGGAATGTTTCTCTGGAAAACACCAGCTTTACCAATCAATGCTCTGTCCTGCTGCGGCGGGGTTATATTAAGGCACGTCGAGATACGACCATGACTCATCTGCGCATCCTAGTCAATATAGCCGTGGCTGTGCTCTATGGAGCTATGTATGATCATGCTGGCCGAGAGGGCTCACGAGTTCTGGACAATTATAATCTACTTTTTGCCATATTGATGCATCATTCCATGACAACCATGATGTTGACCGTCCTAACGTGTGAGTAGCCCGTCCGTTGATAGAGAAGATTTGGGTTCGGAGGGCAGTGAAATAATATTTTACTTATTTTAATTTCATTTCTAGTTCCCATTGAGATGACGATTTTAATAAAGGAGCATTTTAATCGCTGGTATTCCTTGAAAGCATTCTACTTTGCCATGACTCTAATAGACTTACCCATAACAGTAAGAGTTCTGCACAAAAGTTAAATAATATTTATAGATCTATAAAAACTTTACCCTTATTTTTTCAGATTATCAGTAGTTTTATATTTTCGGTCATTATATATCTTTGGAGCTATCAGCCCATGGAATGGGTTCGCTTCTGGATGTTCTTTGCGATCAGTTTACTAATTGTATTGATGGGTCAAAGTTTTGGTCTTATAATTGGGGCCTGGTTTGATGTCGTCAATGGCACCTTCCTGGCTCCAGTTCTGACCATTCCAATGATGATGTTTGCCGGCTTTGGTGTCACCTTGAAGGATCTGCCAGGCTACCTTAAATGGGGTAGTCATATCTCTCACTTACGCTATGGCCTGGAGGGCTTTATAGCAGCCATTTACGGAATGGATCGCGGCGTCTTGGAGTGCAATGAGGCGCCGTACTGCCATTACAGGTAATAACATTTTTTGTTGCGGATTTAATTTAAGTCATGTTTAATAAATTTTTATTCAATCTCATTCTTGCAGATATCCCAAGAAATTCCTGGAGGAGATTACCATGTCTGGCGATCAATTCTGGAAAGATATTATTGCACTGTGCGCAATGACCTTTATTTTCCGACTGGGTGCTTATATTGTGCTCAAGGCCAAGATCAAATCGGTCAGATAAGCCTTGACCCGTAGCACAATCCGCTCCTTGCCCCTTGTATTATATATAAATTGTTGAACATAATGTTTAGTGTTATTTTTATTAAATTAATTACATTAAAGAAAAGTTGTTAATTAAAGCTATCGGACTTCGTAGACTCTATGGATATCACACGTTTCAATTCTTTAGGCCAGCTTTTGCCGCTGCTGTTGCTTGTTCTGTGTCATTCCCCGCGGCTATTTCTTGCTCCAAAAGCTGTTGTAGCGCCTCTGCATTGGTTGCCATATCGCCAGAATGTAGCTGAAAGTATTGAAATTAAATTCGTTAATTAAGCCAATTAAATTTTGTCATGTCTATTAATCCAACATTATTTGGTTAGAAAGAACTACAAGATGTTCTAAAGGGAAATATTTTAAACTAGTTTTTAAATTCCATGCGGATAACTGACCAGCACAACGCGTTTACCCAACGCTTCCAGTAGACGTTGCTTTAACCTAATCAATGATGTGGGAGTTTTACTGAATTTCAGCGTCTGCTTAGGCGTCTGCTTAGGCGTCAGCAGCTCCACAAAGTACACGCCAGCCTGCTCGCCCTGCGTCTGAACACGCAGACTGGGCAAGTTGATGCCAGCCAGAGGGCAGACTAAATCCACACCCTCTACGTCAGCGTCTCTGGTCAGCTGTTGGGCATAAGCAGATAGATCCGCGCGCTGCTTCAACAAATAGTCAGGCGCACGTACGAACTCCTTGAAGACCTGCTCCGTCTTTAGCTTCGTCCACTGAGGCTGCTCTATGGCTACAGCAGTGCGTAAGACAGTCAAACGGCTGTCCACTTTGGGCTGTCCACGTTGAAACTGGCGTTGCATGGACTTGAGCTCCTCGGCGCCGTCAAAAAGCTGTTTTGAATGGTGTCCGAGTATACACAGAGAGAGGCAGCTGTCCACTAATTGATCGGCAAAGCGTTCATATTCACCCAAGTCCAATTTTCGCAAAGCAATAAGCTCCAACTGCTTCAGTTGCGCGGCAGTTAAGTTACAATTCAGTTGTGCACAGCTCCACAAAAATGTAGCCAAATCTTTGGCACGTAGTTCGCTAGGCTTGAGCTGCATCAAACGTTGCAGCAGGGCCTGTAGGCATTCCGGTTGATCCCATTGCAGCTCCGCAAAATAAGCGAAAATATGGGCCAAACCGCGTGGCTGCAGCAGAGCCAACTGGGTCGGCTGTAGGCAAATATCCTGTATGTGCTGACCAATGCGTTCATCTTGCACACGTTGCAGCCTCAAAGCTTTAAGCAGGGAAATAAGTAATGCATCCGATGAGTTTTCAGCTATTTGTTGAATATTTAACACAGCCTCCATTAGAGCTGCTTCATAGGCCTCACGTGCAGCACCTGTGACCTGTGTGGATGTCTTATATGCCGCATTGCTAACGAGCGTCAAATCCAGGGTATTTAGGCTAGGCAGCTGCTGGTTTAGCTGAGCGGCAAGCAACGTTTCCAACTGGCTCTGCTGCTGCTGCTTCTGTAGGCCTAAATAGAAACAAATTTGCAGAAATCGTTGCTTGGAAAGAACAGAAGTCGACTCATCCGCCAATCGCCGCATGGCTGCTTTATAGAAATCCAAGCGATTTAGCCAATTTGGCATTAGGAATAAAAATGCATACAGCGTCTCTAGCACAGTGCCAATATCCATTTTCGACAATTGTGCCACTGCCTGGGCATCCAAAGTGTTCAATGTAATCGCAAACAGGGGCGGCGCTGCATTGGAACGATAACTGGAAGCGTGTATTATCAATGCTGGCAGCTGATCCGCCTCCGTCTTCTCCACACTACGGCGGAAGTAACGTTCATCGGATATTGGAAAATAGTCTGAGTAGCGTATCTTTGTTGGCGCCAACACATGCTCCTCGCATTTGTAGCGTTCCAAGGCAATGTGCTTGGCAAAGCGACTAAGCAGCGTACCAGTTTCATCCGGTGTTTCCCTCAGCACATCTCGCACTGTAAACGAAGCATAGCGGAGCAGTTGCTGTGTGCTTGTGGTGTTGTTGCTTTTTGCAATAGAGGCGCCCGCAAATCGACGCAACAGTGCGAACATGTCTCTTATTAATTTTTATATTTTTTTTTATATAATATTTTTACTCAGAAACAACGTGCGCGCCGGGAATAACGTACTTTCGCTAGCCAGTGTTGTGCATGTTCAGTATATTAACAATGGATTTTTGGTATTTTATTTGGTATATTTTATTATTGCTAGGCTTAGTATGCTGGTGATGTGCACTGGTGGCAAATCAGGATAAAAAGATATTAAAACTTATTGGAATAGTACTATAATTTCTGATAAGATGCTATATATACAAGGCCATGGTTCTTTTTTTTCAAATTGGTTAATTTATTTATATGTATTTAAAAAATAGATTACAAAATATGTTGGCTTCCCAGTGGCTCTCTCATAATTAATTATTTGCAATTATTAAGCCACTTTTTGAGGGATAATAAATATAGCTATAATTATATGAGCGTAATAGAAGAACATAATTTGTACAATAAATTATGAGGTTAACAGAGCGGATTTCACTAGCAAAACTAAAAGAAAATTATATTTAATACTACATTTATTTTTTAAAATTAATTAATAAATAATTAATTATAGTTTAAAATAAAATATTAAATAAATAAATAATTTCCCATTTTTTAGAAAAAGATCAGCTGATTATCAGCATTTTGCAACACTGCGTTAATTAACTATTGTTGACAAAACAAAAGATGGGGAAAAGAGCAGCAGGATTTGTACTTTTTCGGCGGCTTTGCGGACAAATTGAGTATTTATTGTTGAAAGCTTCTTATGGTAGTTTTCATTGGAGTTCGCCTAAAGGCCACGTAGATCCTGGTGAGGATGACTTTACCACAGCGCTGCGAGAAACAAAGGAAGAAGCCGGGTAAGTGTCTAAGAGCTCAACAAGTGCTATAAAAAATCAGAAATATTTTTTTATATACTTTTATAGCTACGATGAAAAGGATTTGATTATCTATCGTGATACGCCCCTAACTCTGAATTATGAAGTTCAAGGAAAGCCTAAAATAGTGATTTATTGGCTAGCAGAGTTGCGTGATCCTAATCAAGCACCTGTGCTCTCAGAGGAACACACGGAGCTTAAATGGCTGACCAAGGAGGCGGCAAAGGAATGTGTGGGCTTTAAGGATAATCAAGTGATGATTGATAAGTTTCATGAAATGATACTGGATTTGGATAAAAAAAATTCCAATTGCTGTTAATAAAAATACCAAAAACAAAGTGTTGCAAACGTCAGTTTTAAAATACTAAAATTTAACGCTATACAACACTGTTTTTAAGGCATCTGCAGATTGATTTTGTTGTGAGAACTTTAAGCAAGCCATTCAATAAACTTAGATACAATTTTAAAAAGGCCCTATTTCTATTGATATAAAATATTTTTTAATGGGTTCACGTTCGCGCAGTCCATCGGTGAAGCGTCGCCATCACAAGAGCAAGCATAAAAAACGCAGCAAAAGTAAGTCACACATTCGGGACAGGGAACGGGAACGAGAACGTGAACGGGAAAGGGAACGGGAACGTGAACGAGAACGTGAACGGGACCACGATCACGAACGCAGCTGCCGCATGGATAGAGACAAGTCAACAGAGATTAACCAACATGGCCGGCGAGACCGCGACGGCAGGCATCGCAGCGACAGGCACACACACATGCACATACACAATACACACACAGAGCGTGACTATCACCGGCACTCGCACTCAAAGTCACGGAAACGCTCCAGTTCATCGAGCAGTGATAGCCAACAGTACTCCGATCATGAGAAGCAGCGCAGCCGGCACAAGCGGAGCCGCTTTAAGAAAGTTGATGAGGTAAGCCACAGTGTGTGGGGAAGGAGAGGAAGGAAGAGGAGAGCAGCTGAGGGGAGTTAATATGCATTTGTTATGCTTTTGAATCCAACTTCTTTATTATATAGATACTACTATATACACCGATGTATATATCAGATATATACATATGAATATCGTAGGAATAATTGATCGGAACTGTAATTTTGTAATTTTTCCCCATTTAAGATATATTGCTATATCTTTTCTCTATTCCTAATAAGATTGAAATCGACTATAATGTATGTATAAATATGTTTATGGATATTATAACCATGTTTCTTAGTCCGTTTCTATTCTTTTGAGATAGGTAGATAAAACGATCTTGTGCACTGAATCGGTTAGCTATATCATCAATTTACTACAGAAAGGATAACAAGAAGTTGCAGTTCAGACGATTTTCAATGCTATATATAGTTTTTCTATATTTATATTTATATTTAATTCATATGCAACTATTTATATCATATTGCTGCCCTAGGAGCAATTTATAGTTAGGACTTCGCCACTAGAAATATATATTTTCTCTCTAAAGCTGATTCCGATATAAAAAGAAAAATAAGTATAGAATATAATATTGATGAAAAGTTTAAAGTTGATTTTTAAGATGGATCGTCAGAAACAGTACAATATTTTTATATTGTAGAGGAAGTGTAACTTATTAGCCTCTGCTTCTTTTATCCTCCCTGTAACTAAAAAACAAAGTAATAAATTTATTTTTAATTTTTACAGCAAAATTTACTACAAGTGGAACGATTGGCCGAAATGGAACGGCAGCGTCGACTAAAGGAAGCAGAACAAAAAACCATTGAGGAGCAGGCAGCGAAACGAATTGAAATGCTGGTAAAGAAACGCGTCGAAGAGGAGCTAGAGAAGAGACGTGATGAAATTGAGCAGGAAGTGAATCGACGTGTCGATACGGCCAAAGCGGAAATGGAACGTGATATGATGCTGGAACTGGAGAAGCGGCGCGAACAGATACGCGATGAAGAACGCCGTCGCGAGGTAGGTGCTCGTATTCATATTTCGCTGGACGACTGCTGCTACCACAATACCAAAAAAAAGAAAATACTACTACAGATATACTGCATCCGACTACTTCTCCTACTGTAACACACACACACACACACACACGTACAAAATACCAATAGCAGTTGCAAACAGTCGTCTTGTAAAAAAAAAACAAAACAAAAAGTTCCCCGAAATTGTGTAGCGACGTTACCAATTCTCCCCCTTTGCCCATTCCCAAAATGCAATACGCTCACTTGCTCAGTGTGGCTATGAGTGTCTATATCTGTGTGTGTGTGTGTGACTGTGAGTGTGTGTCGTCATTTTATTTAAAATCATTTTCAGAACATTTTCGTTTTTGAGTTTTACAGAAAAAACACTTGATTTAGGCTTTCAATTTGAACATTTGAAGTGTTCCATTCAACTTGTTTCCTTTAATGATTGAACGAAGCGGAAATAAGAAAAATGCGCACTTATCCTACTCCAATTTTTGAATTATAATTATAATTGTATATGGAATAATATAAATATTAGTTTTATTATTTATTATTATTAGAATTGTTTTAGAAATTCTTTGGAATTTAAAATATCTTTTCAACTGCTTAAATTCTTCTTCTGCTTGGAAAGAACATTTCGAAAGATAATTATGGCTGTTTTCCATTTTAATTCGTTTTCTAAAGCGAAAGCAAGCTCATTTCGAATCGTTTTATATAACTATCGATTTCGAATAGATTTCGATTTTGGAACAGATCGGCTTTGTAAGAATCGAATAATTTTCTTAATTAACAATTAATTTAGTTAAATGTATTAGACTAAATCGAAAACTGTAAGCAAATAATACTCAATACTAACATCCTTTCGTATTTATCTAAATTAATTTTAATTAATTTTCCGAATATAAACACACACACGCACACACTGAGCACCTCCGGGCACGTCGCTGCACATTTCGCCTGTCTTCTCCTGCCAAATAATTTATGTAATTATTATTTATTTTTTCTATCAAAACAAAAACAAAAAAAAAACAAAAAAAAAAAAATGAAAATGAAAAGAAAACCCAAATCTATTGTGTCTTGCAGTTTTGACGTCCTAAAATAATTCTATATTGCCTTACTTTTAGCTTAATCTTTTGTTTGTTTCACTTAATTTCCATTTATTTTATATATATATATATTTTTTTTTTGGATTGGTTTTCTGTAACTCATTGTTGTTGTTGTTGTTACATAATAATGCGCGTAATAATGCTTCTATCGAATGTGGGTGTGTGCGTATGTGAGAGAGTGTATGCGAGGTAACACAAAAACAACAAACAACAAATAAAGCAGAATATATCCATACATACATACATAAACGTATATGTAGTCCCGCTTCCCCCAACCCGAACCCAAGCCGGATTCAAAGCGTGCAGAGAGAATTGGGCCACAAGGATGAGCGACAGCCTCTCTAGGAGATCAAACAAGATGTGTACCATCCACACACACACACACTCTCACATACTATATATACGTACAGTCCTCCTATGTCGAAAAAGAAGTCAGTTATTTTTGCTAACTAGTACTAGAGCTGGAAAAACATCGATGGAACTATCGATCGATTTCAGATTTATATCCGTATCTGCAGAATACATTTCCGAGGAAATTCTAAAAGATACAGTCACTAAAACGGTTAGATTAATAGCATTCAATTCGACCGAACAAATTGTGGATGTACCAAAAAATGATTGAAGAAAAATATCTTGTAGTGGATGGTCGGTTTAAGACGATATCATTATCGATTTATTAACGGTACAATCCAAAATATGGGCGTGATTTTATTTTCAAGCGACTATCAATTGATTGAAACAATTTTATTCTTGTAAGTATTTTATTAATTTGAAATACTTTTGCAACTAAAATTTAATTAGAAGAATTGAAAATGTAGTTTAATTATAGCAAAGTCGATAACTATCGATATCCAGCTCTAGCTTAGTACAGTTGGTCTAGTCTCGATTTTTTTGTGGGGGCGAACTTAGCTTAGTAGTTTAGCTCCAACTGTACGCAGCATGCCAAAATACCTCAAAAAAGAGTCCTTAAAGAGGCCAATAAATCAATCGGGTGAGTGAGTTGTTCCTTAAGAAACCAACGAACAATACAACGTGTATAAAATTAAAAATCAAAATCAACTGAACTGAAAGTGTGTAAAGTGTGAAACAACTGTTTTCTTATTATTATAAACAGTAAATACAAAACAAAAACAATATACGTAAACAAAAAAAAAAAGAAAAAAACGAAAGGACACGCTCTCTCTCTAGGAACATTCGTCATAGGAACATCAGAGCTGATCAGTCTTAAGATTGTTAACCTCTTAACTCATAAGCTGGATAACCATTTGTCAAATGGGTATGACTGTACTTGTTGTTGTTGTCGTGCCTATTTACTTAATTTTTGAATTGATGTATGTTTGTTTCACTCAAACATTTTTATGGTTTCATCAAAAAAAAAAAAAAAAAACTATTTTTTATTCGTTTTCTAAACACAATATGTAATATGTAAACATTTTGATTAAACAACTATGTAGCTGAATATACCGTAAATCAAAATGCAAATTCGCAGCAAAGCCAAAAATTAACAAAAATGATTTAGCCATTAAACTGGAAAAATGAACTATTTCAATAGTAAGTAGCAAAAAAAAAAAAAAAAAAAAAAAAAAAAATTACAAAAAAAAACCAAAAAACAAGTTTAAGCTATAATAAAAAATTAAAAAAAAAAAAAAAAAGTTCTAGTACATTTGTTAATGTTGTGTGCTCTTATTTTTTTTATAAAATATTTAAATACATATACATTTAAACATTATTATTAGACACTACTAAATGTTTTTTACTTTTCTACCAAAATCTTCTATGTAATTTACTGTAAAAACATAAAATTAGCTTTCAGCCAAAAGAGAAACAGCAACAAATGTCGCCGATAATAATAATAAAAACTGTTTCTATATAACTATATAATTAGTTCTTAAGCAGACAATCGGTCATTTAACTCGATTTATTAATACGCAACTTTATTTGGGTTTTATAGGAGGAGGAAAAGCAAAAACGCGAAGAGCTCGAAGAGATTTTGGCCGAAAATAATCGCAAAATTGAAGAGGCGCAAAGAAAATTGGTAAGTTTGTTGTCGATTATAATATATATTATATACTAAATAATAATAAATTATATTTCACAAACAGGCCGAAGAACGCTTAGCTATCATTGAAGCGCAGCGCATGATGGACGAGGAGCGTCAGCGTATGCAAAAGGAGCAGGAGAAGCGTGTAAAGGAGGAGCAGAAGGTCATATTGGGCAAAAATAATTCAAGACCAAAGCTGTCGTTTTCCCTGAAGCCGGGCGCGGTTTGAGCAGTCTTCCCTCCATCACAAGGCGGGAGTTCCCCCTTTTTTGTTAACGGCTTTTTTTTTGCTTCTTTGTTTATCTTAACTTATCGCCTTGCTTGTGCTCAAAACCATTTAAAAGGATTTCGTTATTGTAATTATATTATATCTTAGTTTTTGAAAGCACTTGAATAGTTTTGACTGCAAGCAAGGTGCTCTTAGGTTGACCAATGTTTTTTCAACATATACAAAGCATACTTTTACATACATACAAGCATATACATATACATATATGATATATATGATATATATTTATACATATATCACATAGATTTCTTTTATTTCTCCGAATTATACGTACCATTATACAGCTCTTTATAGTACAATATGCTAGCAATTTACTTAAATTTTTTTAAATTCATACTTACGATAAATATGTGAGTCAAATTATGTGTAGTGCGTCGTAAAATGCTGAAATCTACAAACAAAACAGAAACAAAAAGCATCAACAAAGAAATCGCGAATTATGTACTCCCAAAATTTTTGATAATACTAGAAAAAACTTTAAGCCAATGAAAAAGATAATAAAGCGTTTCGAATATATTCAAATTGTCGTCTTTTATTTGGACTAGAAAATATTTAGCTTTGTTAAGTGATATCTGCAGAGCAGAGGCAAATCTTGGTGAGATTTTCTGTACTTTTAAAGGACTACCAAAAACTGCAATAAATATTCATAAATATTGGAATTTGGTCGAATGACATATTTATCCTACTCGTATGCTAGCAGATGACATAAATTCTTAAACTCAACAGGTGGGAGGGAGAAAGTAAACTCATTTAGATGAGCCAGAAAAGGAGAGATTATTTTTTGTTTTGTTTTGATACTTCTACTAGCTTATCTAGTTTGTGTATCATTCTCTCAGTCTGACTAATTGATCTCAGTATGTTTTCTTTCCCTCCCACCTCATGACTCTTTGAAGCACATCAACTAGCTGAGAATTATGATTGCCTGGTACTCAATTTGCCAGAAATGTACAATGTGATTCCAGCGAAGATAACTTTCAAAGGTGCTGGAAGAAATTATTGAACAGGCGAACAGAATTCATAGCCACTTGATGCGCTTTTTCACAAGTCAATAGGTGGGAGGAAGATCATGTTAAGCTAATAAGTAAAATTAGTTAGACAAGGAGGCGCATATAAGGACAAATAACGGAACTGCGCAAAAGATGACACAAATAAATTCTTAAGGTCAACAGGTGGGAGGGAGAAAGTAAACTCATTTAGATGAGTCAGAAAAGGAGAGGAACCTTTTTTGTTTTGTTTTGATACTTCTTCACTAGCTTATCTAGTTTGTGTATCCACCTCTCAGTCTAACTAATTGATCTCAGTATGTTTTCTCCCCGTCACACCTAATGAGTTTTTGCAGCACATCAACTTGCTAAGAATTATGTTTGCCTGGTACCCAATGTGCCACAAATTTACAATTTGATGCCAGCAAATATAATTTTCAAAGACGGGGAACGAAATTGTTGAACAGGCGAACAGAAGTTTATTGCAAGCTGATGCGCTTCGTCACAAGTCAATGGGTGGGAGGGAGATCATTCGAAGCTAATATCGGAGCTTAGTTAGACAAGGAGGCGCATATAAGGACAAATAACGGAACTGCGCAAAAGATGACACAAATAAATTCTTAAGGTCAACAGGTGGGAGGGAGGAAGTAAACTCATTCAGATGAGCCAGAAAAGGAGAGGAACCTTTTTTGTTTTGTTTTGATACTTCTTCACTAGCTTATCTAGTTTGTGTATCCACCTCTCAGTCTGACTAATTGATCTCAGTATGTTTTCTCCCCGTCACACCCAATGAGTTTTTGCAGCACATCAACTTGCTAAGAATTATGTTTGCCTGGTACTCAATGTGCCAGAAATTTACAATTTGATGCCAGCAAATATAATTTTCAAAGACGGGGAACGAAATTGTTGAACAGGCGAACAGAAGTTTATTGCAAGCTGATGCGCTTCGTCACAAGTCAATGGGTGGGAGGGAGATCATTCGAAGCTAATATCGCAGCTTAGTTAGACAAGGAGGCATATATAAGGCAAATGATGGAGCTGGCAAGGAGTGCAAATTACAAAAATTAAATTCTTAAGGTCAACAGGTGGGAGGGAGAAAGTAAGCTCATTTAGATGAGCCAGAAAAGGAGAGGAATCTTTATTGTTTTGTTTTGATACTTCTTCACTAGCTTATCTAGTTTGTGTATCCACATCTCAGTCTGACTAATTGATCTCAGTAGGTTTTCTCCCCGTCACACCCAATGAGTTTTTGCAGCACATCAACTTGCTAAGAATTATGTTTGCCTGGTACTCAATGTGCCAGAAATTTACAATTTGATGCCAGCAAATATAATTTTCAAAGACGGGGAACGAAATTGTTGAACAGGCGAACAGAAGTTTATTGCAAGCTGATGCGCTTCGTCACAAGTCAATGGGTGGGAGGGAGATCATTCGAAGCTAATATCGGAGCTTAGTTAGACAAGGAGGCATATATAAGGCAAATGATGGAGCTGGCAAGGAGTGCAAATTACAAAAATTAAATTCTTAAGGTCAACAGGTGGGAGGAAGAAAGTAAACTCATTTAGATGAGCCAGAAAAGGAGAGGAATCTTTATTGTTTTGTTTTGATACTTCTTCACTAGCTTATCTAGTTTGTGTATCCACATCTCAGTCTGACTAATTGATCTCAGTATGTTTTCTCCCCGTCACACCCAATGAGTTTTTGCAGCACATCAACTTGCTGAGAATTATGTTTGCCTGGTACTCAATGTGCCAGAAATTTACAATTTGATGCCAGCAAATATAATTTTCAAAGACGGGGAACGAAATTGTTGAACAGGCGAACAGAAGTTTATTGCAAGCTGATGCGCTTCGTCACAAGTCAATGGGTGGGAGGGAGATCATTCGAAGCTAATATCGCAGCTTAGTTAGACAAGGAGGCATATATAAGGCAAATGATGGAGCTGGCAAGGAGTGCAAATTACAAAAATTAAATTCTTAAGGTCAACAGGTGGGAGGAAGAAAGTAAACTCATTTAGATGAGCCAGAAAAGGAGAGGAATCTTTATTGTTTTGTTTTGATACTTCTTCACTAGCTTATCTAGTTTGTGTATCCACATCTCAGTCTGACTAATTGATCTCAGTATGTTTTCTCCCCGTCACACCCAATGAGTTTTTGCAGCACATCAACTTGCTAAGAATTATGTTTGCCTGGTACTCAATGTGCCAGAAATTTACAATTTGATGCCAGCAAATATTATTTTCAAAGACGGGGAACGAAATTGTTGAACAGGCGAACAGAAGTTTATTGCAAGCTGATGCGCTTCGTCACAAGTCAATGGGTGGGAGGGAGATCATTCGAAGCTAATATCGCAGCTTAGTTAGACAAGGAGGCATATATAAGGCAAATGATGGAGCTGGCAAGGAGTGCAAATTACAAAAATTAAATTCTTAAGGTCAAAAGGTGGGGGTGAGAAAGCAAACTCATTTAGATGAGTCAGACAGGGAGAAGACTAATTTTTGGTTTGTTTTGATATTTCTTCACTAGCATATCTAGTTTGTGTATCCATCTCTCAGTCTGTCTAATTGATCTCACTATGTTTTCTTTCCCTCCCACCTCATGACTCTTTGAAACACATCAACTAGCTGAGAATTATGATTGCCTAGTACTCAATTTGCCAGAAATGTACAATTTGATTCCAGCGAAGATAACTTTCAAAGGTGCTGGAAGAAATTATTGAACAGGCGAACAGAATTCATAGCCACTTGATGCGCTTTTTCACAAGTCAATAGGTGGGAGGAAGATCATGTTAAGCTAATAAGTAAAATTAGTTAGACAAGGAGGCGCATATAAGGACAAATAACGGAACTGCGCAAAAGATGACACAAATAAATTCTTAAGGTCAACAGGTGGGAGGGAGAAAGTAAACTCATTTAGATGAGCCAGAAAAGGAGAGGAATCTTTTTTGTTTTGTTTAAATACTTCTTCACTAGCTTATCTAGTTTGTGTATCCACCTCTCAGTCTGACTAATTGATCTCAGTATGTTTTCTTTCCCTCCTAGCAAATGACTTTCTGAAGCACATCAACTAGCTGAGAATTATGATTGCCTGGTACTCAATTTGCCAGAAATTTACAATTTGATGGCAGAGCATTTTATTTTCGAAGCTGCTGGAAGAAATTATTTAACAGGAGAACAGAATTCATAGCAAATATCAACAGCGCATCAAAGCTGCTTCATTAGTCAATAAGAGGTGGGAGGGAGATAAGACATTCGAAACTAATATGCCGACTTAGTAGGACAAGGAGGCGCATATAAGGCCAAATACCGGAACTGGCAAGGAGTGCAAATTATTAAGTGCCCTGAATGAGTAAAATGAAATGCTTAAAGACAACTGGTGGGAGGGAGAGAGTAACTCCCTTAGACGGGTCAGACAGGGTAAAGAATATTTTTTGTTTTGTTTTGATACTTCTTCACAAGCTTATCTAGTTTGTGTATCCTTCTCTCAGTCTGACTAATTGATCTCAGTATGTTTTTTTTCCCTCCCACCTAATGACTCTTTGAAGCACATCAACTAGCTGAGAATTATGGTTGCCTGGTACTCAATTTGCCAGAAATGTACAATTTGATTCCAGCGAAGATGACTTTCGAAGGTGCTGGAAGAAATTATTCAACAGGCGAACAGAATTCATAGCAAGTTGATGCGCTTCTTCACAAGTCAATAAGTGGGAGGGAGATAATTCGAAGGTAATATCACAGCTAAGTTAGACAAAGAGGTGCATATAGGGGCAAATAACGGAAGTGGCAAGGAGTGCAAATTACCAAAAGTAAATTCTTAAACTCAACAGGTGGGAGGGAGAGAGCAAACTCATTTAGATTACTCAGACAGGGAGAAGAATATTTTTTGTTTTGTTTTGACACTTCTTCACAAGCTTATCTAGTTTGTGTATCCTTCTCTCAGTCTGACTAATTGATCTCAGTATGTTTTTTTTCCCTCCCACCTAATGACTCTTTGAAGCACATCAACTAGCTGAGAATTATGGTTGCCTGGTACTCAATTTACCAGAAATGTACAATTTGATGAAAAAGCAAAGCTCGATTTGTGGTGTGTTTCATAGGACTTTGAACATTGAAACCCAACTGGTTTCAAACTTTGCTATGTATCGCCTCCACTCACCTAACTCACCTCGCTTATGCTGCAAGGTTAGAATATTAAACCTCGTTAAATATGGTTTTTTCTTTTTAATGTTTTTATTATAGCCTTTGAAAAAATTCATTTCATTATGCATTCATTTGATATACTTGTTTTGTTTTAGTTTTTTTTTAGTTAATAACATTTAGTAAGATTTGATCGTTATTTTCATAATTGTTGTCGGCTTGTTTCTTTGGTTATGCTTGCACATCTGAGATATATATATATATATATGTATATATATAGTAGATTTTATATAGATAGGCATATGTGTGTATGTATATACATTAAATTACTTTTATTCCGCTATGCTTAATGCCGTATGCAAATATATATATTTATATGTATGTGTGTGTGTGTGTGTGTTTGTTTGTGTGTATGCTAATCGTGTTTATACTCGTATTTATTTATAATAATAATTTTAATCTTTAAATATTCGAATTTCTAGCACGGCAAATTTGTGCGACAAATTTAATTTCCATTCAAACATCAGCCAACAAATTTCAGTTTCAAGTCTTTCGATTTGTAAGGTTCTGCTTCTGCTCCTGTTTCTGTTTCTGTTTCTGTGTCTCCAATCTCGAACGTTATCCTTAAACAGCTGAAGAAAGCAGAAAGTTTTACAGCTTATATAATTGCACTTGAGAGTTTTTTGTGTTTTTTGGGTTATATTTTGTTTTTTTTTTAGAAATATATACTTAATAAATAGAAAAGGAGAAGAGAAAGAAGAATTCGAAATCAAAAATACTTTTGCACACTTGTGTGCTTGTGTTTTTGTTGTTGTTTATTATTTTTAAAATAATATATGCATAAAAAATAACAAATTAAAAATAAAATAATAATCATAATAATCATAATAATAATAATAATAATCATATTTATTATATAGTATTTGAAATGATATGGAACTGAAAACGATAAATTGCAAACATTTCGAAAATGGCATCATTTTTTATGGAGAGAAATAATTAATTGTTATAGTTATATGTATGTATGTATATGATAAATTTAAGAGTTATATATACAGCTTCATTCATTAACAATCTCAATCTCAATCTCAATTCTTCGCTTTTCATTAATATTTAAATAGTTTAAGTTGATTTTCAAAATTTATCTCTTCTTTTTGCCCAAAGCAAAGCGCGTTATTTGGCGCCCAAAATAAGTTTTCCTTTATTTTTTATTAATATTTTTTTTATCATTTTGCTGTTATTTTCGTTTTAGGTCCCACACAATTTCGCTAATTATTACAAATTGTTTGTTTTTTTTTTAGTTTTTTTATAAATATTATTTAGTTGCCTTTTTTGATTAGCTTGCTGACTAAATTTAAATTCAATTGCAAATAGGAAATAGTTTTTTCTTGGATTTCTTGTCTAAAATTTGCTTCTTTTTTGTTTTTGTTTAAGTGTATTATAGCCATAGTTTTAAATATATATATTTATATGCGTGTGTGTGTGTGTGTGTGTGTGTGTGTGCAATGGTTTAAACATTGATAAATGTTAAGGTGTTTATTTAAATATTAATTTTACATTAAATGTGTAAAAAAATTCGTTTAATTGATTTGCATATAGTTTATAGTTTACTTTTTTTCTGTTTCTGTTTCTGTTTCTGCTTCTATTTCCGTTTCCGCTTTCTGTCTATTAGCCACAGATTTTACTAGTTTACTTGGCTTGTGAAACTTTCTTTTGTTTATGAAATTGGCTGCACAGCCATTTATTATTAATTTTATTTTTATTTAAATAATTAATTTACTACGATTTGTGAATTGCAGTTCTGCGTTTATTTTGTTTTTTTATTTTTGTTTTTTAATTCAATTTGGCTGCAGTCTAGTGTTTAATTCGATTTATATTTGGTTTTTATACATACATATATAATATTTTAAATATATATATATATAAATATTTTTAATTTGTTTACTGCAAATGCTAAAAAATTGTTAGCTTTTAGCTTCCACAAAAAAAAGTGCAACCACACAAAAAATACACCCGCAAAAGTACAGCGCGCCACAGTCAGCCTCAAACTGTAAAGTTCACCACAGTGACTCGAAAACTGCAACGTTTAACTTAGCTGCTGCTGCCGCACAATGAATGCAAAACTGACGCAATGCTGACTGTTGCTGCTGCTGTTGTTGTTGTTGTTTTGATGCGATTCCGTGTGGCATGCCGCATCCGGCGCTAGGTAAGCATCTTGACAAACAATAGCGCCAACAGGACATTAACAAACAGGACTAACAGCATCAGCTGTTGGCGCACAAACCAATCCTGCAAAGAAATTGTGGTCAATTTTTATTTATCAATAATAATAATAGGATTTTTGGCTTAACTATTCTATATTCTTTCTATATTTTATACAATTTATAGGTAAGTTTTAGACAAAGTTTGAAGCTGAGAACTCATTCGGAGTTCCAAGAATCTTGATTATTTTTATTATTAACAAATTAGTTTTTTAGATGGAAATTATTCCAAAATATTCTAAAAAGTCCTCATAAAATGTGGTTTTATTTGCTTGAAATATACGGATGTATGGATTGGATTGTATTTATAAGAGAAGGTTTGAAAAGGATTGGTATACTTTCATATACTTATTTTCCTCAACGAGTTCAAATATTTTCTGCAAGTGTATAAAGACCCGTTGCTGTTGCTGTTGCAACCCAAAACTTACCTTAACCTGCGGGCTAACCAAATACAGCAAGGGATTCGCCTTGAGGCGCTCGTTGACTTCGATTTGACGACGCACAGCCTCACGTCTGGCTGAGCCCAAGGCGGAGACTTCCTCTCGGCTCATGGCCTCCGTGGCGCGTGGCAGCTCCTGAAAGTCGGGCATCGACTTCTTGCGCTGCAGCGTCACGTTGATGGGCACCGTCTGTGTGGCGAGAGAAAGCAAAGAAAAGGCGGAATTTCTGATTAGTCATGCAACAGTTTTGTATGATTCATGCCACATGCCAAAGCACCTCAACGGGCGGCTCGACTATCCAGCTTTCGCTGGCACGTCGCGCCAACAGCGCCGGCGAGAACATCAAGTCCTCCTCATCCTCCTCCGGATACCAATCCATTTTCTGCTTTGCAATGCAATTACAGTTTGAAAGCTTTACAGTTTAGGGGTAACTGCCTGCCTGCAGCTTGCATAAGGTTTATTTGTGTTCTTTTTTCTATTTATTTTTTCAGATTTTTTTGGTATTTAGTGGCGCCACCCGCAACTTGTAAACCAGTTGAACATGACGCTTAAATTTTTACTAAATTTTTACTAAACAATCCGATTCAGTCGCTCGGTCGATTTATAAATAGGACGACGCACGGCAATGAGCCAAAACAACAATAAAAAAAATGTCTTCTGCTCTTCGTATATTTATTTTCTTTTTGTTTAAGTATATTTATTATATTTTCTTTTGGCTCAGCTGCTGCGATGGGGGGTTCTGGCCATATCAACGCGTCTTTTGCTACTACCAAAGTGCTTCCAATATTTGTCGCCTCGCAGCGACAATTGAGCGAGGCGACAAACCTTTCCAATGGTTGCTGGTTGCTGGTGCGGCAGCAGCGCCACCACTTGTCAAGTATTCATCGCATTCAGCAGAGATCGGAAAGTCGGAGAACGGAACGGAATCCGTTCGGAACGGAGAGGAGCGCATCGGAGATGGTAGCGAGTATTCCGAGTGCCTGGCGTGCACTCAAAATACGCCTATAAATAGCCGGAGAATGGGCACATGTTTCGAGAGTTAATCGAGAAATTGTCTCTTTTTTGTTCAGAAATATATATGCATATATATATATATATATATAGTACGACTATATCCACACACTTATATCTCTTCCTCCTTTAATACGAATTAAGTTAATTGTGCGGATTAACTGTGTTATGAAATATCTATTTGCATCGCCCCGGGAATTCGTTAGACAGACGCGTGCAGTTTTATGGCCCGCATTAAAAGTGCAAAACAAAAATAAAAACAAAACGACTCAAAATCAAAAGTAAATTCAAAATAATATTCGAATTTGTATTTTAATTAAACAAATGTGTTTTTTATCTGTGTTGAATTGGATTCTAAGTTCTCTTATGAAAGATAATCCTAAAATTCTATAAACTAAAATTTTAGACTATGAAATAATATTCTAAAAAAGTTATGTGAATGGACCTCAAAAGAGAATCTAAATACTTTTTTAATATTTTATATAAAATTCTTATTAATTTTTTTAAAAGTTTTTGAAAGGATTCTCAGAATTAAGATTCTAAAATAGTAATCGAATAATCGAAAAGGATTTTCTGCATTGGTATAAAAACTTAAACTCCAAAGTGTCTTAGCTTTTCATCATTAATTGATCGTTTTTTGGGTTTAGTAAAGTCAATCTTGACTTAGATTAATCCTTAGACTAATCCCATTAAGACTTAAAAAAAGTGGAATTAAAAAATCTTCTAAAATTTATGCTACTAATCCATATTAAAAACTTCACTTAAAAAGGATTTCTAACCGCAACTAGAACCCATTCCCTTTCTTATCCACTCACCTTCATTTTCTTGCCTCCACCGCCGCCACCGCCACCGCCACCTCCTTTGCCGCCCATGGCCATGCCCACCGGTGTCGCAGGCTTGGCAGGCAGATACAAGCTCTCCGTGCGTTTGGGTTGCAAGGGCGAGGGAATGATATCCTGACCGAGCGTACGCTGACGCAGCAGCACATCCTCGAAGGGCTGATTGGGCGTTGAGAATAGCGGTTCCGCTGCATTACTTTGGCTAGGCGCACGCCCACCGACACCAGCCCCCAAACTGGGCGTGCCAGCGCGCGATAAACGCCCAGCGCCGGAGGGCAGCGTACCATTGCCGGTCATAGTCGAATTGCCAGTCGCCGTCGCAGCAGCTGACGCTGAAGCCTGCGGCACCGGCGTTGTGCCTCGAAATACTGAGCCGGTGCGTGGTCGTCCATCGGGCGTGGTATTGCCAGCACCTCCGCCGCCGCCATTTGGCAGCCCATCCGCTAAGCCGGAGCGATCCAGGGAGGCCTGACGCGAGCCAGCGAAGCCACCGCTCATGCGGCTGGCCGCTCGAGCATAGCGATCAATGGAGGAGTCGCGGCTGGGCGGACGTTTATAATGATCAAAGTGATCGATGGACGACTGTTGGCCCATCTGACCCAGCATGGGCGGACGCTGGCCGCGCTGTTGCTGCATTTGCTGCTGTTGTAACTGTTGTTGCTGCTGCTGTGCAGCGGCCATGGCAGCGGCATCCGACAACTGTTGCTGCTGCTGCTGGGAGGCGCGACGCAACAGACTGGCGGCATTATGGCTGGGTGAGGCCTGCAGCGATGGTTGCTGTTGCAGCTGTTGTTGTTGTTGTTGTTTCTGCTGCTGCTGCTGCTGCTGGTAGAGTCTTTGTTGCTGTTGTTGCAGCAATAGTTGCTGCTCTTGTTGCTGCTGCTGCTGCTGCTGCTGCTGCTGCGGTGACATGTTGCTATTGTTGTTGGGCGTCAGATTGGCATTGCCGGTACCAAAAGGCATCTGCTGATTCAGCTTGACACCCATGCCAGGCGGCTGCTGCTGCTGGAACTGATATGCAGGATTCATTTGTGGATTGCTCTGTTGCTGATGCTGCTGATGTTGCTGCTGGTGATACATTTGATTGATAGCGCTGACAACCTGTGCATGACTAGGCTGCGCATGACTAACCATTCCCGAGAGATCCGTCTGCGGCGAGACGGGCAGCTGCTGCGAGTACATGGATGAGGGCACAGGACATTCAGATTCGTGTTGCTGCTGCGACATGCGCCGCTGCTGCTGTTGCATATTCAAATATTGCTGCTGCCGCTGCGCCTGCGTGGCATATGCATCCGAACCGCTGCTGCTCGCAGGCGAAAACTGTTGCTGTTGCTGCTGCTGCTGCGCGCCTGCTCCTCCTGTTGCTCCTGGCATTGTTGGCTTGCCCTGGGCCATGCCCATACTCAAATCTAAATTGGATTGCCCGCTCACGCCGCCGCGATAGCGTTCCCGTTCGCGATAGCGTAACTTCTCGAAACGTTCCAGCACAGATGGCTTGAAATCCGGAGCGAATTCTCTTGCCATCCGCACCGCATTCTCGCAATCGATGCGCGCCTGTTCCGCAGCAACGTCGGCATTCTGAGCCTTGGCAGCGGCTGTGGCCATTCTGGATATGGCCATGTCCGACCTTTGCATGGCCATTTTGAGGGCGCGCTGCGCGGAATTAACTGCGGCCGTGATACGGTCACGGAATTTGCGCGAACGCGCCAGGAACAAATGCTTCTTCTTCTGGCTGGTTATCAATATATTGTTCTTGTATTTGCCCTCCTCCACGGTGCCATCACGAAATGTGGTCACACCATAGCCATGCTTGCGGTTATTATACCATTCTCCCTCATATCTGCAAAGAAAAGCAGGAGAGGATTAGTCCAGAATTCAAGGGGATTCTAGTCACTCGACTGCTACTCACTTCAGACCATCGCTGCGCTCGGCAACGCCGTGACCACAGCGTTTGTCCTTCTTCCATTCACCCATATAGGTTTCGACCACCGTGGGATCCAGTTGTTCGTCCTCCATGGTGAAGCTGGCATTGGATTCCGTGTGCGCAGATCTGTGGGTGATAGAGGTACATTCATTACTTGATCTATTGGACAGGATGCCTTATCTCACTTACTTTGTTGTCAAATTTGACTGCTCGGAGCCGGTGCTGATCCAGGAGGCCGACGACATTGTGGATCTAATGCTGCCCGAGGCGATTGTGCCGCGCTTTTCCAAATCTCCAGTGCTGCGTTGCTTGCGCATTTTTAGACCCTGCATAGAAACAGGATACGGTAAAAAATCGGAATTAAAATCCCTTTTGGCCGGACTTTTACCATAAGAAAACCCTTCTTTGTTTTCTCCGTGAGACTGTTGCGACGCACTGGAAGCTTATCCGACTTGGCGGTGAGAACAAAACCACCCCGTATCTCCTCCGTCTTCTCGGCTGCCTTGGCGGCATTGTTACCATTCTCTGCACTGCGCAAGGAGCTCAGCGATGCATGAATATTCTTGCGGCGATGATGGGAGGCAAGGCCAAAGGGTGCCGACGTGCGTATGCCATAGCCATGCCGCTTGCCCTCCTGCCACTGACCCTGGTACTTGCCTGCAACAGAAATAAACCAGCAAAAATGCATTAGACGGGAGGGTTCGACTGGGAAATACCCTAGACTAATTTAACACAGGTTAACATAGGATACCAGGCTAGATAGAAACCTACATTGATGTCTCTAGGATCAACTAGTTCTTCCAGACGGACAGTGCTAGAAGGACTCGGTTAGCCTCGTTTTGTATACTCTTTTCAGCCCATTGTTTGGGTGTAGAGTATAGAAAAGAATCCATGCAGGTCTCAATTAAAATGCAAATGATAAATGCAGCCGCATTGTATGACCCTCTCAAGTCCTGCCGGAAGTCCTGCCTGACTGCAACTACTTAACATTAGGTGGCAGTAAATTTCCAGACTCGTAACCGTATTCTATTAATGGCTCCACGTGTCCTGCAGCTGGCTTATTTAGTATATTGGATTATTTGTATGGAATGTCCTAACAGGTTGGGTTATTTAATTAGTAAATGTTACCCAGGCCCAGGCGCAGGCCCAGGCCCAGAACAAGGCTCAGTAAATGGCAATTTATGGTTGCTGTTGCCGGAACAAACATTTGCATAGTCAACTTGTCTGTCTGGATTAAAGGTTACTCTGCCTTAATACACATTTAGACTATAACAGACAATAACCGTTGCTATGGCTATTTACGGGCTCAAGAAAAGGGGAGAGGTCCTATAAAGGGAGCAGGTATTAACAGAAGTTATATCCTGGCAGCATGGCAAGTATTTTCATTGCTTTGGCCTAAACTAATTGCAATATCTGAACGAAACCTTAAGCTGTTTATTCAACAACAAATTCTATTTATTTGAGCCTTAAACTTTATCTTAACGGATTCTCATTTTGATACTCTTGAAGAGAGAGTATTATAAATTTGTCACGTAATTGAGGGAAGCATCTCTATATATATTCCCAGCCAGAAGATTTTGGCTTCTCTAAATGGATATTCCCGATAATCTTCGATATTTTATTGACCTTAACTGAATACCAAACAATATGTCGATAATTTATTACCAATAAAAAATAATTAAATATTTCAAATTGAAGAAAATGTACACCATCTTTATAATAATTATAAGGTAATAATTTAATCTAAAAATTAATAAATTTAATGGTTATTTGTTATTACTCAACGCACCTCTACTATTTTATGCGCTGTAAATTAATTAAAATACCAAAATTGCAATTGTCATACGTAAAATATTTGATTAATTCCCTTCGCAAAAGCCCCTAGAATTGATGAAACATATTTCTGAATAATAACCTCAAAATAAAACAAGTGCAATGGATTCATTCACAGGGACATTTCGCGAAACAATGTAAAATGAAAATAAATTTTATTATATTTCTCTGCTGCTGCTGTTGTTGTAGTAGCTGCATCTGCACACACCCACAGCAAGGCACAACAATGATTCTACCTATACATATATACATATATATACATATATATAATGTATATATACATATATATATGTATATGTATTGTAGTAGAGCCATATGCTAAACGAGCTAACCGAATTTCCCCAGAAAAAACCCACTCATGTTGCAAAAATGTTTCGGAAAATGAAAAACGTGAAACGGGAGGCAAGGAAAATTCATATCATTGAACCGCCGAGCGACGAAATGAAAATATGACGTCAGGTTTTTGGTAATTTTTCTGTGTTTATTCGTAGAAAATGCCTATAGAGTATACTACTACAATATATAGAGAGACTTTTGCCCTACCGGCTATAGAATATACAGGGAAATTGCCTATGCGAGTCATGCGCCGAATTATTACAGAAAAACGTCAAAAAGTAAAATAAAAATTGAAATTTTCAGCTGCCTCTGTTGTTTCTGTGTTTTTTTGAAAGTGGGCCAGAAAATAACAAAAACAAAATGGGAAAAATACAAATAAAAAAACGAAAATCAAAATGAATATGAAAAAAATACGTCAAATGATCTCATGCATATATAGCCACGTTACGTATACGCCTCATAGTTGCTTACCGCCATCTGCATAGGTCTCACAACCGGAACCATCCTGATAGCCCTCGTTCCAGGTTCCCTCGTACTTGGCCGTCGATACTGTGCTCTCCCTCACGCCGTAGCGTCCCTTGTGTCCATCCTTGGACCACTCGCCCCGATAAATCTGCCGACCAATCTGTTCCACGCCCAAACCATGTCGTCGTCCATTCTGCCATTGACCCTCGTAGTGTGATCCGCTACAAAATAAAAACAGGTTTTTTAGAAGAGTTAGGGAAAAGTATCGAATCCCGATCTTATATAATACACATTAATAAGCTTCCAATGGGTTTCTTATAGCTCAGTCAGTTTTCAAGAAATTCTTAAGACCAGTTTCAGTGATTTTTTTCTGTTCAAAGTTTTACCCAAAATTTGTTTATATTTTTTAATTTAAAAAAAGATGCATAATTTATAGCTAAATAACTCAAGAATTGATTAGAGAGCTTCGTGAGAAAATGCTCCAGTATATCTCTATACAAACCCAGATTTCAGTTTAGAATATTTTTATATTGCATACTTTTTGGAGCAGGATAGCTTAAAAAATCTAGCTGATTTTCTTGATCTCAGCTTCGATGGGTTTTCTAAAGTAAAAACTGTCCTTTCGAGATTCTAGAATTGGATCTTTTTTTTATATATATTGAAGGATATATTGAAGGATATATTGAAGGATATATTGAAGAATATATTGAAGAATGTATTGAAGGATAATATAAAATTATGAAGTCAGACTGTCAATACAACTAATTAATGGGAACAGCTTCTGAAAAGTTCAGAAGAATAGAAGAGGAATGGAAAAGGAGGCGTCGAAATAGCCAATAGATCCGAATATATCCTTTATAGAGGAAATCATAACTCCCTTTAAAGAGAACCTAATTAAAACCTTATTAAAAGGAGGCATCTCTGACTATTGATCAGCGCGATGAGACCTTTCGTCTGTCTGTTAGGACCTCAGTCTTCGGGCGACAAGCATGCAACTTGGCTTGCACCTTTCTACATTTCCGGCATGGTCGGATCGGAGAACTATATCATATATCTCCCATTGGATTAATCGAAATAAATGCACTGAAAAACAATTTTAAAAGCCCGAAGCCAATCTGGAAAGGAAATAAACGCACCTGGGCCATATGTACGATCCGGAGACCTCAAAGCCGTAGTTCCAGGCGCCAGCATAGGCGCCCTGATGCTTGGGGCCCGTGCAGACGCCATGGCCATGAGCTTTGCCCTCGTCCCAGCCGCCGCAGTAGGTGCCGCCATCCTCAAAGTCGAAGCGACCGCCGCTCATGGGGGCGCGTTTGATGCCGGCGGCGGCAGCGGCAGCGGCTTGGGCAGCGGCATAGGCAGCCATATCGCCGCCATTTTGTTGCAGTTGTTGTTGTTGTTGTTGCAGTTGTTGTTGCTGTTGCTGCTGCTGCTGTAGCTGTAGTTGTTGTTGTTGCGTTAATTGATCAGCTTGTTGCATGCTCAATGCTTGTTCTACGAGTTGTTGTTGTTGGTGTTGTTGTTTCTACTGTTTACTACTAAGTGTTGTTGTTGTTGTTGTTGTTGCTGGTGTCGCTTTGAGCTTTTTATGTTTTCGTATGCTACGCATTGATTTACTGCTCAATTGTTGCTGCTGCTGTTGTTGCTGTTGCTTCATTTGTTTTCTTTAATTTATTGAATTATTTATTATTTTAAATCTAAATTTTAGTTCGTTTCGCTTAGTTTCGTTTTATTAGTTTGTTGCTTTAGTTGCTGTTGTTGTTGCTTTGTTGTTGTTTTTGTTGTTGTTTATTGACTTACGCTTAGCCTAAAGTTAGTTTTGCTAGTTTGTTTTTTATTTAATTAATTTGTTGTTTATTTTTCACTGAAACGCGAAAGTTGCAACTTTGTTTCCTTCTCTTTTTTTTTGTTTATGTTTTTTTTTGATTAATTTGTTGCCTTTGACCTTTGACCTTTGACCCTTTGATCAAGTTTCAATCGCTGACATCGCAAAGAATCGCTACTTTATGCTAATATCGTATGCCATCATTGGATTAGCTGTAAGGCTAAGAGAAGATAAAAATACGATTAATTAGAGTATTAAATATTACTAATATATTAATAATAAAATACTGAGAAAATCATTGTTTTCGACATGGAATGGAAATAATATAAATAAACTAAGACAATGTATTATTCCCCTTTAAAAACAGTCCAGAAATTGAATTATAAATTGTTCTCTTTTGTGGCCTTTATAACTGGGCAAAATGTTGCAGTGATTAATGAACTTTATTCAATTAATTTAAGAGCTAAATCACAATAAACTTATTAAATAATAATAACATATGAACAGATTTTCTTGGCTATAGGAAATGTTCTATTAAATTGACTATTCAGAAAGGAGAAAGCGTGAAATATTTCTCTTTACAAGATTTCTCTAAGGATTTTGTAAGTCGCGACCCTCAGTTATTTAATAGTATATTTATTTATTTAAATATACTAATTACTCTAATTAAGTCTCTTGGGCAGGGTATATCCTATTCGGATTAATATAGTATAAAGTCTTGCTAAGAGTATTCCACCTTGTAAAAAAGACTAAATATTTCGCTCCGAGGGTATTAAAACTTTGGCACGAAATGTCTAATTCATTGAAGAAGGCATCTTCAATTTTAGGACGAGAAGACGCATTGATATAGCCACTTCCGTCTGTCTGTCGGTCCGTCTGTCTATTATATTCTATGCCCTTTGTATTATGCTATAGTGTCTTGGTGTTTTACTTGGCTTAATCAAATTTGGTAAGGAGCAATTATCGTGAATCAGCTGCTAATAGGAACAATCTGACCAAAAGTTTGTTACTCAGGAAAAAAGTCTGATATATGTAAAATAAATATGATATATTTAATGTGATAATACAAATTAGATAAAAAATTATAAATTCTGCTTTTTTAATGAAAATATCGATAATTGAGACCCTCTAAAATCCACCTTATTCTTCTTCCTAAATAAAGTTTAACCTTGATTCTATTTAGAATTTAGTTTTAGGAAACTTTTTTCAACTTTTTCAGCGACTTTTCTGTTGCTTTTTATCTCAAAGTAAATTTGAAACGCTCGAAGAGAATTATGCAATCGAATTGAATCTACGATCTAAAAAATATTTGTTCATTAGTTGTGCCATAAAAGCGCTTTTCCCAGTGTAAACAACAATAAAATGTAAACATTTTTAAGAAACGCTCGAAAACTGCAGCGTTCACTAAGTAAATTTTTTGAAAAACTATTCGAAAATGATTTATAAGGCGCATTTAATTGATTTCTGCTCGGATCTGTCGGGATATATATGTATATAGACAGAGAGCGAGGCACGCGCTCAACTGGAAAATGTTTATAATTCGATGTAAATAAGATCTATTGAAAAATGGAACAAAATAAACTATAGAGAAATACCTGAAATTGAAGTCGCAATGATGACGTTATAGTGTTCATAATGATGATGATAATGATGATGATGATGTTGATGTGAGAGAGAAGTGTAATTTGTGCAATTGCAAAACTAATTGTAGTATATGAGCTGCTTGTTTGTTAATAACAAAAACGTTTTTCAATTTAGCACAGCAACAGCCTCTATATATATCTGGCCAGATATATATATGAATATATAGATATAGATATAGATATGGCTGTGTGAATGGGCGAGCAATACTCAATGAGTGGGTGGCGATCGCTCAGCTGTTGGCACTCGCTGCTCTTAACGCTTTACTCGCTACTCTTAACGCTTTACTCGCCGCTGCTGGGCAGTTGGGGAATCGTTTGTTTATTTGTTTGCAGATACGCGCGATAATAGTAATAAAATATTATAAAAACTGCATAATAACAGGCAAAAGCCATACACAGCACTTGCAAAGTTTTCATTTTCCACAGATTTCAGTTTGAGTTTTCCATTTTCTTTTTGTTTACTTGTTTCAGTTTAGTTTGCTGCGGTTTTTTGTGGTTTCTGCCAAGTTGTTTTTTACTGCCTCGTAATTATTTATGTTGCTTTGCTTTTCTTTTCTTTAATAGATGTGTAATTTGTTCGGCTGGGCCATGTGTTAATCATATTTCTCCTCTTTTTATTTTGTTGTTCTTCTCTCTGTTTCTCCTATTAATTCGTTCAATTCTATTGCCTCCTCAGTTGGTTTGAATTGAGTCGTTAAAACTGTTATTGAAAATGATTCATTTTCTCGATTCTTAGATAATCGCATTGATTTGGGAATTTACATTTCGCCCGCTCTATTATTGTTTTCTCATTTTGGGCATTGGTTTTTTATTTTTAGGTATTAGTCAAAGGATATGAATATGCTGTAAGAGGAAGTAATTCGCTCTCAAACATTTCATGCTTTTTCTGAAAGGATCAACAAGATCAGAATCGAAGAGAAGGTAGTAATCGTTGGTATTTAGTTCGATAACGAACATGTTTGAGAGCAGATTGTTCCCTCTTATAGTCTGCCTACTTTTTTAAATCAGAAATTATCTGAACTGTTAAGTCTATTTTAATATTTATTTAATATTAAAAAAACATTTTTCTTATAAATTTGTTTACTTCCTCGATGAACAAAAATGGCCTAAGCCCTACTCACAAAAAGAAACACTTTATATAATTGCAATCCTTTATTTTTCAAAGGTTCGATTTATGTGTCTTGCCAATGAGTTAGATTCATTAAGCTTGTTTCACCAAATCTAAAAATAAGTAACATATTTGATTTCTTTCAAATTAAGATATACATATATTTAAAAGAGAAAAATAAGTTATTGCAATTTTAAAAAACGGCCCTAAAATTAAATCAAAAGCTGTTCTTCCTATTTTCAGAAACCTGTTTTATAAGAATTCTAGCTTAGGTTTATTATTTTAGTTCAATTTTTTTAAATGTGGATAATTCTTTCTCTGTGAATGTTGCCTAGGTTCCGAAATACTCAAAACGACTATAAATTTAATTTGATTTTAGATTTTGCCTTGTCTTTCTACTAGACAAATGAGCATGGTATAATTGGAGGCATTAAAAGTATTGTTAATTTATTATAATGACTATATCAGAAATATGTCAGGTCAAGATAAGTTGGGTAATATACTCAAATCTGTCAAGAAAGCTTAAATAAGTTAATAAAATAGTAATAAGCTTAACAGGTTTAAAAAAACATAAATGAAAGATTGACAACAGTTTTTAAAGAAGCAAAAAATTCGTGTCGTTTGATAATTTAATATTTTTCGAGCTTTACAAATTTTGTTCCACCGAACTAGTTCCAGTCTTTTTATGTTATGCAAGCTCTGCCCACTTTCTCTTTTGGTGCAATAAAGTTTCATGCAAATTTTCATATCAGAATTTCCAAAAAAAAAAAAACGACAACACTGGTAAAAACATTGCCTATGGCGAGAAGGAGAGAGGAAGAGGAACAGGAAGAGGAAGAGAAAGCAGCAACAAAAACAACAGCAGGAACAGCAACAAGAATAACAACAATGCAAGCAGGAAATGTGCGCTTAACGCGCATTGTGTATACGCCATGTGGCTGCCTCAGTATTTAATGCTTTGGCATTGGGGGTGGGGCAGGGAGAGATACGCGTGTATCGATAGGGTGGTTAAACCAGAGTTCCAACGGAAATTGTTTATTTGGAAATTCTTCACTCTGTTGCAAATAATTTACAGTTTTATTGTGCCAACAGAGAATCTGAGAGAATGGGAGAGAGAAAGAGGCAGATAAAATGAGAGATAGAGAGAAAGGAAGAGCGGATGCTGGGCATTGCCTGTGCTTGCCCTATCACATGCTTCAATGGAATTTTCAACGAAAAAACCCAGCAAAAAAAGTAGTATTCGAATAAGAATCCACCTGCTGGAATTTTGAATGCAGAGCAAACAATTAAATTCTGAGTTTACGATGAAATTTTGTGCGGAACGTCCATATATATTCCCAATCCCAATCGAATATATGTTTCAAGTGGACCAAGATGATGCAGCCATTTGAATGTGGTCAAAGTTCGAAAATGAACGCACAACGTCTGAATTTAATTACGTTCCCGGGGAACGTTGCCTACGAATATTCTAAACAATAAATTTAATTTAATTTTTATTTCCAAATAATTATTGTGTTTATACCCTTGCACAGTGCATCATAGCTACGTTATGAATTGGGGAAGTCATCAGGATGATGAGACGTGATCCGTCTGTCCATCTGTCTATGCAAATTAGTCTTATAATTAAAGTGGGTAAGCAGCCTTTTTTTTGCCGCAGTCCGAGCGTATATATGACAGATCCTGCCGGATAGAACAACTGTATCTTAAAGCTGCCACAGTCTATGGAAAACTCAAAGATTTATTCATGAAATCTAGAAGGGAATACTTAATCATATAGCTGCCATAGGAATGATGGAACAATCAAATATCTACTCTTTTCTGTAAGGGTATGTAATCTTCGGCGTTTTTCTTTAGCCTGTAGGCTATTTAAATGCTGAATTACACTTTTAATAATCTCTAAGAAATAATTAGAAATCTTTTTGGAGGCTATAAAATGATTTGAATTTATTTTTTGTAAATTTTATTAGCTATTTTATTTAGTTAGCTATTTTTTTAACTATTTCTCTTTTGCTTGAAAATTGATTGTGATTTTTTCTGCACTGTTTATTGATCTTCCATCTGAGATTATTTATTTTAGTGTATTTTTATTATAGTCCATCGACTGTGTACGAATTGCTGCACTATTTATTCTACATACTTTTAGCTATTCATAAAATTACCGCAAACATTTCGGCCACTTTTTCTTTTTAGCCTTTTTCTTTTCTTTTGGTATTGCTCTGCTTTTAATTTTATTGTTCTCTTGCGGTTGCCGTCCAAACGAAACGAAACGAAACGAATTTTAAATTCAAATTTGAATTCTTCTAAAGCTTTTGTTATTAATAGCAAAATACACACACCGAGCAGAGCAGCGCAGAGCAGAGGTAGCCCTGAGGGGATATGGAAGTGTCGATGGCGTTGGGGCAGTGGCAGGAGGGGGGGCTAGCTACTAGCTAGTAGTTGCCTGTCTCTGGCTGCCAATGTTATTTTGTTTAAACATTAATGATGATGAAAACACACGCATCTACAGTGCCTCTGTGCTTGTATTCGCACTTGGGCAATGCTCCCTCTCTTCCTCCCTCCCTCTCTCTCTGTCTTTCTTTTTATTTTTCTTATTATTTTTCTCATTTTCTTCTATGTTCTGTTTTAAACAAATTCAATTATGCTGAAGAAATTTTCGGTACTGCAGCAGCCCCGTAAATCGTAGCATAAACAGGCAACAGGCTCAGCCAAACAATTCTGGCAATTTTCTTGGTTTTTCACTTTTTCAGAATGGGAGCCATAAATTGAGGTAGCTGCTGCTGCTGCTGCTGCTATAAGAAAAAGTTTCTGCAGCAGCTAAACTGGTTTTAATTTATGGCCAACAATGCATATTACGATATGAATTTGCTATTTTCCAGCGAGCAGAAGAAGGAATATGACGGAAAAAAATGCATAAATCTGAATATTCGCCTAGAAATTGCATCCAACAATTCACTAATCTAATCTAATCTTCAGAGCGCCGAAGATTTTATACCCTAGCAGAGTGGAAAGGCTATTTCAAAATTGCTTAAATTCATTTATTTAGAATGATTGTTCCGAAAGCAGCTATATAATAAAAAAGTTCGATCTTCGTGATTTTGCTTAGGCACTAAAAAAACATACTCCTTTATCTGGCTAGAGACGCTAGTTTGCATATAAGCAGACGAACAGACGGACACGCCTAGTGCTCAATGATGCCTCCTTTAAACGATTTATATATTTCGAAAAGAAGGGTATAAAATAATGAAGGGTTCTATCTGAGAAATCAAGCTTGGCTTTAGTTATTTTTATAAGGTCACAGACGTCCATTATTATTAAAAATATCTATTATGTCAGTAAAAAATTATTAAAAGCGGGTATAAATATTCCAAACAGTCGTTCAACAATACTCAAAACCTTGAGAAAGAAATTGTGGAAGTTCAAATCTTTTCTTTACAGATCTTCAAAGATATATTTCTTTCATCTAGCTCATAAAAAGATAGATTAGTTTATAGGTAGACAAATGAAAATTACTCTACTCAATGCATTATAGAATTCATGACAAAGTTTTAATACCCTCCGTAAGGGTATAAGTATTTTCTTTAAAATTATAGATTTAGTATTTTAAACCAGCTCAGAAGAAACTGCATAATAAATTCTACAAGATATTTATATATATATTGTTTATGCCAAAGCAGAGATGTTCCCAGAAACGGAAAGCATCTCTCGAAGACCGCTCTCCATTATGGCTAACTCTCCAAGAATTACTATCTCCCTTCGCTCCAAATACTCCCTCTTCTCTTCGGTGATAATTTAAGCTTAAGTTTAAGTAATCTTGAAGAAAGAAGTATTCAAAAGGCCCCTAAAGAAGACGACGACAAAGGGAAAAGGGAATACTTTCTAGTCTCTCTATTACTGCTCTTGTTGAAGAGATGTTGATCTCTCCACTGCAATCAGAGAATAAATACACAAATATTTTGTAGGAATTTCTATGCCTAACTAAAAGCCTCATTTGGATACTCTACTGATACATATTTTGCTTAATATTTATATTTAATATAAAATTTCCCAGGCAAAGAAAGAATTGAATTGAGTAATTTTGATGGCAATCATATGGGTGATCCGGCTTGCCCAGGCATCTTCAGCGGACTTTATCACAGAGCTCGCCCTACAGCTGGCCTGCTGGCTGATAAAAGCATTTACGTATGCGCATTTATTTATAAACAAGCAGCAGAGGCAGCAGAGGCAGCCGCATGTATCATTGTTATTTTAAAAATTGCTGGCTGCCAACGACCAAAGGAAAATAAATAAAATTCGCAGAGAAACAGAGAAAAAAATAATACAAAAAAAAAACCAAAAAAATTGAAGAAAATGAAGAATACTCGTAATATTGTTGAACTGTATTTTAGGTGCTTTGGCAGAGTCTATACAAATCTTTTCTTTTTTCTGCAACCAAAAAGTGTCTTTGTCTCTGGTTCTGTTTCTATTTATTTTACTGATTCTGTTTCACAGTCTCGGCGAAAATTAAATAATAGTCCACTGACTGACGTCGTTGGTAGGGAAAGGTGTGGGTCGGTGTCTGCTGCGGTGCGGTGCGGTGAGGCGCTGTCGTAGGGTATATCCGACTGACAGTCGTCAGTGTCGCCAATTCTTGAGTGCGTTTTGCATTTTGTTTGTTTTCGTCGTCGCTTTTAGTTTACTTTTTATTTATGTTGAGTAACGCGACTGCATTTCAATCAATCTCCACTGCACACATCGGTATATATATCTATATATATCTACATATATACATATATATATATATATATATATATATGTATGTATATGTATCTTTATATATATAGCGACACGCAGCATTCAGTTTTTGGTATTTTTAGCATATTTTGTTCGTAGAACGCGCACTACTCGTAGTAGTATATTATATAGTAGTATGTAGAAGGCAGGCAACACATTCTCTAAATTGAAATTATTTATAGGTTCAAATAAATTAAGTATTAACACCCAAACAGCATTCATTTCAGCTACTGTAGTTATTCATTTTATTAATTTCTATTAGCGCCTTATTTTGGGGATTTACACTTCACATTTTATGGTATTTAACAATATTTTTTTATAGATTTACGAGCTGACTTTTTACTACCTTTTTCTGTAGTATTTTTCCGAGTAATTTGTTATGGAAAAAGTTGCACTTTACTTTAGATATTAAAGTAGAAATTAAGTTACAATAATATCAATTATTTATAATTATTTTTTAGTATTTTTTTGTACTACTTTTTTAGTTCAAAAATTACATCCAACTTTAAATATTAAAGTCCTTATTGGAGAACTTTTTTGTGGTATTTTAATGAGTATATTTTAAAAGAAAAAGCTTAAACTTTATTTCGAGTAATAAAATAGAAATTGAGTAGATTAATTAAATACTTTTTAACCAATTTTTTAATTGCTTTACTGAGCTCTGGCTTTAACAATAAAAGCTTAAAAGAAAGCAAATTTATGCATATTTATTTATCCACAATTTATTGAATTTTATTTTACTTCTTTAATTGTTTTCGCTCATTTTCCACAGCGCTGCTAATAGTTAAAGCAATAAATCATTTTCAGCAATTTATTGAGTTTAATATCATTGAGATGCACTTCATTGGCTGAATTTATATTTTTTATTTAAACTTTTGTATTAATTAAATATTGTTTTATAACTTATTTAACGCAACGAAATTTTCCACATATATTTATATATAGATATATGCAAAAATCACTCACTCACACAAACGCATAGAAAATAACTCGGGCAAATTGTTAAAAAATGTGAAAATGTGAAAATTTTTGTGTTTGGCCGCAACACACACACACACACACAGAGAGAGACACAGAGCCACACATACGCACACAGACGTTAAAAATAGCAGCAGAATAGGCAAAGGCGTTGAGCAAAAAAATTGTTGAGAAAATCCCGTGCCTTGAAAAACGTTTTCAACTCGTAGTTCCAAGCGTCGCTGACAGCTGGCAGCGCGTACAACAACGAATGGAAATGACAAACCAAAGGCGAGAACAACCGAAGAACGGAACAACCGAACAACGAACGGAGCGGAGCGTACGAGCAGCGGATAACGACTGTCGATCTGTTGGCTATAGGAATATATAGGAAAAAAGGCTAATCGCCGCGCTGCGCAAGTAATAATGACAAAAAAGAACAACAAATCAAATAGAATTTGTACTTGTATTAATGTTTTTTGCCTAGGCAACACACACACACGCACACTAACGCACACAGACGCACAGAAGACACGCACGGGGCGTATGTGTGACGACGCGCGTTGCGTATACGCCTAGTAAAAACTAACTTTTGCTCAGCGTGCGAGCAGCAGTAAATCGACGCGACATTTAGCGACACGCGGAGACACGTCCAAACGCCAAACGTTCGCAAAGCGAAAAGAAAATCCCCTACAGCTCTACTGTAGCTCTCCCCAAAAAGAAAAGCAAAAACAACAACAAATCAGAAAAACTGACAGAGCAGTTTTCTTTTATATATTTCGGGGACGGCGCTGAATTCATCAACGATCAGCGACTGGAAAGCAGCAAAGCTACAAAGCGACAAAGAGCGAGAAATATTTCTTCTCTGATTTTCCACTCGCTTTTCCTCAATTTTCAAATTTTTCTCTTGCTCAGCTCTCAAACAGCTGTTGCCAATTGTTGGCTACGTATTTATGTGCAATTTTTGGGCATAAATTAATATACCCACTCGCACATAATATAGACATAAAAATATGAATGAATGGCCGGTGGCATTCAACGATCGCTCTACCAATACTACAGAATATATATATATATATATGTATATATATGTATAGACAGCTTGTATATATATATGGTAAATATATATTCCATAGGTGATGGCGCTTTGTTTGCCTTGCCAGGTAATTGGCTAAATGACAGCCAGGTAATATAATGGCTGACTCATAAAATGATATGTTGGTGGTTCTGCTTCTGCCTCTGCTTCTGCCTCTGCTCCTGGTTCTGGTTCTAGTTCTAGTGCTCTGGGCTGAGGTGTGGCTCTACGCAGAATTCAAATCAATTTGAATATACGAGCAAGACACCTGCAACTATCACATAAATGGCAATTTACGTATATTCATAAAATGCATACTCAATGACTACTTATATCCTTGTGCTTATCACCCACTTAGTGACACCACCAAGGCAGCTCCTCCCCACATTTCTATGTATGCTCCACTTAACTGCACAGAGAGAAATAATCACAGAGTTATAGATAAAAAACAGAATGTGAATTAAAGTCAACTGGAAAGAACTTATTTAAAGTTTACTTGCCTTTATCCAAAGTATTTATTTGTGGTTAAATTCAAGAACATTTCAAGTTGATTATTGAAGTCTATTTGTATTTAACTTAAGTTTATAGTGACTGACTTTTATACGTCTATTATTAAGTAATAAAAATTTGTACTAGTTTAAAAGGTTACTTAATTCAAGAAAGAATTTATAATAAATGAAATAAAACAAATAAAGTCACAAATGGGAATGAAGTATGAGAGCCGAGTCATTAAATCGATCGAATTATTGTTATTTTAAACAGTCATGTCTTAATTTAAGATATTGTTGATTATTGTTTAAATTGTTTCTATAAATTTAAACAAAACATATTTATTTCAAAGTGTTGCTGAAAAGCTCGAAAGCTACTTAACTTAAGAACTTTTGAGCTTATTATAAGAAACTTTTTCTTCTCTCTCTGTATATTTTTTTTCCATTTTCTCCATGCAGCAAATGCAATTACCCCACATAAATGAACGTCTCAGAAGCGTGCTATTAAAAATGTAAGTCACAAATGGCGTTAATACATGTCCTTTTGTGGTAAACACTTTTGAAGGGACATAACTCCCTTGAGCTTTAAGGACACGCCATGAAACGATCCGGGAAACGCAGTTAGCCATTAACTGTTGTGTATAAAGTACATAATACTATATACTGTAATAATATATAGAAAATTATACCAACACAGAGATAGATACAGAAAGAAAGAGAGAAGGAGGGAGACGGAGACTGACTTGGTATGCTCCTGAGTAATCAGGTTATACAATTTCTAAATTAAATAACAAATAAGTAGTATACACATTATCCGTACTCGAGCTGTAATATTGCCAGCCAGGGGCTGTTCTTCTTGCTCAGCTTGCTCTCTTTTCTTTGTGGGGTACTTTAACTTTTTTATGAATTTCGTAGAGTAACAAGGACATTAAAACTAATTTAACTTTTTAACGACTGACTGCATAATGGAAGAGAGCAGACCATAAAATAATACAATTTGCATGTTATTTTCAGTAGTTTTGCCCAACAGTTGTTTGCCCTGTTAAGCTGCTGTTAATTTTTTATCAGAGTATGAATAAAGAAATTAAATATTACAATTTGCATGCTAAGTAAGACAGTCCTTAAAAATATTTATATACCAAATTTACAGAGAACAAATGAATTATATGAATTAAATAGTTTTGAATGCACGCCGCTGTTATTAACAGCTGTATGCCATGTTAAGCAGCTGTTAAGAAATGTACATTTAATTAAGAAACAAACTGCTATCGAAATATTCGTTTTATTATATTCCATTTTATCGTTTTTTTCCATAACTATTTTGGTTTATAGTTTTTTTTAACGTTCATCAGTTAAGCATAAAAAGCTCTCTGTTAGTAACAGCTGTATACCATGTTAAGCAGCTGTTAAGACATTAACAGACAACTAACAGGAAAAAGAACAACCATAAAACATTAAATTTTATTTTCATTATTTTTCTTAAGTAACTTTAGCTTTTATCATAATAATAAAATAACAAAATGAGCTCTGATATTTATTGAATTATTATTTTCCAATTGTTTAAAGATATTAGGATTGGGTAGGGTAGATTTTTGATAGAAAAAAGTCAAATTTTATATCGAAAGTTGGTTTCTGGTGCCTTGGAGAGCGTATTTGAAGTTCGGTGTGCAGCAATAATTAGAAATTCCTTTATTTTTTTGTATATCATTTCTTGGGTTTTATATAACACACGCAATATTGGGTATAGCCAGTGCTCAAAAGTCTCAGAGCTCAGAGTCGACACGCACTCAAGTAAACGAGTCAGCTAAGCTGCCGCTTGCCGCTTGCCGCTTGCCACTTGCCACTTGCCACTTGCAACCAGAGAGATATTGTGCTCTCTGGGCAAACAATGACGCGCTCTAATTTCGTTGGCCCGGTCAATGCAGCCCCTATACAATATTATATATATATATATATATTTGAATATATACTTATATATGGATGGGATAGGTTTTGAGCTTTGTGTGTGGGGCGGGTGGACGCCGTCGCTTTTTCTGGCCACCCGTCAAAGTCCAAGTCAGACAAATATGACAGGCAAATACGAGTACGTGGGTTGCCACAGGTAGTCAGGATACCTGTCTGTCAGGAAGTGTCAGATATTGTGGTACGTTGTTTTCTATATAAACAAAGTTATAATGGTGACTTTTCTGTGACTGACTGCTATGAATTTATAATTGCTGTGCGGCAAGGAAAACATTTCTCTGTGTGCATATCAAATTTGCGTTTTTCAATTAGCCTGCGAGTCAGAAAATGTGATAAACATTGATTGAATCACTCACATTCACACTTGGAATGACTTGTTAAAATAGTGGGAAAAAGAGAGGAATTATTTTAAAATTATTGTTTTTTTTTAAGTGTATATAAAAAGTTTCCCTTTTGCAACAGAATTAAATATATTAAGCAATCATTCTACTGTATTTAAATTTGTAGCCACAAATTAATAGAGACTATTCCACTGTGCGTTGGCAGCTTGCAACATTGCTTTGTTCTCTGACCTTCGGCCTCTTTAGCCAGCCACGTGCCTTGAAATTCAAGTACTACGGCCCAAAAGAATTCAATAATGCCAAATTATGAATTTAAATGTTTTCATAATTTAATTTCAATTTCTTGGCTTTTTCTTCCTCGAATCTCTTGACTTTTTGCTTGTTTTCCTCTACGGCCGACTCAGTCAGACTTCCGTCAGTTCGTCAGTCATCGTTTCCATGAATCACACACACAAAAAAAACTCTTGACGAACCGGCAAAAATTCACATATTTCGCCGAGCCTCAGAAAACAATCAGCAGACAGCAGTCAGAGGCAACGGTCGGTCGAAATTGAGCTCCAGGGGTCAAATCGTATCGAATCCGAGTCGTGTGGGAGGTCAGTTCTGAGGCAGGCGTAGGGTAAATTGGCCCGCACTCTGATGCAAAAATGATAAGAGCTCCGCCGCTTGATTGATGAGCATTTTATGGTAAATACTCGCAGAGTTGAAAAGGAAAAGCAAATGTTCACTTATTGATATGGATCTTCTGATGAAGTAATGAGACAAATGGCAAACACTTTTCCTTCAAGGAAATCTCCTATCGGATGGGATCTTACTTTATAAAAATCAGCTACTTTTGTTCTCTTAAATTAGACAAATCATTGAATTAACTGCGAACTGCATAGAAAATTACGTATACGCCAGGGAGTGCAATTCGACTTGAATACTTTAATATTGTTTTTTATGTATGGCCAGGATATATTTATTTACATTTTCAACTGTTCAAAAGGTGACTAAAGGCCTGTATTTTACTATATATTATTTTATCGGGTGTTTATTAATGCTGAAAGGCTCCGGAACAACTCGTGATTTTTAACTCTTGCCAACCGGAATAAGCATTTGAAATTTGTTAATAAATTGATTTACTCTAACAGATTGTTCGTATGGCAGCTGCATGATATAGCAGACTTTTTAATAGAAAAACCTTGAAGCCGATTGTTCGCCTTTATGAGCAGCTGTAGGATATAGTTGTCTGATCCTGTCGGTTACAATATATTTGCTGTAGGCAACAAAAAGAAGGATTCCTACCAAATATAATAAATATAAATAATTTTCACCTAGAAGTCTAGAAAGATTAGTTTGCTTAGAAACAGAGAGAAGGTCTATCTGGCCTACTGTTTGTCCATCGGCAGTCCCTCTGTTCTTACACAGAAGTCGCTATATGGACTCAGCTCACCCCCTAATCAAAAATATATTAATTTTATAGAGTCGGATTGGGATCCTTCAGTGGATCATTAGACATTTTGTGACAAATTTATAATCAAATTATAGAAACCGCCTACCAGCTCAAAGATTTTATTCATTTTTGTTATTTAATTTAAACTTTATTAATCATACAATATTATAAAGTTTTATTCCCAATAGAAGTCTCAGCATAATTCATATTGATGCAACTTGATATTTATTGTATTTTCATATGTCCAATGAGTTCAATAAGTAATCGATTCCCAATAAAACCAATAATAATAACAATAATTGCAGTGCACAGTAGATTAAGCACTATTCAAGCCATGTGAACAATAAAAAGAGACACTTGAAATCATTCCAAGCTGAAAAACACTGCGATTTCTGCAGCTGTTGACTTGAAATGAAATGAAATGCAAAAAAGGACTCGACGAACGATGAAAAAACCCCGATATAAATAATGAAATATTTATGCATATGTGTGTGTATGTGTAGGGCTATATTGTTGTGTCAAATACAAAAGGATTGAAAGCCAACCCCTCCCCCCCACACACACACCCCGCCCTGCCCTAACACTACATAAGTCGTTAAGGGGCTGCTGACTGCAAGCAACAACGAGAACGACGAACAGCAACTTGAAGCTGCTATACAAACACACCGATAAATATGTATGTATATATAAACAAATATATATATATGTATGTGCACATATATTTAGTTAGGACTGTAGTGCGAAACGCTGTCCTGGCCGCTGTGATTGGCGTGATAAGCACAAAAGCCGCAAAACAAAAGCCAAGAATGAAGCAAAAAAAAAAAAAAAATCAAGACAAGAACTTGCACGTTAAGTGTTTATGGGATAAAACGAATAATGTCCATATATATATACACAGATACAAAGAGATATCTATATATATATAGTATTTGCTTGGTTGTGAGCTAAAAGATTACAACAATAGTAATAACAATAACACTTAAGAGCCAAAGCCAAGGAAGCAACCTTTGCTTAGATATGCGTACTTACAGATACAAGATACCAGATTTAAGTACAACTATCTGGTCCATGCACTTAACACAAAAGTTTTTCTCTTTACACATTTTATTATCCTTGAGATTTTCTCTCATAATCGGCTAAAATTTTAAGTACTTTCAGGGAAAAATTATTGATAAGTTAACTAAGTTCAAATGATTCGGCTAGAAACCTTCATGAATTGATTGAAAGATAAGAAAATAAGAGGAGAGTTGGAAAACAAATGCCAAATGCTTCAGTGGTAGGCTCTTTTATTATTATATATATTTATATAAATAAATAAACACAATAAAAATTAATAAAATTATTAAAAAACTAAAGAAAATAAGTTTAAAATTTGAATTACGGCTGGCCTGAGAATGGTTCGATTCTCTTTTAAATTTACTTCTAAAACAAATGTCTAAAAGGAAATGCAGTTTTCAGTTTATATTGTTGACTCTGTTTAATTTTTGAATATTTCAGGATTAAGATTTTTAAATCTTACTAAAGAACTCTTCAAATTAAACAAAAAGTAAGTCGAATTTTACTATTAAAAATCATTTTAGTAATTAGAACTTAATCTTCAATTTAAATACTTAATTTTTTTTGATACCAATTGTATTTGATGCATTATTCAATGCAGATTGTAGAGAGAATATTTATTTAATATTTGTTTTAGGTTTTTTCTCCGAGTGTAAGTAAAACTGCTGACTGCCTGGTCATATCCTGCTGCGCGTCGTAGGGGTGAGAAGGGAGAAAGTGCGAGCCAGGGACCCAAATCGAGGCCAGTGGGCAAAATGGATGTGCATGGACTGCGAGTATACCAAAATTTGTTTAAACAGCAGCATTTGAAATTGGGTTACTGCTGAGCGTTATATAAGGGGGGGCACTGGGAGAGGGGAGGAGACATGTGTTGTTGTTGGGGGCACTCACATAAATCTCCACGAATTTTCGTATGCAACGCACTAAGCAACAAACAACAGCAACAACAACAGCAGCAACAACAGCAAAGAATAACAACACATGAAAGTCATGAATCACTGGGACAGGGGCGCACCACATGAACACAAGTCAAAGGCCATTGCAAATGTAAACTTCAAGAAGGCCAACATTTATTTTGTACTCTTACTCCCAAGGCTAAAATTGGGCAAAAATGTCAAAAAAGAAACTGGTAAAAAAAAAACAGTGTACAACAAATTTACAGTCCTTTGGTGGGGCTTAAAAAGGTAGAAGGCATAAAGTACTCGTCTGTTAGCAGTTTAAGAGGGGCAGCTTAATAAAATAATAATATTGCAATTTGCAGATCAGTTAAAGATTATAAAAGGGTTAGCAGAGAACTGTTAATGTTGAAATTCTTCTCACTTCAATCATAATGTGAGTATTTTCGCTTCCTTACTAATTTAAGTCAAACAATTCTTGGCTCTTGGAGAGGCTACTTAAATTCTCTACTGGTAGTTCTTTAGTTTATTCATGTTCCATAAATATTTACTACTTTCTCTTCGCCCTAGATTTTTCTAGTTTTTCTTTTCCAATTAACTGTAGCATCCTTATTCTTGGACTTCCATTTTCATTTGATTTCAGGTAAGCAGCTTACAGCTTTTTGCTCTCTCTGTTTTTTCTAGTTTACTTTGTTGCTCCATCATTCCACTTTACCCTTGTCAGCTGCTCTACACAGTAAAAAAAACTAAAAATTAATCAAAAATAACTTGTTGTAAGCTTTATACATATTTACTTGAATCAACCCTCGGGGATTTGGATTAAGGGTATCAAATGGGATCAAATGGGATCAAATTGATAGCCAAATTGCTCATTTTTTTATTGTGTATATGAGGCGAGATGCTGGCTACTCCCAAAGAGCACACAAATCTTCACTTTAAGCTCACAAATTTTGACCAAAGGACACAGTGCAACAAAAGCGCACAAACAAGCTAACAAACAAACAAACAAATAAACCGAAGAAGGGAGAGAAAAACAGAGAGAGAGAGACAAACAGACAATCGGGGCGCACATTCAATTTAAAATTTCCTGTGCTCTGCAAATGCAAAGGATACAAGGACACAAGGATACACTGACTACTGACTTTGACGCTGATGAAATGGCAAACAGGAGGCGCACTGCAAAACTGTGCATAGAGCACACGGGATATCCGTTTCCGTTCTAACAAGTGCCATCCTCAAAATACAAACACAACCAGAGACACAGACACACAGCGCGCTGCAATGAAGCGCAGTTTGCAGTAGCTTCCGGTTCCTCTTTCCATACAGTATATAAAATACCAATACTAACAAACACATCCTTGAAGGGCAGTTAAGGAGCGAGCGAACCGGAGCAGTGTGAGATGGGGCGCGCGGGAGGTGTGGTGCGGGGCGGGGCGCACATGTTAAATTGAAATTGACATAAACAGAGACACAGCCGGTTGATTGTGCGGCTTGTGTAACTGTTGCTGGCTATAAAAATGCATATGACACGCATACGCCGTGTGGTACCAGAGAGTAAAATAAAAAACTTGAGAAACATGAGATAAGTATACACTAGAAATAAATAAAATACTCGAATATTTTTGAAATATTTTAGCTCATTAATTCAACTCAATTTTCAATTTTAATTTAGAAAATTCTACTACAAATTGTCTTAGGAAAGAGTTGCGGATTACGAAAATACATCGTCGAAATAACTGGCCAAAATATAGCAAAATTTATTCCGATTTTTAAATATATATATATATAAATAGTCAAATCTTTGGAGTACCAATAAACATTTTTCGTACTAGGCTCTATCTTCTCAATTCTTGATTTTCTCACAATTTAATTTAACCCAAACTTTTCTTACAGTGTACACCGCAGGCTGTCAGGAATTCAGCAAAGTCACCCTGCATTGGGATGCAGAGAAGGAAAGGAAAAACTTAAAAACTGGGCTATAGTTGGAGGAGGGGTCGTCCATATACACGTCTCTATGACGCAGGCATACGACAGAATATTTTATTATTTCGATTCCTTTATCAGAAGGCAGCTAATTTGATCAAATATTCATAAAGTACACAGTCTGGAATGGGAAGGAGTGTGTGGGTGTGGGGGTGGGTCTATGTATCTGCATATGGGAGACTTGGGGTGAATACTCCAATAGGCTGTGATTTAAATATAGCCGCAGGTATGAATGCTTATGAATCATAAATGAATAAAAAACGAAAATAGATCAATTGCGCATATTTATCAGGGGTTAAAGAAAGTATAATTACAAGAGAAATTGATGAACTAACAAAGAAAGGAATAAATTTCAAAGATAATATTTAGAAAATTTAATTCAACTTCTAGAGACAATTCAAAGATTCAAACTTGTGTTTCGCTTCTTTTTTTTGTTTGGTTTGAATGGAATGTAAACAAAAATGTTGTTTAATAATATTCATTTTTTTAGACAGCATTTCATTTATTAAATTCTTTTTTTATTCTTTGCTTTGTGTGGCTTTTATAAACATTGAAATGAGATATAAAAGAGAAATATAAATTAATTGTTTATTGCCACAATTTATCGCTTTAGTTTAAAGAAAACGAATAGAGTTGGAGATAGAGAAATAAATGATAATTATAGATTAAAGTTCACACTTATCACAGGCTAAATGCTTAAGAATAAAATAAAGAAAACTCACTCACATTTCGCAGGTTGATCCAAGGAAATGCCGCCAATTGAAAGGCCGAAAAAAAAAACATTAACCAAATGTCCGAAAAGAAATTAAATAATTAGATAGTTTACACGTTTTCCCGAGCTCATCCAATGTCAAATGCAATGCAATTGTCGTAGTGTATTTTTAGTGTATGCGAGAATTCGAATATACGCGTATATTTATATATATATAAATTCTCTATATAATTCTCTAGGTATTTATTTATATTTTAGTCATTTGCTCTTTAGCTACTTGTGGATTCTTTTGTTTGTGCTTTTTGGTTCGTTTACAACATGTAAAAATGTGATTTTCTCATATTTATTATTAAATGAATCTATGCGAATTATTAATATTATTATTATTATTTATTTATTTATATTATAGGGGGTTGTTGCGGGTGTTAATTGTGTGCGTATTTTAAAGATATTTTCCTCTAGTTTTATGTGATATTTTTTTCTTTGGTATTTTTACGCGCGCGTTCGTTTCGTTTAAGTTGTTGGTTCGTTTCACACTGACCGAAATTTTCTACTCAAGCGAAAAAGTTTTAGTCTGCTGTTGACGTCGACGTCGGCAGCGACGCAGCGCAGGAAAAACCCCGACAAAAAAAACACGCTCGTGTTTTTGTACTTTCTTTTAAAAAAAGGACAGAGAGAGAGAGAGAGGGAGAGGGAGAGAGAGTGCGACTTTTAAAGAGTGTGAGTGAAAGCATTGCGAGCGCTAATGGCCAGCAATGAAAAGCTTTTTTCTTCCTCAGTTTGTTTGTTTGTTTTTGTTATGCCGCGCGCCGAAGTTGCCAGACTGCCTCAATACCAACGTGGCGTATGCGTAATGCGTTTTTTTCATCTTTAAAACGCCAAATTCCAGGCAAAGACAGGAGATAGGGGCGTTTATTTTTTTTTTTTTTTTTTGAGGGGCTGGTGGGTCATTTTGCTAATGCTTAGCACTCATAGTTGCGGTTTTTGCTGCGGAGGGCAGGATTTCAGCTGAGACACTGTGACAGGAATTTAAATATTATATCTGGAAATTTGTGTGTGTGAGTTCGTAATTACGTATCTATGTGGACAGCAAAAAATACAAAAAAAATATAAAATTATTGCTAAGAATTGTGATAGGCATAAAGAATTTCGAGTTCCTTGTATGCTCTTAGAATCCTAAGCAATTGCTTTCATTTTCGTCTTCGTTGACTATAATATTATTTTGTTTTTTTATAGGGAAACACAACTTTTAGTATGGTTTTAATATTATTTAATATAGAACTTTACGATATTTATAAGTCGGAACGACAAACCAAGAATGAATGAATTTATTTTAATACTAAAGTTTCACTTTTGTAGTATAGTCTGATCGCATTTCTGCAGGGTATTCTTTCTACTTTATTTAAGAAAGAAAATTAAATAATTTGTCCTTGAAATATTGAGATAGATCTATACTATAAATAAAGTTGAAAAAATATAATAAATAATATAAGAACAATTAAGTTGATTTTTAGTTAGTTTTTGATAATGAATATCCATAAATTAAAGAGAGTAAAGAGAATTGTCTTTTCCACATCCTTTTTACATAGTATATATGAATTCGAAAACTTAGCTGTCATATTTAATTTAGGATAATATGCAACAAAATTCTTAGACTTTAATTATGTATTGCTTAAAAAAAAAAAAAATATCAATAAAGGAATATTTTATTATATTTATATGACAGTCAAACTTTAAAATTGTTTCCCCAAATCAAACTTTATTTTAATATACTATAAGTTGGCTAAGTTGGCTGCCTGTTTAATTGGTTAGAAATAGGAAACATTTCTTCTAAACTCAAGAATTCAGCCAATCAAATTATTTAATAACTTTCTTAATCAAATATTGACAAGATTGCTTTCAAACTGTAATCGAGCAGTAACTTGTTTGACTTCGCTAAGCCTGGCAGCAACTTTCAGAAATCCGTCAATAAATGGCGTAATGTCAATTTGGAAAAACTTTTTAAGCTTATTGTCTTACAGCAAGGCAATCCTATTAATTTCTGTGCAAATCGTTGGGAATATACCACAATATATATATATAAAAATATATATATACAGATATAAGTATAAGCTCATAATGCCTGAGTAGCAGTTCGTCATGTTTAACGTTCGTGACGGGCTTATTGGACCTTGAATTATAGATTAATTAGAGTCGGAAATGAGAGCTGAAGCAATGTGAGCTCTGAGCTATGAGCGACGGCGAGGGCGCGACGATAATGTTTAACAATAAAAACCTTGTTCAAGGACTCGCCAGGACACTGACAGAGTGTGGCATCTACAGGTAGCCGCAGCAACGGCACACTCAATCAGTGACCCGTTACCCCACAGTTTTCTTCGATTTTCTAATGAAATCGAAACTCTACACGGCTGAGAGAAATATTGAGAGATTTAACAGAGAACAACAGAGAGAGCGAGAAAGAGAGAGAGAGAGAGTCTGAGAGAAAGCGCAAAATGCGCTTTAGAATTGCATTTAAGGACAGCTGCGTTTGGCTATGAAATAAATACAAATATTCTTATGTTTTTTGGCTTACGTTTTTATTTTTCTTTCTTTTAGCTTCTCTCGAAATTTTCCAGTTCAACTGCTGTTAATAATTCATGACGAATATTTCAACACACCGACACACACACAGACACGCACACCGTACACACACAAACGAACACACAACGCGTAACTGACACAGCAACAAACGACAAAATTGTTGCGTGCTTTTAGGCGATGTCCGTAGGATCTAACGCCAAACTCGACTGTCCTTCGCCAACTGAGCGAAATAGCTTTAAAAAAAAAACGTTCGTCAGACGTTGCACTTGAAGCTTCCTCTTCGTGTCACCTCGTACCACTTCGTGTCGTTGACTTCGGCTGTGCATGTAGGCCAAAACAGAAACAGAAACGAGCCTCCTTTTTATTGAATTTTTACTCGCGCGCATCCCCTACTAAAGCTTTCTTTCCTTCCTCAGTAGGGCGCTAAATGAAGGGCGCGCTTTGTGATAGTAAAAAGCTAAACCGTATGCTTGCGGTAAATTGCAAGCCAACAAAGTTGTAAACAAATCATTAAAAGCCATTTTACAGGGATGCTAGCTTAGTAGGGGCTGGAAGGTTGGGGTAGGCATAAAGCTTTCTGTTTAAAGCTTCCCTTTAGACAACTGTCAATGTTAAGAGATAATTAGTAATACTAATTTATTCGAAAGTATTATAAGAACGGTAACATATAAGTAAAAGATATCCGATTTTTACGAATTTTAAATTGAAAATTAAATAATATAGTCTCATATTGTTGGGTTTCTATCTGTTGCATCTCTCTAATTATAATATGTCATTCAATTAAAAATAATTGTTACTTATAAGTAACAGTATTTTAAGAATGCTTTTCCTAATCGGTTCTAATCCAGATTTCCGATTTTTTCCAAATTTCATGGAACCAGAACCAAAAATTTAGACGAGCCTTAAACTGAACCAAAACCATATAATGGTTAGGATCAAATATGATATTAGACTTAATGTTTTCTTTAATATAAATACTTAATAAATTCTATAGATATTTTTCATCCTAAAAGTTAAAATGTTCCATTTAAAGTCATGATTACTTCATTCATATGAACATAGTTTTAGAATTTTGAAATATTTGAATGAATTATGAAATGAATACATTAAAAAATTTAATATAAATAATAATAATAATTTTAATGGTTTTAATGATGAATATTATTATTGTTTTTTATTTTTTTTATATTTTTGAACTCTTTATTTATTAAGCTTTGAATTACACCATATTTTTTTTTTTTGCATTTTTCCAATCGGTGCACTTTTAAGTTGCAACAGTTTCTAATGTTAAAGCGCTGCCTGTTCTAAGCAGAAATAAAAGCTGCAAAAGCTTCGATGAACCGTCACGTCGCACCCTCCCAGCACAATGTAAACAACACAAAAGCTTTGCAACCGTTAATATACATAGCAACAACAATAGCAACAAATTTTGAGCAGAGCAGCAAAAGCTTTGAAATACAACAACAATAATAAGAGAAAATAAATATATTTTGCTTATATTTTTGTTTGCTTGGCATTTTGTTTATTCTGAGAGCAATTTCAGTTGTTTCAATGTTCGCTGAGAGTTGAGTTAGAATACCAATTTTAGGTGGATGAGCTGATGCACTCACACATAGAAATCTGGATGCACAGAGGAAGCTGCACAGTGGACTGCAGTTGATGAGAATGTAAAATATATGAACATATAAAAAGTTCTTTTTAGAGGAAATAAAAAAGATGTTAAATACCTATAAATAGGAATACAATTTAATTATTTTTTCTAATCTGTTTAATTTTTAAAAGACAATTTGAAAATTAAAATTAATTCGATGTAATAATTCAAAGTACATAAATACAAAGATACAGATAAATCGAATAGAACAACTACTTAACCTACTTTTTAAAGCAGGAAATGAAATGAAGGACAACAAAGCTAGAATGAAAATAATTAAAATATAAATATTAGTAACTCATTACTTAAACTTATTTCTTATTTTTTTAAATTTAAAATCATGGTATGCTGGTGCATAAAATTAGGAAAAATTATTCTCAATATTTGTTTTAAATTATTAAAAACAATTTTTCGTCGATCCACTTAATAATTGCAAAACAGCATTGTATAATTTCTAATTTCAAAAAGCAGTTAAAAATGTAATTAAAAATTTTAATTACACTCTATTTATTGATTAATCTTTGGGTAAGACTAGATTAAATTACATTTTTATTTCAACTTCGTCCACAGTGAGGCGAAATTTTTTGTTTGTCTGTTTGTACGGCAGTTTTCGTCGTTTCGTTGTTTCGTCTTTTCGTTGTTTCGTCGTTTCTGCTTTGTGTCTCTGTCTCTTTGCATTTTGTAGCGCGCAGTTGCCGTTGCTCTGATGTTGTTTCGTTCCCTGTGTACGTGAGTGTGTGTGTGCATGTGTGTATGCATGTGTGTGTGTATTGTTTGTATTATTTGTTGTTCACCAGCAGCAACAACAATAAATGTTGTGCTCTTGTTGTTGCCAGCTGTGTGCGTTGTTCGTGAATATATATGTGTGTGTGTGTGTGTGTGTGTGTGTGAGCGAGAGAGAGAGAGAGAGCAGCGTTTTTGTGCGTTGTTCTCTGTTTGCTGTCGTCGCACAGTGGGATAAGACTGAAATAGTTTTAAATTTAGAGTGTCGAGAATAAAAATATATACGTTGCCTCATAATGGCGAGATCTCGACATAATATTAATACTAATAAATAAGACTAATTATTTTCAATTAAATATAAATATTGTTTAGCAAACTAAATTTTAAAATACAAATAAATTTTTCCACCTAGATTTATTTTATGTAAACAGATTGGTATTTACCAAGTTTATTGAATCATAATTATAAAATTATTTGTGTATTATCTATGTATAAACATAATATTTGATTTATATTTATCGAAAGAATGATATGAATTAGAATGTATAACTTATAAGAGCAAGTCCATCGAATGCAACCCACTGTGCATCGTTGTCGCTGCTTGCTTGGTTGCCTGCCTGCTGCTGCTGCTGCCGTTGTTGTTGTTTATTGCTGTTGTTTTTGCTGCTGCTGCTGTCGTTGTTGTGTTCTACTGTAGCTGATAGATACTGAGTATCTGTGTGTTTAGTCGCTTTCGTCGCTTGAAACGTGAAACATACGACAACCGAAAACGAAATTGAAATTGAAATTGCAACGTTTTTGTATGTTACGTCAGTCCGTTCACAGTCACAATAAAAATCGCAGTCGCAGTGATAGTGATAGTGATTAGTGACAATCGCAGTTGCAGTCGTCATAGCTGCGGTCGCCGTTGGCGTTGCTGTCGCTGTCGCAGCGGATACAATTTTTGGCGCCGTTTTCAAGCGCGCTTTAAAAATTCGCTCTCGAAACGGTTTTTCAAAAAATAAAATACAACACGCAGCGCACCAGGTAAAAATAAACAACAGAACAAAATACAAAATTCAACTGAAAATGTTTTTGAGCAAAAAATGAAAAAAAAACGACCAAAAAACATAAAATAAAAAGCAAAAGCAACAAAAACAATGCCTTGGTCAGATAAGCAACAACAAGAAAAATTCTATATGCCATAGTGTAACTTTTTCTATGTGTGTATTCTGTGCCTGTGTGTGTGTTTGTGCCTTTTGTTGCTGGTGCTGTTGTTGTTGTTGTTGATGTTGTTCTATCTAACAAAGTTATTGCCTTTGCCTTGCTTTGCGTTGCTGCTGCTGCTGCTGTCAACGGCAGCGGCAGAGGCAGAGGCAGGGCAGAGGCATCGGTTAAGGGAAGGGGGTTGCCGGGCATTTCTGCAAGTTTTGTGTGTGTTTTGTTAGCTTTAGAAATATTCTTTTATTTTGTGTTTTCTTGTTTTGCACGTTGCTGTACTTTTTGTGTGTTCTGCTGGTGCTGCTGCTGCTCTTGTTGTTGTTGCTGTTGTTGCTGCTGCTGTTGTTGCTGTACAAATATCCACACACATACACACACGTAATATTCACATTTTGTATTTGTATTTTATGTTAATAGACAAAATACAATTAATATTGCCCTCTCCACCACCTCAACAACAACCACAACAGTTGTGAAGGCGGTAAAACAACAACAAATTCAGCAAGCAGCAGCAGAAACAACAAAAACAACAATATAAAGTCTCGGCTGCTCTGCTGCCGCTGCCGCTGCTGCTGCGTCAGCGACGCTGGCAACTGTTAAAGGCGAACAAACAAAACTAACGAAAACAACAAAAACAAATGACGAATAATACAGAACATACGACAGCGACAGCAGCAGCAGCAGCAGCAGCAGCAATGGCAATAACAAAAGCAACGTCAACAGCAACAAGAACAACAACTACAGCTACAACAACAACAACAACAATAGCTACAACGATAACAACAACAGCGCAGAACCGAAACACGCGCGCAGCGTAGATGATGATAATGAAGTTGGCAATGTTGATAATAATGATGACGACAAAAACAACATAACAACTGTGCCACAGTGGGCTGCATCTAGCGTTAAAGTTTTCTATTTTATTCATGGGTGCGACAAACTTCAGGTATGATTAAAGTTACAAAATTAATTTAATTAGTTAAAGGATGAAAAAGTAAGAGTATTATTAACTGTTTTTAATAGCAACTGAAATGACTTTGTTATTTTGGAATTATTCAAAAAAATGTAGGAAAACAAGAATACATTTTTGATAATAGTACAATTAGTTAATTTCTAATTAATATTAATAATACAAATTATAAGTTTCACTGCAATTTATTTAATTAAAATTTGTCGAATTGCAATATTCAGTGTTATAAGATTTTTATTGAATTTAAAATTTATCAAAGTATGTGATAGTTATGCAATATTCATTAGAAATGAGCCCAACAACATTTTTCTACAAGTCTAGTTTTTCGGGAGAAAATTGAGGGCTCTCAGCCCACTGTGCGCACGTTGTTTTTGTGCAAAACTGGTGGGCTTAACGCAAGGTGCTGAAAGTGGCGGGAAAATTTTTTAAAGATTTTGAGCGACAACAGCAGACTGATAGAAAGACATAGAGTGTGAGAGAGAGAGAGAGAGCGAGAGCGACTTTACAAAGAGAGAGAAACAGCAAAGAGAGAGGGAGAGAGAGAGAGAGAGAGAAAGGGGGAGGCAATGCAAAATTGAGTGGGTTTATTAGAATCAAAACAGGTAGTCGCAACAACAGGCAGCAGAGCTGTTGCAGCGACATTCAAACGAATTCGAATCATTAAACGAATCATTGGGTGCGAGTGCGAATAATAATACTGTGAGCAGAGTAACTCAATTCTTGTTATCAAGCGGCAATACAATACGCCAAGAATTTCAAGAGCTTACAATAAAAACAAGAGTAGAGTCATTTGACGCTACAGAGAGACTATTTAGTCTGTTATTTTTTCTATTATTTATAATAGTTGTTATTTTTGCTGGCGATAATAATAACTAAAATAAACAATGTTGCTGCTGTCGTTTGCTCACAGATGTCACGAAAATGCTCAGAAAATAATAGCAATAACAATGGCAACAACAGCAACTACAACAACAACAACAACAACAACAACAGCAGCACACTGTTTTATTAGGCTTCACAAATTATACATACATAGTTATGACAACGACAACGACAACAGCAACAAAAAGCTACGTTGTCGCTGTTGACGTCGCTGCTGCCGTTGTTGTTGTTGCTGAGACAGCAGCAACACTAACACAAACGTAGCGCAACGATTTAAGCGTATTGAGCAAACGTTTCTCTTGTTGTTCTGACTGCCAGCAACAATAACAACAGCAACGGCAACAGCAACAGTAACTGCAACAACAGCAGTTGTGTTATCAGCATTGCTGTCAGCAGCACCAGCAACAACACCAGCATTGCAACATTAAACAGCAAACTGATTGCAAATTCTGTAATTAACAGGCTGCGGCAACAACAAGCAGTGGAACGAATATGACCACCTCAACGCACAGCAGCAGCAGCCATAGCACCAGCAACAATAATAATAACAACAGCAGCAGCAGCAGCAGCAACAGTCACCAGCACCACCACCATCACCACCACAACAACAACGGCAACAACAGCAGCAAGAGCAACAACAACAACGATAGCAACAATCGACAAGGCGACACAGCAGCAACAGCAGTAACTTTGTACAACGCCAACAGTCCGAGTGCAACAACAGCAACCATAGGATCAACAAATCGTGTCATGCAAGCTGACGAGGATTTCAACATACGATTCGTTAATTTGGTGCGCACGCATCGATGTTTATACGATAAGAAGGTGCCCGAGTATCGCAACAGGTGAGTTCACACTGTACTTAATATGGCTTGAGATGGGCGCGTGAGTCGTGAGAAATAATTGTATGTTCCGGTGGATGCAGCTGATATTAGAGATGCGCCACTGTAGTTTACTTTGTTAGTGATGTTTAACTTATGATTCGTGAATCGTAGGAAATTATTGTTTGTTGGGGAATGTTATTATTATTGTTGTTATTATTAGAATTGGTTACTTGGCTTAATCGAGTGTTCAGATTGAAGTTTACTGTATAGGCGGGTGATTCATGATTCGTGAATCACAAGAACTCACTGGTTCTTTGGGAAGATGTAGCTTTTATTTGAGAAGGCTGCGTGATTTTATCGGCGTTCACCCATTGCTTATTTTGTGAAAAGACATTTACAAATATTTTATATAAAATGGAGTTAGTGATAATAGCACCTTTTTTGTAAGTCTCGTGAAATCATCGCTTGTTGGAAAAGATGTATGAATAGCTTATACCAGAGATGCCAGCGTGATATTCTCGGGGGAGTAACTAAAAAGTACTTTGCAAAATGGGGCAAACCCCATTTTTTTTGGTAGAAATAATAAAAAAGTTATACTATTAAATGGTTATCATGCGATTAGAGATGTGATTTGCGTGATATTTTTGAGGGACCTCAAAAAAAAAGTAATAACAAAGCTTTGTTAATAATTAGAGAGTTGGAAGAGTATTGTAAAATTACTACTTTATAAATGAATGAGTACTTTGGCTTGCCATTGAGTTTGATATGGGCGGAGAAATATGTTAAAAGCAAATATCTAATATACCCTTTGCCAGGGTATAATTAATCAAACAGTTTGTTAGACTTTTAATAATGACAGTAGGGATGTGCCGTCGGAAATCATTGAAAAAGGCATTGACTAGCACGTCTATTCTATATTAATGATAAGAGCGTAATAATTGTTGAGGAAAATTCGAAAAAAATAGAGATGTTTTTAGATTCAGAATCAAATGGAACTGAGAAAAATAATGTAAATGTATAGAAATAGCGTAACACTTTCGTGACTCACGTAACTTATAAATTTATAATTTTATACAGCTTAAGAACAGGGCTTACAATTTAAATAATTCAAGGAATTCTAAGGATTTTAGAAGTTAATATTACTTGCTTTTTTTATTAATATATATCAATTAAATATATTTTTTATATAAATTTTGTTATTTTGACGAGTCCATCTTTATTTAGTAATATTTTTAAACCTTACAGAGACAACCAAGAGAAGTCCTGGGCGCTCATCTCGAAGGAAACGCGTGAAAGTGGTACGCATAAAATGCAATTTAAAATTTAGGGATCAATTGAAAAATATATATATTATTATTTATCTAAATCTTATAGTTATACACTGCAAGGAGCGATGGCGAAACCTGCGAGCGTGTCTCTCTCGCTACATAAAACAGCAGAGCGGTTCGGAGCCACAGCATAAACCTTACTACCTGACGGAGCATATGGCATTTTTGCTGCCATTTCTGAAATCCACGCGGAATTCGTTGGAGGGCAATAATAGTCTGGCCACACTTTTTCAGTTCTCGCAGCAACATTTGCAGCTGCAACAGCAGCAGCAACAGCAACAACAGCAGCATCAGCAGGAACATTTGTACTGCAACAATAATACTTTGCGTAATAATAACAATCTTCTGGATGAGTCTATGGAGCTGAAGCAATCGCTATCGGAAAATGATGATGAGGAGACAATTGATGCTTTTGATCCTGCCATAGCTGAAACGCTGGGGCTGCCCAGGACACCTCCCACAACTATTACGATGGCAGCACCCGGTTCGCCTACGCACAGTGATACAGCCAGCGCGAATAGTCTACAAAATTTTATACCTGATGTGCAGCTGGCTGAATCTGGACCGGATTTGATATACAACGATGTAGCTTCCACGCCCTTGCACTCGCATCCTCTGCACAATCATCATCATCATCTTCCTCAGCAGCCGCCGATGCAGTCTCAGTCACATTTTGAGGCCAACGGCGCCAAACGCATTAAGACCGAGTGTGATCCAAGCGGAGTTCCCTATTTTTCCGGCCTCAGCTCCGAGACGGAGCACGCGGAGCTTGGATTCTTTCGCAGCATTTTGCCGGATATTGTAGCTCTAACGCCGCAGCAGCGTCGCAAATTTAAAATTGGTATACTGGAACTTATAGACGATGTCGTGGAACGTTATCCTTCTTCGTCCCAGGAGCAGCGTTACAATGGTAACCCGCTTAATGGCAGCGCTGGCAGTAACAGCGGCGCCGGCAGTGCCACTGCAAGCAACAACAGTAGGCAGCAGCGTCATAATTCTGGACGGGATTGGCGTACGTAAACGCAAATATCCTTAGAAATTAGCTATTAAAAAATATAGTTTAATATACCTGAACTGGGATTGAGTTTAAGAGTTGGCTAGCAGTGTGGAAAACCAGAGATGATAAAGTAGCTTATAGAATACCAAAAATATGGAAAATATCCATAAATTTTCCTTTATTTCCTGCATTTAAATAAACAGGTCTAGGAGCGATTTTCTCCATATAATTATTGATGTTAAGATTTTAAATTAATTTAAATTATCTCCAGATAATCTTGCTTCCCAATATAAGTATCTTTATCTTCCAATTATGACGCTTATATTTTATGAATTTTAAGCTTTTGACTATGGCAAAGAGTTACCTTAATTCAGGTAATTATTTATGATTAAAATCCTAAATTATTCTATTGTCTATTAAAAACAGATAATGCTTTGAGGCGGTTGCTTAATCACAACGGTTTCCCATAGGTTGTTAGCCAACTCTCGAATCATTCCCTGTTCTCAGTCCATGTGTTGTGTGCTCAATGTGTTAGTTCTAGAGAATAAGTTACTAAAACTGTAGCAGCTGATTATCCTTCGGCTATTTGTTGTTTATATATATATATATAAAAAAATAAATAAATTAAATGTAAGCTGCTTTGTATATAGAAATGGATGTTACGCTTAGTATGTAAGCTATAAAATTGATGTACAAAAATCGTTGCAGATTAGTTTAAAGAACATATTTACGTAAAGAGCGAGCAGTTCCTAAGCTCGCCCGAAAGTTGTGTCAAATAAACAAATGGATGTATGAAAATATTACAATAATATATTTATTTATTTATTATTAAGCTCAAAACTTCAACAAAGATTATTAAGTGAGTGTGAGGGTACGAAATGCATTATAATGCTACAAAATTCACTTTTAAATTCTAACTAAATGTCATATTTTATTTTCTTCGGTTTTACAACTTTGAGGCGCCAGTCTTGGGATAGAATTTCTTGGATGGATCCTTGGCCATATCCAGCAGTGTTTGGGCGGGCTTGAAGGGTGCGCCATAGAGCTCAGCATATGACTGCATTTTACTGACCAATTTGCCAGCGCCATATAGATCCACCCAGCGGAAAGGACCGCCTGTGAATGGTGGGAAACCCAAACCAAATACGGCACCAACATCGCCCTCCAGCGGGCTGTCCAGTATCTTCTCCTCCAGGCAGAGTACTGCCTCGTTAACAAAGCGCGAGACCATGCGCAATGTCAGATCCTCAGGTGTGTTGGCACCCTTCGATACAAGAGAATACTTTTGCTTGACAATCTCTAAAGCATCTGTATTCACTGGACGACTTCCCTTGGTTTTGTTATCATAAAGGAAGACACCCTTGCCGGATTTGCGGCCCAAGAAACCGGCTAAGACCAGATCCTGCATGACCTGTAGATTGCCACCACTGAAGCGCTCTCCAAAGGCCTTGCTCAGATCAACGGCAATGTGGGCGCCCACATCAATGCCCACCTCATCGGCCAGTGTGGCAGCTCCCACAGGAAAACCAAACTTCTTGGTATACTGATCCAGCTCCTTGGGATCTACACCCTCTTGCAGCAGTCTGTGCACAACAAAAAGTTTAATAAGGAAACACATAACTCAACTAAAAGACTCACCTAATAGACTCAGACAACATGGTAGCTAGGATGCGAGTGGTATAGAAGCCAGGTCCATCGCCAACTGTGATGACAACCTTGCCTTGTTTGAGACCAACGGCCACAGCCTGGGCAATGGTATCCTTGGAGGTGCCAGGATGCGTAATAATCTCTAGCAGCTGCATTTTATCCACAGGAGAGAAGTAATGCATGCCCACGACCTTCTCGGGACGCGAACTGCCAGCTGCAATCTTTGTTATGGGTATAGCGCTGGTATTCGTTGCGATGACACAATGTTCGGGCACTACAGCTTCCAGCTCCTTGATCACTTGATGCTTAATATTAATATTCTCGAAGACAGCTTCAATCACAATGTCTGCAGTCTTGAAATCGTTGTAGTTCAGGGTAGGCAGTAGCTGTGATAGTGTCTGATCCTTTTCTAGTGCTGAGATACGCTTGCGTTTAACAGCCGTGGCTAGACCCTTCTGAATTTGTCCAATACCGCGACCCAGGCCTGCCTCGGTAGCATCTTTCATCACAACGTTGTAGCCCTTGTCCACGGTAACCTGCACAATGCCGGCGCCCATCAGACCAGCGCCCAACACGCCCACAGTCTTCACTGGACGTTGAGGCTTGCCAAAGCGATTCTTCTTACATTCGGTCTGACCGCGGAAGAGTGCAATCAGGCCCTTTGATTCAGGTGTGGCCGATAATGCACCGAATCCCTTGCGTTCCGCCTCGTAACCAGCTTCGGTGCCCTTATCGACACCGGCGCGAATCACCTCAAGAATCTATGGAGCACGAGAAAATAGTTTATATCAGGGCTAACTATGGTTCCAGATAAATTCTGATGCGGCAAGAAGAACTAATATTTCTTTCTCCTATGAGAACTAATTAGGGAGAAGAGGACTTACCTTAAGGGGCGCGGGATAGAGACCACCGGAGGCCTTGAGCACCTGCTTGCGGGCTGTATCAAAGATTTTGTTCTTGACAAAGTCCGTGTCCATGACAAGCGCCTGCAGCTTGTTGCCCAGACCGGTTTTCTCGCGATTCACCTGGCAAATAATAAGAAAGAGAATTAAACTCAATTCGTTTTTTTTTATTTAATCAACTTACTCTCAGTTTGCCTGAGGCCAAGTCATTGGCCACTTGTATGGCTGTTTTCTCCAGATACTCCATGGTATTTTGCTCTGCAGGCTGTAGTCCAGGTCCCAGGGTATCGACAAGCAAATCAACTATGCCCAAACGCTTGGCGCGATCTGCACGCAACTGTTTGCCTGTTAGTTCCATATCTAGAGCAGTGGGCACGGAAGTCAGCTTGGGCAGACGCACAGTGCCGCCTCCTCCGGGTAGAAGACCCAGCATAACCTCGGGCAGACCCAGCTTGGTCTTGTTATCCTTTGTAGCAATACGGTAATGACAGGCCAAGGCCAGCTCAAGGCCACCACCCAGGCAAACACCATTAATAGCCGCTACAATAGGCTTGCGACTGCGTTCCATGCGGTCGAACATCAGCTGGGCGCCATGCGAAATTAGAGTCGCCTCCTCGGCTGTCTGACATGCCTCCAACATGCCAATATCTGCTCCGGCTACAAAACAGCCCGGTTTTCCCGATATGAGCACCGCCGAATTAACCGCAGGATTTGTTTCCAGATCCTTAATCACACGCTCGAACTCATCGCTCACCTCACTGCCCAAGGAATTAACCTTAGCATTGGGTGAATCAAATTTAATGACCAGCACTCCATTAACCACCTTTGGATGCAGATGTTTATAAGCGCCTGTCGCCGCAGCAGCCGGAGCAGGCTTTGGTGCGGGATTCGTGGACATGAGGCGACGCTGCAGTTGTGCCGCTGCGGGATAAGCTGCAAGAAATAATAATAAATAGATAGGTTGATGAGCAAGCAAGAACCGGTTTACTAAGGTTTTTTCCCCGACATGTAAATACTCTCACAGAGACAGATACATATATACATATAGATCTAATAAATTCGATCGAATTTTATCCAGTAAACGGAACACAGAATATATTTTATAAACTAAAGATACTGAATTTATTAAACATATAAAAAAAACAGGAAAAAATAGTTAATATAAAAACAAATTTTGACCTAGTTTTTAGACTTTAAACCTTTTTGATAATGAAAACGTTCTAGACATGTTTTGAATGAGTTCGATTGAGATATCTTCCATAATCAAAAGTTTTTTAATGAGTTAGTTAAAATTATGCTAAATTTCGATATTTGAAAAATTGATCAGGATTTTATTTAAAATATTTTTCTATTAAAAAGAAGACAGTAGCATTTATACACATTTCACCAAAAGCGAAACCATTTCTCGAAGATTTTCTGAAAACCGCACTAAAAGATGCTCAACAACGCTGAGTAGTGAAATGAACTACATAATTTACAGGGTATTTAGCATGAATTATGATACCCTATGAAGCAGTGACGTCCAATAGTCAAGCACTAGCTACAGTGGGTATTATCTCATATATGGCCCAGTACAAAGTTCAAAGTCCAAATTATGCGACGGTCGCTGTTCGATTTGATTTGGAAATATTTTTGTTATAGAGCCATAAATGTTGTAGGGAATCATAATAAATCCTTTTATTTAATTCTATTTATATATTTGAATTATTTTGATCTATTTTAGTATGATTTACCTCGACTGCATTTATTCTGCAGCAATTGCTGTTTCGATATTTGTCCGATTGCACTCAGAAATCTCGTTGCCGACATAGCACAGTTTTTTTTTAATTGATTGCTCTACTTTTAACTTAGGTTTAACTATGCAAAGCCACTTTACGCTTGCTATTAATTGTAAATAATTTATAAAAAACTGTTGAATAAAGGCTGTGTGGCAATTTAATTAACTTGTTGCACACCGCAAGTTTCGACGACGACAGGCGAACCGAACGAGTTTTTATCGATAGGTGCTTATAGCACAGCTATCGTTTCACCACCACAAAATAGAGACAATGACCGGTATTATAAATGTATCGATAATGGCTGAGCTCTTAAACACACGATTATCAGGCAAATACGTTAAGTAGTTATAAGCAACATATTTAGTTCTCCGTAAAATTTAAAAATTAAAATAAAATTTATTTTAAATACCTAATTTATTAACTTATTTTATACAGTCTAATATTAATTTATTGACTTACTTAACAGTCAAATGATTTGCTATAAGAATATAAGATGACAGCCTATCGCCAACTATTGACACATATGACATCTAGATGGCGCTTTAAGTTTTAAAATTGGCTGAAATAATAAAAATTGAATTAGTTTGTAAATATATATTTTTTCTTTATCTGATCGGATTACTATTCTATTTTTACATTTGATTTAAAAATTTATTAAGAACTGTATTAAGAACCAGTTTACAGAAAACTTCATGGTAGGTTTCAAATTTTTTGGAAAATGCATTCTAATATTTTTCAAGCTGTTAACCAAATGTACACAAATTTTTTATATTCCGCCCTAAGATAAAAAAATGGTTGACAAAAATGTAATTTGGAAAAGCTGTCTTTCAAAATTGTTCACAAATAAATTATTGTAAATTACAAATTATGTAATTTTTTGTCTCTTTTTTTGTACAATTGATTTTTCGAAATTTTGACGGACAGCTAAGCGAATTATACTGCCATTTGATGGGCTGGATGAACCCGCTGCTCTTGAAAGGTCACTTGTATTCTCGTACCAGCATTTATCCGAGCGATTCGGGTGACAAGACTGCAGGCTGACTCCTAGTTAGGATATTCACACATCATATAGGATCATCAGCATCAGAAGTCACAGCTGCCACACGAAATAAAACCAGGACAAGAAAACGATTAACTATTTAATTTATAATACGTGGCAAAAGCTATGCCCAGTAAATGTCAACAATGTGGCGACAATAAAATCCACAACAATCTGCCGAAAAACTCATCTAAAACCATTTAAAGAGGCCACTTCAAAGGACACGACACAATAAGGACATGGTCGGCAAACGCCTCGAAACAAATGAGGCGCATTTAATTTGCTGTTGAATGACTCCTAAAGTCATCAGTCCGCTGCCCTGAGTCCTTTACGCATGCGCTGAAGTGACCTCAAAAAAATTCAACTGACATCCGTGTCACACAGCAAAAAAGAAAACTATTTTCTGTGTGCTCCGCTTTTGCGATGGGTTGGTTTTTGAGGTCAGCGTGAAAATCGCCCAAAAAGAGATCAAAACAAAACAAATTTTGGAACAGCAGATAAAAGGTTTTTTCTAACAAATTTCAGGTAAATGTTACATATAGAACTAATATATTTTCTTAATTTGAATTTAATAATAAACTGCACACACTGCACTGAAGAATAAGACTAATAAAATCAAGAATTTCGTACTTAATTTGTTCTCCAGTAAAACCAAGTACGAAATTCTTAATTCATGCCAGTTTTCTTTAATCCCGGAATTCTGGACTTTGTTCTGATTCTATCCCAAAATTCGTTCTTCATTCTTCATCCTTTGATGATTTCATCTTAGATAATATAATTATAAGAATATAATAATTCTTGTACTTGATTTAATCTAAACTAGACTAACAATTGCGAGTAATTGATTCATTTATTGAATTCTGTTTATATTTGATTTTGAGTGGAAAAATAAATTTTTTAAGTACAAGTCGAACTAAAATTAAGAATTGTTAAGCTTCAATTTATCATGCCATTTTTTTTATATATATATCTATATATACATCGTGCCTAAGAGACTAGATTTGATCTTTTAGGAACACAATTATAATTTGATATGTTTTTAAGAGCCAGCTTTCTAGGCTTGTGAACGGAAACTAAAAAAAAAAAACTTGAACTAAAATAATCATTTTGTCGGTTTGACGCTCATAACGGATTAGCTCCATTGATGTTGGGATTTACCCTCATGGAATGAGTGTACAGTTCATCGGCGGTGCGATCCTGTTCAGCAGCAATGGGTATCACATGGTAACCATCACCTGCAGCAAGTGTATCGATGCCTTCGGGCATAGAAGGCCCTGGTTCGTCTATCCCCAAACCCATAAGAGCCAAATCAGCAGCTTCCTGGCGACTCATTAGCTCGTCCATAGTATCGGGACGACTATTGGCAAAATGGCGTAGACTCTCCAACAGTATTGGATCCAAGTCGTCTAGGGAGTCATCGTCATCTAAAGTTTCATTTGAGGGCTGTGGAGGGTCGATGGCACTGGTCCCTTCCATCCCATTGCCCAAGTCCTCATTAATCAATTGGGATGTTATCTGGGCTAATTGGATACGTTCACAGCGGACCTGTGCCAAATTCCGTTCACAGTTGGATACATAATTGTGAAGCAGATCTAGACTTTCCCGAGATGTAGGAATGTTGCTTCTCCGACGACGTCCAACGCGTCCGCTCTGTCTATTCAGGCCCAAATGTTCCCTTTGACTTGATCCAACTTCTCTAGTATTTTGTCCACGGCCACCAACCCCAGCTCTGGCGTTATTCCGACGAGCCGACGTGGGCAGCGAAGGCATCACCTCAGAATTGGAAGCTTGGTTGTCCTGCGACTTCGAACGACGAGCACGTACAGGCGGCATTTATGAATTCAATTCTTTTAAACTTTGATAATTTCTCAAAAATATGTCCGTACTCTACTACGTTTTGCTTTATAATGATTTGAGCAGAGGCAAATGTTTCCCAAATCAGTTAAGACCCTTTCCTAGGCTACTAAATTTCAAATAAAAAATACAAAATAAAATAAAATTCACTTGGCATGAAATTATAAAACATAGAAAATATTGAAACCTTTAAAAGCTTCTTTTAATAACAATATAAAATCTGAATTAATGGAAACAAAACTTATAATTAAAATACATTGCAAAATCAAAAAAAGATTTTAGAAATTGATTTAAAAATTAATTAAGATATCAAAATAAATAAATAAAGATAATAAAAACAACTAAAAACTGTACCCAAAATTACAAAGATCAATTTGTAAAGAGGGCAGAAATTGATAAATTAAAAGAATATAATAAATAAAATAAAATTAAAAATGTAGATTAAAATAAATCAAGGAAAGAAATAATAAAAATACAAGCTCATAATAGTAACTATTATTTACTATTCCTTTCGTAAAATATTCTAAATTCTTTAACATAAAATAAATAATACAAAAAGTATTGATTAACCGAGATAAAATATTGTTTCACCTGCAAAAGTCGCAATTAACCCCTTCAAAGTATCTCACCTTTATAGCTCAATCTGCAGAAAACCCTTGTTTGAAAATTACCCATTAACAAATTGACAGGACTCGTCGTCGTATCGCGTATCTATTAGATTATTTTGGTATGAATATGGAATTAGTTTGGCAAATTCGCAGAACGTTTAACCCCCAGCTAAAGTCGGAGTAGTGCAAAAAGGATCAGGTTTGGCGAATTCACGCGAATATTGAATTACAAAAGGCGAAAAGGATCAGCGTCAACTAATTTGCATAATAGTCGAGCACCCAGCTAAATTAAAGGATAACAAAAAGCGCAGTCAAAGGCATTTTGATTTGCATACGGCTGGGTTTTTTCTTTTTTCTTTATCTCTATTTTTATTTGTGTTTTGTTTTTTCTGTTCTTTTTTTTGCAGGAGGCTAATCAAACAACAAGGACAAATAGTGTAAGCCCCGACGACTGCGACAGGAAGCACACGCTTTTGTGTGATTTATGGTTGCAAATTAACATAAATGAAATCAAAACATTATAAATGTTTTCATTTGCATTCGAAGGGAAGCTGCTAGAGATGGACGCGTGAAGGCTCACGAGCTGAATTATTCTCACGCAAAGTCACGACTTTATTTTAGCGAACTGTACGAAGCAGTGTCGAAAATATGGCAACACGCATTTGGCTCGAATTAAGTCGAAAATTCTCATTTGAGAACGAAAACTTTGATTGGCATAATATAAAATAAATTAAATAAAATAAAATAGAGACCACGAATTCTTGATTCAATGACATTTTCAGCTTAAAATAAGACTCTTTGCCTTAGTTGAAATAGTTGTTTAGTCATTATGACTACTATCCCTATTTGGGCTCAAACATGTTTAAGATTTTATTGCGCTCAATTTAAGAACGATCAAGCTGAGTATTAGATTTTTTAGCTCTTTCACATCACGCGTTCATCTCTGGTTGCTGCACTCGAATTCGAATTATATATGCAAATATTTGAAAACAAAGTCATCTCCCATCCTCAAAAAAAAAGAACTCATACGAAGACCGAATATCCTTGAAGGTCGCACGCGTCGACTCGCACACGACTGACAGGGTACAGGACAACTAATGGGCGTTTTGTTTATGGTCGCCCTCAGATCCTCATTTCCCTCCTATAGGGTTGGGTGAGTGTTTTTCTGTTAGGGTTACCCTTTCATGTACTCTACTCCTTTTTTCTATCTCTCTCTCTCTCTCTCTCTCTGCGTTTTTTAATTATTTATAATCAGCTTAGCATAAAAAAAGAATAGTTTTAAATACGAGTTGAGTGGCGCTTGACAGGTAATCGTACCTTTTTTTTCGCCTATTTTAATTGTGCACAAAAAATGCATTTCAAATGTTTTTTAAGTGGTTCAAATATTTAAGGCTCGCCATAAAAAATAATTGCCCTTTATGTCTCTATAAAGTGACATGGCATATTAGATTAATGCTTGGATTAATATTATGTTGGCTGGATTACGAAACTTGATCCAAAAATTCTGCACTTCAATCAAATATGAACGCTTTCAAAAGTTAGATACAGTTCTTAGAATAATTTTTTAGATTAAATCTAAGTTTTGTAATATTCAATTTAAGTTTTGGATTTATAATCTATAAATTTTTAAGTCAGAATTGCTCTAAACTCTTTTAAAGTATCTAAAAGAATCAGCGGCTCTAAAAATTGTGTGAAAAACTATTTTAAACTTTCTTCTTAAAGAAATATTGTTTTCTTAATGGTGTTTAAAAAATATTGGGATCAGACTTATCATATAGCTACTGTAGGAATTATTGGGTTAAAATTTGTTGTATACCCCTTGCTGTTTTCTATTTATGTTGATGAAAGTTGCATGTGAGATGTAGGAGACTATTTCCTCATTATGAAGATCGGACACTATATCATATATCTGCTATAGGAACAATAGGTTCAAAAGTTACAGTACTACTGACAATTTAGATGCAGAAGTATGTTTTCTAAATGTATATATATTATATAGCTGCAAAAGGGACAATCGAACGGTCTGCAGGGTATGCAATCTTCGGTAATGCCGCAGATACCCTTTCCCTACTTGTTTGTTTTAAAATAAAAATCAAGTGTGCTTTTAGATTAGATGAAATAGCAAAGGCTACTGAAATTTCGAGTTAGGAGCTCCAAAAATCGAGCTATAAAACTCCCGAAAAATAATTTTCATTATGTTGGAGACCAGCAACAAATACACACTCTTTTTTTTTTTTCTTTTAAATTTTAACAATTCAAATCTCGAAAACGGGAAAGTTTTATTTATTTTAGCTACAATAATACAAATATATTTTTATAAAGTATACGAAACGCGATATTAAAATTTTACACTAACTAAAATAATATTACAACGTATACGAAACGCGATTTTAAAAGTTTTTTACTCGATCCTAGGATAATACATATACAAAAATTTATTATTTTTATAAAACTAGAAAATGCCACCCAGCCGTAAGAAGCCTGTGCCAAAGAGTATGAAGTCAAAGCCGCTGATGAATCCAAAGAAAATTGGTCCAACCGAGTCCCTAGTCTCGATGACAATTAACTGTCAGGGAAATGGGGGGGATCTGGTGACTTGGGTGGAGCGAATGGCGGATATAGTGAACCTATCTACTTCGCGACAATTGGTCCGAGTGAATACTACTGGAAAGGTGCAAAAGAAGCCGACGAAGCCGCTCCCCAGAGCCAAGCCACCAAAGGTAACGATGTCGGGGCCTGAACCGTTGTTTTTGATGGACGTCGACGATGAGTCGGAATCAGAGTCAATGCAGGTTGAGGATACTGAGTCGGATTTACGAGTGGCCCAATTATTAATGTCGCAAATTAATACAGCACGCCGATCTCGCCGCAATCGCCGTAAGTCTGCAAATTTGCGAAAGAAGCCGAATACCAAGGTTAAAAGGCTGCAGGGCAAGCCAAAGCCGTGTGACAAGCGCAAGACCAAAAGAGTAAGACGGGCAAAGCCCAAACTGGCGGCTCAGCCTGGAGCACCGGCAGAGCCTGGAGCACCGGAAGAGCCTGGAGCACCGGAAGAGCCTGGAGCACCGGCAAACCCTGGAGCACCAGCAGAGCCAGAACCACCAAACCCAAATGGTCCAGAGGCTGCAACTTCGCGTCCGGCTGATCCAGCTATCAGTACTTTCGCTAGGATGCTGGAGGCGGCGATCATGGACAGGGACAACTGGAAGGATTTGGTGACGATGGACACTTCACCCCAGAGTCCTAGGCGGGCTCGAAGGCAGCGAAAGAAGTCATATCCACGGAAGAAGCTCATGCAGCCGAAGATATCTCAACCACCTGAGGGATCACCACCAAATGTCGAACCACCACCGGGTAATCCAGAAGCACCGGCAAATGATTTGACAGCCGGTCGCAAGCAACCCACTGTAGCTGCTTTCGAGGGTTTGAATTCCAATTCGACTGGACAAAATAATAATGCTTCTTCAGGCAGCTCCGCAGGAGTTGAAGAGAAGCGTAAGATCTCCGAACTGGACATTTTTATCCATATTCGCAGCGACATGAATAACATATGCGGAAGTCGATTCGATCCGGTTAATAATCAATCCACTTCCGGGTCGATTATTGCAATTCAAAATTTGGATACTGAAACCTTCCCAGTCGGCGATATATTCCACCATATTCGCGGAATTTTGACTGAACCAGATTTGCGTGGACATAATTTCTCTGAACCTAATCACGGGCAGGAAGACAACTAAATAAGGGTTAAATCATCCAAAAATACCCCTCTAAATTACGCATTTGAGCAGTTTCAATTCAAATAAACCACTTTCAGGCTACTTTGATATTTTATTATTTAAGACTTAAGGAAGGGAAAAGGTTATACACTCGCTTATCCAGCGTAGAACTACGATCATATAAAGTATATATATAAATATATATAAAGTATATATATGTATATATATAAATACATCTATCACCCTAAAGTTGGAGTTGCGTTTTCATTTTTTAGTTATTCTTGTAATTTATTGTAAAGATATTTTCTAAAATGCAGGGAATTTTTTCCTTTTGTACTACACACGGGGTATCATATAGTCGAGCAGCTGTAAAAGGATGAATATACTAAAATTTTGGAACAAAGCTCAAACCAATATTCGAACTAAAGTCAGTCGACCAGTCGAAGATTGTGTTGGAACCAGCGAATCGAAGCATTTCAGTTCGGTTCTCCATTATTTGGTTCCTATGAAAAAAGTGGTGAATTAGGAAAGCTAGTTACAATTTTTTTCAAAAATCTGAAGTTTTTATTACAAAAATTCATAAATAGGTGGGTTAATGTGACGTCACTTAGATAACTAACATACAAAATACTTATATATGCACTTAGAATAAAACTTTGGAATAGCTGGAGGAAACAAATGTGCTCCATTTATCGAGAGCCAGAAACAGGAAACAGGAAACGGGAAACAAGCATAGAATTAAAGGAGAAACATAACTGAGATATTGGAACGATTTTAGAGACTAGAACAACGCTTGAGTGTTTCCTTAGGTGTCGAGTTATTGTTAATGTTATTGTTGTTATTGTTGAGATCTCTGGGAGATTAGCAGTAGACGCCAATGCCAGGTTCCAGACTTGTTGTTGCTGTTGCTATTGTATTGCTTTGATATGGAGCCGGAACAGTCGCGTCCATTTGAATATTCCACACATTATCCACGCCGGTATTGCTATAATAATAATCCGCCGATTGTTGCTGATAGGAGAAGGATTGCTGCTGCTGCTGCTGAAGCGCCTGCTGCTGATAGGCGGTCGCCTCATCGTACAGCAGTTCCACAGTGGTGCCAGCAGCACCACTAATATTTGGCTCGAAAACGCTAAAAATCTCCGAATTTGGCGTATAAAAAGCATCCGTTCTGGCATTCGAACTGCTGCCGCTGACATCCAGTGTCTGTGGCACATAACCATTGAAATACTGATAATCCTCGGAGCTGTAGCCGGAGCTGCTGGTCAGACTGGAGGTATCATCGCAACTCTCATATAAATTCAAGCCAGCTGCATAGTTGCTGCTCTGTTCATAAGTGTTGCTATGCGTCAATGGCAACTGTTGCTGCTGATGCTGTTGTTGCTGCTGCTGCTGCTGCTGTGGCGCCTCGGTGTAGTAGCTGGTCGTGGAGCTGTTGGAGGAGAGAGGCGAGTGTAACATGTCGTAGCCATAGTAGCCTAAAGCAGCTGCATCCTGGGCATAGTAAGCCGAGGATTCTGCCGTGCTCCACTGTGGTGCCACATAGCTTTGTTCCGGCGTGAAAACTGCTGCTGACTGCTGAAAGTTTGCCAGTTGCGTTTCCGTTTGTTGCTGATGTTGCTGTTGCTGCTGCTGTTGCAGTTCTGCTTGCTGCGTGCTGCTGCTGCTGCGCTGCTTCCTTTTGCTCTGCTCCTGCGTCAGCTGTGTCTTTGCCTGCCTTTTGTTCACACGCAAACTGCATAACTTATCGCTCAATGCCGCATCTCGCGCCAGCATCACAGCCAGGCTGCGCACACGCCTCCCGCCCGCCAGTAGACGACGAGCCTCCGTCGAGCCCTTCGCCTCTGGTCTTGGATGGTCGTGTGTTCCCTTGGCCTGGAAGTAGATTGCTTGACCAGCGCGTCTCCAGAAATGTGTCACCGGATAACCGCAGTGTCCGCGGCAGGGCTGGATTTCCAGGCGGCCATTGCAATTTCTGTAAGCAAGAAGAGGGTAGCTATTAATAACGATAGTACTTTAGGTGTTCAAATATCGATAGTATTGATGGTTTATATTTTTGTGATCTATGCGAATATTTTGATCAAGGCTTTAGCTGTTTTTTAAGCCCATAAAACTTTATTTGCTAATTTATTATTTAATTAATGAAAATAACTGCTTTAAACTTATTTTTTTGGCAACCTAAATTCTCTTATTAAAAAATATTAGTATCGTTTATTTCCACGATAGTAGCAATAAGAACTAATCGCTTATTTTAAAACAGAGTCAAAACTATCGCTAGGGATTATTTATCGGAATTTTTTTATTGCAGCCTCTTCTTTATTTACTTCTATTACATTTCGAGTAATTATACTATCGATATTAGTAAAGATATCTTTAAACGGTGACTAAAACTAGAACCCACAATTAATTAATTTATTTTCTATTCCTATAATTTGTTTATAAGCGATTAATATCGAAAGAGCTAAGGAAAAATTTCCTTGAGATTTCCTTAAAAGAATTTAATTAAACAATTTTTCCCCCTTATTCGATTCGTGTTTATTATTCATTAAAAATTACTTAAGAGAAGCTGCGACCTGGAACATCTCTTGCACCCTGTGCCTGAACGCTGGAAGAGAAAAACTATAGCTTGGACTTACCTATTGGGGCACTGTTTGCCCTGTTGCTTGCGTCGTGCCTTGTCGCAAATAGCGGGACGCAGGTGAACGCTGGCTCCATTGGGCAGCCGGCACTTGGCGCTGCAGAGGAGTACGCCGAGGCAGCTCTTCTTGAGGATGTTAACGTTGTGATTGTTGGTGTTGCGCATCGCCCAGCCGCTGGCATGCTTCTTGGCATCCTCACTCTGCGAGGAATAGATGAGACGGCAGTGTCCGTTTGACCAATCATTGAAATCGTCGTATTCGTTGACCGCCGGCACCACTGTATCATTGATATCCCATTCAATTTGGATGCGCGATTTGCTGGCCGGTGGACTGGGCAGCGGCAGCGTTAAACCGTTCAAGACCATTGTTATATTTAGTCTTTTTTTATGCCTACTTTTAGTAAGAGTTTATTTTTTTCTAACTTTAGCACTTTTTTATTTTGTATTTGAACTGTTTTTTTTTTAGTTTTTGTTTTTTGGTTGCGGGTCGCGACGAGTAACTACGTCCGTTCACAACGACTGCGCAATGTTGACTGTCTCTGGCTCTGCCGAGCGGCACACATTAAGTTCCTTTTGGCCGCAGCGACGTCAGTCAGTCGGCAGCGGTGGTGGTTGCTTCCAGCGTAGCGCTCTCATTGGTTTGCTTTCCAGTTTATCCAGTTTATCCGTTTTATCCGTTCATTATCCGTTAGACACTCGGCTTGCCTGGCTGCTGCTGCTGCTGCTCTCTCTGCATACTTCGTACCTTATCCGCTGCTGGCGTCGCAGTCGTCGCTTGGCTGCTCGGCTTTGATTGGACAGTTCAGTAGCTGAGCACTGAAGTTAGTTAGAGGCGCTCTATTCCAGCGCTGCTGCTGCACTGCTCTAACATAAGCACACACCTGCGCTGCAAGCTGTGCTCCCTGACCCCCCCTCCCTACCACCCTGCCCCACCCTAACCAACGCTCTGCACGGCAGCACGCGTCGTACCGTTGGCTTGGGAGCGAGGAGGTGGGGTAATTTTATTATAGCAGCCAGTCAAAGCTAATTAAGTCTGAGCTCAAAGCAAAAGCAACAAAACAAAAATTGAACAAAAAATGTAACAACAATTGTCAGTTACAAGGCACCTGGCGAATGGAACGAGGAGCAAGGAACGAGGAGCAAGGAACGAGGAGCAAGGAGGAGCAAAAGGAAGAACAGGAACAGCAGCTGTGCGAATGTGGTTTACATTTGTAGTTGTAGATGGGGTCCTGAATTATGAGTGAAAAGCTGCTAAAGATTGAATGTCAAAGGATACAAAAATACTGAAAGGAAAACTGTTCACAATGTGGTAGAAAATTCTATAATTGGAAATATAAGATTAATTTTCAAAAGAAAATAAAAATATATTTATACAAAAGTAAAAAAAGAAAAATGTCCACAGGAAGCACTTTAATTTTTCTTTTCTTCTGATGGCTGGTTCTAAAATTAAAATGAAATTATTTTATTTGTTGATTACAAAACAAACTAAACTATTTTGAAAATTATATAATTAAATTAAATAGACAAATTGTAGAATTACAAATTTTTATTTTGTTTTCATTAAAAATTTTTAAAATAAATTAACTCATTTTCTATTTTAGACAATATTTCATTCTATAATTTACTGAAAGTCGGGCGAAGTACAGTGGAATTCTTCAACCATTTTGGTATACAAATTCATAGAATTTAGTTATTCTTTTATTTTTTATTTATAAATATGATTTTTAAAAATAATTCAATATATATACTGCTTTCTCTTTGGCAAAGAATTTTTAAAAAAAACAAAAAACTATTTTAAAAATATTACATTAATCTCAGTTTATAGAGAATATTCATAAAGAATTTATGCTTTTTTAAGAACAATTTTCATAATAAGTATAAAACTAATAAGTATATAACTTAATGAACTCTGTAATAAAAGATAATAAAACATGAAGAATTCAAGTCAAAATTATTGAGATAATTGTGTTTATTTTAATAAATAAATAATCTATAATTAAACTAAGAATAATGCTGATAAAATGTGGAGTATTAAACTAAAACTAATAAAAAACCTTAAAATTTGTATTACTTAAGTAAGGCAAGAAATAAAATAAATTTTATGATTAAACTCTGCAATGATTTAATTTAAAATTTTTAGAGAAATATTAATTTATTGTTTTTGTTTTATTTAATAAATCACTTAGTCATTTGGTGACTTACTACAGATCCTGCGTCCTTTTTAAGCGCATAAACCTAACGGCAGCACTTCTCACGATCTGCTGAGCGATAAGCCATAAACGTTTGCAAAAAAAATGGAAAACTGTGACGCTATCTATAAGAAAATCGCGCAAGATCATAAAATACAATTTAGCAAAAGGATGTAGAAAGCAACCCCAAAAAAAAAAGATCGAAAGAAAACCCAAGGCAAAAGGCAAAGGACATAACTCAGGCATATGCGACAGGAGTTGGCAAACAAATTTCTGAGCGATCTTCAGCCAAAGATAAAGCAAACAAACATAATTATTATGAAGATTGGAAGGGTTGACAGAGGGTAAACCCCATAATTTTCACACTTCCCTGAGAAACAGAAGAAGAAGAATAGAGAGAGAAAACCATGCAATTATGACACGTCACAAGCAACAAAACTGAATGAGCAGCCCGCGGTGCGATGCCGGAAAGCATGAAAAGATTAAGCGCCTAGCACGCGATAGGACCAAGACCAGGAACAGGACCTTCCTTAAAGGAACTCTGAAAGGATTACGTTAAGGGGCGTTGACTCGACACAAAGTCATGACATTGCATATATGCTAAGCAAATAAAGAAATAATGAAAGGATTTTGTTTTTTTGTTTCCTCTTTGGTTGTTGGCTTGATAAGGAGATCAACTACCTGGCTGCCAGCGCCTTTGGGCAGTGGAAAAGTGGGTGTGGCACTTTAATGATGCCTCAAATTAAGTGTTCCATTTCAACAATTACAGCTACAATGCTTTCAGTCAAATTTATTTGACATTCTCCCCGGGGGTGAACTCTCTCTCCTTCTCTCTTTCCATCAATCCAGCTCGGGAAACTCTTTTTCCATTCGAAATTTCACTGTGACGCAGCAATTAAATTTTAACCAAGAATCACGCATAAATGTCATCGTAAATTCGAGAGTTTTCCCCGTTTCGTCGTGGGAAGAAACGCCCTAAAAGAAAATTGCAGGCCGCTTTGGGTGAAGGACTCTAACCGCAAAATGTCCTGAATCAACTCAGTTTTCCTTTAAGCGTTGTGTATATTTCCATATAATATATTCTTTTTTATAAATATATTATTAAGTTTTATGGAAAAAAGTATTTTTAAATTTGGCTTTCTTGGAAGTAAGTAAAGGCGGGTTTCTGCTAAGTTTCTTTAGCAATAAATAAACAATAAATTAATAAAGAAATCAACAGTTTTTTTGCTTATTTTTTCGGTTCGTAAGATCCAATAAATTTCGATTCGGATTCGGGATGTTTAGTTATTAAATTACACTTTTTTCAATATATACAATAAGTAGTAAGCTGCGATCTTAGTGCATATATCGATATTTTATAGTCTATTCTTTCGGACCTGGAAAGTATATATACTGAATACTGATCAGAAAGCTGAACAGATATATCCAGGTATATCTGTCGGTCTATTTGTATGTTTTAAGGGTAGTTTTCGAGCTAGGTTAATGAAATTTAGTATAGAGCCTTCTTCATGCTATACGGAACCAAAGCCAGTCGGATCGGACAACTATATCTTAAGCACCCCCATAGCAAAGATCGGACCAAAAGTATTTGCATAGAACACTTTATTCTTTGCCAAAATATTCTAATAGAAAAGCAAGCAAAAAATGGTAAAAGGTAAGGTAAGGTCTAAATAAAATCATTATATTATATTAAATATAGAGCTGCATTCTCAACAAAATATGACTAAGATCAGACTACTATATCGTAAAGATTCCATAGAAAATTACTGATACAAATTAAATAGTTGACTGGAAAACTGTTAACTTTCCCAAGGTATCTTTTTGAGCCTTGTATTCGAAAATATTGAAATGGAAATCAAAGATTGGACGACTATATCATATAGCTACTATAGAAGCAATGGGTCAAAATAAATAAATTTAGCTGCAATTCACAGATGACTATTCCAGTCTGTGAGGGTATTTAATCTTTTACTATGTTTAAATACTCTTTAAAAGTTGGAAGCAAGCTGCAGCTTCTGATATTGCCACGCGTTTACGCAAAACTCTCTCCGGACATTCCGCTGCGGTCGGTCGAATCGGGTGAAACGGGTGAGTGGAACGCATTGTGATTAGGTAATGCGGGTAGCTAACTGGTAACTGCTGCTGTTTGGCGATAGAGCGAGAGCCCTTCAAAATTGTGGGAGAAATTTGTATACCACGTAATTCAATGCCATAATTTCCACAAAACTCAGCCAAATAATATGCAAGAGAAGAAAACAAAATAATCAACAAAAAATTGTTAGACAAAAGATGCGCGTGGGAAATTATGAAAATATTTGAACAATTATTTTACAAGCTGTAATCCTTCATATGTGGAATTGTGTACGGAATTCACTGGACAATAGTCCAGCTAAGCCCGTTAAACGAAATACACGAGAATACAATAAAAAGGAGAGAAAAGAGATCTGTCGATTTGTTTGGACATTGGATTAGTCAGCCAAGCTACTTAGCAGCCACTTGTCCATACCCTAAAAACCAAACCCAGAAACCAAACCGAACATTTCAATTCTCTATCGTGTAGTAAAGATCTCGATCTCTGGTCCTCGCACCACAGGACACTACGCCGAACACAAGGGGGACTCACGCAGAGTGTGAAAGGTATTATCAGTTTGGCTCGAACCGATCTCTCCTTCTCTCTCTCCTCTCTCCTCTGTCCTCTTCTCGGGTTTGTTGTATTTAGTTGTTGTGTTTTCAGTTTTCAGTTCCATTTATCAGTTTTTAGAGGAACAATGAGAAATTATGAGTCTTGCTTTAAATCATTTAACATTTACCATTTCTAGCCAAACCAATAAGCAATCAGTCGCTTTTACCAGGGTTGTTTTAACTTCCTCATTGACCTTATCTGACTCTACGGATCTGGATATAATGCTCCTATATATATTTTATATATAATGTTTTTTTTTGGATATTCATGTTGTCGCCGTTGCCAAATGAATGATTTCCTATGCGGTTTTAATTGCGGATGAAGGGAAAGTACAGTTAATTAACTGTGAATTGTTGTTTAGATGATTTTTGACCGATAAGAACCGATAACGATAACTTGTAATGGAACCAAGTAACTTACAAGCGATAACAACTGGACGCCAAAGAGGGTGAAGTGGAAAAGTATATTTTAAATTAAAAATAAAAATGAAGCGATATATTTTAAAGCAATAATATTAAATAAAAACTGTAGAAAATAAGCCATTGGCATAATAAATTGCATTCCATTCTGTTGAGTGGTTTTGTTTTTTCAAAACAAAACTTCGATAAAATTTTATAATAATATTTTTAATAAGCCTTTAGTAATGCTTGCTGCAGGAAGGACAACCAGTATAAGCAGTTTATTAATACTCAGATGAAATAAATATAATCATTCTTATACCCTGTTCCCTTGAAAGTGATGAAAGGGCATAACAACTGCATCTTTATATTGAACTCCAGAGAAACTGTACTAAAATTAGGCTTTATTCTTTACTTTTCTTTAAAGATTATCAATTCAATAGCAATCAATCAAACTTCTAATACTTCTAGAAAAAATAGTTCTTGAATTCAAAAATCGCTATCGATAATATATCGATTATGCGGATCTTAACTTATGTTTCAAATTGAATCAGACATTGTTCTGTATAGAATATAGTAGAAAAAGACGAAGAATAGTATTTATTTTTGTATAATAAATGTAATATTTATATAATTAATAAAATAAAGTATATATAGGGTATCAGTTTAGCACGGACTCATTTAATTAGTGCACTTTATGGCACTACGTGAATCAGAAATAAGTTTTCGTTTCTTTAACTTAATCAAAATGGATAAGAAAAACAAACAAAAACAAATTCAGAATTCTCTTGAATTTTTTATTAGTAACTGAAGGTAGGTCAAAAAAATAGCAAGGACATTTCTCACCATAAAAAAAAGCGAATTATTCACACTTGCCGCAAAGGACAAAGCGATTCGCGCAACGCAATAAAATCTAATTAGTAAATTGAATAGAAAACAAAAAGGAATATTACGAAAACTGTAAAATTTCAGGTACTTGAGAGAAAAATTCGCTATGGTGACGACACTTGAGTACAACAAAGATGCATAGACACAAAGGACACACGCGCGCCCCTCGACAGGGGCGGGCACGATGAGGAATAAAAAAGCAACCCCTCCTCTCTCCAAATACTCGTAATATTCTTTTATTTTTGGGCTGTTTACTCAAGCGCACAGTTCAGTCCGACAAAAAGGCAGTTGAATTGTAAAATTTTCGCAAATTTTAAAAAATCAAATGCCACATAAAGTGGCAAGTTCCCGAGTCGTCGAATGCATCGTGTGCCGCGTGTCGAATCCTCTCAATATTTCCGGTGTGTCTAATGACAAACGCATGTTTACACGAGTGCAAACACATCCGGAATAATACGGTAAAAAAAGGATGAACGGGGTGCCACCGCCCGAAGCATTACACGGACATCAGCTGAAAGCCAAAAGGATCTGCCTGGGATCTCCCAGGCGGCAATTAAATGGATTTACTCAAGCGTTTTCGATCAGCCAATTTATAAATGATGGCCGCGAATTTTAAAGTGAAATAAAAAATGATAAATGACACTGTGGGTAAATGTTTTTTAGCGTCTTTGCGACCTTGAGAGCTCTATGAGCCCATGACAGTAGCTTAAAAAAAATAAGGACACTCTGTTTGGCTGCTGTCTGCAAAGCTATTGAAAAACGTTTTTATTTATGCATTTAGTATTTATTTAAAGTTTAATAATTAATTTCAATATTTATAAAATAGTTGATTATTCTATTCAATATTTGTATAGCAATAAAAACTATAATCTGGTAGGGAAAGGCTGCCTGCAGCGCGCCGAAGATTATAGATCCTTGCAGACTGCACTAAGGAGTTCAAAATTGTTTTCATTTATTTTGATAGATTTTTTCAAAGGCAGCTGTACGATATATAAACAAACGGACAGGCGGACATGGTGGATCATCCTGATTAATATAACTTATATATTTTATATATCAGCTACTGCCTTATTCAATGCATATTTGATGACCAAATTGGAATACCCTGTGTAAGGCTATGCATTTTTTTTTAATTTGGAATTAAAATTGAAAAGTTTTGACTGATTTCTATCGGATTCTCTTGGGAAAAGTAAATCAACTTTTAGCTGAGGCAACAAATGTTTGTAATCAAAGCAGTGTAATGAATCAACAATGGAATAAACTAAATGTTTAAATGGGTGTTTCGAATAAAACCGAATGAATACTCTTACGTTTACGCACACTTCACACTCTGAGTTTATTCAACTGCATTTGAATGTCAATTAACTTAAATTGCTAGTTTTGACTTACAAAGCAACCAAAAACTATTAACAGAGCAGCCCAAATAGACCAATTAAGGGCCAGAAGTGCTCCGAATGTATCCATAACAAGCGCCGAGTCGAGCCCAGTCGAGTCGAGTGCATTAACCTCAGCCGAAAAACTATGCATTTGATTTGCATGGATGTATCTTTGAGATACATTTTGAACTTCTCGCTTCCGCCATTTGTATGAAAAACTGCAGCAGCACTCAATTTAATTTAATAAAATTTCAGAGTTTCATTTCATTTCTATTTTCGGCGCATTTTCGGGGTGCCCTTCCCTAATTATTATTAATAATAATAATAGATATTTCCCTCCTTCTCCCTCTCTCCCTCCCTCTCACACTTGAGTTGTGCACATAAAACGCATCCATAAACAAAATGGCTTCAAAGCTGTTTATTCAGATCGTCCACATAACTTCAATTAATCTCAATTAAGTGGCAAAAATACGACTAGATGGAAACTTTTATATTTTAGGGTTCACTTCAAACATATAGCCCTTTTTTTTTGCCCCTCTTCCTCCTCTTTCTTTTTGACTGGGGGCGGCAGAGCTACCAATTGAGGGTTTGCCCCTGGGCACATTAATTCCTATTCCCATTGTGGCATTGGAAATTGAAGTTATAAATTTGGAGTAGCTGCTTTATTGGCATGTTCTCGTCAGGCCATAAACTGATCTGTTAAGGCGCTGAAAACTCGATTAATATTTGCCTTGGAATTAAAAGGAATATTAACTGGAAACTTCAATTTATAATAATTTGGATAGAAGAACTTTGAATTTAGGGTTTAATTGATCGACGAGCAAGCGAGCTATTAAGACTTGGGCATTATAACATACACAATTAATACAGAAGAAAGTAAGGAAAGTATTTTAAAATCAAACACTTTTGTGCTCTATAAATATTGTATAATCTCTTGACTGAATAAAGTTTATTCCTTTATAATTTATGATAATATTCCAGGATAAAAAAAGCCAGTAGAGATAGACAGGCAGGCAGACAGCTGATGGGTGTCTATTCATCAACTCTTCTCCTAGTCCTGATCAATTATATTTCTAGTTTAATGGATCGGATATGCTTCCTTGACAACTTTATAATGCCCTCTATGCTAGGATGTAAAATCGATGCTTCAAGGACAAAAACCACCAAAAACCAACAAGGTAATATTTAAGGAACCCCAGCGATTATTAAAACTATTTTAAATTCGCAGCTTGGTTCTTTGAACTGCAATTTTCGCTCCAAGTCATGACCTCTCCGCCGCAGCCGCCTTGATCTTTGAGCCATATGCCACGCCCTTGGTGGCCTCAAAGATCGATTTCATTTATGTCATATTTTCTCTTTTTGCTGCAGCTGCCTGGAGCACTAGAGAAATCATGTGAAGCCATGCAAATTGAAGATATATTTTAATAAGTTTCTAGGCTCTGATACTCGCATTTTGTATTTATTTAAATGAGATTTATTCCAAGCTGAAAGGAAACAGACGCAACTCTCAAGTGACCAACATGCTGGCCCTCTGCCACAAAGGAACTGGAGGCGTGGCAACGCCTCGAGCTCAATACAATAAGAAAAGAAAGCCCCAAGCAACAATTGTGGCACGATAAACCCACTTGAGTAATCAATCAAAGCGATATGAGACCCAGTCTTGTAATGAATATTTAAAGGAATGGAAATTATCGTATCGTAGAAAGGAGGAGGAAGGCCAGAGGAGGGCTGCATTTTGCATAAATGATAGCGAAACAATAGACCAATATCCCAAGGCATATGGAAATGCGATAATTTGAACACAAAAGTGCGGAACTCAATGCAACATATTGCGTCTAATCTCTACAAGAATATTTCTTGTAATCAATACAAAAAAAAAACCAGGCGAAGAGAGGGGGAACTGTAGTTGGTTGCTTTGAAGATCAGCGATCCTTTGCTCAAGTGAGCAAAATTCACAAAAATGTGAAACAAATAACAAAAAATAAAAAAAAAAACGAAGTAAAATACCAAGCACGAACACTTGAACCTTATTCCTTGGAGGGGTTGAAAGGACTCTACTATTGTATTCTTAATAATGAGCGTGACGTCTTATTTGTGCCCAGACAAGGATAAGAACCGAGCAAGCGAAGAGGGAGGCGTACAGCTCGAAGGATTCGCTGTATCTTGAGCTACCCTCTCCACCCTTTCTCCGTCCCTTAGACAGTGCCCAGGAGTTTCACACCATTCCGCACACATTGTTGTGTAAATAGGGCCTAATTTTTTACTTACTCCTTGCGCTCTGTGCTCAAGTGTTCCAATCAAAAGCCTTTTTTTCACAGACCACTTGGCTGCCCAGAAAAAGCAACGATTGTTCTTTCTGCCTTCGAATAATTAGTAGAAATATTGAGCATTGGGCTCCTTTTTAAGAAAACTTTCGAGGCTGATGACTACTTTTTTTAATTGGATAGTATTATACTACTATTTTAATGAGTAACAGTCTTTTTTTTAAGAGAACTTTCGAAACTGATCACTTAGATAGTAATTAGGTAGCTAAGCTGTTCAATTTTGAGTTTGAATTTCCAGCATTTATTTTCAAATTAATTCGAAATTTGAGCTAAAATAATTGCCAGAGATATTTTCGAAATAAAAAGATCGATTCCAAAAAAATCGATTTCGCTTACATCGGAAGTGTCCGAATCGGACTATATATATAATAGTTTAGTTATTTTGCCAGATATCTTTATAAAATTCTCAAATTGGATGTTTATATTTTGGATTTAAAAACAATTTATTTAATTAATTATTATTCCAGTCTGTATTCCTTCCCGCAGCAGATACCCTACCTTGGATTTTTATTTCTCGTCTTTTAGATAAAAAGTAATCAATTAATAATAATAAAAAATAGGATTTTTAGATGCTCAGAGAAAGTTTAATCAATTCCTGCGATGCGTGAGAAATTTTTGCATGTCTAGCAAAGCGTTTTAGTGGTGCGAGGACGTCATCAAGCCACAGGAAGCACATGCAGCATGTCGCGTTGCTGCCTCGTCCCGGCTCTGCCACAAACAACAAGAGGAATGAGTACACATAACCACAGTGAAGAGGCACAGTTTGAGCTTGCAACGACGACGCTGATGGAGATGATGAAGATGACGATGTCTGTCAAGAGGCCACTCATATATTTGCAACAACTGGAGTACTGGAGTGGTGGAGTGGCGGAGTGGTGCGGCTCATATAGCCGTATACCGGGTGGTTTCACGCTCCCGTCTGCTGCACTGCTTCTCTGCTTCAGGGCTCCTGTGGTGCTGTGGTACGCACATGGGCACTCAAGTATCTGGAATCTCGGTCGGCTTCTCGCTCAGCAGCAGATTGTAGCAATTTCAGAGAGAAAATGAAATTTCCCAATTTACTTGATTAAAATGCTGCTACTCGCTGATGTGTGAAAAAATGTCGTTCAGCTTATTTATTTTAATATTAACCACAGTATTTGGCATGATCTGCAGCTAAATGATCTTATCAAAAAGAGAAAATAGTGGAGGCAACGCCGAAGATTTTAATACTCTAGCACAATGTTTCCATAGAGAAAGCAAAGCAGCAGATTTAAATACTCTTAAAAGCTGCGCAAGTTCATAGAAATAAAGGAACAACTAACTCTTTGTCCAAATTCTAGATAAAAGGATAATACTTGACATAAAATTATATCATCGATTTCCAGGGTATCAAAAGAAAGAAAACTGAGTTAGTATTCGGCAGATGGAATACCCTCGAAAGCGTTTTTACGGTAGGTAGCTCATTATAACCTTGCAGAGGGTATTATATCTCTGTTATATAATATATTTTTAAAATAATAAATGGAATTTAATTTATAAGCAAGTAAATATATGAAATGCTTACAAGGATTAGAAAAAATGTTATTTAAAAATAATAAATATTTGACTGAAAATTCGAGAGTCATTTCTTATCAAAATAGAGGAATAAATGAAGAGACTTGTTAGGGTATATATATATAATAAATACTCAAGAGAATATATGAATGTGCTTAAAATGAAAAAAATAAAGTTCTCTTCTAAAAATTGAATATTGAATTAATTAAAACACAGCATAGAAGAGCAAAGTATAAATAAAAGAAATGAAAAGAAAGGAAAGAAAAGAAAAGACGATATTCAGATTCAATGCGGAAAAGTCTACTAAAAAATAATTGAAATATTATTGAATAATTATTGAACTTGTTTGTCGCATTGTTACTTCATTTCCGATCTCAGTTCTTTTGCAATTACCAAAGTTGTAATTAAATTAATTCATTTAACAAAGGTCATTGTCAGCTTTTCACACCAAAGAGAAGACAGCACCGCCATAATATTATTTTTTTTTCCTTCAGTTTTGTACCAGGGCCGAAAAGTGTCAGGGCTCCCGAGTAATTACCACTCGGCTTATATCAATCAATGAAGAGTGGCTCGTCGTGGGTTCTTTTTAATTGAATATTACAAGAGGGATGTGCATTAATAAGGAAATCAATTTAAATCTCAGCCAAACCCATGAGAAATCCAACTCTAAAATAAAAAAAATCTGCGGGCCTAGGATCAGTGCTGCACAGTGAAGGGCAGGGCAGGGCAGGGGAGGAGCACTATGCATCTCTAACGGCTGCGAAATTCAATCCATAACTCGTACTCCCAATGAAGCAATAAGTTTCAATTGAATCGGATTTTGCTTGCAAATCAAGTTAGCTGGCCAAGGTCAATAAATGGTGGGAGAATTACGGAAAATCTCAATATATCCCACGCTCATTCATTTTGGAATTTTCTTATTCAATCGATCCTCTGCCTGAAAAATCTCTAAGCCTCACAGAAGAGGTTTTCTCTTAATCCAAATAAAAATGAATAAAACTTTGTTACTTTAAAAGGATTTTCCTTCAGATCGAAAAGTATTGAATATTTTTGGTCTAATTTAAATTTAAAAAACTCTCAGGATAATTTTAGAATACGATTTAATTAAATTAATGAAGTTCTAATACTGTAGAGAGCAGTGGGAGACTTGGGAAATTTTTTGAATTTAGAGAAAAGAAGATTAAAAAATTCCAAAATTTGCTTTTACTTTCAATTACTTTATATGAATATTTTTTCTAAGCCGAATATTGAAATTAATTAAAATGTAATTAATATAAGTCTGAGGCAAGATTGTATAAGAGAAGTAAACAAGATTCTTATTTTAATTAGAAAATTGTTATTAATAATAAAATAAATTTAGAATATTTTAATATCAGCTTTTATAAACAGGACAGGATCAGTAGATACGGGAACAACTTATAGGTCTCTATAATTTTTCTATCAAAATCCGGTTTGAAAAACTGTATTTATTATATTTATTGTTATTTATTGTTATTTCTTATAATTTATCAGTAACTTGTGCTTAATATTTAGTACTTTATGAGGGAAATTAAGTGATTAGGTAGTTAATTAGCTGGCGATTATTTTCACGAACCGAATTCTAACTTTCGAGGCATTTTGAGCTACCAAAAGTCGCTCTTGAAAGCGAATAAAAACTGTCTGAATTTATACATAATTTATATGTATATATGTATAATTTCTTAGAAGATTTAATGGAACTTGATTATATATTACATATATATTATATAAGCATATATAGATATCTCTTCAATATCTGAGAAAAGTGATCCTTGAAACAGTTTTTATTTTATATAAAGAGAAAAATTATGAGCCTCAACTCAGCAAGCTGGCCAAGTTATGACTTTGAATTAGTGCCAAAATTCAGCTTCAGCTGGCTTTATAGTTTGTAATTTTAGTATTTATGAATACGAATAAAGGTGATAAAAAGAAAAACGCGTTTCCTAATCAATTAAAAGGCTAATCAAGTACGAATAACGCGCTGGCTTATCAAAAGATACTTTTGCGATAGCTAAAAAAAGCGTGTGAAGTCTTCCAGTTGAAAACAGTGGCTAGCAGTTTGTGCCCGGAGTGGTTCGTGTTGAGATCTTTTATGCGGGTGCGACGCACCACCGGGTGGAATAGGAATTTATTGGCAAAATAGAAAACTTCCTTCATTAAACGAAAATGAATTGTTTGGTTCTGTTGCTGTTTGTGGTGCAACTGCTGCCATTTGGTGACTGTCAAGCTGAGGAGAATCCGCTGGTGAGCACCTCATTAGGTCGCGTACAGGGCACCATAATGAGCAGTCTCAGTGGCAAGACAATCTATGCCTTTCGGGGTATACCCTACGCTCAACCGCCCACCAAAGGGCTGCGATTCGAGGCGCCACGAGCCATACAAACGTGGGGCGATGATATACTCAAGGCTACCTCCGATTCCCTGGTTTGCCCCCAGACAGGCGTAACTCTGTTGATGAGTGAGGATTGCCTGAAACTGAATGTTTTCAGTAAGAATTTAACGGCGGAGCACCCGGTAATCGTTTATATACACGGTGGCGCCAACGTCCTGGGCAGTGGGCATAGCATCTATGAGGCGGGTCCACAGTATTTGCTGGAACATAATGTGGTGATGGTGGCTTTCAATTATCGTTTGGGCGCCTTGGGCTTCCTGAATGGCGGCAATTTCGGTTATTTGGATCAAGTTATGGCTCTGGAATGGGTGCAAATGCATATTTCCAATTTTGGTGGTAATCCCGACCTGGTTACCATTATGGGCATGAGTGCCGGGTCAATGGCTGTCAGTCTGCATGTGGCTTCTCCTTTATCAGCCGGTTTGTTCCATCGGGCCATACTCATGAGTGGCTCCGGCACGAATCATTACAGCATTCACAATGAATTCTGGTCAAGATTATTGGCCCGTCAGCTGGCCTGTCCCATGTACGATAAATACGATATGTCCGAGTGTCTACGCAATGTCACCTGGCAGCGCATCATCGAGATTTGCGGCGCCTGGGAGCAGTACAAGTTCGTCAACATGAAATGGAACTATGAAATCGATCGCTACTTCTTGCCCAAACATCCCAGCGAGCTCATCGCCAAGGGAGAATTCAACAAGGTTCCACTCCTAGTCACCTTTACGGCCAATGAGCTGGACTACTCGGTGCTAGGTGAGTACACGGAGAGAAATTCATTCATTTTCTTTCATATAAAGGAACTGTAACTCCTTATTTTCCTAGGTCAACAGGATAATGATCTACTACTGCACGATATCAAAGAGAATTTTGATGCTTATGCTCCGGAGCTATTCCTCTATGACTACAATGCGGCGAAGAGCAAACGGATTAAGAATTTCTACTTTGGAAGCGATTTCCAGGAGTTGGGTCCCGAAAATATACAAGTCTTTGGCAATATATTCTCGGACGCTATCATAGGACACGGTGTCCATCGCCTGGTTGATCTGGCCAGGCATCACACCCAGGTCTTTTACTCCCGCATGGACTATGTGGGTCGACGGAGTGTCTCGGCACCTTTGAATGAAGACAATCGGCTGGCCGGAGTGGGTCATGCGGACGATTTGCAGTATATTTTGCCCGGATTATGGTATGGGTCACTCATGAGCGAGAATCATTCAGATATATTTATGATGGAACGGATGACCGATTGGTTTAGACACTTTGCCGAAACGGGGTAAGTGATAAGGAAGGCTAGAGAGTGGTCGACCTAGAATATACTCTGTAAAAATAATGCGATTGTCTAAATACTCTTTCATTTAATTCCAGGCGTCCCACCTTCAATTCCGGAAACTGGCCACCCTGCAGCTCAAAGGAAATACTGCAACTCTATAATAATATTAGTACCAGATTGGATGGCCCTGCATATACGGATCGTTATGCGGTCTGGGATGAGCTATTTCCCAAGCCGAAGGCATCCGGAGCTGGCCACGGGCAACTCCCAGCAGTCATCGCAGTCATCGGAGTGGCCCTAGTCGGGCTCTCCTCAGTAAATTAATGTAGCTATTAGGTGTGGAAAAAAGCTTATCAATAGGCCGTTTAGATAACGCTAATGACGTCGCTCTGCAGCTATTTGCTTTGATTAATTAATCAGCCAAGGCGTGAGATTTTCAGTGTTTCAGCTTTGGAATCGTAGTACTAGATATCTATGAATATATATTTGTATATGTGTTGGTCAGCGCCTTGGGGCAATTAGTCTTTTGGGGCAGCTTAAATATACATTAATTTGTCTTTAAATGGTTTTTACTCTGCTGACTGGGAGTGAAGTTGGGGACGCCTTTTGACCTTTTTTTCTCCGGCCTTAATTCTGCGATAAATTCTTTGTAATTACCAGGTTCACACTCCTTTCCCTCCCTCCCCCTCTCCCGTCCTGTTGCGACTGACCCTGCTATTGACATTTGAGATTGGCAGGCAGCATTTAAGCGGTTTGTTCTTGCGTGAAAATCTCTGTTACAAAAGGATTATCATTAACCGGTTTCGGGCAGGGTTGCAAATTATTTGGGCAAGGGCATAATCCTCTCTTGGCTGCTCCCACATCATCATAAACAGGGCTGCTCACCATTGCGAGTGTTGGGGCAGCTTTTGGCTCGGAGTTGCGGTGAGAATGGGACATCTTTGGCTTGGTTCGCAAACTGGTTTAAGGAGCAGTTGAACCTTTGGGTTAGAGCTATCATTTCAACACTTTAATTATTTTAATTAAATTATAATTAACTAAAAGCCAAAAAGAACTAATCCGGCTTGGGTCTACCTTCGGTTGTTAATTTTAAAGATTGAAAATGTGAAATGGGTTTGAGGCGGCCCTGCAATTTTCAAATATAATTAAAAGTATAAAATTAAAAACCCAAGAAAATATGTATTGAAAAATGCCAAATAAATTAATAAAAATAATTCTAATGAAACTAGAACTTTCTTAATAATAATTGGAAGCAATTAATTTAAGTGAAATTATGATCGTTAAATATTTTTTAATTCTTAAACTTAAAATGAACTTAAAATTGTTTTCATCATTATATATTATATTATATTCGAATTTGAAGACCAAATTTTTGGTTTTGAAACAATCTTTTGGTTGAATATTTTATTTTTTATTAGCTATATTTATTTAATTTCAAAACTGATAAATCACTTTGCTATAATCATATTTAATAAGTGAATAATAGCAGCCAGTTTTAGCTTATACAAGCTTTGTTCTCTTTATCCTTTTCAGAGAAAGGATCCTTCCGAAAATGGGGAAATAAACACCTTAAATTTTACAGTAGAACTCTGAAAATAAATATGAACGCTATTCGACCGCTAAGCAAGTTATTGTTTAGTTTTTAAATTTGTTTTTTGTTATTATTCAAGAATGGAAAAATAGGCAACAAAATTTTTTGTCCTTTTTTCTAAGAACCAAAGTTCATTCCAAAACAAAAAACTAAATTAAGAAGGACCAAAAGAGAACGCTTGCTCTTGTTTTTTTTATGATTTCTGATTACCTTTGACCTTTTGGTCTTTGCCATTTAAAACATTTTGGCCTTATCTGATAGCTGGACCCTGTGGAACCCATACAAACCGCACACACACACACACACACACACAGGCAGACCGAGGGAAAACCACATAATGACTTTGTTGTAGAGTTCTCGCAAAGTTTTGCCAAAGAAAATATGGAAAATTAACTTGTTAGCCTGTGCGGCAGGCACACACACTGAGAATAATATATGGGTGTGTGTGGGGCAAGAGCAAACATTGAAGCATGCGTCATTCTCTTTTGGGACAAAGGCCACAAAAAGGTGCACAAAGTCAAGTTGACAAAACGCATGACAAGGCAGAACAGAGCAGAGCAGAAGAGAAGAGAGCAGAAGAGAAGAGAAGAGAATCGAAAGAAAAATGTGAAAATTTTGCAAAGAATTTTAATTAAATTTAACAACAAAAATTTTAAACTGACGAGTCACATGTAAAATTGCGTTTTTCCGATGGGGAAATTTTCGGTTTTCCCTTGGTTTTCCCTTAACACCTTTGTTCAATTGAGCAGCTGGAAAAATGGATATGTGAAAGAGTTGTGATTCGATATCGAGTGGCTTTTGTGACTCAATTACAATAAGTCTATTAAACTTGTGTCTGCGGCTTGTCTAGACATCATCGAATACGAATGTGCCCGGGTTCGATCGCTCACTGCCTCACAATATCCTCTCTAGGACTCGGAATCGGACTCGGACTCGAGGGTTGAGAGCGCGTGCCCCTTTTGACTTTCGACTGGTTCTTTGTGCCAACATCTAACAACAGAACCAGGCTCAGAATGCGACGATGATGATGATGATGAGGATGAGGATGAAGCGAAGGTGTTCCAGCTGCCGCGATTCGAGCTGTGTCTCGATTTCACTTTCGCTACGCCTGCGCCACGTACATATTTCAAATGAAAACCTGGTCCTTGATCGCTCCTCTAGAACCCTATTTGGTTGTTCTTTTTTTTCTTTCTGTTCTTTTTTTTGTCGGCTGCGGTTTTGATTACGTATTTATAGGGATCGCACAATGGACGGCAGGACGAAAAAGGAGTAAACATTTTGAAGTAGCGCCGTAACAAAATGTTTTATAGGCTTGTCAGCGTTTTAAATATACCCTCGCTCTCCTTGCCAGCCTGCCTGTCGTCTGTCTGTCTGGCTGTCTCTCTGTCTGGCTGTCTCTCTGTCTGTTTATGCGTTTTGTCAACATATCGTATTACGCCCCCGTTCCAGGACTAGGACCAGGACCAGGACCAGGTCCAGAACCTGGCCCATAAACGCTAATGACAATACAAATTGAGAGAGTGGAGAGTCGCTTTGTTGGTTTTTCTGGGAAGAGTCGCAGCCGCATCCCAAGCCGAAGCCACTGACAGCCGGCGCAGCGTGCTTATAAATTTGTTAAACAATATAAATATATAAGAGCATTATTTGTTTGGCATTTTAAGTGAATTTCGATCGTCGTTTATTTATTTTATATTATATTTTTTTTTTGGGTTTTGGGGTTGCTCAGCCGCCGCCACCTTGAAGCAATCGATTGATATTCGTCGAAAGGCCAGCGAGCAGCTTTTTCTTCAGAATAATCAAGATTAAGTTATACAAGCGATAAAAAAAAGTATTTCAAATCTTTAAATTAATTTGAAATTTATTTAAATTAAACGAGCTTTATATATGCAAAACTTGGGGAAGGTCAATGATTTAAAAAGTTATCTAAGAGTTTATGAATTAACAATAAAATCCTTTAAGAGAATATTACCGAAATGTATTATACATCTCCAATCCCATAAACCATAAATATTATTGATCAGAATAAGGAGACGGATCGATAGAGCCATGTATAGATAGATAGAGATAGATAGAGCCTACAAGCCTGTCTGTCTGATACTAAGCAAGCTACCCACTCAGTTTCTGAGTAGATGAATGAAATTTGTTCGGCCGGATCGGATATTATATAACTGGATAAAGGATTAATCTGAGTTTTCTATTCCTTATTATTCCTTACAAAAAACAATTAATTTTCTCCCTATTTTATCCCAATTAATCTGGCTAGCGCCACCTACGACTACTCAAACTTTAGACATTTCTATCTTCTATAAAAAAAGGTTTTTCTCTACAAAAAAAACATTTTAATTAATTAATTAATTTATAGGAGTCCTGGCGCCTCTGCTGTGACAGCCAAGCAGCGAGAACTGACAGCTAACAGAGAGGAGTAAATATTTGTACAAATGTAAATTGCCGTTGATTAATGACTGTCCTGCGTCAGCGCACTTGCAGCGGCTCCCAGGCATCCAGGCTGCCAGGCTGCCAAATCAAACAACAGCAACAACAAATAAACATCAAAAGGACAGGCAAAAGGACACTCCACTGCTTTCCCCTCGAACCTTTCACTGCTTTTGTTTCCTTTTCTTGGGCCTTGGTGAAAGTGTTTACATCAAACGGCTTTAAAATTAATTGTTTTGCCTCTTATTTTTTTTAAGTTGAGCCCGATAAACAATTTGATTATTCGATAAACAAATACAAAGCGTATGTACGGCTACACTCAGAGAAAAAAAGTAAGAAAAATGTAGGTAAGTAAGAGAGTGAAAAGTAAATGCTATGAATAAGTTAAACCTGTGATAAATAATATAGACTTATAATAAAATAGCCCAATAATAATATGAATGAATATCCCAATAATATTATTAAAATTTCTTGAATAAATCCATTTATCTCAGCCTTCGCAGCCGATAAATGCGGCGAAGTAAACATGTTATAGGATCCTGGAAAATTCGAAATTTCCATGCATTTTCTTTTCGACTTTAGAAAGAATTATTGTAATCTTTGTTCCTGAATATTTTTGGTTCTATTCTTAAATAGTTAACAAAAAATGCTCAATTGAAGATTGTATTAATTTCAAGACAAATTGAAAGAAATCTACTTGAAAATTGTAAGACTAAAATACTATAAATTGCATCTGGATCCAATCAATAACTTTTTTGAATGTATCAATATTTTTATAATTGTTTAGACTTCAATTCTTTTCTCTCAGTGCACACGCACTCACATATGTCCCCCAAAATACTCACTCCTCTTCTCCCTGCCAAACGCCATTGTCTCGCTGTCTGTCACAGGCTACTCCATGACAATTTTATGTCTCTCTGTGTGTGTGTGTTGTGTATGTGGTGTGTTTGTGTCAGTGTGTGTAGTTTGTGTGTGGTCGCCGTTTGAGTGTCTTTTGTTGTTCGCTCGCTCTGATATCGTCTCGTCGCTTTTGTTTGAAGCCCCGGCGACAGACAGCAACAACAGCAACAACAACAACAACTTGATTGTGATTTTGGGGAACCCGGGACCCAATCATAATTATGCATGTTGTTTGTTGTTTGTTGTTGTTTCGGGCTGTTGTTAATAATGGCGTTAATGTTTATGCTGATGAGAAGAACACGGACCACCCTCGCTTTTGGTACCCATTTCTCTTCTTAAATCACGGCTATATTTATGACTAAGCCTTGCAATGGACAAAAACAGGTAGACGGAATCATCCGAAAATATTTAGAATATATGTTTGAATAGCATTCAGTTATTTATAGGCTAAAAATTGCACTGAAAGTTCGAAAAAAAACTAGCCAGAATTTTCGAAAATTTGCTTTTTACCTCTGCAGGGGTATAAAATATAAAGCAGAGAATAAAAGGTTAGCTTTTATCGCGTTCAGAATGCAGATTTTCATCTTAAAGATTGAAATTGATAGAGATGCAGGAAGCTAAAGTTGGGATAGGAAAACTAAATAAAAAGAAATTACAGATTGATAAAAATGAATTATAATTGAAATTGTATATCCTTTTATGCACCCCAATTCATTTAATTTTATGAATATTAATGAAGTGGCTAAGAAGAATTTTTTTTGATAAGCAGAAATTTAAAGATTGTAATATTATTTTGTTATATTCTGAATCTACATCAAATCTAAAACTATAAAGGAAAAACGCGTATTTAAACTCATTGAAGTTAGCGTTTTATTCGAGGGAATGGGCAGCGTTTCAAGTAATAAATAGACTTTCCCATGGATATAATAGATCTTTTAGGTATAAAACAGCGAAAAATAATCTTAAAAAATAACCAATTCTGTCGCCAGAATTTCAAATGCCGATAAACTTTTCAATGTGACACTCGAAAATATTTAAAAAGAAATAAAATTCACCCCTTGGTTTCCACCCACACAAGAAATCTGGTTTAGCTGATAATCTGAGCTGTGTGGAACTCAATTGAAAACCCATAAAAAGCGCAATCATCCACAGTGCCTCAAAACTCATACGAAATGGCCCAATAATTACAGGCGTGTTAAGTGCCCAAAGGATCAGCAAAACGGAGCAAATATTTGTTTGCACTTTTTCAAAAGCGACTCCTGTCAATATTTCCACTGTTGTTGTTGTTGTTGTTGTCAAAAGTGATTATTAATGTGCTTCGTATGGAAGAAATGGAAATGGCAATGACACCCCACACCCCACAGCCCGGGATGAAGCCAGCACCCTCAATCAAATCCGTCTAACCCAAAGCAGAGAAGAGGAATCTCTGCGCCCTTCTAGCGTATGCTAGTTGTCAGGAGAGGGTGTGACAATCCTCCGTGGAACCCAACTAATGAGTGTAAACAACGCTACGGTTGGGAAAAAAGAACACTTCATCTAATAGTGCTTGACTATAAGATACCCTATAAAGAGTACGCTTAGAAAATTCAAAACATTAAATTAATATTAAATGAACTTTTTTATTGCTTAAAAAGTAAAATGAATAAACTAAATTGTTAAGCAACCAATTCAATTATAATTTTATTTGTGGTTTTTCTTTTTCGCTTCTGGAAAGTTGAATCGGCAGTTGGTATTCGAATATACCCTAGTTTTAAGTGTTCTATTATAACAGGGTATGCATAAAAGAAAAACTGCCACAAACTGTTTGATTTGTCGCTTAGGACTAATGAAACCAAACATTAGAGAGCGAGAGCACCCTCAATATGTTTCCACTGGTTCTGGTTCTGGTTCCGTTCTGGTTTCGACTCCGGGAAGGGGGTTGTCTCTCTCGGATTGTTGCAATTTTTGTGCCGCTTTCGAGCACAAAGGGATGTTTACTATTTCAGACAGAAAGACAGCTAAACGGACGAACGGACGGACAGAGCCTGATGTGTTGTAAGTTGATTACGTGGTTGACGTTGCTGCTGTTGCTGCTGCTGCTGCTGCTGCAATATGAGGGCGCATGTTGCTGCCGTGGAATCGGCAGCTGTCTTCACTTAAACTGCAGCCGCGATACTCGAACTGTAACTCGTAACTTTTCATGGATTTTTCACCTTTATTCACCTTCTTTTTTTTATTTTTTTTTTTGGCTGCTTACCAAGCTACGTGCCTCAACTGGCTAATGTGGCCACCTGAGTTTAAACGGAGTTTTGCTAATGTTGCTCGTAGCGCCAGCTTAGCTCAAAGCCGGGCCTAGGCTTGGGCCTTGGTCAATATACTCGTACACAGTGAAAATAATTGTTGTGTTGCGAGTACTGAATATAAAATGCTTTTCTTATGGAAATGCCGAGGTGCACAGTGTTGTATCCGGTTTTGGTTCAATCTGCTCAGCCACAGGATACTCTACGATCTTCAGTTCAAAAATGATCCAAAGATTGTTTATGCCACTCGTCTTAATAAAGTCTACAGCAACTTTTAGCAGCAGTTTGAAAGTTTCTCTTATTTTTTCCAGTGCAGCAGTGCTCGTCTGATGAGCTGCTGTCGTGGCCACCGTAGCCACCGTGGCATTCGTGGGAAACTCTCTATAAAGGCATGCGGGTGTGGTTTTTCCTTTAACAAATTAATGAAATTGTATTTTTTGGTGTACTCTGTTGAGATGCTACAGTTTTGATTAATAGTCAACGGGCAGCCTGAGAATTGCTTTGGGGGCAGCAGCAGCCCCAGCAGCCGCAGCAGCAATCCGTTGCAAGCTGCCCTCCCCAAGCTTGCCACACTGTTGCACTTGTTCTAATGAGGCCTCATAATGATCGAACAGGTATCTAATATATGTATCAGTATCTGCATCTGTAGATGTGTCTGTAGATGTATCTGTATCTGTGAGGGGCGCCTTATTGAGCAATTAGCTTAAACGATACTTTAAACTGTTGACAGTCGACGTTTTATCAATGGGTTTTTGTGTATTTCCACAACATAAATCAATATTTTTTTTTTTAGTGCAACTTTCACATGTCAGAACAATTTGTCAGTGCTCAGGAAATATTTTGGGTATGAATGATAGAAACCACCAGTAGAATTTTTGACATGCTCATTAGAGTCCCTTGCCCCACTGTCTCCAGCACTAAAACAAATAACTGGAGGGCTCAGGAATGCGAGGGCTCTACACGGGGATAAACTGTCTTAGATAACCCTAAAAAGTGCCTAAAATCAAATAAAATACAAAACATTTCTTGCTTTAAACTGAGAAGGAAAAAAAAAAATAGCTCAGACGACACATGTGGAGCTCAGCTTGTTAAACACTAGTTAACAGCATATTTCTTTTCTGTTTTTATATTTCTTAAGATGCAAAATATCTGTTTAATATTATTATAATATTTGAAACTAATTAATATAATTATTTACAAATTTGTTCTACAAATAAATCAAAACTGAAGAAAAATAAATACCGGGTTTATTTTAGATTGGGTTAATTTTTCTTTTCAGTGTACTTTCATTGCCTTTTTTATTCGCCTTTCTTAGACATAAATTAGATTTAGCTTTACAGTGTTCTGTAATTAAAGAAACCCTTTTTTATGTTGTTCAGTGTATTTTGCAAGCCGAACTGCCTTGAGTCAGTTCCAATCAAACCACAATTCAAAGCGCAATACAAAAATACATTTTATCAACTGAAACGAAACCAAGGTCAAAATTTATTTATTTTTAGAAAAAAAAAAGTGTTATAAATATATTTCGCTTATATTTATTTCGCTCTGAGTTAGCTTTTCCGTTCTTTATCAGTGGGAATATCCTTATACCCTTACAGAGGGTACTACAGCTTTCCCTAGAAATGAAAGGAGGCACAGTGCACAGCTCCTTATAAGTCCTGGCTCCTTTTCCTGGGTATGGCGTACCATGCTTTCTCCACTTTTCGAAACAATTCCCCCAAAAATAGGCTTCTATTGTACCTAAAGCTTGAAAGTCCTATTAAAGTCTCACACCTCCAAAACTAATAATTTCAATAACCAAGCATAGGAAATTTCCAGTCTAGCAAACTTAGGAGCATCACTTGGTGATAAATCCACCCCTCTCGGCTAGTGAAGCGACCCACTGTCAGTTAGTCAATAAGCGACACTGTGCAACATGATCCATCAAGAGTTAAATTGAAAGCTGTAAATAAAGCAGGCGAAGGTAGAGCTCGAACTACGAGTGTATTATTGAAATACGATGCCCGCGATGACAACAGACAAAATGTTTGTTTGCCCCTCGCCGAGCTATACAACTAGACAATGGGATGTGCCAGGATCGGGCAGGCGGCAGGCGGCAGGAGGCAGGAGGATGACTGACAGATCAGACGTCAGGGACAGCCCACAGCATGAGATGAGTTTCCAGCTCAGCTTGCGATCGGCACGCGACACTCAGAAAAGCTGCTGCTGCTGCTCTGAGAGCTCTTCAAAAATATCTATAAAATATATTTGAAATTTTCCAATATGAAACACCACAGGATTGGCATCAATTATTAAACATTTTGATGGAATTGTTAATGGCTTTTCTCGCGAGGTGTTTTCATCGCCCTCGCACGCCATTACACTCGCCTATTCTAATTAGATGAAAAGTCATTTTCACTTTTCCTACCCTCTGAATTTTACATAATATGTCCGTCTGTCCGTCCGTCTGTCTGGGCAGAGTGGCACACGCATAGCCCAGATAAGAAATAAAATTGTTTTTAACTGTTCGTAAGTAGCACAGTTATTTGGCATGAGGGCTTCGATACTCCGGACTATTGGGCAGATTGTAGGGCACATTCCGGCATGTTGACTAACTCCAATCAACCGTTTTTTTTTTTTTTGGTGTGGGTTGCCCCGATTAAAAGCCTCAAAACACAGATAAATATAAACAAATATTATGGATTTTGTTTGCTTGATTAGAGATTGGAAGGGGGAGTAGTAATTATAGCCTTAAGGAGGGTATTTTAATTCTGATCGAGGCATCTCAAAACTCCGAAACTATATATACTATTGAATGTGATTTATAAATATATGCATCATTATAGCCAAGTCCGTCTCCCAGTCCACCTATGTCCGTTCGTCTGTCCACCTTCGTCCGTCCATTTCTGTCTGCTCGTCCGTCCATCTCCATCCGTTCGTCCGTTTATCTCTGTCCGTTTTTCCGTCCATCAGATACTATATCCTATAGCTGGCATAGAAATGAAAAATCGGTTCAGAAGTTTTGTTTCTCAAGAAATCTTAGAATTAGATGTTAAAAGCTACTTTTTAAATTCTTATTACAGGGTATGTCAAGTTCGGCCCCTTTCTTTACTAGTTTGTTTAATATCTGCATTTCCCACACCCACTCGAACACCAATACAAAGTGGAAAATATGCCAATGGTCAAGAGACCGAAATCCAATGATCATCTGAGCCAAGTTGAGCCAAGCTGAACTGAGCTTAACCCAATAAATAGCTGGCATAGCTGAAAAAGAGCTGAGTGGAGCTTCAGTGAGTGGCTTCCAAGTGAGTCATAAATTGTGAATTGCAATGCACATTATCCTCAGAGCGAGATACCGAAAAAGTCAAAGAGTTGAAACTTGGATTCAGGCCTGGAAACTGAGGACTGAAGCCTGAAGCTGAGACCCAGTGGACACTTTCTGCCAAAACAGTTGGCACCTAGTTTTTTGTTGTTGTTCTTCGAGTTGTTTTTCCAGTTGTTGTTGCTGCTGCTGTTGTTATTTATGAGTTTTGTGATGTTTCTGCAAATTTTTCTATGTAAGAGTCTCCTTTGTTTTTCGTGCCACGACTCGTCGGAGTCGGAGTTGGAGTTGGAGTCGGAGCTTAGTTGAACTTGCGCCTTGCGTCTGGCCTTATCGCACGTCAATTGCGCAGACAACTTCATTGTAAGACTTGGAGAGATTCCTGCACATTGATGTTGACAGCAGGAGTTCCAGCTAGCGATGGTCGCGTGTCTACCGTGACACGATTGAGACACCTACAACAGCCAAGCAAACCATACCTGAACTTTAAAAAATCTTGTCGTGCTTAGGCGTTATTTGTTGTTGTATCAATTATCAAATATCCAGCGAATTTTACAAAATTATTTTAATATACCCAATTTTTTAGAGAAGAGTTTCAAAACATTATAAATAGTAAAGAAAATACAACTAACATTTCCTCAATAAAGAAAAGTCCCTTTATTTTAATAAAGATTTTTCACGTATATTTTATTAGGGTTACTTGAATGTTTAATTCTTAAGATTAATAATTTACAACAAATAAAAATTCATATTTATTTTTAAGTAGTCAAATATTTAATGGGTTCGCTTTGTGGTGTCTAAAACTAACCTGAAAAAAGTAGTAATTTAAGGCTTTCTAAAAAGAAAGTTTTTGAATGAGTGCATTAAAATCAAGTTTAATAATTATTTATATTCAATTGACTCATCACATAATTAATTCTTCCTTTAAATTGATCATTATCTTCGATTAACACTTCGGCTTTAGTTCGTACATATTCGCTTGGTGTTCGTGCCTAAAATCTGCATACTTCAAAGCTCCCATCGCTAGTTTAAAGCACGCGTCGTCTAAGAAACCACAGAAGGAAGTCGCTGCAAAGTTGTTTGTGGTTCGTTGGTTGGGCTTTTGGGTCTCTGGGCTGCTTGGTGCTGGTTTATCAGAGGCAAACGCAGACTTTCTGGTGCCTGGCTGCTAATCTAATTACATTTTGTGGGCACAAAAAGAAACAAAGAAATAGAAGAAAAAGAAGGCGCTGAAAGGCGCGAAAAATCGAAAAATTCAATAGAGTTTGAGCGATTTCCATCAGTCAATAAAAAAAGTGCGCTGCAGTCAACCCAAGTCTGTCTGTGGACACAGCAGGAATACTGAAAGCCCATCTGATATGACAGAGAGGTGGACTCGAGGTGCTCACAACTTTATTTGCATTTCGTGGAAATCGAAATCTGCACGTTTTCCACTTGGAAATATTTCGTTGGAAATTGGAATGCCAAAGCAATATTTTTATTTTGAATTCTCTTCTGTGTCTAACAAATTATAGAAACGTGTTCCGGAGGAGGAAGACATATGCCGCCGCCGCCTCAGTCGCCGCTGACAAGCCAAACAATTAAAACTAAAGTGGAAACGATCAAAATGTGCACCCCGCTACATAGATCTATTGCCCCCGATAATATTCGGAGCCAACCGCACTCAGTGGCAGAGACCCTGGCAATTTGCATAAATTAATATATTACGAATATACTATTCCAACTGGGCAACTTCAACACCCTCGCCTCGCCTCGCCTTGCCTCGCCAGGATCGCTCTCTGTCCTACATATGATGATGCTATAGCGTGACTCATTTTCCCTGCTGGAATTGCCAATTGGTGGAATTGGGTTGCTGCCTCAGCGTCATGTGTGATGACTCTATGCTAATGAGTCCACGGCAAGGATACCCTACAGAGTCCAATATGATGTGTCGATGAGGCGGCAGGGCAGCTCGCTTTTGGCATTGTCATTCTGTCAAGCGTAACCAAACTCCGATAAGAGCAATAAAAATGAAAATAGGTTGCGAGTGCCACGGCAAAGGCAGCAATGGGTGGCTTTTGGGTAACATCTGTGAGCTGCCACAAATTCCGACTTCTTTTTTTTTCAGAGTATTTGTATGTGGCATTGGGCGAGTGATCTACACGCGAAGAAAAAAAGTATTCCAAGCTCATTTTCTAAGGAACGCTGTGAAACTACCCAATTTTAATAGAAAGTTATTTAGTTAGAAAGATATTTACTTAAAAGTAATTGAAAAACTGTCCTTTATTGAACCTAAGATGGTAACAATTTATTTATATTTTATATATGCGTTTTATATATTCATATTTTATATATATTTTATTTTTTAAAATACATAATGATTTTTAAGACTGCTGTATCTATCTTTTTTTTCAACAAAGATGTATTTTACCTGGAACACATATTCATAGTAGAGAAATTATATATATTATAAAATCTTTCTGCATAATTTTTAAACTATTTCATTAAGGAAATTTTACTAATAATTTATGGAATATTCCAACAATTTATTTGAAATCATCTATTAATATTTATTTTATTTATTTATATCTAATATTTTTTTAACTAAAACAGTATTGAAAATTAGTGCAAGTCAAGTGCTGATTGCAGTATAAATTCTTGGGAAAAGAAAACATAATTGGGTTTACCTAAAATGCCTAAAATAAATAATATACTACTAGAACGTTATTAGCAATAATATTATAATAGTTAAAATACTATCTTATATATAAATATATGGATTCAAATTAGATGTAAGAAAGTAAGCACCTAAATTGAACAGGAATAAATATGGTCTATAGGGTCGAATATGTAGAGCTGAAAAAAAGATCGATGATTCGCGTGAATATAGATTTTTCTATGTTTTTTCCAGAATTATATATTCCGAATTTATCTGCCTAACAAATTATTGTTATTAATTCCATTTCATTCTAAATTTTATCTTTCCTTCCTTCCTTACTTTTTCTTCTGCCACTCGAGCTCCAAAAAGTATGCCCAATTTTCGTCAGTCCATTCTATTACTGCATTTTGTATTAGCCTTGAATTTCTCTCAGTGCATCACTTGGCACGCGATCAGCAGCAGTCGCATAATGCACGACACGTACCAATGCTACTTTGGTATCTATCTTTCTGGCCTTTTTAATATATGCACCCACACAGTGATGACACGCAGACAAACTACCAAAAAAAAACGTAAATAAACAAAAACAAAAAAAACATTCAGGGAGACATCAAATTGGAACTGGAAATTATGCCAATTGGTTTATCACTTGGCAACTGGAAAACAACATCTGGAAGGGGAAAAGCCAAATTGCAGAGAATTAAAAATAAAAATTTAAAATGCCAAATTGCTTGTATTTTTATAGTGGAAACAGAAGGAGTTAATTGTGTTTAGGTACAGCAGGATACAAGAGTTGCCTCAGATATATTCCAGGAGCCAACGCTCCTTGGTCTGACGCCGCCAGTTGAGGGGAAATAAACGTTTCCAGATTTCGTAGCGTTCGGCATTGAGACCCTCCTGGAGTATGAGCTCATCTCCTATATCCAGATAGTAGCGCTTCTTGAAGCTAAAGGGTCGCCAGCGTATGCTACGCAGCTGCTCATCGCTGGGTTTATTGGGATCCCTGCAAAAGAAAGAGCTTTCTCTTGAGCTAAACTTTGGAATATCTATAGAATATCGCATACCCTTTATAGGCAAAGGCTGAGAACATGCGTGTCATAATGTCGACCATACGGAACTCATCATCATCCTCAGTGAACATGCGACTGATCGAGGGCTCCACAAACAAATACATTAGATCATCGTGATGCACTACGCCATAGGGCGCATCCTCGGGATAGTGTATATGACTGCGTCCACCCTGATAGGCAAAACGATAATGATAGACCTTGGTAGATCGCGCCGCCAGATGCACAAATCGATGTATACTAAATCCGGTTAGGGCATCCGAATAGAGTGTAGCCAGCGAGGACAGCGAACTATTCGCCTGGAGCGGAAACTCTTTGAAATAATGCTGACGCAACTCCTGGCTGATATTCTGGGCACGTGGACTGGTCGCATTGTAGAGGAAGCAAATGGGTGCCAGATCCTCAAAGTTATCATTGAAGGCGGTGAGCAGGGAAGGGCTTTGCAGAATGGCTAGGGACAGGATTAAAATATGATCAGGAAATATTTTGATTCACCAAAAAAGTACTCACATATGGCTGGACCAACAAACTCATCCTTGGTCATGCCCGTGATAATGGGTATCTTCATGAAATCTCCGTTCTGATAGCTGCGCATTGGATCCTCGATGAGGAACCGCTCCTGACCAAAGTCTGGTTCGACAACGGGCTTCCACAGGATCAGTGGATTATTGCGTCCAAAGTCAAACATATGGGGCAATGTGTTGGCATATTCCAGATAATGTTTCTGTCGATCCAAAGCTTTAGAAGAGTGGTCTAAATTCTTGAATTCCCGCAGAAGCTTACCTCACGTAGACAGCGGAACATTTCACCAAGATCCTCAGTGTTGCACTGCAGCAATGCAGCTTGCTTTTTGGCTACATCCATTTGATGCTGCGGCAGCGACCATTGCCCCGTTGCGGCGCCACTCATGATAATGGCACGATGGAAGAGACCCTGTGACATGGGTGAAACCATGTGAAGAGTCACGGCCATTGCACCAGCGCCATAGCCAAGCACTGTGATGGCATTGGGATCACCGCCAAAGCGTGAAATGTGCAGCTTAACCCAGCGCAACAACTGTACCTGATCCTTGAGACCCATGTTGCCCGGTGCCTGCTCAGTGCCCGTAGCCAAGAAACCCAGTGTGCCTAGGCGATAATTGAAGGTGACCAACACAAGATTGCGATCCATAAAATACTGTGGCCCAGCAAAGTTTTTGCTCTGACCCGACAGCGAATAGAAGCCACCAGGATGTATGAATATAATGACAGGCTTCTTGGTATTCGGCTGTGATTCGCTGGGCAGCTCACGTGTGTAAATATTCAGTCTGAGGCAATCCTCACTGACATCCTCGCTAAACAGGCCCGGCTGCGGGCACTTGGGTCCATCAAAGGTAGCATCGAATATATTAAACCACTGCTCAATGGGCTCCGGCGGCTTGAAACGCAGACTATCCACAGGAGCCTTGGCATAGGGTATACCCCGAAAGGCATAGAAATTTCTACCCGCCTGCGAGGGCAATATGGTGCCACGTATTTTGCCCAGTGCAGTGGTTATAACCAAATCCGAGAGCTCCTTATCACTGCCAATGGGTCCAATGTCCTCATCGTCCTCATCCAGAATCTTGGCCAGCTCGCTGCTATTCTGGCTGCTTGCAACGGCTAGCAGCACTGGCAGCAGCAACAGGAGTCCCAACAGTTGCCACATTTCCTTCAGACTGTGTTGGCTGCAGCCTCAACTCCAGGCTTTTATAGCCTCCACTGGAACTGTGGATTATGTCACATAAAATTCGCAAATTGATGAGATTCCCGCTGCAATTTGACGTGGGCGTTGGCTTCTTTTCTGCTTCCTTGTTCTGCTCTCCAGCTCTTTCGACTCTTTCGCATCCAATTGCCAGGGTTGGCCCTGGCCATAAATAACTACACTCAGAATAAATAGTGAAAGCATCCAAAGTTGAGCCCAAAATTTTTATTGCTATACTTGAATTAATTATTTTTATTTTGAATTAAAATAAATTAAGAATACTTTTTTTTAAATAATAAAATTTTTTAAATTTTTTAAATTTAATTAAATATAATTTCCAAAATTGGCTCTACAAAATTTTACTGTTGAACTCTAAATATTTTATTTATAAAAAAATATTGTGTTTATTTCATCCTACTTTGATTTAATTTTAGTATTTAATATTTTGTTATAATATATTTAATTTTAAATGTAATATTGTTAATTATTATATTTTTTGGTTATCTAGTCTGCTCTTAGTCTACTTTAAGTGAAGAAATAAAGTACAAAAATCTTAAGATTTATTTTGAGCTGTGTATGCTTTAAAAAATTCTCAAATTTAAGTAATGGAATATGAAATTCATTGTTAAAAAATGTTAATTAATTTAAATAAGGAATACTTTCTTTTCGTTATATTTTAGAGGGGAGCTTTTTAGTCACGAAATAATGTTGTTTATAGTGGAACAATAAGTAATTTAAATTACTTTTAACCATGATTTAAAATAGATTTTTAAATTAACTTTAGGGATTACATTTTTTTTCAATGTACTTTTATATACATTTTTGATGAAACAAATTAAATTCTTTATTGAAGAATTGTTGCTTAAAACACGCCTCAAATTATTATTGAATTTTAGTATTTATTATTTTTCCTAGTGTATCAGTCTGAATTCTGGTGCTGGCTCTGGCAGCGCTTCCCACACACACCCAGAACCTTTCCTTGGAATCTGCCCACGTAGAGCTCTGTGTACTGCTATGACGATTATTTTGGACTGTCTATTAATTTGTTATACTCGTAATGCTCCAATTTTCCCACGTGAACTTGTTTGCGTGTTTGCGGCTTATTAGATTAGCGGCGCACTTAAACACCCTCCCTAACCTCTGTGACCTACCCAAAAAACGAACAAAAACAAGGACAACAGCCAAAGGAAAGAGATCCTTAAATACCGCTAATAGCGTTTAATGGTGAGTATAAAAGGTGAGCGCAAGTCATAAAGTTTAGCGGCACAAGATGATCAAGACACACCCCAAAAAAGGAACCAAACCCGAATGCCGAATCCTGAAACCCAATGTAGAGTGTTAAGTGTTCCTTTGTGCCTGTTCTTCTTCTGTTTGTTCTTCCTTGATCTTCTCAGAGCTCAAATATAAATTTTGTGAGTTCTTCACAGGACAGACAAAAGCGTGCTAATTGGATTTATATTGGGCATTCCACACGGAAAGGAAAGTAGCAGCTTCTGCACTTCCTTTGAGTGTGAAAAAGTGTTGAACTAGCCTCAATGGGAAAATGGTTTTTCCAATAAATTACTGTTATGCACAGTCCACAGCAGGATATTGCTGGGAACTGGTCCTTCAAATATTTAATTGTTTCTTCTGAGTATTAACTCATAAGTCGTTTTGAGACTACGGGAATAGCAGATAAATTCTTTTAGTTTTTTTTTATTAATTTATTAAATAACATAGAAATGGTTTTAAATTTACAAATAAATTATTTTAATCTTAATTTATATTTTTTAAGCAGCTGTCTGAATACTCTTAAATTAGTTTGGCTTATATCAGATTCGATTAATTCTCAAACTTCTCTTTTAGAGATGAGGAGTTTTAATATTTTATTGCTAAAAGTAGAGAAATTGCTTGGTTTCAATTAATGGTCTACTCTCTTTTTTTTTATTTTCAAATTATGTTTAAAAATAACACAGATAAAAGTCAAATATTGGAATAATAATAACAAATAAATAAAGGGATATATGTAAATGATATAGAAATGATAAATACTATTTTAGATAATGAATAGGTAGAATTCAAGTTCCCTGCAATTAAGTAGTTTTATTTATTTATTTGAATTGTTATATATACTGATACTATTTATTTCAATATGGCTTATAACATTCATAAGAAATTAGATTGAACATAATAACAAAGAGTCTCATTTTAAGTCTATATTTAATTGATTTAAGAGCTCTAAATTAAAAACGAGTTAGTTTAAGTTTGTTTCATTCAATTTCAAAAATTTAGCGTTAAATTTACCTTTTTGGGGAAGTCCCAAAATTAAAAAACTTATAATAAATCGTACAGCTTTTTTTCTCCTAAGTGTACATATATTTATGAGCCGTAAAAGGCTAAAAGTGTAACCACAAGGCCGCTTTGGTGTAGGGGCTAAAGCAGCTAGAAAAGACAGCAGAGCCGTCATTCAAGCTGCTCCAATACTCCTACACTCTGGAGCTGTCCCATAATTGATGATACGCGCACAAGAAGGAGGAGTAGGAGGAGGAGGAGGAATATTACGACAGTCTCGAGGCATGCCTCGCCCAAGTAGAAGTCAAAGTCAAAGTAGTTGCCAGCTCAGCGGTGATCCTCACGATCCTCTGGGCGCAAGCTGTGCCGTTGTTAGACATTCTGTGGTCGTAGTCGTATTACCTGGTAATTGTAACATCAGCTCTTCAGCACGGGTCCTCAGCTCGGCAGGTGACAAAAAGGCAGACGCCTCTGGTGCTGCGGCCCAGACACTAATGACCAGACGGAGCAGAGACGACGTCAGCGTCAGCATCGTGCCATGCGCCACAGGATGTGTCTGCAACGTTGTCGTGAGGTGTGAAGTGTGTGTGTTTTTCTGTGTGTATTTTGTTTGTGTGTGCGTGATTAGTTTTATGACTCCTGCCGCGCCTTAAGACACAGCTCAAGTGTCTCTCTTTCTCTCTGTGCTGTGTCCCTGCGGTGATTTTGTGGGTTTTTCCTATTAAAAAAGTCTTTTGCTTTTAACTTTCAAATTTGGATTTAATTAGTTGGCAAATGTTGACATTAACGTGTACTCCACTGCATTCAGAAATCAAGTAGAATCCTCTGTGTGGTCCTTGGATATCTATCGAGTTGTCGCATCTTTTTCGCTGGAAACTGCACTAATAGATAAAAATCAATGGAGTTTTTTTGCGGACTACTAAAAATTTGTTGTTATCTGATAAATGCGATTTTTTTAGCTATCTTCGGCGTGTCGAAGATTTTAATACCCTAACAAATGGCTGCTAGCAAGTATTATAAAACAAACATCAGACATTTCCTGTAATTGAAGCGTTCATGTTGGTATACCCATAAAAATGATTTAGAAAAATCTCCTACACTCAAAAATATACCCTACATTTTAGAATTTTTGTCTAAATAAACAATATATTTTAATAAACCAACCCCTTAAAAATAATACAAATATATAAACATTGTTTTAAAAAATAAGCTTCACTAAAAAAAAACCCTTTATTTTAGAATATTCCCTTAATTAGGAGTAATTCAACTAGCCTTCTAATGTTAAGAAACCATTGCCTTAAAAATAGAAATAATAATCTTCAAGATCCATTAAGAAGAATTTTATAAACTTTTTAATTCTAAAAATATTTAAATAATAAGAATTTATTTAAGACTATTTTTAAAAATTTAGAGTATATATCTTTTTGTTATGTATATTGATAAAATTTAAAGTGAAAAAAAAAAATATTAAAGTAATATTAAATTATAATTAGATACAAAAATAAAGAAATGAAAGACAATTTTCTTAAACACAGATAACTAATTTTCTTATTATATTTTTTCCATTACATCTATATTATTTTTTATACCAAAATACTCCTAAAAAATATTTGAAAAAAATGTATTTTTTTATTTAAAGGAGAATGGGTTTATAAATATATATATATTTATGCACTTTTTATATTTATAAACTTTTTATGGTCAAATTATATGAAAATTCAGAATATTAATAGGTAATTTCTTTCAGTGCACACGTAAAAAAATAATATACCACTCGAGTGTCAAAATATATTATTTATTGAGCATTATCATTAGATCGAGCGAGGAGTTTGCCTGTTCAAAATTAGCATTCAATTCTCTATTTTCTCAATTTTCTAGCCAGGGGTGGGATTGATGCAACCCTGACCACCCCTCACCACTCACCCCACACCCCTAAAATACGGCTACTACCTAAAATACGTTAAATGCGGATTGACTAATGAAATGTTTGGCGATTCGATTTCGAGTACGTTGCGAGCCTGAGGTCGTTCTGGGCCAAATGAGTTTCCTGATTTATGGGCCACAAAATCGTGGCTATTCTTTTTGTTGTTCATTTTTGGGCTCTAAAAATTCCACAAAAATGCATTTATTTTCCATTCAATGGTTTTTCCTACTGTTTTTATGCCAATTTGCATTTGATAATACGCCCGCGAATTGTTGCCACCAAAAACATTGGCTAATTAGTGCGATTTGTTTGCTAGTTTTTATGCCTTTATGGAGCGAACCATCAGCGATGCGTGTGCCTAAACCGAACCGAACCGAACCCAATTCGAGCCCAACTCGAACCAGGGGCACGCGACAAAAGGCAGATAAGTTTTTGAAATGTGTTGCTGAATATTTATGGATATTTATAATAATAATAAAAAAGAAGAAAACTCAAATACCATTTGGGGTTTTGGTTTATTTGAGCCCATATAATGAAATTATAGTTTTGAATTTAATAGTCAAATAAAGATAATGTATTCACGGTTCAGGATCTTATTATATTTTCTACTGTCTTAGCTTACTTATTTGGGTTTCTTGAATGTAAGCAAGGATTTTTGGAGCCAAATATTCTTATCCAAATTATCCAGAAATTTATATTTATAAACTTCCTAGTTGAATAAAGAATTTTGGTCTAAATTTGGTCTACTATCTACTAACTACTAAATACTAACTGTTAACTACTTTCTACTAACTACTAACTAACTAACTAACTATATTCAATCTTCTACTACTATTATCTTCTATCTTCTACTACTAACAACTAATTATTAGCTAATTACTATTTAACCAAACTTGGAACGATGCTAATCAAGTAAGAAAAGCATTAAAAAAAAGAATCAGTCCCTGTTCATACTGGATTCAATCCATTATCCGATTAAATGAACAAACACTTGGGGTTTAATTCGGGCTATTTTTAATCTTCGGATAACAGGATAAAGCCGCTTGGAATCAGGAATTTGGAACTTGGTTTTAAGAAATCCGAGAGCGATTCAAGAACGGAATTCACTTATTTCCTGAGTTTATTTCAGCAATAAAAACAACTAAAGATAAATTTGTTAATAAGTTCGTTACTTATCCATCATTTTATTATTTAATTTTAAGATTGTATTATTAATATTGAAATATTTAAAATTGTTTTCTTTTTAAGTATTTTCTGATCTACTAATGCAGCATTCCCGTCTCATTACCAGCTGCCTCGAGCTGTGCATCCTTGTCTAGCTGTACACGTATCAATCACAGGAGCATATGCAAAAATAGATGTGGAAAGGATGCGCACACTCCATAAAATAATCCTCCCCGGTTCGAATAATCAGGCGCGACACATAAACAACAATTGACAAACGGTACAAACTGTCAAAGGCAATTGTATCCGTCTTTGTTCCATTGGGCACAACAAACTGACAGACAGACGGACGGATAGCCAGAGAGACGGTCTTATAGTGATTGATCATATGACGAGCTCTTTGATTTGCAGTTATTCTCTAAAGGAGGGGAGAGCCGAAGAGTGTTCCAAAGAGTCGTACATCAATTTCGAGTGGGCTGTTTGTAGCCCTCTAAATGAACGTGGGAGTTTCTGGTTTGCACCTTGATTCAAAAATCCTGTGTACTGAGAGAAAATGGTTGCCAAATAAAAGGAAGTAATCCAATCATTTCAGAAAAATAAAAATATCCTTGAGAAATGTGAATGTGAATTCGAAAACTCTCAAAAAAGTAGTTTTTGTGCTTGCTCTAGAAGTAAAAACGTAAAAATATATAAAATAAATGTAATTATAAATTATATATTTATATTTATATATAAGTTGGAAACTTTCGTAAACTATAAAAAAGATCGGAGAGATTCTTAGTTTTCAACATACCAAAAGAGAAAAAGGGAGAGTGAAAAAAGCCCATCAAATTTTTTGTCTGTTTTCTGAGAGATATCTATATATAGATATTTTATATAGATCTCATTACAATCTGTTAATTTTAAGAATATTTTGTAGTAATCCCTTAGGTATTGATAGATTTAGGATAAGTATTAATTGATTTAAGAATTTCAGAGTGAACTAAATGCACTAAATGCAAATTTAGTAATATTACTCTTACTTAACTATCAAGATCGGAATTCCGATTGGGTCTCCAGAAATTTGACTATCGCTTCATATTCAACTTATAATGGATCGAAACACAGTTCGAAAATAAAGCCGATATTTGTACCGGTTCGTTTCAAAAAGAAGATTTATGAAAAATCTTCTTATACATTTGAAAAAAATGCTTGGAAATTATTGAGTCTTGGCTTAAATTAAACATAAATAAATACTAAAATTTTAGGCCGAAACTAAACCAGAATTAAAACCAGATGAGAATTGTTTTAGGCCCGCTGCAATTGTTTGTCTTCAAGTAGGAAATATTGGCTTATTTTTCTCTCTGTCAGTTTTGAGCAGGCCAAGCACGTGCCAGGCAGCACACAAGCCTGGAGACGCTGCCTAGCATGTAAATCTGTTGGTGCCACTTGTGGCAGCCACAACAGCAGCCGCCTGCATAACTGAAAGTGCAGCTGTTCCGAGGCAGTTGGCGGCTTGCCACAGTCTTTGCCACTTCCCTTTCGTGGTCTGTTTAAGAATTGAGAAGCCGAACCGAACCCGTGCCGTCTACGTGCACTTCGAACTAAAACTAAATTAATTGTTGTTATTATTTACCTTTTGGCTGATGATCAGCACCTGTTCGCGGCCACTGCGCACATTAATTGAATATTAATAAATTGTGATCCTTTGATTTCTGCTCCCATAATCCCTCCCAGACCCATCATAATCATAATCATAATCGTAATTAAGTTAAACGTCTATATTTTTGTATTATTTATTTTGTTGTCTTTGTTTCCAGTTTTTGGCGTCTGCTGAACCGGTATCGTTCCACTGTACCTCTCCGGTCTTGTCGTAGGTCATGCGTGCCTCTCGTCTGGACCAGAGACTCTTCCTTTTGTCGTCTTTCCGTCGTCGTCATCGTCGTCGTCGTCGTCTTCGGATCGGTCGCACCTAAGTGAACTGGCGCTACGCTACTTCTGGTCACTTGATTACTTTATATTTTATTATTTATTCACGTATTTATTTTTATGCGGGATGAAGGCAATTGGGCCCAGATTGCACACACACATCTGGCTGATTGGCTTGGCTTAGTCCCAACTCTCCAGAGGTGCCTTTCTGACAGCTGAAGATATTATTAATGCCAAAAACAGCAGGATGGTTCAGTTATTGCTTTAATTACGACTATAAAAATTAGTTTACTCTCCGCTCTTGCTTTAGTTTGATTTAACATTGAGCAAATGTAGCCCAACTTTCCAAAATTTTCAATTTTTCACGAGTTTAGATAGGGTATTTTTAGAATATATTTACAGATATTTTCTTAAGGAAAATCAGAACTCAACATTTTCACTTGTCGATTAAAAGTCCTTAGGTTTGACCCATGAACTTATCTATTTAAAAAGATTCCTATATAAAGTTCGTGATAATACAAATTCGAATACCCATTTGGATCCAAATATATTAAGGCAAAAATAAACTTTAAATAATGCCCTCTGCAAAGCCCTAATACGCTTATTATAATTACAAATAAAAAACAAAACTAAAATTAATTTGTTTAAATTTAACACTTAAATAAAATGAAAAGTAATATTTGTTGAATAAAAATAAAAGTTACAAGTTATTAATACAAATTTCCAATTTTCTGCTGTCCGAATCTTTTAAAAAAAAAGAAAACTAATCAAAAAAATTTATAAAAATAAAAAATAAAAGAAAAGTAAAATAACATTGATAAACAAAACAAAAATTAAGAAAAATTATTCTTATAAAATGAAATTAGCGTCTTATTCTTTAAACTAACATAAAAATTGTAAATTTCTAAATTTCTGCTGGCCGAACGTTTAAGGAAAAACAAACAAAAAAAAAAAAAAAAAAAAAAAGGAAATCAGCTCAAAGCTAAAATAAAGCTGGAATTAATTATGATGAGACGATGAGAAGAGCTTCCAACGCCACCCAGTAGCCAAGTCAGTGGAGTCGAACAGCTTCGCAATCTTATCGCAATATCTCAGCTGGTTGGAGGAGCACAGAAGCATTGAATATTAATTAATGCGTTTAAGATAAGCCCACTGAGCAGGCCAAAACAATAAAAAAAAGAAAAAAATGAGGTAGCTAAGCAAGCTGATAGAGAGCAAGGTCAAGGATAAGGTAAGAGTATGCTGATAAATAAAAATATTAAAAACGCTGAACAAAGGCTGAAAGAAGTATGAAAAACATCGATGGGAAAGGATGTCATTACGAAAGGTCCTCAGGCATCTAACTGCATTTTTACAGATGTGTGCAAAATAAAGAAAAACAAAGGAATGTTCTACCCGTTTATTCATACACTTAAATACACTTGGAAAAAAAAGGAAGAACTTTTGTGTATACAAAAGAAGCCTTCAATTGAGAGACGAAAGTAAGATTATTTTACATCAAGTTCGAAGCTTCTTGAGATAATGAGAATCCTTCAAAAAGCTTTAAGTTAAAGGCAAGTTCGAAGCTTTCTGGATTAATCAGATAGCATTTAAATGCTTAAAACAAAAGACAAGAAACCTTCATGATCTCAGCAAATTTCGAGATATCTAAGAGAAAGATTGTTTTTTCTCAACTGAATTATTGGAGTTTATGTAGACATAGATTCCTTGGATTAATATTAATATCAAAGAATTTGTATCTTAATAATGACTAGATTTAATCTAAAATTTTGTATGTATTTCTTTTGGCCATTTTCTAATACATTTTGTGCATGAATTCCGTAGGTTTCTGGTTATAAAATAATCTATAATCATACTTGAAATATTAGAAAATATATTCGAACTTAATTATGACTAGATTTAATCTAAAGCTTTGTGTGTAATTATATTAGTCATTTCCTACATGAATTAATTAAGTTTTTGCTTATAAAATTAACTATAAACTTACTTAAAATATTAGTTACTATTCCACTTTTTTTTTGGGTTTTCTAACTAACCCAACCTTTGATAAAATTTTCTAATTGAATCAATTACATATTTTTGGAGACTTTTCTCTGAGTGTACTGCATGAAGCCTGCATTTATGACGAGTTCCTTGACATGAGAGTGATCAGAGGATACTGTGCGATAATCAAATGTTTCGGGTAAAAACACATTAGTGTCAAATGGCTTTTGGCCTTGGGGCGTGTTGGCCAATGCCTGCTGCCTGCTTATTGTTTAAACAAGCGGCATAACGCGTGGCTGAAGTGGTTCAGGAGTGGTTCAAGCCCCAAAACCTTCATTAAAATCATTATGCCGCAAATGTGGCAAATTTTCAACAGTTCATTTAACTGATTAAAGGTGTAGGACAGCGTCCGCGTCAGCGTCAGCATCTTCTACCAGTTTGATCAAGTCGGGCCAATTTGGCCCGATGACGAAATGGCCAAAAGTGAGTAAATTACAACCATATGAAGTATATAATTTTGGCACCTTCTGGACCCTTGGAACAGTGTCCAAGAAGAAGTCATAAAATTATATTTATGAGTCATAATTTTTATAATCAAAAAGCGTAAGTAGAGGCTCATTTAGAGCGAGTACAACTCATCTTTATAATTGGGTTCTAATCGCACTCATTTATATATAAGGCCAAAACAATACTCCGATGTTTTTTTTCCTACCAAATCTATATATATATATAGTTTTTTTTGGGTTTGAAAAACCATTAAAATTTAGCTGCGAAAGACATTTGTCAAAAGATTTCTTGTTGTTGTGGGTGAAATATTAATCAGTCAATAGGCAAAATGTTAATCCGCATTTAAAGTTGTTGTAGTTGTTATTGTTGTTCTTTGTTGTTGTTGTTGTTGCTTTTTCCCTTGATCTATTAGTAGACCGCCCAGCGAGAAGACCAATTAATTGCGTAAATGGAAAAATTGCCTTTTGGCTTTTTGTATTTTTTTTTGTCTTTGTTGGGTGCCACAAGTCACACTTTGGTTATTTTTTTACACTCTAAAAAACTCTACTTGAACATGAATATTTATAGCTATAGCTAACTTATAATATATTAAACTAAATCTCATTTATATAATTTGGAGTTCTAATTAAATATATAAAAGTATTTAAATTGGGCCATTGTTTTGAAGAATATTTGCTGTTTAATTGCCGATATTTTTCTCTCAGTGCATTTAGCGCAGTTAATTAATTAATAATATTTTAGCTCAAAAGCGTTAGAAATCCATTTCAAACTATAACAATTTTTATTTATTTTAACAGCAAAATGATTAATTTCATGCGCTAAAAACTGAAACTTTTTTTTCGTGGTTTTAAGCCACAAACTCTTTGGGTAGTTTTCTTCTAAAATACCCTGTAAATAATAAGCAAATAGCTATAAAATATTAAAATAAACTTTAGTTTAAGTTTCTTATTAATTATTATTAGAATTTCTAGAGCTGAAACTTAACTCTTAAGAATCTATGGTAAAGTTTTCATTTGCCTTTGGCGTGCCTAAAACTTCACAGAAATTCGCTGATAAAAACAGAATTTATATAAGAATTTCAGAGAGTTTCGAAATTTCGTAATAAAAAAATGAATTATTTGAGCATAATTTATGGGTGTAGATTCAATTTATTTATAAATTATTTAGAGAAAAAGTCAACTTTTTTTCTGCTGATAAGAGCAGAGATTTGTTTCTTGTTGTTTGGACCAAAGGAAAAAGCCAGAATAAGTAAAAATAAATTTTATTTTCTTCAATTCTATTTTAGTTTTCTTTAATTCGATAAATAATATTTTTTCCTCGATTTAAAAACAAAGATTTTGAGATAGTGGAAATGAATAACTGAAGAAAAAGATGTATTACAGAGTGCAGGGCATCTAACGGTCGTTCCTTCGAAAAGCTGTAATTATAGAATACAGGGTATCTATCAGTCATGCCTTCTAATAGCTGCGATTGCAGTGATCTTTTCAATGACAGGCCCTTTTGGGAACAGCTGGAGCTTTTGGAGCTAGAGAGCACGCGCTCATTAGAGCGCAGCCAGCCAGCGCCGCTGGAGTCGGACTCGGACTCGGAGTTGGAGCTAGAATGGGAGTTGGAGTTCGAGAGTCAGAGAAGGAGATGGGGATAGAGTTGGTGTTGGTGTTGGGGACGGACCACACCGGGTGTATCTACATTAAACAAGGCATGATTATAATAATGTTGAGCAATTAATTGCGAAAAGTCAGAGAGATGTGAGCCACAAGCAGACGCAGCTGCAACAAACTAAACATTTACGAGTTGTAAAATAATGTGTGTAAAATGTAAAATGTGTGTGTATTGGGTGTGTGTGTGAGTGAGTGTGTATTTCTACCATTTTTGTGGCGTTGAAATATGTTTTTGTCACCCGTATAATTTGCCGTGGAGTGGAGCGTTAAAGCGACAACAAGAGAGCCTCTGAGAGTTAAGAAGAGGTAAGAGCCACAGTTTATTGGTAGTACCGGAGTACTGCTCCGTACACATCTTGAGGCCCAATCCCGTATAATCAGCCCAGTTGACTGCGTACTGCCCTTTTAATTATGGGTCACAGTCAATGAGCAGCAGCAGCAGCAGCGGCAGCAGAAGCCGTCGCATTTCTTTGCATTTCCTGTCAATTTTCACTTTAACGCCTATTTGCCGCCAAGCACTCAGCTTTTCCCTCCACTTTTCCTACACTCAAAACAAAAGTCAACAGTTTTTTAACAAGAAAAATAAAACAAAGATTATTCTTCTTCCATTTTGCAATTGAATATTGCGAAAATCCTGGGGACTTACTTACAAAAAATGTTTTCTAAATCGCCGAAAATTTTCTAAATAATCTACCTATTTTATGATATTCTTTTTTTACTTTTGTTTTTTCATTTTATTAAGAAAAGAATAGAGACTCTGGGTTTCAGTTAGATTATTTGTAGGTTAATTAAATAGCTCTAAACTGCAGGGTACATTTTCCACTCAGATTTCACTTAAATCATATAAAACTGTAGGGTACATTTTCCTCTGATATTTGAGTTAAATATCTCTGTATTGTTGTGCACTTTTTTCTCCGAGTGTAGTGACTAAAATTTAACTGGTTGCTGGTTAATTGTTAGTCAACAACTACCAACAACTGGACGCATAAATTTGTTTTATTTTCATTTTCCTCTTGTTTTGTTTTTTAATTTTTTCTGTTTTCATTTGTAATGGCGATGCGGGCTGATCAGGTGAAAAGAAAGAAGACGCACCTGAAGACTCTTCCACACGTTCTCATTACCAATTGCTGTACCCAATTTTGGTTCTGGCGACTGTCCATTTCGGCCATGTTATTATTTTCATTTGTTTATGCTTATTTTGTGCAGTGTCTTTTAGCCTTATCAGCAGCAGATGAGAGCTGTAACTGTTGTAATTGTAGGGCGTACACAGTCGGTAATGTCTGGCGCTCTTCGATTTTCGATTTTCGATTTTCAGAAATCGAAGAGAATAAGAAATGACAATTTGGGTTGGTTTTCATAATGCTTTAATTATTGCCTGTATTTCGCATTTCGCATTTCAAGTCGAGAGAATTATCATTCCTTTTAATAGATTCAACATAAAAAAGATACAAAGAGTAAGATAAGTTGCGACAATAAGATCGGTGGAGCTTTGCGGAATATCTGTGCTTTTTTTGGGTTAAAAAATAGATTTAAATATTATTGTTCTTTTATTACAATAATATTATATAAAGAGGATTCTGTTCTCCTAGTATTTCCGGCAACAAATTCTCTGTCCCTTGAGCTTTCTCTTTTGAACAGAGTCTTCTAGGCGAAATGTTTATATATATAAATCTGCTGAGCAATAAAATATCTGTGAGATTCAAAAAATACTTGCAAGTTTCTGAAAAAATTCAAGATTAAAGGAAGGATACAAAAGTACTTGAAAGATTCCAAATTAAGCGAACGATACAAAACTATCTGCAAGATGCAAAGATTCAGATATGTTTCATAGGCGAAGGATGGAATATAAATTTATTATTGTTAATTGCTAAAAATAAGAACTGTATTTAATATTTTAATTTATCCTAAAATATTGAAATTAGCTGTGGTTCCATTTTTAGGAAATTTTACCAATAATAAGCCCCTTTTTGTTCAATTTTTAAGAAACTTTACCAATGAAAAATACAATTTTCTGAGTGTATTTATAAGTGACACATTATTATTTGCAATATAATTCGAAGAAGAATAATATTAATAAAATTATTCTGATAAAAAAATGGAATTAAAAGCATTTTTTTTATTGAGAAATTGGTTCTATTCCATAAGTTCCATTCCAAAGGTTTCATTCCTTAGGTTCCATTATATGACTTAAAATAGCAATTGAAACCGATTATTTAAGAACATTTCAGAGAGCAATTTAAAGAGCCAAGAAAATAGAATATCAAATAAAATTAATATCGATTATGCAAAAACTAAAGGACTTTCACAAAGGGTTCAACTCGAGAGACGGGGGACAAAGAGGAAAGGAAAGGGGGCAGCTGAAGCATATGTTTGCATATAACAAAGTGGAGTGATAAGCGCGTATAATAAGTAAGTAATTAAATTTTCAATGATATTTATCGCACACACACACTCACACACACGCACACACGCACTCACACACTCACAACATAAATGAGATACAAAGCGCCTGCTGCCTTCAAGCGCACTTTAAAACAAACTCTCAGACACACACACGGATACACACACACATGCGCAGATAATGAGCAATGCCGGCTACACGCAGAGAGTTTAATGTGTGTGTGCGTGTGTGTGTGTGTCGGCAGCTGTTATCCGACCAATCAGCGACGACTGGAAGAGGCCTGTGGAATGGATGTGAGCAGAGTATCTGACGCGGATACATTTGCAGTGCGAGTGGCAGCAAACGGCAGCTGTCTGCAGCTCCCTCTTGGAGTTGGTTGTTGATAATGCGCCGACGTGGAGTTTTTTTTCTTCTTCGATGTTTTCGTTCGTTTGCCAAATTTATGCGGGTGTATCTTACCCCCTGCACACTCCCCTCCTTCCAGCCGCCTACAAAAAAAAGATATCTCTCAGCTGCCTGTTGTTGTTGTTGGTTTTTGTAGGTGGAGCCAGCTCATAATACTATCATTTCATTGTTGACAAAACTTGCGCTGTTGTTTTTCTTGTATTTTTATTTTATTTTTTTGTTTTGTATCTGACAGATACGTAAATTTTGCTGCCTGCTGCTGCAAACATAGCGCGCACAGGTTGCCACAGTGAAAGGTCGTCTTTTTTCCGTCGTGTGCTCCAGCCGAATCAAACTAGCGACGGTCTTTCTCCGCCTTGTATCCGTTAGATACAGAAACAATTGTTGAAGTTCAAATTGAAATTGAAGTTGAAGTTGAAATTGAAATTGAAATAGAAATAGAAGTGTAGCCAAAGCCATTGCGACGGCATTCGAGAATCGAATCACACGAATAATGGCACAGTGTAAAGTGAAATTGATAATTTGATTTATCGATTCAAAAGAATCGACTATTTTATTGGATATACCCCGCAACAACAACAACAACAACAACACGCAGTACAACAAACTGGAATTATTTCACTTGCTGAGAAATGGTTGTTTTGTAAGTTCTTTTTCTTTTGATTTTAATCGAGGCTCAGCCCAGCTGAAATAATTCCCTTGACACCGGACAAAATATACACAAAAATATATACAAAAAAAGAAGCGATAAAAAACTTCATTCCAGAAATAAATATAATAAATTGCACAGGCTCTAAAAATACTATGGACGACTACGCTAATACCCTTCATTCAAGGCTTTAGCGGCGAGTAGTTTGTTAAATATGAGAGAGAGTTTTTATTTGATATGTTAAAAACCGATAGGCTGCATTGCATTCCCAGACGTAGGGTATATCGGCTTGATTTATAAAAAATTTAGAGAATTCAAAGAAATTGTTTAAGTATTTTAGATGCATTGGAATTTACATAAACAGCAAATATCAAGAGCTAAAAATGTTGAAAAATTAAAGATACTTTGCCTTAAATATTCGAATGTTTTATTAAAGAAAATTTGCATTTAAAGCCAGATTTCTATTGGATAGAATCAATAAAATATACTCTGCTTGCTCAAGTTTTATTTTAAAAGAAATTTCTAAGGAATTTCTAATTTCTTAAAGCAAAACTAGAGCTTCTAAAAGAATTGTCTGAAATTAACAAATTAAAATGATTTAAACAAACCTTTTTCTAACAGTTCAAATTTAAGAAACGCAATTTTGTTGGACAGTGTAGGTTATACGAAAAAGAAACTTAATTTTGCTGCATTTTATATATAGAAATACATTCGACGTTGCGGTTAAGCAATTGAGAGTGCGGGTGCAAATAATATAACAGAAATAAATAAATAAATGTATCTAAGATAAAACATATCAAACAATTAAAAAAATAATTTAATTTGTATTTTTTTTAATAATATTAAACATGTTTAAAGCTCTATCAGCAATTTATTCCAATTATACCGCAAAAATAATCATCAGCAGTTTCTAGAGAAATATATAAAAACAAAATCAAATTTGGCGAAATTGCGAGTTCTAATCTTAAGAAAGAATCTTTTAAATATTTTATTAATATAGTAAATATATATATAGTATATTTTACAGCTTAGAAATCCTAGGGTTCTGTCAATTATTGTAGGAAATTATTGCTATAAAAAGTTGGCAAAGTTGCAAATCTGTTGCTCTTTTTGAATAGCTTTAGCTTTAATAATAAAATATTTACTTTAATTGATTAGCAACCATATTTTTCAACAATTTGCTTAAGCAAAAGGCAATTTTTGGTTTAAAAAAGGGGCTGCATATATAGAATAGTGCCTTAGATCAAATACCCTCAGAGAATTATTTACTATATTGCTTTCACCTCAATTATAGACTCGTCTTATTTAGAGAATATCTAGTCCTAGTTTTATTAACTTAAATTAAAGTTTGGATGAACTAAATATTGAATCAAAACCAAAGGCCTTGAACTCGAATTTTCTTGAGCCTAAACTGGGTTCGAGCCATTTTCTTAAGTTAAAATCAGAGCTTAAACTGGGTTCAAGCTATTTTCTTAAACCAAAATTAGAGCTTAAGCTGGGTTCCGCTCATTTTCTTGAAGCAAAACTAGTGGTTAACCTGGGTTCGAACCTGACACCCGGAGCCACATAATATTTTTTTTGCGTTTCGAGCATTCAGAGTGGTTCAGAGAGTAAAATTGAAATGAGGATTAAATAAATATTAATTTAAATATAGTATGAAGGGGTACAATATGCTCTCCCATGAACCTAAGACCTTTGCAAAGGGGGTACGAATCTTTTAAGCTATGGAATGAGGTTCCCAAAGATTCGTTCGTCGATCATTTATATATATAAAAAACAAGTAAAAAAAAATGTCAGGCCAAAAGCGTTAAAAATTTATTCGTACTATTGGCATATTTTCCATATGAAACGAAGCTTTTCCTTTGCTGAGGTGAAAACAAACCTTAAAAGTCTATGCGCAAAAAAAGAAATACAAGAGAAATTTAGATTAGAAGAAAAAATCAATTAATTGAAAGAGAACCAAGAAGAAAACATTGATGTAAGCACTAAAAAATATTTAAATTATTCCAAGCGTTTTATTATCACGCTGAGAACTGAGAGGTGAGCCTAACCCCAGGCTAGGTGCTTAATGGCACTCGAAAAAAGCCGCGGGGGGAACGCGAAGGCAGACCACACGCATGCGCCAAGGGTTAAAGCGGGGGCAGAGAGCTAATCCAGTGAAAGGGCCCGAATAGAATTATATAGACATATTTTGTAGGTGACAAAGTTATTATAAACAGCACAGATTCGATTCGAATCGAATCGAATGGTCTCCAATCGAATAGAACATGACAAAAACAAAGAAAAGTGACGCTATCGGAATCAGATAAGCACTACGAAGTGTCAAGCAGTCAATTTACGAACCCAAAACAAAGCGACAACCGACAAACAAGCGTGGAGCGCGGAACGTGGAACGAAGAACGTGGAACAGGTTCAACACGGGACCACCAAGCGGTTGATCAGGTATCAACCTTATTAGAGCCCAGTTGGGCCTGCCCAGTTGAGCAGCCTGCTGACTTCCCAGTACACAAGCACATAAAAAACATGCTGGGATATGCTCGACTAGGAGATACTCTGCAGTCAGTTCTAAGAAGCTGTGCTGCTAACCAAGGAAAACAACATATGTCAATTTTTCATATGTGAAATATATAGTATTTCTTATTTCCTTTAATAGCCAAATTATGTGTCTTGATATATGTTGGAAATAGGAAGTTGTTTTCTTAACAACTCAGCTTTTTCGAAAAAGAATGCCCCAGGGAACGAATACCCGTAGGAAATATATTTTTTTTATCACTGGATTATGTACTAATAAAACTGGGATTATAAATACTCAAACTTTTTCTATAACTGGGTAATAATGATTTATCTATCTGCTATAATGGAAAGGCCTAAAGAAATCGCATATCTGATCAAGAATATATATAAGTTCTATGGTTGGTCTTTTAGGTTTAAGCGGAAAGGCTTTCCTATTGGCATTGATCAGGAAGCTATATGTTGTTTCTATGATGAATGTCTTTGCTATAATGCTTAAAGCAGACAGAAAGAAATCGGCTCTCTGATCAAGAAGATATAGATAAGCATATAAGTATATATATACTCTACCTGTAACACACCTTTCTACCTACATAGCAAGCCCTTTCTATACACTTTGTGTGTACAGGGTATTCCAAATAGAAAAAACGAGAAATAAAGAAATGTTCTAGTCCCCGGGGGCGCCCTCTAATGAGGAGCAATGCCTCGCTCGCCGCGCGTTGCCTCGACAAATTTATTGCTAATTGTAGAGCGAGTCCCACTAAATGTTTGACGCATAAATCTAAACGTGAGGAGGCTCCCACACACCACGACGAACCGTTCCAACAACAACTCTTTGGGATCTCTCGAGCTGACTCAGCGCCGGCGCTTTAAGTGTCCATAATTCTGTTGTTTAACTGATGCTCGAATTACTGGAGAGACTGGAAGAGATAACTTGGCTTACTTGTGGGTTAACTAGGCTAATACTAACGGTACCTGCGCTCTTTAAGCGACACCCCGAAGAGTTATGCGTTCCCTGACACCCATAAACCCCCGAAATAAAATACATTTCATTCCATGGTGTCAGAACCCACGCATCGTCATCGGCATCGCCATACAACATCATAAAACTTGCTCTGCGCATTTCATTGGAAACGTTTAGGAATGTAATTAAGATAAGATTTTCCTATAAAAAAAGCTACATATAAAATCAATGAGCTTTTGACTTAAAGTGCTGAAGATTAATCGTTGTAGACAAGTGTATTTCCAGTTTAAAGACAAGTGCTCCACTCAGATATTATTTAGATAAGGCAACCCAAGTGCTCTGCTAAGATATTATTTGGATAATACGAGTATCTGTATCTGCAGCTAAGCTTACCCGCATTGCCAGAGATTCTGACCCACAATGCTCTCTTTAACTGTTTTCTGGATTCCTCCTCTTTTAGCTTTTAGCCATAATATTTTCTTTAAAATTAATGGACGAGCTTAGAAGACAGAAACAATGTTGTAAGAATAATATTTTATACACCAGAAATTGAGTGGAATTCGTATCAGTTTATGAATTTAGAACATTTTCTAATGTAAAGAAATAAAACTTAAAATATATCAAAACTTATAATGGATTGAAAAAAATTAATTTATTTATACGTTGATCTTAAAGGTTACTCTGAGCTTTGTAGTGTCTAAGTGGAGACTCACTTATTTGTTGGGCAGATACATTTTTATTTTAAACAATAGATAAATAGAATACACAAATAAAATAAAAAATGTATTAAGTAATGTAGATAAAAATATAGATACTATACTATACTAGATACAAAGAAAATTAGCGGAATTATGGAACAAATCTATAAGAATTTAGCTTGTCCATAAAGCCTTGTAATTTATGGGCAAATCTTGAATAATAAATTGCTATAATTATTAAGTTATATTATTTTTATTATAATTATTATTATATTAATATTCATGAATCTTAACCAAGGCTTTTAAGAGGCAGAAACTAAATAAATTGGAATTTATACAAAAAATAAAATCATTGCTAAAAACAATGCCATTATTTTCTAATGGAATAAGAAATTTAAAGTTTAATTTAATAAAAAATCACTTTTATGTAGTGCAAAAAACGAAAGTAGAAGACAATTTGAATATAGAAATATATAGAAAATAGAATTGTTCAAAAATTAGAATCAATCGTAAAATCGGCGGATTATAATTTTAAAATTAAAGAAAGACAACATTGATCTCTTTAAACTAGGATTCTACCACTATCTTCTTATAGGTAATACACAATTTTTTTGTGTAGAAAGGACTACACCAGGATTATTTAAGAATTTTCCTATAATTCTGTTAGAAAAATAGCTACACTTTTGAGCTGAATATATCAAGATTCTATTTAAATTCCTTTTTTTCCTATAGAAATGGCTACACTTTCAAAGCGCACTATCAGCAACTGTCACAGCCAGAGCACCTTCCCCAGCATCCGCCACATCCTGAGCATCATCATCATCATCAGCATTCCCAGCTGCATCAAACTAGCCATTTGGAGGCTTCAGGCAGCGCTATGACAACGCACAAGATCAAGAGGGATTGGGACATAAATGATGCGATCGTGCCACAAGTGAGCGATATAGAATTCGATGAATTCAGCGAGTGGAGCGATGGGCATGTCCGACTGGTCTACTCGGTGCACAATGAGGAGGCCAAAAAGCACATTTCCGGCTGGGCAATGCGTAACACCAACAACCACAATGTGAATATACTGAAGAAGAGCTGCCTGGGCGTGTTAGTCTGTTCCCAGCATTGTTCGCTGCCCAATGGCACCAAGATTAATCTGAGGCCGGCCATATGCGATAAGGCGAGACGCAAACAGGAGGGCAAAGCGTGTCCCAATAAGAGTTGTCGCGGCGGCAGACTGGAAATAAAACCCTGCCGTGGTCACTGTGGCTATCCTGTAACCCACTTCTGGCGGCACTCGGGCAATGCCATCTTCTTTCAGGCCAAGGGCGTTCACGATCATCTTCGACCTGATCCCAAGAATTCCAGTGTCTCGAAGCGTGCCTTTGGACGTGTTTCTCACACAGCCAGCAAGACAACAAACACAGCAGCAACAACAACAACTTCAGCTAGAGCGCACAGTGGGCCCAAGAAGTCGGTCATTGCGGGTTTGGTGAAACAGGCGAAGGTAAGGAATCACCCTCTACTATGGCACAGTGGTACAAGCAGCAAATTTATTAATCAAATTTCATATTCTAATAGGACTAATTAATTAAATTAAACTCTCTTTTTGTAGCAACAGCAGAATCTCATGGGAAAAGTACTTAAGCGGAACACAGTGAGCAATCCGCTGAGCTCAGCACTGGAGATATATCAATTTAATGGTAAAATTTAATAAAAATTAATTTAATTTCAAATGTAATTAATATTTAATTACAGCCTGTGGCAAGTGCACCACGTACAGTCACTGCACGTGCAGCTATTTGGAGGATACCACGCGACAGAGCAACAATTTCATGAGCAACTCCTCTTGGGCTGGTGAACCGGGCACACCCTGTGAACCGGGTGGCAATGTATTTACCGTCAATCATCAGCACATAACCTACAATTATCCAATATATCATGCGACGCCGGCAGCAGCAACTGCAGCGCCCAGCAAATCGCCCAGTTTACCCTATACTTGCATCTCGGAGCTGGCATATCAGCCGGCCGCAACGATGCTCAGCAATTCCCACTCGAATGTCTCCTCTGGCTATTCCAATGGCATTGGAAGTTGCCAGCTGTCCGCGTATGAATCAACGCCGGAGCCGGAATTCATTAACTATTCACAGATAAAGCATTTGGGTTCGGAACATGGCTGTAAGGCGGAGGCCACGCCTACCATCAAGTACAATGCAACGGTGGAGACGCAGCCAGTGCCGAGCTATGCAGAGGATAATTATGATTATTATTATAATCGCGAGTCGGAGTTTGCATCCGGACATGCCGGGCATTACTATGAGAGTGCCAATAGTTACAATGGTGTCAGTTATTTTGACACGGGCACAACAGCAGCGCCGGGCAATATGAATGTGAACGTCAACGTCAACGCTAGCGGCGGCGTCAGCGTTGGCAGCACAGCTGTTGATCATGGCAGCAGCTATGGCAGCTACTATGATCATTATGCCAACTATGAACAACAGATGGCGGCAGCGAGCGGTTTCACTGCACCCGGCAGTGCCACTATGACTGGCGTGGCCACTGCTGTGGCGCCACCTGTCGCCACGCCCACGCTCACCTATCATCATCATCATCATCATCATTTACACCCTGCACAAACACAATCAGCACATGCAGCCCATTAACGGTACTTAACGGCTAACGGCTAACGGCATCTTTACTCATAGTTCTAGCTATTAGATATTATTAGTCCTAGTCTACGTTTTAGTTTTGAAATCTTAATTTCAATATGTAGCGTTGTGTCGTTCTCTTATTGTTTTCATTTTTCACAGAAATAAATTATAAATATGTTGATTTGATAAGTAAAACTGTGTTGGGTTTTATGATGGGATTGTTTCCATAGAAACAGACGGACAAGGTTATATACCCTCTCTGACTTCACCAATAAGTCAAAAAAATTCTCTTAGCAACCGCTGTAAGATTTATTTTAATTTAATTTATTTATTTTAAAACCAGTGCAGCCGGCAATATTTGGTAAATATTTGTATAATATATAATCTTAATTTACATTATTAATGAGTCAGTTGAAAATTCATTCATTGAACTAAAATATTAATTAATATACTGGATAACTTTAGTAACCCACATACTTTATGAATTAGTCAACGAGAGAAGAGACCTAACGACCACTGACACAGCAGCGCCATCTGGCGTAATTCAGAGCGCCATCTGGCATTGGTGTCACATACGGAAAAAGACGGATAATAGTATTAAAATTAATATTGATATTCTCTTGAAAAATACCATGAACTTGGAAATACTAATAAATGCATGTATATATATATAAAATATATAAATGAATTCATTATAATGGACTGACTGGCCAATTATACCTAACGTCTCATAGCACACAAGCGCCATCTGGCGTAAATGAGCAAGTCAATTGGTGTATTGGTGTAGTATGGTGAACAAACAGTGTTGCATTTTAAAAAACCTTAAAATATTCAATGAATACTTTAAATAAATGTGAAAAAATACAATTTAAATTGTGAAAAAATATTAATTTAAAATTAAAAATATTTATTTTCTAATATAATCTTTTTAAAAGAAGAAATTCAAGTACAACTGACCAGGCCAGCGTTGCCACATTTCGGCACAAATGTCTGCTCTCCCGCGCTCTTTGGCGTGGTGAATATGTTGGGTATTCGAACCATAGGGTATATGATGCGAGGGTCTACGTTGAGCATTGGCATTCAATAGGTTAAATTCACACGAGTTGGCTGCGTGAGCTGAAAGTCCGCTAATTAAGTAAAGTTCATATAATTTTTTACCGGTTGTATTCCCCCCCCAAAAAACACAACAACAAATCAACAAAATGGTGTACGCTGTCAAAGACTCGGTGAGTATTCGATATTTCGAGATAATTATTTGTGAAATAGCCCACAAAAACTGAGTGCAGGACAGACGGTTAGACGGACAGACGGACAGAGAATGTGCTATCAGGTTAAGTAATATACATATGTGAAATAAACTACCCCGCGGACGGAGCACGCTGAAATGAGATACGGAATCCGAGTATTTTCCCCACTCATCATATCATTAGTTTATTTCTCTTCCATACGCTTTCAAATACAACTACAACTACAACCACAAATACTTATATATATATATTATATATGTACATAAGTATGTCAGTCTGCTACGCTGACTATGCGAATACAAATCGAATAATAGAGAAGAAAACCAGTATATAACAATGATATCATCTCTCTTTTTCGGCGGCCCCAAAAGCCATCGCGACGCCAAATTTGTTACGCCTTTTCTAAGATACTTTCCTCAAGATATCAAGATAGTAGAGGAATATGTATATATATCTACACATATATATATAAATACATATAGCGACACGTGTAATTAGGCAAACCCTGTTTTCCATTTCGATTTCGTGAGTTTGCATTTCTGCTATCAGCAGGGAGACAGCTTGGGTTTATTAATATTACTAGGCACAGGGTGTTACTAGCTGTACCTGTGTAGGTGAGATTAAACACCATTTTGGCGGGCCACTCATAAGCGGAACCGGTTTAAAACGTGTCATAGCATAGTCACCCTGCTCATTTGTAAGAATTCAAAAGTATTCGAAATTGCGTCAGTTCTACAAATTCTATATATAAATATTACTATTATTATTTTTTAATTTATTTCTCATTTGTGGGAAAAAATATCAAAAGATTTGTCACAATATTGCTGACGTCACAAGAGAGAAATTGAAATTAATTAATCGTGCAAGCACAAGGCATTAAAATTTAGCCAAAGGAATTATTTTAAAACTAAATAATCACCCATAAATACAGCACTTAAACATTTAATATTATTTTTGGATTATCAGCAAACATTTTGCCATACTAAAACATAAGTTTAGGAACCGCAAAACCCAGGGATTACATCACAAAGGCTTCGAAACTACTAGAATATTATTTTTTCAATAATTATTTCAAATTTCTTCTTAAAAAATATATTACTCATATCAATACAAAGAAGCTGATTGAGAGATATCTCAGATTATGAATCATTAGATCTCGTGTAGGCGCTGCTTTATTAACCGAACTGTTACCCGTTAGGTAAATATGTGAAGAGAGAGAGAGAGAGAGAGAGAGAGAGAAAAAAGGCAAATAGAAACAAAAAGTAGATAAATAAATATATTTAACCTGACATTGGCATTCAATAAACAGGTTAATTTGCATTTTACGAAAGTAATTGAAATTAATTACAAAATATATCGACATACCTTATCCATGTATTTAACTTTGAGAGGGGCGTATACTTCTGGCGCTAACTGTAGCTAGTTACTGTACTATTTTGACTGAATTCGAAGTTAATTTCAGTACAATGAATCATGGCTTAGATGGCCATCAAGCAATGTCGTGCTGGAAATGACGGCAATTAATTAAAGGTCAGCTGGAAAAACGTGACTGGGGGGCAGGCGGAGAAAGAATTATTATTTTTTAACAACAAATAGAAATGTTCAAGTGAAAGTGCATACGCCCACGAACACGCCCACAATCTAGTAAATAGCTCTGATATTGATTCGCTTGTGGTTTGCCTCATATATATACTATATATATTTGTATTTCTTATTTACTTGCTCTATATAATTTCATTCATCAATTAGATCAGAGCAATAGATTAGAATTGAACAGCTAAAAGGCGTTCATTAAATTATTTTCGAGTTGTTTAGTAAAATATTCAATATTGAAAATATTTGACCTCATTAGAACCAGAAAATTATGAATTAAATTGGGAAAATATTCCATTAATTCAATTTTGAAATTTAATACAGAAGAAACATTTGGAACATTTGGTAAATACCAAAATTCATACAATTCAAAAATATTTTGCTTGGAAAACACAAAAAATTTCAAGAATTTTTACCTACGTGCAGAAAAAGAATACAAACGAATATTATTCAGTTCCATTCATTCCCTATTTAGCTAAATAGTCAAGGAATTTCAATATTTTAAATACCAAATTTTTGCATTTGGAAAATATTCAAGAGTTCGTTCAAAAAGAAAATGGAAAAATCTTTTAGCCTAGTAAAAAAAGGAAGTTAAAGATTGCAGAAAAGCCAAATATATCTGCGACCATAAGCCTTCAAGTTCAGATCAAATAGAGTTCTACCTGTAATGGGACACCTTGTCGATACTAGTAAAGTAATTAAGCAAATGGACAAACACCCTGTGGTTGGGGGGTATATGGATTCTATGGTTAGTGTTAGGGTAAATAAAAGTCCAAATACAAAAATATTTAATTGCAAAAGATACAAATGAGGCGAGAGGTCTGTCTGGGTGCAGTCAGTCAGTCCAGTCAGCCAGATGCCTTCATCATTATCTTCGAACTATATATATATATATATACATACTATAATGAATGACTGACATATATATATATATATATATAGAGTATAGTCGGGGTGCAGAGGTCTCTTTATAAGTAAACTAAAGTAATATTCGAACATGGTTACTAATGCCGTACAGTTGTTGTTGCGCTTATCACACATGTTGTTGCTCCGACTGATAACCGATACGCAACGCAACGGAACGGAACGGAACGAAACGGAAGGGAACGGGTTACAGTAGCTGCCAAAAGCAAATCGATAGACTGCAAACTCAACCTCTTAGAACCCTGCTGATAAGGATTACAATCCAAATATGCAATGTCATCAGCGAGCATAAATAATTCGAGTTATGAAATTATGCAAAACATAGAACAGAGCACACCTTGGGGACTTTGGATTAGCCCTAATAAATATACCAAATATAATACAAACCCTAATGTAATTAGGTCGTGAGCCAAAAGAAAACCCGGAAAATCAATAGGAACTGTCAACTTTTTGAGTAATTGAAGTGTTGATTCTTCAGTTGGAGAAAATACACCCAAAAGTTTGTTCTACGCAGGGAAAACTGTTCATTATGAATAATTTTTTAATTAATCCCGAGAGTAATTAAAACCTATAAGATTAGAAAATAACATTTAAAAAATAATTATTAAAAATTTGTATACAAAGGAAAAATAAATAAAAAAATGTTAGTTATGAGTAAATTCCCAAGCGTATTACTAAAGAAATAAAAAACAAAAGACTTAGAATATAAATATAATACTTTTTACAATGATTAAAATTATGATTAAAAAATAAAAATTTCCTATGGTAAAAACACTAAATTAATTTCTTGAAAAAAAAACCTACAACAACACTGTGGAAAATTTGAGGATTTTTGTTTTGTAAAAATTTTCTGGTCTATCGATCGATGTCTTAATTGGATATTTGGAATAAAATTCAACTGTTATTCCCAAAAAAGTATAAATAAAAAAGGAAAAACAAAGCATTGGATTCAAATTCAGATTTAAGATAAGAAAGGTTTTTGGATACATTTATGAAAATTTTGGATCAAACAAGAAGAAATCTAATGGATTTACTTCAAGGATAAGGTTTGTCCAACCATGAATCCAGCGAATGCTGAAAGAGCTGTAGTTTAATAGATCTTCTAGCAGGAACAATTTACAACTGCATTTTAAGATTAAATATAATTAATATAAATTAAAAAGAGAAACAAAATTACTAATTTCTATTTAAATATTTCAGAACGACTTCAAGCAGCAGCTGACGAATGCCGGCGATAAGCTGGTCGTTGTGGATTTCTTTGCCACCTGGTGTGGACCCTGCAAGCTGATTGCGCCCAAGCTGGAGGAGCTCTCCCAGCAGTATGCCGAAAAGATTGTTGTGATCAAGGTAAAAGCAGCATTAAAAATTAATTAATTTTAATGAATTAAAGGGCTGTTTTTTTTTTTGATAGGTTGATGTGGATGAGTGCGAAGATATTGCCATGGAGTACAACATTTCCAGCATGCCCACCTTCCTGTTCATCAAGAACTCCGCCAAGGTGGAGGAGTTCGCCGGCGCCAATGCCAGCCGACTGGCAGAGACCATTCAGAAGCTCATCTAAAGCAACGCCGCAATCCTCAATAAATAATCTTCGTTTATGGATTGTCCTCCTCAGCGTAGTTCGAAAAGACGTATCCATGAGTTCTTTCTTTAATACCATTTAGTTAATTGTATGTATGACCAATAAGTGCAACGTTTGCCAGTGACCAAGAGAGTCCGGAAAGAGAATCAATTCCATGGAATTATTTGCACAGGATTTAGAGCATTATTTTCTATACCCCATCAACTTATTTGATGTGTGTGTGTTGAGCACTGCAAATCAACCAATTGAGATACAAAAAGTTGGCTTTTAATGTAACTAAATTAACATTTGCTTAATTAATTAATTGATAATTAAACACTTAATACGGGTTCATTTTTGTAACGCATTGTAAACAGTTTTTGAAACACAGCAAACCGAAGCAAATTAAATAAATAAATGTAAAACACTTATTTCTCATATATCTGCGACTCCCATGTTTCTTCTTAGCCAAAATAAATAAGTTAAGGTATATAGTAGGCGGCCCGATTAAAGTATTATTGTCGATTAGATAAGATACCGAAATACGTGACAGTTTATAAGGCATACGACCGTCAGTCTATAAAGATAGAGCCGCTCGTACAGAGATACTATAGAAAAACAGCCGTATCAGATCAGAAAACCAAAATTAAACCCTCTTCCTAAATATCCTATGGAATACTTTCGAAACTAATTAATATTTAGGAAAAAGTTTTTATTTGACATACCAAAAACTTCAATATTTCAGTCATTTATTGTAAGGACTATAGAATACATTTAAAACTAAGTAATAATCAGAAATAAGGGCTGTATTCCATATATCATAGATTCGATAATCATAGCTTAATACATCTTTCCATCATTTGTTCATCTTTGGCGTCCAATAGCTAATAATTACCTATATAAACCAACCGAATTTAGGCCATATTTGTGCATATATATTTGAAAATTTTGGATTTAGTGACTTTTTTTAATACCCTTTAACAGCGTACTTTAGTGCTATCTGGAAATGTAGAATTCGTCTTAATTAGTGTTATGTGAGTCTGCCTAACTAATCTTCCAGTTTTTGATGAAGAAGGAATGAAAGTTGGAGTTAACCTTAAGCCTATATAGGTTGAAAACGGTTGAATAGACTAACCACTGCCATTGGAACTATCGGTTTAAAAAAGAAAGCTACTTCATGGATAACTTTTTTGTTTTTGACAGAGTTAACAGTTTCTGGTCAAAAATTATGAAGTTCCCACTAAATAGTAGGCCGTATTTGTGTATGTAGAATATATAAAATATCATAAATAGATACTAATGATATAATTTTTCCCAGAAGTTTCTCTTGCAACCATAGAAAACCTAAAACTAAGATAACTTATTTTTTTTTGCTAATTTTAATGAAATTTTTCGAATCAAGATTTTTAAATATCTTTCATATTCCGTATAAGAATAATAAGAATTGGATATAATAGTTACCATATCTTACTTCTATGTCATATAAAAAATTATGGTTTTAGCTATTTATATTACTTATTACAATCAAGCCCGAGTTTTTAATATTTTATTTATGTTGAATATATCTATATATGTGGTAAATGTGATATATATAATATCTACAGGGTATTCAAATCTTGCGCTTGTCAAGCTCGTTTGTTCCAAGTTTTAGCTCTAGCGGGCTGTTTTTCTTTATTTTTGAAAAACTTTAGATAGATTCTTTTAGTGATTTTTTTGCCTTGGTTAATTTGAAAATCTCCTCCCAGCTTCAGAACTTGGCGTAGTGTCAGTTTTCAAAATTCTGTTTATAAAATATTATTCCGAGATTTGTATTGGGTTGGTTTGCGGTTGAAAAAGAATGCCGTAACATTACGGCCGTGCAATAAATAACTGAATTTCCCACTAAACGAATTGAATTTAGTCGAGACACGAACCAAAAACTGCTACTAAGCAAAGCAACACTGCGCCCAGCTGTGTTAGTGGAGCAACAGTGGTGAGATGTATATAAAGAGAGCGATTTCTCTCTCTCTCTATCTCTCTTCCCTCTCTACATGACGGACAGAAGTGGGGCTGTCTGAACGCACTTTCAGTGTTGCTGTCAAACTCATCGAGACAACAACAAAAAGAACGAGAGAAGCAAACGGAATAAGAGCCCAAAAATAAATAGTAGAAATTATAATATTAAGCAACATTTTTCTGTTCAGTTTGTTTTGTCGCTGAACAGGTAAAACGCAACAAGAAAAAAGCAGCGTTATTCTTTTTCTGCTGTGTGTGTGAGTGCCAGTGTGTGTGTGCGGTTTTTGTGATTTTTATAGACTTTTTGTTGTGAGGCAGGCGGCAGCCGCGATAATATAATAAATTAAATATTTTTATAATAATAAAAGCACAGTAGACGCGAGGCAATGGCCAAATTGTATAACACGCTATAAAAATAATACACAAAAAGAAGCAAAAAACAAAAGAGTAACGCGAAATAAGAGAATAAAAGAGAAATAAGACGAAAAAAAAAACAAATGGCAAACACAGCCCGGGCAGCCCGCTGTCGTCATCTGCTTCTTATTCTCTGCCGCAATCCACAGCCTCAGCTGCAGCTGCAGCAGTTGATATGCCACAGCAGCAGCAGCTGCTGCTCTGCCCTCGCCTCTGCCCGTGCCTCTGCCTGTGCCTCTGCCTCTGCCATTGCCTGCAGCATTGACAGCGCTGCAACGCCGCTGCTGCAGCATTAGTAAGGAAACCTCTTCGCACACCCCTTTAACAATCCCCCCGCCCATACAATGCCAAGTGCCCAGTACCAACCACTCGAGCAAGCACCGCAAGGATCCGACAACGAGGACGACGATAACGATAACGTCAACAGCAGAGGCACTTATCGAAATCCTCATATACGATATCAACCTCAACTCTCCGGCGATAGTCTACTGCCGCCCGTTGGAGGCATGGCGCCACGATTGAGCCGCAACATCACCTCGCGACGCCGCTGCTGGCTGTACCTCCTCATCCCCCTTTCGTGCTGTGCGCTCTTCTTATACTTTGCGTTCGGCTCGGAGACGGGCGCTGGATACGAGTTGGTCGATGGAACATATGAGCCACACAGTGGCATAGGTAAGCTGGCTTAGAAAGCTACAAACCGGTTTCAAGTCGAACCGGTTCCTCAACGAAAACCAAACATATGTTTCAACTCTCCGGATTGGGATTCGGTTAAAACAATAAATTTTTTAGTGGACAACACATCAGCGAGTAATGCAAATAATTTGATTAGGGGTTCGCCAAAAACAATAAACCGGTTTTTTAAAAACAAAATATTAGACTTAAAACCGGTTCATTAACATCTTTTAGATTCTGAACCGGCTAAACTAAATCAAATTGTTTTATTGATTACAAACAGGTTCATAAACTAATTTTGAGCGGTCTTGAATCTAACTGGCTTAAAAAAGAAATTTGAATTATTATAATTGAAATTTCAAAAAAGAGAAATACTATCTTTAGTATGCAGAGTAGATCAATATCTTATCAGATTTTTCCTGAAGCCTCCATATAATATAATGGCCAATTTTCATCAAATTGTGCAAATAAATAAGATCCAATGGAGCGGGATTGAAACATCAAATAACCTTTTCGTATATCAAATGGAAATCAAACTAAATTAGACAGTAAAAAAAATAAGTATCAACTTTTCAAGGAACATTCTACTCCTCAATGCCTCCTTTCGATGCCTCAAATATAATGTCTCGGTTATAGTTAATAAACTTTGTGATATATAGACGAATATTGGGTATATAGGAATATCTTAGATATATAGGAAAATTAAAAAGAAAAAGACGTTTCTGATCAAATTTTCCAATCTCTAGCAACTTTTTAGGTTTGTTACTCACTCACAATTTCCATGCCTCTGAATCACTCTCTCTCTCAATCTGTCTCTCTCTCTCTCTCTCTCTCTGTTTACCTCCTTATCAATGCACTAAAGCAATTCCAGGCGGGTGCATGAAAGTGATTCAACACAGTACTTTCACTTTTGAATAGGTTGCTTTTTTAATGCACTACAATTAGTGTGGAAGTAAGCATTTTCTATGGCAGTTGGAGTACGAGTACGATATTTAAAGCTATTCGACTCTATTTTTTTATAGTATTTGCATTTATAAAAGTATAACAGATTCTTAGGCAGAGAATAAAATCAGCATTTTAAAATATAGCTTATAAATATTATATTAGATTCTTTATCAGCACAATGTTCTTTACTCGATTCATTCAAAGTAATTCAAAAGATTATGGAATTATAGAAGAACTTTTTGTGTTTTAGAATAATAAATACAATATTTTTTTCTTTGTTATTTTTTTCCTATAAACGTTTTCTTTTATACTTTAATCTTTATGACCTGCGATCTATAAATATCAATTTGTGCTGCTTAAAAAAAATATTTTTAATGTTGAATCCATTTTGAAACGATGTTAATTTATTTTCAATTTGATTTAGGTAAATGTTTGAGATTTCTAATTATTATTTGGGTTTCTTTGAGGTTGTCAGATATCTTTAATTAATTGCAAATTTAGTATACTGTAGAGCACCCAAATAGGTCACTATAGCCCAAATTATAATCGCCCAACTAACGATGGGAAAACAAGTCAACTAACCGAGTGGCTAACGAGCTAACACTCGACTCTCTCTCTGTAAATAGATATATATATATATATATATGTATAATTATATATATGTATATAGTCCACACGATATTCGAACCTCTCTCTCTGTCTCTCGGCCTTTCTTTAGCTGTCATTGTCAGTTGTAGACCAATTTCCCATAGCTCTCCTATTGACCGACCGCCCGGTGCTTGGGCCCTCGAAAGTGTTGCATGTAAGTTGACGGGTTGGTTTAGTCGGTTAACTGTTTTTGTTGCTGCTTTTATTATGGCAAGGCTTGTTACTATTTATTATTCAGCCGTAATTGGCTTAATTTGCTCATCATTGTCTTCGTTTTTTCACTTACATATTTTATCGATACCACCCTACCCCCCCTATCCCACCCTACATTTTCCGTCAGGGTGCATGCCAAGGCCACATTTTCTAGCTCTTTGGTTTTAATTCTTTATACGTAATTTATTAGCCAATTTTCCCCAACAGTTGCGGCTGATTGCGGCTCACATCGATTGATTTTCTTCCTGTTCGCTTCACGCGAAACCGGAACGCTTTTTTGATGTTCTACAATTTCGAATCGGCTATTAAATTATTAATGCTTCTCAATGGGCCAACGGCGCCAAGTGGAGCAAATGCGAAAATTTGTATTACTCATAAATCATTTTATATAAATATATATATATATATATATATATATATATGTTATCGAACTTTGTGAACTCAAAAGTTGAAACGTTTGATTTATAGACTTCGCACAATGCTCAAATGTTAAAACAAAAAGAAAATAAGTTTAAGAGTGATTCGCCACAGTTGTGTGGTTCTACTTTGAGAAAGAGCGGATATTACCCTCTCAAAACTTTGCCAAACTTTTTTGGTTAAATTTGTTATACGGGTATTTCCGTAACAGTTCGGGGCATATTTATGCAGGGTATTATTTAAATTTAGAAATTTCACTTATTGATAACCCGTAACTAGATATTCGAATGCAAAGTCGCGCATGTTCAATTATTCTTATTTCTTTTATTAAAGAGAGACATTAACTTTCCTCTCTTAAATCTTTCCAGGGCCATAAAGAGTAAAAAATAATCATGCGCTTCCAAATAACTAATTTTAAGCTTTGCCACATCATATATCATATTTTATATTCTGTATAAGTACATAAAAAAGATATTTGAACAGAGAACAATTAAATTTTTAAAGTTGAACACTTTATTTAATTTTTACAGAATTAACCTCTTAAGTCATTGAATTAAATTAAATTATTAGAGCTGAACATTTTCTTTAATCTTTAAACATTTAACCCCATTTAACAACTGAACTTAATTACTCTATAAAGTTAAAGTAAATAATATATGTTATGTTTTGATCAAAAATTAAAGCGTAGTGTAACCAGACATTATTTATTTATAGGAGCCTCAAATCGATTACCAGAATAGACGCGACTTAGATCAAGAACATATAATTTTGCTGTCGGAGAGCCTCTCTCTGTCTGATACTTATGTTGTTGCGGTTAATATACCCTTCTTTTAGCCATATGATGCAAAGTAGATCAGCAAACCGGTTTTAAGCTGAACCGCTTGGAGCACGAATATTTCTACAAGTCAAGCGAAACTTTTAGCTACTTGGAAATTATTTGGAATGAAGTTTTTTAAAGCTGAAAATTTATATTTTCGGAAGGTGGGAGTCATTCTTGATGAATATATTACATTTCCTCTAAAAAAATATAGATATAAAAATAAATGAAAATATTTAAAAAAAAATGGGGATTGCGTTTATAATCAAAGTTCAAATCAAGACTAATATTTCGAGCCCGCGAATGGGAACTGCGCAAACTTGATGCACATTTTTTATTATTTATTGAATAAAAATTAAATTTTAATAAAAAAAAATGTCATATTTAATTGATAAATTAAAACGAATAGTCATATATAAGCAAATCTTCTCATAAAGCTCAAACTAATTGAATAGTTCAGAGGTTCGGCGCCAAAGCTTTTTCAGAGTGTTAAGTCTCATAATTCAAGGAGATGTTTCAATTAAAATAATTTTGATGAAAAATGAATCGTTTGTAGGGTATTTGTCACCTGTGGACATATAAATACTACGAGTATTTTTATGAGCACTGGCGACTTGTGTGAACTGTCAACTGTCACAGCTCTGCAACGAGTTAAATAACTTAATTGCACTTTATTTTACACTCAGTCTGTAGTTCACATTTAATTGCCTTTTAGCATCTATATATATAAGTATATATATACCCTGTATATACTCCGCAGTTCCCCTCCGATCGCGTTTAATTTGCATCGCTTGAATATTATGAATCTCTTGCTGACTTCAGCACTTATCAAGTGTGAAGCAATTGACTATATTCGGGTTTGCCAGCAATTTATATATTGTATATATATTTTTATTGACTCAGGTCGATTTATACGAATTTGAATTGCTCGTTGCCAAGAGCTATATGCAGCTACGTTTCTGAAATTGTCTCTGTAAATATTTACAATTTTCCAAATCAAACAAACTTTTGCTTAGCCATTCCGACTGGATCAGTGCTTGGCATTCAAATCGCACGCGATCGGGCGAATTAATGACATGAAATTGCACGTGCTTTCAAAACCATAGAATAAATAAACAGCAAGTAAAGTCGAATGCACCACTAAGAAATACCCTGTAGTCCGGATTTTCAAATATCAGTCGGACGAAACTCTTAAATTCCAGTAAATTGTCTTGAAAGTAATTCCAATTCGATTCTTCCTTTAATTCAGAAGCTAATACTTATAAATAAGAAATGTTTTCAAATGTTAAGAGCTTATAAAAGCTTAAAAGCCTTTTAAAAAGAAGTGTATTTAAAATTGAGGCTTAATCTGTATTTTCTGCTGAATTTTATTTAAAAATTTTCTGGTATATTATTTTAATTATCTGCCAGGACTTTGATCTGTTCTTATTGAAAACACGTTTCCAAATAACTTCTATGCTTATTACTAGACATCTTTTCAGCGTGTAATTCTTCTTTCTGTACTTTTTCTAGCGATTCCATAGCTATATAATGTTCATTATTGACGGATTGTCCTTTCTACTTATAAATCAAAGTATATTAAACCTTGAATATTCCAAAATACAGACTATCTCGAGGGTCAGACTTATCGTATATAGGAATCATTATTAACCTCTTTTAGTCCCTGAAAAGTCTGGACTTATGGTATACATTTGATTACTTCATTTTAATTCTGAGCAAGAATATTAATATTTTATAGCTTTAAGGAAGACTATCTTCTATTTGTTACATATCGTTTGTACAACGTGGTATACCCTTCGTGGCCTTCATACAGAGTATAATACAGAGTATAATAAAAATACAATAGCAACGGATGTGTGAACTGTTAAGGGAAGCTATGACTAATCCCAATCAACTGGCTAATATTTTTTCTAATATTTGATTATTACTATTGAGTCAGTAGTCCACTGGTTTATTCCAACTGATAAAAAAAAAACACTTAGTAAAATATAATAATTAATATAATTATCGGTACTTCTGGTCTTTTGTCTGATGATAATAAATTGTGAAATATTGGGTAGTATTGATACTATGTTATATATAGAATATATTATATATATATATAATAAATACTATGAAAACTTCAGTTGAATAGACAGCCTAGTCATCGTCAATAAGTGGAATATTGGTAGGATTCCCCCTAAAGTTTTGTCTTATTTCTGTTTACTGAAGTGTTGCTCCGCATTTGTTAAAGAATCTGTTCATTAAAAAACTCAAGAATATGATTCAGAAAATAATCAGGCAATGCCAGTAAAAATAATGATTAAGGCTGACCGATATCAAGTCTCAAGAGCGCACTTAGCATATAAATTAAATGGGAAATATCAAATTGATAAAAATACAAAATAAAATTTGATTTGGCGGCAAATAAAATACAATAAAAGACCAAACAATTGATATGGCAAAATACTCCCAAAGGTGCCATAAATTAATCATTCAAAGGCGAGTACGTACTTGCCCACTGAATGGGGTATTTCTGTGATTGTCCCCACGCCCCTGATAAAATACACGAGTGGAAAAGGGGGCCTAATCAGCACTTTCTAGCATGCATATCTGAAGTGTTCAGAATGGGAAATTATATATATGAAAAATACGACTCACGTGGTGATGTGAAGTAATTGTTATGATATGTGCAAACATCTGTATTCAAATACTGTTTATATAATATAAAATATATATTTACACTTGGAAGGGAGCAAGAGGGACTCAACTCAAGTATGAGTAAACACTTGAGGACAAGCTCATATTTTATGACTGGCTCGGCTTGGCTTGGCTCGTCTCTTGTTCCAGCCACTATTTGTGTAAGGGGGGAAAAAGTCAATATTTAATTAGTTATTAAATTGAGAACCGTTGCAAGACGCTCTGACTGGCCTTTGTACTATAATTTGTGTGCTGGATATTGATAGATGGGCCCACAATTATAGTCCCTATTAGTGTTAATGCACACGTGAAACTTATCGGAACCCACATATCTTTTTTGTTGGGTTCCTTCCTTCGTTCCAACCTTCTAATGGGCCACCTTGCTTTTAGGTCGCGTGTTTTCGGCTTTATAGATTTATCAAGGGGCCTTTTTTAATGGGTTTTTTTTTGGGGTGGGGGCTCATATTGGGGTAGATTGAAATATACACATTAACGCTAATTTATATAAAGCTCGATAAATTCATATAAATAAATAAAATATGCAGGAGAATTTCATGGCCTGAGTTCCATTAAGTAATTGAATTCGCTTTTTTTGATCGATTATAAAAGGCCTCTAAATGCATTAGTGAATTCCAAATGAGTTTTTGCTCCAGGGAGTTTCCAAAATAAAATGGGAAAAACCTCTCTTATTTTTTGTATCGAACTAATGACACAGAAAAAACTATTAAATATATATAATCAATTGAAATATCTTTTGATTTTAATTGTAATTAACTTTATTTAGTATTAAACTCTAGTGAAAACTAGAAGATTAAAGATATTTTCCCTCTTCTTTTAAGTATTTATATTTAACTTGAAATTCTTTTCGTTAGATCATTAAAGTTTATTCTGCAGATTAGAACAAATAGTAAAGATAACCCCTGGCAAAAAAAAAGATATTCTTGCTGGGAAAGCAAATAAATCCTAAATAAAAATGAAACCTAGAAAAACCCGAAATAAAGGTTAATGTATTGAGCTAATGTCTGAATTTATAAATAAAAATAAAACATTTTATAGACGCATATTTATATTTATATATGCCAAAAGCTACCTTTTGGCCTTGTCGTTAGCGTCTATTTTACGAGTACTCGTTTCAGGCATGCAGGCCATTCGGAATATTATAAAAAGTACTGGGACGGGCCATAATCAAAGTAAACTTGAAGTGCCAAATTCGCAGGCTTTTTTGGGGCTAAATAAAAACAAGAAAATCACATCAAAGTGTTGTGCTAATTGCTGAATGGTGAGCTGTTTGCTCGAAGAGCAGAGGCTTGCACAAGAGGGGGGTGTTCTAGAAATAAACAATAATCTTATATAGCCTACCTTTAGGCTGCCACACAAAATAATATTTATTTATAATACTCTCCCTTTTTGTTTTAGATACGACAACTTCGCATCCACTGAATGAATCTCTGCACATTTGCAGTGAAAGCCACGAGGATCGACGGTTTTATATGCAAGATAAGCCGCGTAGTGCCTATGCACAGCTGCCTGTGATCTATTTCGTAACGCCCACATATCCAAGACGCGAGCAAATACCGGAACTAACCCGACTGGCCCACTCGCTGCTCCATGTGCCTCGTCTACATTGGCTGGTGGCCAATGATCAGGAGAGATGTAATTCATTTATGGACACATTGCTAGATCGATTTGGTAGGTCATCAATAACAGTTTGTGAATCGGTAGAAAAACACTAATTTAATAATTTGGATGTAGTAAACTGATCTATATCGCTATATATGTATATATATACAATGTATATATAATGAAACCGAGTAATTCAAGTTTCTATGCCAAATAGTCTCTCAGATTTAGAGCTAGGTGAATGAGACTTAATACGGAACACTTTTTACGTATTTCGAGACTGGCCAAATCGAATAACAATATAATTAAGCTTCTATAGAAATCAAGAATAGATCCAAAATTTGTTGTATTTTTTGTTTCTCAAAGAAACTTTCCAGTTCGATGTAGAAGTGTGTTTTCCAAATGAATTCCACAAAATTAGCCAGATCGAACTATCCTCTCCTAGATTAACCGAGCATCAAACTTTTAAATGCTTTTTATTAAGTAGGTCTTAGAATTTGACATTAGATTAAAATTGGATCTTAAGTCTGAAGTTTCCCAAACACTTTTAATACTAAAAAATGAAATTTCCAGTTATAGATATATTGAATTACGAGAATATAATGTTTCGAGTATAAGTTCAGATTGAAAAAATATATATTTTTTTCATTTATATATTACATATAAGTAATTAAACTTAGCGAAATTCCAGGTATATAATTTTCTGTATATTTAGATATATAATATGATCCAGAAATACACACTGGCCCAAAGAAATAATAAATAATAAACAAATGGAATTTAATATGAACTAATTGTTTATTTACAATTTGCAGGTATACCTTATACGCATATGGCCAGTCCCATGCCCCATAAATTTCGTAATACTAAACCGGCGCCGCGGGGCGTGGCAAATCGACGTGCAGCGTTGCAATGGCTGCACCAACATAACCTCACAAAGGGTGTACTGTACTTTGGCGACGATGATAATACCTACGATCTGAGATTATTCTCAGAAATCAGACAGACACAGCGGGTTTCGATGTTTCCCGTAGGACTGATAGCTGACTATTCAGTCAGTGGGCCAGTGGTGCGTGATGTAAGCGGAACATTATTTATTTATTAGTGTAAACTAGCCTATTATTTACTGATATTATCATATATTACAGGGCAAGGTTGTGGGCTTTCTGGACTCTTGGGTAGCTGGTCGTCGCTGGCCCGTTGATATGGCTGGCTTTGCCGTCAATCTGTCCTATATGTCGCAGTATCCCAATGTGAATATGCCCTATAAGCCGGGCTATGAGGAGGATTTGTTTTTGCGTAGCATTCAACTGCGCATTGATCAGATTGAGCCCAGGGGCAAAAACTGCACAGAAGTTCTGGTCTGGCATACACAGACCAAAAGTAAAACCTCGCCTATTGTACGTCTGGAAAAGAAATACATGGATGATCGATCCAATTTGGGGGAGCTCTTTAAATCGCTTAAAATAATGGGCGTGGCCATGGCATCGGATAGTGAAGGTATAATGTGAATCAGAGATTTTCAAAAATTTTATATTAATCTTAGACGTTTATTCCACCCGTACAGGTCCCCTTGCGGTAATCAGCAAGAATGGCAAGGGCAAAATGCACTCTTATTTCCTGAGCTGATTTCCAGATGGACTACAAATTTCTAAAGAATACTCATAGCTACGATACAGAAATATTGTGTTTTAGCTGTTTTTTTTTTTTATAGGCTTTACAAAATTTGGCACAATTAACTTTAAGCCTTGTTTCAATCCTTTCTCTTGCAATGCTAAATGTTAAATTGTTTGTAGCTTAACCGTTTCTCATATTTATTAATACAGATACTAAAACAAATAATGTAACTTAGCAATATTGTTAATTAGTTTTAGTTATTTGTATATTTGTTCGTATTGTGATAAGCTCGCTTATATGTTTATCAACCAATTCCTTATTATATCCTAAATCAAGGCAAAGACAAACAAACCTAGTTAGTTCTATAATTATGCTAAAAGTAGGTTGTAAATGTAGCTTCAAAAGCTTAAAATTCATATTTAGAATTATGTAATGCGATAGCAAGCGAATTTTCTTTGCTAAGCAACAAGAACTATCTCTCTAAAAATTATATTTCCCATTCAAAAAACGAGACAAACTTTTAATTGAAGTGTTTTAGCTTGATTTTAACTGGGTACCCCAAAAGGTACAATATCATTCTGATAATACAAATCACATCAGATCTATCTATGCCGCTCATTATTGAAAGCTTGTGGGAAAGCGCTGCTATCATATCATCAATTAGCTTATCTTGCTGATTTATATCGGATGTAGATACTAGATACATTAGGCATCTGTGACAACGAATAATAATTCTATATTTTTGCTAAATTAGGCACATATCATAAATCAATTATTTGCTAATTAATTGCACAGCTAAGCAAAGGCGGCCATCGTAAATATAAGGAAATTTTAAGTACATTAAATGGAAAACGGGCTAAAATCAGGGAACATTGATAAACAGGCGTTTCAATAATGAGCCAAGTAAGCGACATTAGAGATACAATTCTACCATTTTACTGATAAATATCGTGTGTACTAGGCCTACATAGATATATAGCTTTTAATCGAATGCAAAGTAATGAATAAAACAGAAATAATAAATGGAAAAACTGCTAATTTTATAAAGCTTTCGTTTAATTGTGGGAAACGACCAACTTTTGATTGTTGGATTAAGATTAAGATTCAGTTTATAATTAATTAAAGAAATATATAACAAATAAGTCAAATATAATAGCCAAATAATTATAAACAAAACTTATACTTTGGGTATAGAGATTAACCCTTTCCAAGAAGCGGAAGCCATTCCCAGACGAACTTCTTTGGAAGTTTAGGAGAAAAAGTTGCCCAAAAGAGAAAAGATTTGGATAAACTGAAATTTACTTTTGAAGTAGCATACGCAAAACTACTTTGTAAATAATTTATGGAGGTCAATTTATCTTGTGAAAATGCAAGCCACACCACATTAGGTCCTAGCACTTGCAGCTTGTCTAACTATCAAAACTGAGCCGATTCCATAATGGAAAAGCTATCATCAACGTCTGCATATTAATTAAAAGTTGAAAGGACAACCACATCCATCCGTAGCTCTTTTGCCTGAGAATTGTCAACAGACTTTTACAGACAGTGCCATAAAATAGCAAACACTATTTTTCAATTAACTCGCCGCCCGCTCAGAATTCTCATCAGTTACTCGTCTGTTTCTGTTTCTATTTAGTTTCTCTTTCTGTTTCGGTTTCTGTCTCTGTTTCGGTTTGGTTTCTTTCAGCTCAACTCAGCCAAGTTCAGTTCTGTTGAGCTGAGTTCAGTTCAAATGGCTGGAAGCACTTTTTGTTGGCTGCAAAAGTCGAACACTTAAGAAAAAGTTGCGACTCGGAAATACATACGAAAGTACACTGCAAACAAAATTGTTTGCAAATTGACTTGTAAAAAAAATTAAGGTTTTATCTATTATTGGTAGTGAAAGTTTAAGATGTATACCTTTAGGATAGGTGGTTTGATTTTAGGGTCCATAAAACTAAGAAGTCTGAACCGAACTGTTGAACCAAATAAATCTCTAATTGCTCTAAGAGAACTAAAAACAATATTTTGGTAGTTAAAATTGATCAATTTATATAACCCATTTTTACACCAGACTTAAACTGAGAACATTAGTTTTATTGCCATCAATTTGTTCTGGGATTACGAGAGAGCTTGATGACTTTTATAAAAGATTTTCTTTTAGAAACTAAAAATTTGAAAAATATATATTCTAACGAAACTCATTTTTATCTGTTTAAAAAATTGAGAATAAGATTGACAAAATTAATCTATAGTTGCTCCGGTCGGAAACAGAAGAATGCCAGTTCTAAATTTTAGTTTATGTTCTACTTCTCAGTCTAAATAAATGCCGTAAGCTAAGAGAGCTTATAATAGATCCCTATTTCAATCCGCTACGAATTCAAATATAATATTGAAAACAGCAATTTTCAGAAAGGTATTTTATGAAGATAATACCAAAATGCCATTCAAACTATAAAAAATAAAAAGTGAGCTTATAATTTTACTAAATTCCTAGTATATCGTACTTAAAGAAAAATATGGGGAAGAATATAGGGATAATCATTCCTTTTATTCTTACTTATATACTTACTTAAGTATTCTCTGCCCATCAAATAGATGCTTGAAAGAGGCAAGAATCTCTAAGAAAGTACACCTAACTGCTATCCTTATAAATTTATAGAAACTTTAATAAACTATGAAATATTTTAAGTATAAATTCGAAGTTTGTAGTGTCAATTCGAACAGATGGAATAGTACTACAAAATGGTATCTTATACTATCTAGGCTAATATTCGAACAGATGGAATAGAATTGAAAAATGGTTTTATAGTTTATATTTTTTAGTGTGTATAATTTTATAGTGGATCTAGGCTATTATTTACCTATATTTTTTTCAAGTGTTTCAACTACGAATACATATACATATATCTATATAGGTATCTGCGAAATCCACGTGAAAAAAGGCAGCTGCATATAGAATGTATGTATGTATGAGTGTGCATATATATTCTTTGTATATTTGGGCACACTCAATTGCAAGCTGGAAGTCGACAGAGGCCGGAAGGTGGTGCAACACTGAATGGCACGAACGTGTTGCATATGCATCTTCTTCAATGTGAAGTTATGAGGCAAAGTTTCTTTTGCACGCCAAAAAAAAAACAAGAAGAAAAATGAAGAAGAGAAGGAAGGAAGAAAAAAGAAACAAACGGGAATTGCAGCGCTGCGCTTCTTCTGTCCCAAAGCTGTTATGTGTGAATACATTTCGTGGTGTGTGTGTGTGAGGGTGGTTGAACTGTTCATGCAACTTGCAGCTACCCCGCACAGTGCAATTTGGGGCAAATAAATAGTCAGAGCCTCGTTTCCAGCATCTTTTATTCGCTTCACTTCAAGTTGCTTTTGCTACAAAATTATTTTAAAGTTCCTTTGCTTCTCCTTCGTACCTTGCCACTTGCTCTTCCTCTGCGAATATTTTGTGGCAAGCGTTTCAATGCGTTTATTAACTCTCAAGTGGTTCAAAGTGCACCACATAAATCTACGAATTTTATGTGCTTTGGGACTGTCCAAAAAACATATACTAAATAAACTAGAATGCATTCAATTCTTCGTCAGAATTTAAGATTTACTTTAAAATTATCAATTGAAAGTTGAGTTAGTTTTTATTGAACAACTGAATGGAAAGCCTAATCGCCTATTTTACCTAACGACCAAGGCGCGTATACTTATTTTCGCACCTTCAAAGACTTATTGGTTTCTTTATTAACAATTTAAAAAACAATTATTTTTATTTCCCTGCCGTCTACAACAACCAATAGCTTAGGCCACAGACACAGCTCCTCACTCTACGCTTGAGAGCTGCCAGATCGGCCAACAGCTCTCTGCACAGCGGACCTTGCGGGGGGCAGCCAACACAAGTCTTACCACCAGGACCACAAAGATGCCAACGACATCCATAGCCTGTGGGCTTAGTTGTGGGACGAGTTGGTCGCGTTGGTAGTGTTGGAGGTTGACTTGGTCTTGTTGGTCGAGTTGGGCGGGTAGGTATAGTAATTGGTGGTTGAGTTGGTTCAGTGCATGGTGGTTCAGTTGGATTCGTTGGTCGAGTTGGTTTTGTGGGCCGAGTTGGGCGGGTAGGTTCCGTACATGGTGGTTCAGTTGGATTCGTTGGTCGAGTAGGTTTTGTGCGACGAGTTGGGCGGGTAGGTTCCGTGCACGGTGGTTCCGTAGGTACCGTGGGTCGAGTTGGTCTTGTGGGTTCCGTAGGTCGAGTTGGACGGGTAGGTATTGTAATTGGTGGTTCAGTAGGTTCCGTACATGGTGGTTCAGTTGGATTCGTTGGTCGAGTAGGTTTTGTGGGACGAGTTGGGCGGGTAGGTTCCGTACATGGTGGTTCAGTTGGATTCGTTGGTCGAGTAGGTTTTGTGGGACGAGTTGGGCGGGTAGGTTCCGTGCACGGTGGTTCCGTAGGTACCGTGGGTCGAGTTGGTCTTGTGGGTTCCGTAGGTCGAGTTGGACGGGTAGGTATTGTTATTGGTGGTTCAGTAGGTTCCGTACATGGTGGTTCAGTTGGATTCGTGGGCCGAGTTGGACGCGTAGGCCGCGTGCAAGGTGGTTGGGTGGGTTGTGTTGGTTGAGTAGGCTGGGTACATGGAGGTCTAGTCGGTTGTGTAGGTTGGGTTGGTTGAGTAGGCTGAGTGCAAGGTGGCCTGGTGGGTTGAGTGGGCTGAGTAGGTTGAGTAGGCTGAGTACATGGTGGTCGAGTGGGTTGGGTAGGTTGTGTTGGCTGGGTAGGCTGACTGCAAGGAGGTTGAGTGGGTTGAGTCGGTTGAGTAGGCTGAGTACATGGTGGTTGGGTAGGTTGAGTTGGTTGAGTACAGGGAGGTTGAGTCACAGGCGTCGTTTCAGTTGGTGGGGTTTTTGGCGGACATCTACACGGTGGTAGTGTTGTCTCTGGCGGAAGGGTTGTCGGTTCGGTGGGAAGGGTTGTTATCTCTGACGGGCATTCGGTTGACGGTTCTGAGGTCTCACACGGACATTCAGGAGGGGGTGTTGTGGTCCTACGTCTTATTACTTTTTTTACTTTCTTTTTTTTAGTGGCAGAGCAGAGATCGGTAGCGCATAAGAGAAGCAAGCCCCCTGAAAATATAATATGATTGTGGGCTTTTAGTCTAAGATCCTTTATAACTTGTGATTCCTTCATTTAATAGTACCAATGATGTAGAAGGTAGACAGTTTCATGCCTAAAAATTTGGGTTTTTCACTGCTGGAAAAGTAGACAAAAACTGAGGCCGCAACGGTGGAGCTCTTCAATTTTATATGATTTCTCAAAACCAATTGAATAAATAAGTTTACAAAAATAAATATATGAACATTATTTAATGTAAATATAAATATTTACCGTGTGCACGCTTATGCATGCTCACAATAAAATAAAGTTCAAATAATTTTCGGTGTGAAAGTCAAGAAATAAAACATATGTGCCACATATCTCTAGGTTCGCCCTATTTTACTTTCGGAAATCACGTGATCAGTTGAACTAATTAAGATATTTTAAAAGAGATTCTTATTAAAGAAAACTTTAATTAGAAAACCAATCAATTTGATAAGTGATTAATTGAAAAGCTTAGAAGAATTTATAACAATAGTTAGAGAACTCCAAAAAATTAACGCTTTTTTATTTATTATTAAGATTTCAACGTGCCTTATGAAATTTATTGTTTTTATTACCCTTACATCAAGATAACTAACTCAGCTGAAGAGTATTTCAATAGAGATTTTATCTGGAAACAGCTTTGAGTGCTGCACTGAATATCAAGAGCAGATGCTTCAGATGAAAGATGGTCCTGTCATGCTGAGGAAATAGCATCTCATGTTGCTGTCATCGTCAGCTAACCAATGGGTCAACTGGGCTAACTAGAAACTAGTTAAAAAGACTCCGAAAAGGGGGAAACAGTTGGAATGCTGTGCATTAAGCCATTAAAGCTAATTAAAGTCAGCCAATGGCAGAAAAGTGTCAGACTCCCTCGTCCTATCTGCTCTCAGAGACTGGTGGCATTTCGTTGCTGGGCCACGCTTTATTTAACACAAGCAGCCAATGCGGTGGCTACACTCAGAGAAAAGTCCAAGAATTTCTTGGTTAAGTCAAGCGAAAGCTTTGCCAAAGATAAACTCAAATTATTACTCTTAAAGATACGTTAAGTATTTCAAATTTAAATAAAGAACTGTATAAACTCATTCTTAGTTTTTTCAGTGTAACATCAACGTAATGAGAGCAACGCAACCACGGGCATACAACAGGATGAGGTTGCGATTGATGTTGCAAATGAAGTCCTTTCGCAGCTGCATCGCTGTTTGCTCCACAGGCGCTGATTTTGCACCACTTAAACTTAAAATGCAAACCGCAAGCGGCAGCACCATGCGGATAAGTCCGAAGAGGAGCTGAGGGTGGTGCTGGGTGAGCAGTTGTAGGAGGAGCTGGAGGCGCAGAGTAGAGAGATAGCTCATACGCCTCGTATGCCACTAAGCGTCTTCTGCAACGTTGAATGGTTGCCATGGCGTGCGCTTCAGTGATAAACAGTGCAGCAAAAGAGGGCAAAGGGAAAATAAATATCAAGAAACACTGTTTTCAATATGGCAAAGATTTAAATACCCTTTGCGGATTCTTTGCACCGATTTTTTGCTGAATACCTTAACATTATATAAGGTTAATAGCCAAATTTATTAATTCCTAAACTGAGTTTAGGAGTAGCTCAAATTGAGTCCGGACTCGAATCCAGAGCCCTTGTAACCGCTTTCTTCCCTGCGTTACACATTCGTGACTAGCTTATAATATCCACTGTAAGGGTATACAAAAACACAGCAGAGCATAGAAAATGGGAAACTCAAAAGCCGTTAGATTAGAGATGAGAGCAAAGTGCACCGAGCAGATGTCAGTTAAAACGAGCGGTCAATGAGCAAGTCAAACGCAGGTCAATTTCATGGCTCGCTTTGCAGCAGATTAGTTCTCTCTAGCAACCAGTAATATATATACATATATATCTATATCTATAGTACTTTTCTATATAATACCAGGAGCTGAGTGTTTTCGTGTAGTTTCTAATTGAAAATTTCCTTTTTGTATTGTTGTAGAGTGGCAACAATTACGGCAAGTAAAGTGCTTTTCATTTTACCCCACAAAAAAATGTGTAAATTTCTTCTATTCTATTTCTATTTGAAGAGCATTTAATTAAAAGTATTGTTAATCGTTTTCATGCCCAAAATAATTATACAAAACAAGTTCCTTTAAGTCTAAAGAATTCAAAATGTCCTTTTCAAAAAGAACTACTTAATCAGGCTTTTATAATTTGATCACAGTTTCAGGCATTAAACTTTCAGGCAAAATAGAATACATTTTCGGAGCAAGAAGTAAGCCTTATCATCAATTAACAAATATTCATTCAACTGAGATTTTTTGGTATTATAAAATCCTTAAAATCTGAAATTTATAAGAAGCTCTGTAATAACTGCCCTTGCGCTATTTCTCAGCTTATTTCCTATACATTGACGAGCTAACAAAAAAGAAAACAATAATTATTTCAATTTTTTAAAACATTTCAAGACATAGAATTTTATTGCTCTCCGAATAGTTTTCCTAGCACAAACGGTAATAGTAGCCGGCGAGAGCCGCCTCTGTGGCCGTAAAATCGGTGATGGGCTGTGCTGGTTTTAGACTTCGACTAGGGCGGCGGTGTTTGTTTATAGCAAGTGGGCGTGACTGAAACATATTGGTAGCACAACAGCGATTATACACTTCCTCTGCAACGCTTGGTTTGGCCTTTGTAGAATGAGTCAAAGCCTTGGTATTTATTGGGGCTTTAGCAGAGGTTTCTTCAGTTTGGCCTTTGACAAAGCTTGGATTGTGATAGGCAACTTTTATTTTGGTTGGAGCAATTGTAGTCTTGCGATTGAATAGTTGCGCTTCTTTGGTTTCCAGTGCTCGACCATTATGTGGCCTCTGTCTCCCTGTGTCCTGACTCCCTTTAAGTTGTCCTTCCATTTTGCTTTTGAGTGTTGTACACTGTCTTTCATACTCCTTGAATATGGCTGCGTACCTTTGTTGCTTACGAACATCAATTGGATGGTCGCGGCCCAAATCACATAATTTAGTCTTTGTTTCCAAAGGGTAACCGAAAGATTGATAGCTGCACATATTGTAAGCTTACGGACTTTATATTTTAATGCTAAAAATCAAAATATTAAAAACAAAATTTATTTTTCTAGTTCTTTTTAGTAGTAGGGAAAGTTCTGTAATGACCTGAACTGAAATATGTAAGCTCAGAGGCAACCTGTCGGTTTGAGTTAGGAAACAAATGTATTCTAGATGGCATAAAAAACTAAATTTAATATAACAGTTAGTAGTTTTTTGTTTAGCTTTATTCCCCTTAACTTGGCCTAATAACCAACGCAATTTGGTCGGCATACCAATCAACACTTGGCGAAGCGGATACATGAAAAGGTCACGTCATAAAGCAAATCTAATATCATTTATAAAGGACCACGCGAAACCACTGGAATCAACCGGACAATGGGACAACCGGACAGCCCGTCGACTATTTTAACAAGTTAATTTTACAATATTTGTGGCCTGAGGACGCGAGCAAACAAATTGCGTGACGTTGCGAAGGGACATTGATGGAACATTTTGACGACAGCAAATCGACCAACAAATCAATTGCACTACAAAACAAATACATATTCGCATAGAGACAACATGCACTGGAAGAAAAAGAGTTGACCAAAAAGTTAAATATTCAAACTAAATACTCAAAGTACTATTTCGGATTAAATAATTCAATTTATAAATGTGTTTTCTATTATTATTATTTATTATTAATTTCAGATATTTTTAACTTGATATTACTTTTACTATTTTCCTTTATTTTGTGCAGTGTACTTGTGCGATATATGTGCAAACGTTGTATTGAGGAGGAATCTAAACAACCGCCAATCAATCTATACAAATTGAAAATTGACTATTGTACGTTGCTATTACAACAACAATGGCGAGAGTAATGTGTAAATTATTATTACTTATACGACGCGTGGTTCAGGAGTTTGACACACGGTCAGTTAATCATGTTTGCCTCTGTGCCCAAAACCCAAGCTGCCGGCTCTTTGAACGAGGTTTGCTCTAAGAGAATTTAAAATACATCAATTTAATTAACTAATAGGAAATCCTTAGTCCTTTGAATCTTCTTTAGGTTTACTAGAAGACTTTAAGGACTTCTCTGAAATTAAAATCCCTCTACTATGGTCTTCCAGCGGAAATAAAATACTTTTTTACTAATTTTTTGATAAAAAAAAACAATTTTTTTTAGATTTTTATACTCTTACAGAGGATAATACAATTATTTATTAAATTCATATACTTCAATTTCATTTAATTTTTTTTGTGTAGCTGAATTATGGGATTAGGTTATATTTTTATTATCTAAAATTCATTAAAAATTAACAGTTTTGTTATAAAAATAATTATATAAATAAAATTATTTCTCCTGTAAACTCTCCAAAACTAATTAAAATTAACTTTTATATTTCGTAACCTTCAAAATTAAACTGAATCAATGTAGAACAACTTTATACTCCTAATTTTTCATCACTTTTGAATATACCCTCAAAAATCGCCAGTCATAAATCATTGACTATATTTAAATGTGTGCATGTTTGTGTGTGTGTTCGTGTGTGTGCGTCCAGCCTTAACTTCATTTGCATAGAGTATGTTACACACAATAATACACACACACACACACTCACTCACACTCGAAAATATTGCACTTACACACGCTTCCACTGGACACATTGGAGGAGGAGCACCCAAAAACTAATTATATGCCACAATGATTACATTTTACAACGCCATTGAGCTTTTGGCGAGCAACTATGTACATCAAAAAATAATCAACTTGCTACCAATGAGCGACTGCGAGATACCCTGTACCTATGCATAGAATAATGTTAAAATATTTCAAGATTCTCTCTCATAAGAAAGATTTCAGAGGAGTTTTCATAATAACCTACCTACTAATAATAATGCTCGACTGAGGAATACCTTTCAAAATGTAGTATAAAAACTTGTATTTAATTTAGAAACTTTTATTAATATATATATTAGTCAATAATAGTTGGCAGAATTAATATTATTATTTGCTACTTTAATAAATCTAAAATAATCTCAATAATCTCGCAGAATTCAGTTCTCACTTCACTGCTATCTACGGAATTTTAATATACCCTTCAGCTAGTGTATTTACAGGGCATAATATGGGTAACCGGCAACTGTTGAGTAACAAAAACAATTTGGCTCAGTTTTGGCTAAAAAATGCTTCTCAGTTATGAAAATTAGTTTTTAAAGCCTGCAGTTCGTGGTTTAAAATATTGATATCAAGGCTGGAAACCGCTAAAGTTTTCCAAATTAAGGTTTGGTGGGAAAATTGGCTAAATTCTCTAAAAACTAGAGAATTTAAAACTCCGTTTATTGAATTTTATTTGTCTTTCAACAAAGAAGAGAAATACATTTATTTAAATTAAAAGTTTTAAGTGCACTTAAAATGCCATATTTTTTAAATATAAATATTAAAAATTGTTTCTAAGCATTAAAAATAGTTAATTAATTCAACACTTGGAAAGATTTTAGCTACCATTTATAATTTATGCGTGAGACCAGATTAAAACCGGAAGCCCGAGCCAAAGAGTAGGGAACTAAAGAGCAGAGAATAGATTCTATTGCACTCCTGCAAGCTGTACATTCCACGTTTATAACAAACAAGATAAAAAGGGTAAAAACATGAGAAACACGAGAAACACGAGAAACAAAGCCAGAAGAAACAAGTAGCGCAATTAAAAATTATAAAAGTAATTACTGACTGATTTAAATGCCATTTGCCAAGTTGGTCGGTACACAACGAGCACATTTCCCACGGGGCAACAGAACTCGGGCAGCAAATTAAAGCGGGCCAACAGAAATAATTGCTAGAACTCCCACTTAACAGATGACTGCACTCGTACCCCGCACACTCCGTCGCTCTGACCCCTTCAGACCAAAATTGCATTCAACAATTGATGTGAATACATTCAATAAAAATGTATAGTCTACTTAACAGCAACTTGCAGTAGTAATTACCCATTTCCCGGCTGTTTTGCCTGCCATCTTCAACCTGCCACTTGCCACACTTTCATAATATATATAAATTACTTCTCTATATATTTATATATATATCATTTACACATATCAAAGAATATTTCACATGGAGATGGAATAAAATAAATTTATAGGGCAGCAAACAGCTGGAATTCCGTCGGCGCGTGTTTATATTTTAATTATAACTGCAGGGCAGATGAACTGCACAACTGAGCAAACTCAACAGCCAGACAGTCCGATAGTCCAACTGCCAAGCAGTAAAGCAGCATTATTAATACCCTTCCCTTCTTTATATTTGGTATAAATCCACAGCCACAAATCTCCTTCTTACAGTTCAAATTTTCTCTTTCAATCTATCACTGGAAAAGCCCTGACCCTTGATGGCAACACTTTTGCTCCAGTGGATCAAAGATTTTATTTTTCTGCTCCTCTTATTACTTTATTTCTTATTTTTATTTGTTTTCCTTCTTTCTTTGCTGTTTTTCTATGCTTTATTTTCCTTCTCCGTTCTATATTTTATTCCTGTTCCGATTGGTTTCTGCCTTAACCTTCCCTAAACCTTGCAGCAAATAAAGAACTATATAATTTTAGAAGGAACTATAGAATTTTAGATAATTAAATATTATTTTGTAACTATTATAATGCATTTTGCTTTAGTCGACTCTAAATAAATACACGTATTTCAGCATCCCTAATTAAATGCACATTTTTCTCCATTTATTCCTTTCTCCAAGAAATAAAACAGATGATGTCTGTTCACTTTCTTTGATTTGTGATTGAGAATTTTCCAATAAAACATTATATATACCCTGTAGTTTAGTGAAACACCAATATTTATAATATTTATAATATAATCAAACAATCAAAAATATTATATATTTCTGGAAACAAACTTGTCTTAATATTTTTGATTTATGTTTAAACAATTTTCCCATTTTTTATAAAATTATAGTATAGAAAAGTTGTCTCATAATCTTATAAAATACATTCATTAAATATATATTTATATACTGATTTATTTACATTTCCAGCAGCATAAAACAAAACCCTTTTTTTGTGGTTAAATTCAATTTTAAAGGCCTGTTTCTTTTCTGAATATTCGAAACCCAATTATAGGATATTAAAATCTTTATATATTTGAAGTGCACACTTTCCATTCTTGTTATTTATTGAAATGAGTGCCCGCAGTTGTTGTTTTAATCTTGTTCAGAACTTTGTTGTTCTGTGTTCGACCGTCCCTCCCTCTGTCCGTCCGTCCCTCTGCCCGCCCGTCTGTCTGTCTGTCTGCGCATCCTTTACGCTTTTTATTGAATTTGTGTGGGTCGCACACATCAGCGGCCGGAGGAGAGGTGAGACAATGGCGCTTTTGAGTAATATGCGAAAATTTTATTTGAAAATTAAAATAAAATTCTCAGGCAGCAATTACAGGCTGCTTCGGTCCGTTTGGCACCCGAAATGCATTTGCATTGGTAATGTTAGCAGCCACTGCCAGCAATTCGAATGCCAATTTCATTTCTGGCATCGATTCAGAGAGCGAGGGACGAGGGACGAGGGGCTAGGGGCTGGTTCAGGTTGGCAGGCGATTTTCCATTGAAATATGGCGCAAAGACAAATTATTGGTTTTTCTTTGAGTGCGCTTAAAATGAGGCAAACAGTTTAATTAAAATGAAGTGGAGCAATGCGTGTGAATGGCAATTCGAGTTGCGGTGGCACCCAAATGATGAATGCTTTTTCCGCTTTTCCCAGCGCCAGTTGCTTCGATTGGAAAATGTGAATAATTATAATATAGTGAAGCACATAAAACGGGTCGTTAAATAGCCAAGGTATTAATTAAATGATAAATGTTAGGCAGTCATAAATAAAACCACAAAATAACTAATTGGTTTGAGGGCCAAAACGGAGGTCAAAGATTTCTTAACCCGCTTTCAAATCGCTAATTACATTTTGTATTTATTTAGAGCTTATTACAAACTAATCTGCCAATTAAATGTTTCGACCTGATAAAACAAGATTTCAGAAGTAAACTCAATAATAATAAATAATTTTATTTGATGAATTTCTAGGTTAAAATAAAATGAAAAACACAAAAGAAAATAGATAGATAGATAGATAAATAATAAAAGGTCAGAGTTAGGTTAGAAGGAGTGCCGATTATATGTCAAATGATGATTTATATAGAGTTCTCAGTATATGACTCGTGAGAGCCGAGAGTTGCCTTATAGACTCCCCTTTTCCCTCAACTCTACAAATTCTACAGAAGTTGCTCTTCTTTAATACGGAAAGTTCTTCGTCTGCCGATTAAGCTTCAGAGAAAGTTCCCTTTTTTCAACTACGAATAGCACCACAGAAAGTTCTTCTTCTATTGCATTGGTTTGCACCTCAGAAAACTATTCTCCTTCATATATGGATAGCACCACTGACAGCTCAGCTCTTTGCTTTAACTAGGGATAGCACCACAGAAAGCTCGTCTTTTACTGCAATGCCTATCACTACCGAAGACCCTTCTTCTTTAATTATGGATAGCACTAGAGGAACTCCCCTTCTACTGCATTGGATAGCGCCACCAAAACTATTCTTCTTTAATTACAGATAGCATCACAGGTAGCGCTACTTCTTCAACTACGAATAACACCACCAAAAGCTCTTATTAAACTGGTGGCACACAGAAAGCTCCTCTACAACTGCATTGGATAGCAGTAACTATAGCTCTTCTAGCTACGACTAGGAGCCTATAGCAATGATATTGCCAGTTGACCAGTTGCCGGTAACATTTGAAAGAAATACGAAGAAATATTGGGATACAGAAGGACTAAGATTGATTATCGATTTGCTGCCACTTCCACCTTCTTTAATTAATCTTTTTCAACTAACCTATCATACATCTATTTCAAGGTATTTAAAGGCTTTTATATAAAAAGGAAACATATATGGATATTTATTTGCACATTAAATTTAGATATTATCGCTGACCGATAAAAACCAAACATATTTCATTGCTCAACCTCAAATCAATCAGTTTGCCGGAACAATCGAAGTGCAACTCCACCCCACCCACCGCCAACCGAGTCTCCTCCCCGCTGTTAATGTTAATTTGTGTTCTCATTTTAAATGGAATTCATCGGATATGCAACACGTTTATTATGCGCATTTATCGCATTACACAAACAATGTGCCCTTAATTCGGTTTAACATGCTTATTTATACACTCCATTATAATTTAATGAGAAAACGAACCGCAAATTGATGAATACTCGACATTGTGCAGAATTACATAAATTACACAAAAATTACAAAATTGCAAAATTGTTGCTTATGTTGCGGCAATTTACACCAAACGTCCAGTTTTAATTTCCGCTGGACCCCCAACAGTTCAATACAAAATATCCCGATTCAAGAGTCAAACCGGAAATTCAATGTGAAAATTCCACAAAAAAAAAAACAACAATTTTTTGTTCCTTTCCTGTCAAAAATGTTAACACTCGACTGAGCACAAAAAATATTTGGTTATTTTAAATAGATATACACATAAATAATTTAATAAATAAAGCAAGGAAAATAAGTGGAAAATATAAATTAAATTCTATTTCCAGATTTCCATTTGTTGTTGCATACTTTTCCGAGCAATCAAATATTAAGTTAAGCGCTTGAAGAAATTGTTTTTTCCTATAACTACCATAGAAATAAACAATAAAAATAAATCAATTTAACAACAATTTTCAAATGCTTATTTCAGACTGCAGAAGTAAGTAATAAGCTTATAGCTTCTCTTTACTAGTTATATTTATCTTATTATTATTATTATTATTTTTCGTAAAGCTGCAAGACTAGTTCCAATGTGGTCTGCATTCTTTCATATTGGCCACAACAACTTTCCGCTCCCAAAGAATGGCCATTGACGACAAATTGTTGAGCTGGTTTTACGAGTATAAGTATGTCTCTCTCTATATATATATATATATATATATATGTATCGTCAATATATATGTACGCCCACTTGTAGAAGGCAAGAGAAAATTAATAAAAAGAAAAATATTTAAGCTTTGTATCACACAATGGGTGTGAGTTCTTCTTGTATGTTTTGACCGTTGTTGTTATTTCATTTTCGCAAATACGCACCATGAGATTGTCTGCGAGGTTGCACGATAACTGGGCGTATACGTAATGAATGTAATATGAATACATGTACCACCACTACCACACACATGAAAATACATACATACACACTATATATATATATACGTATATATCTATATGGCCATGTGCATGTTCTGACATGTTTTGGTGCTCCACTTATAGAGAAAGTCTGTTGCTGATGATACCATAGGGGATTTATATTAATTAGTCTGGGATCTGGGATAGGGCATCTGTATCTGTGTGCAGCTACCACATTTTATTTGACCAAATTGAAAAGCCTTAGTTTTGGCCATATGCTGAAAAATGTCAAATAAACTAAGGTCATATGCGTTTAATTAAAAACGCTAAACTGACTGCAAAAAGTAGGTAGATTTTCTAAATTTAAAAATTTTATATTTAAAATAATTAATTAGGATTTGAGGGAAATATTTACATATATCGTCTATATATCTGTATCTTTAAGAGAGTATACTTTTGCTGTCTCTTTTGGACTGCAAATTTATTAAACAGTTTCTCAAAAACATGTAACCTATTTATATAGATTCATGATTCCTTAGTCTGTTTGTCAACTAAACAAAGAACGACGGCTGCACATAGCTCCTGATCAAGAATATATATACTAAAAGAAATGTTGAAATTTATAGAAATTCTACTCTTAAAAATTAAATTTTTTGAAGGATGTTTTGGAAGATAATTTATAAAGGAAACACTCAAATATGTCCATTTGTCTTAACTCTTACAATCCAGTGTGATTTAAAGCGCATTGAAATGTCAGAAAAGCCATCAATAGCCATTTTATCCCACAGTATTTCCTTCATAGTTTACCATTCGTAGGAGAAGCCATTCACTCAGCTGTCGCTGCCATAAATGCCCAATAGCGAATGGATAAAAGGACAAAAGGAAGCCCCATATGGCCCCATGGCAAACCAAAGAGATTGCTGTTACGAGTACTCCGTATGTCCTTCTCTCTTGCTACTAAGGATACTCACACTGGATGTATGAGGTAATGTAGTAGTACTCATACACTTCTACAAGAGAATCCACATATCGAAATTATGTAGTTTTCAACCATTGTTTTAAGGATATTTTATCCTGTACTCATTGAATTTACAGCAGTAATAAATTGAATAAGACTGAGAATCTTAAATCAAGTAAGGAGTGAGATTGGGTCACATAGGCTAAATATATTCTAATACTTTGCATCTTTGAATCCTTCTGCTCTTCTAAGCTTTTTCTTGCAGTGTTCAAGTATTCTCACTGCTGCCAAGATAGTTTTTATTTATGGAGCACGTGTGGGACAAATGTCCTCCGATGTTGCGTTTTCACAATTGTTTCTGATTTGGCGCAGGATGCTAATAACAATTTCCAGCTGCTGCTTTGGAAAATTGTGCCAAAGAGGGCGCTTAAAAACTCATTGAACAGAAATGCGTGAGATTACTCCTTTTCGCTCCTGCTTCTGCTCCTGCTCCTTTCTTTTTATTTTTTCTTCTCTTTGTCTCAGTCATTTGCTATTTAAGCACTTTGCAGCAGACTGTGGCAAGTTCACACAAGCTTAGTTGCGGCTCATGAAGTATGCATACAACTGTTACCTCCGGTTAGGAGTCGGGTTCGAGTTCGAGTTTCAGTTGGAGTTGGAGTTTTGTATGGGTTTCCTCAATAATTTTGCCGGCGGCTGTTTAACAAACTTTACCGGCGCCATCGTCTGTGCAACATCTTCGTCCTTGTTCCTTTCGCAGGTCGCCTCTCAGTTCTCTTTGCCTGCAGGCTGGCAAACAAGCAACCAGCAGCCAGCAGGCAGCAGTGAGCAGCGGGAGCCAGGAATCAGCAGTCGTCTCATCCTTATAGCTGGCTGCATTTTATTTCATTTCCGCCGCTTCAAAGTGTATATAATCCTGTACTGATACGACTATCTGAAATGATTTTGCGGTTGCCTTTTCTACTACTAGATATATATGGGGAAATGACATTTTCAAGTGCAACTTATTTGATTTGTGTATCAAATGTTTCCCAGTTGCCAAAGTCTAAGAACAACTTCCAAACAGAACAGAATATATTGTGGAATATTCCTTGCGAATTTCATTTAAAAACGTACGAGACTTTATTTCAAAGTTTCAAATTGTTTGATTTTTATTTATGTTTCAAGTTTTTGGCTATTGCAGTTTTCCGTGGTAAAAGAATACTTTTTATGTATTGATTAAAACAGGAAATTTATTTTTAAAGTTTTTGACTAACAATTAAAGTTTTCATTAGAGAAAATTGCCTTCAATCGGTTGCTTAACATTTGAATATCAATTTAAATATTCTTGCTTTAATTTTTTAATTAAATTGACATCTTTTTTCGAAAATATATATAGCAAGGTAAAATCAAGATTTCCGAGATTGAAAAGGGCTTTTGGCTGGGCAAAACTTCAAGAACGGAGTCCTTGAAGTCATCCCCTTTTTTATTTTGTCTATGCAGAGTAAGAAATCTAATATTCTATTCATTAAGATGAACAATAAAGTATAATACAATAAACAAGAAAATTTATTGGGCTCAAATTTATTATTTATCTATTTTAAAACTTAATTTGCCTATTGCTTAATTAAAGTAAACTTTTATTTTAATTCTGCATTTTTCAGTAAGATAATTGGAATTAAAATGGCATAAACTTCTTCAATACCTTTCACTCATTTTGTACCTAATTCACTTGAAAGTCCAAGGGACAATTTTAATTTAATTATTGTGAGAAATTAATTGAATATATATGTGAGAATGGGGTAAAAATGAAAAACAAATATTCTTTATACTCTGCACGTTCATTAAAAAGTTTATAGGCCAAAAGCAACACGTAGCAGGCAAAACTTTGCAATTGTCAAAAACTGCAACAAGGAACTCAACCACAAAAATTACCAAAAAAAAAAAGGAGAAGATAAAATTAAAAAAAAAAAAGGAATAGGATGACAGCACTGAAAGTTTTGCTAGTCAACTGCTCGGCAACTGAAGCTGCACATTCTTAATAAAAAGAAATCTCTTGCCGAACCCCCAAACGCCCGTCCCCCCTTTCCCCCTGCCTCCTTCAGCAACAAAAAACTAGATGCTCTCCGAAAAGTTTGACATCTAATGCCAGAAAAGAGCAGAGCCACAGAGACTTTTGCAAATTAAAACAATGTCAGCGACTTTGATGCAACAATTTGCAGCTCTCGAGCCGTTGATTAGAGTTTCTGTTCAGCTGCTACGACTATAAAACAAGTTGGCAGCACGCCTAAGCGGCAGCCATATTAATTTTTCATATCCGGTCTATCTCGTAGCTAACCAGTGAATACTTTTTTTCTAACTTGGTCTTCAGTTTAGAGCCCTAAACCTATTAAAAGTGGTTTAAAGGCCAGGCATATAAAAGCAAAATTTATCTAGGATCTTAAGCTGAATACAGTCCTATTCTTTATGATCTAGGACCTCAAACTGTATACAAAACTATTCCTTATCAACTAGGACCTACTGTATATAGACCTATTCCATCTATGAACTCAAACTATTCCCTATCACCTAGAAAATCGTACTGAAATCGAATAAATCAGACAGTAAAATTGATTGATTGTAGAAGTCTAATTTTATTTTGGATGTTTTGATATGCCAGGGTGTTAAGGATATGTATTTCAGCTGAAAATTAAATAAACTGAGAGGTCTGCAAAGCACCCACCACAAGCTGGAATAACTTGCCCCCAAAACACATTGATTAGAATCACATATAAATTGTCGATTTTCGATCTTTTCCTTCTTTACAGGATATTTGCTGAGCGACCCATTTTGTCTAAGGAAATTTTACTTGCTTTGAGCTTTATTTTATGCTCATATTTTGCTTTTATTGCGACGGCTTTCGTAAATCTTTCATCAGTCGCCGCCCGCCGTATAGCTGATCCGCTGCAGTTGGCTCTTGGGTCTCCTCCACAGCTGCTGCACAGATGTTGCTGCTGTAATTTGTTCTCGTCCTTCTACTTATATTTATCCTGTGTCCTGCTGCTGCTGCTGCTGCTCTCGAGCTCATACCAGTTTCTTTCGCTTGTCACACTATTTATGAGTTTATTATTTTTTCGCTACTCTATTATTCGGCATACACAGACAGACCCAAGCACCCTGCCCCCTGCACCCTGCACCCAGCAGCCGCCCAGCTTAAAACTTCTTTCATTACAAGTACTGCAATTTTTCATAGCTTTATTTTTTATTTTCGTTTTTGTTTTTGGTGTGTTTGGGTTTTGTTTTTGAAGCGGTTAACATTTTTTTTGTAGCCCTTGTTATTTATTTAGTGGCTTCTTTTATTTCTTTTATTTATATATTTTTATTTATTTATTTATTTTTTGTTTTTTGTTTTTGGTTTTTCGTCATTTTCTGCACTTGCTTAAATTGTTTGCAATTTTTGTCAGTGGCGGTTGCCGCTGCGTGTTTTATTATGACAGCAGACGCTGCAGCGCCGCGGCTAGATAAATAGTTGTTCTCTTTTCTCAACACTGAACACTGCGGTTGTTGCCGTTGTTGTTGCTGCCGTTGTTGTTGTTGTTGTTGTCGCTGCTGCTGGGTTTTAATTATTGCCATGTTGGTTTTTGGTTGCCGCAAATGAGAAATTTTTACCAAAAAATGAGTATTTAGCAATTTGTTGCAGCCAATTTTCTCGCTGGTTAACTTGTGGCTTCCCTTGCTTAGCGTACAGCACTTTAATAGAGATGACAAATTGACAAAGTTTTAGCTTATTTTAGCAGCAGCCAATGGATAAGCTAATAGGACTAAAGTGCTTTTTAAAACTTCCTCAGAATTTCTATAAAAAATATAGTTAACGAAGAGACAATCTCTGAATTAAGAGAATTTGATTAACATACTCAGTGGGATACACTTCCCAAGGGGAAATACTCTTTAGCCAGGTCTAATCTTATTTTAAACTGGTTTCTTTATTAACCTTTATTTTGAGCAGACAAACATATTCAGCATAAACGTTTTAATCCGTGTCTAATCTTAGATATTCCTATTTGAAATAGAGTTAGGAACAAATAAAAAACAAATACTTATTATATATCATTTATATATCATTTATAAACAGGATTAGGCAAGTGTATACCCATTTCTATTTCTGATTTAATTGTTCACTTAGTTCTCTCGTCACTGGAATATATTGTATTTTATATCACAGCAATTGTAATTTGTGAACATATTCTTAGATTGTTTAATTGACTGAATTTCAACTCAATGTGGCCCAAAAGGAAATGCCATGAATTTAAAGTAAGTTTAATTTGGCAAGCAGCTCCTGGAAAACTCCCTCTATGCTCATATACCATGAACTATGAAAACTCTTGAGTAAAGTTTACAATCACTTGAGGCGAATGTCGCTACCCGCAACTAAACTCATCACACTCGAGCTAAACTTTTAGCCAAAAATCAAGCCAAGCTATGTGTTTTACAACTTTACAAGATGCCCTGGGAGATCCTAGAACGAGGATGAGCAGATGAGAGCTCTAGGAAAAAGATTTCTTGCCAAGTATTTACCACTTATATGCATAAAATGTGCAACAGACGCAGTGGCAAATGGCAAATGTTTAAGCATTTATTTTATTGACTCGGAGGGGGAGAGGGCGAGGGGAGGCGAGGCGAGGCGAAAGAAGAGCACAAACAATCCACTCGAGAGTCGAAGAAGAGTCGAGAGTCCTTTAGCCACACCTGACCAAGGAACCCATTTGATAATTTTGCAACTTTTGCCCTCAACTTATTTGCATATCAAATAGAAGTACACTCAAAATACGAAAAAAGAAAATAAACGATTGATAGATCTATGCATGACTGAAAACATTCAAGAAAATTGGGTACAATTTATAATATAATCCTTGAGGTTTTTGCAGTGGATACCCATTTTTATTTAAATTCATATACTCTATAAACATATGTCATATTAAAAGAGCATATTAGATTTATTGCCTCTGATATGCATCAAGCTTTTATATGTGATTCAAAGCAGTTTTTTTCTTACCTATTATTTTTATTTATTCTATTATCTATCTTTTTATTTGAAGCGCTTTATTAGGAGTAAATAGTATAGAGAACTAGAAATGTTTTTTTTTTTTTAGGAACTTACACATCTTTGTCGAAACATCCCAAATCTCATTACAGGGTATCTCAAAGGGGACAGGCCCTGTATACCTTTTTTTAGTACTAGTTATTCTATTTATTTTTTCATTGAAAATTAAAATGTGGTGACGCATGTTTTCGACCAAAGACAAAATCAATTGTAGAAGGCAAAGCAAAAGGCCTCAGCAGCCGGCACAAAGAACATCATCAACAACAGGAAAGCAAGGAGAAAAAAGAAAAAAAAAAACAGAAGAAACAGGAGAAACAGCATTTGGACCGTGCCCAATGGTAACAGCTGTACTAGGACGATGTCCTTGTGTCTTTCAATATTTTTTTGCTTTGCTTTTTTACTTTTGCTTTATTAAAAAACCATGAGACGCAAATAAGACACGCCAGCAAAACTAATATATGTATTTATATATATATATATATCCATCCATATCTATATGTATTGTCCCGTATTATATATACAAATATAGTTCAGTTGGTCAGTTTAAAATATGAAATTTGTGCAAGGAAATCAACTAAGAATAAATAAAAGGATTAATAAAAAACATAAGAGCATAATAATTAAAACCTTTTATATGTTATTAACTTAATTTGAAAGAGGTATTCCTGGTTTCTTCTTTAAATAATTGAATCTCAAAAATCTTTAACAGTTCCAATTGTATTATAAATATTAATTAAAAATCGAATGAAAAAGGTTTCATATAAACATGAAACTCTTATTGTACAATGCAGAATAAATACATTAAAATAAAAAAATATTAAAATATTTTTAACAAATTTATTGGACTTAATTTAGTTAATTAAAAAATTTCCAATTAATTTACTTCAACAAACGTTCTCCTCTGCTATTAAATTTATACGGTAACAATTTATAACAAATTTTTTATTAGTGTTATTAAAAAAATAAATAAATTCTCATACTTCTGCCTCAAATTTGTCAAAAAAATCTCTTTGTGCTCTCGCTCTTAGTGGAAAAATGTATTGAAAAAATATGTATAGAGCTCTAAAAGAGATCAAGTGATCTCGACTATGGAGATACTCTTTAGATGAATATTATATATGTATATATATATGAATGGATATGGCACATATCAGGTATAAAATGAGAATGATTTGTAGTGCTTCGAATTAACCGATCGTCCTGAAATTCATACTTAAAATTTAAGCCTTATATCTCAAAAATTGAAATGTTATTAATTTGGTTGGGATATAACGTAAATTGGAGGATTATTTAACAAAAAAGGTTGATACAGGAAGTAGTTCTAATAGCCTTTTTCTTCTGCCTATTACATGCATTTTCCCAAACTTATATACCCTCTTCGTATGCACTTTCAATGGGTATAGAGTATAAAAAAACAGTGTTTTCACTTCGCCAAAACATTCCAAAATACGCATCCACTGCTGTTAGTGTAGTGAATATTTTATATTTGGCACTGTTGTTATCATTATTGATGTGCAGCTTGTTTCTGACTGACTCTGGGACTGGCAGGCTGTTGATTTTACTACAAAATAAATACGCGCACAGCGGGCAGGGCGGGAGAGGAGAGGTGGTCAGCAGAGACAATACGGAGCAAAATAAATAACATAAAGTCCAAAAACTGATAAGAAAAAAAACGGACGTCAGTTGACATACGAGAAGCGAAGTGAGGCGATGGAATCAAATCAAATCAAAATAAAGAAACCGCTGCAAATCCTACTGCTGCTGCTGCTGTTGCTGTTGCTGCTGCTGGCAGAGCTTGATATATGGACAGCCTGCTGGGCATAGGCATAGATATATATATGTATATGGATATATACATGTAGATATATGGCATAAGGAAGATATGGCCCAAAGTCAGCGATGATAATACAAACTGACAGCCATTAGAAGCGGCACATGGCATGCGTTTGATATACGCGCCGCAATTTTCATTCATGCAGCTTGATTCTACTCGACTCGACTCGACTTGGCTCGGCCTCAGCCTGAGTTCATTCACGAGCGATGCTCGACGACTATCTCCGCCGAGTGGAAGTTTCGGACATCGGCTCTACACGAGTCGACACGGATGTTATGGAGCAGCATTACCCAGCATTAGCATCTCAGTCAGTATCAGCAGCATCAGTTCATTCGTGTTTGCCGCTTCGTGGAGAGCGGACGCAGTTCAAGGAGCTTAAAAGTCGAAAGTAAATTCAAAAACAGAACTTTGAAAGGGTTCGCCGCGCTCAACAAAAACGGAAGTAAGGATAATTTGACGTAACTGATTTTATTGCTATCCTGTTGCGCCGTCGCATTGTTAACGGTTATGCTAACGGGGCAAACGGTTAACCTGCCAGCACATTCAAAATGGCGTGCTCAACGCACCGGAAGTGCTTTCAGGGCCCATTAAAAACGTTGCATTTGCCCTGCCAAATGCACTCAAATGTGAAAAAAATCATGTAAAATTATGTGGAAAAACTGCCCAACAAGCAGAAAAAGCGTGAAAATAACTGCTCGGAAAATGCCAGAAAATAACCTGCAAATATTTGAAAATGAAAAGCAGAAACAGTGCCTCATGTGAATTTAAAATAATAATTTCTTTGTAAAAACTTTAATGCGTACGTGTTAGAATCAATCATGAACCGATAAGACAGTTCAAAAGTTCAACAAGTTTTATAAATACTTATTAAATTATCAATCTCTGTGTGCGTTTTCTGTGTCTTCTCTGTATTTGACTGATAAGAAACTGTCTGAGAGAAAGAGAAAAATAAATGATTGAGTATTCAATTATTTTCAAAGCTTTTTTTTCCTTGCAGTGCAAAAATCGTATTTGAAATAAAAAAAAAATAAAATCGAAAAAGGAATTAAATAAATTGTAAAGAAAACTTTGTCTTATCTCTAAATACAAAACGTGTTAATTTTTTAGCTGATAAGAAATTATTCTACATTCGCAAAATTTAATAATTTAATGAGACCAGCGACCGAAAGCAGCATAGCAGCTAAGTAAAATTCAAACACAGCTGTTAAAAAACTACTAAGAATATATATATATATATATATATTCACTCGGAAATAAGCAGTTTTTTTAATAAAATTCGACTACTAAAATAATATTAATAAAAGCAACATAAATTATTAAATTATTGATTTTGGAACTTTTGAAGAAAACCATTTGTTTTTGATTGAAAGAATAAAATTTATATATTATATTTAATAATATATTTCCCTTTCAATCTAGAAGAAAGATGAAAAGAGACTAAGAAGATAATAACTAAAAATGATGTTAATTCTGTTGCCTGTTTTTTTTATATTTTCTCTAACGCAAAGACTTCTACCCTAAGCTTCTAAGATTTAATCAATTAAAATTTTGAAATAGCAACCATAACCCAAATTTCTCGAAAGATACTAATTTTTGAGGTTAGTCTCAGAATTATTCGCCATATGCTATACATTTCCAAAGAAAGTTCAAAGTACACATGAGAATAGCACATTATCAAAAGTAATAAAGCGAATTTTAATAATTATTTTTAGTATTTCAAAAGTTGATGAAATTAGTTTAATCAACAGACTATTATCAACTTTGTCAAAATAATTATTTTAATAAATATTAGAATATAGACGAGTCATAGCTAAATTTGAACTAGCAACAATATGCACTGATTTAATTATTTAATTAACACTGTAAATTTATTTATTAGATCAGATATCAATAGTTTTAATAGTACTAAAATATATATAACAATACTGAATTTTTTTAATTTATTCATAGGCAAAAATAGTGAAATTTTCGAATGTATTTTTTAAATATTTTCCTTTAAATAAATTTAGTAAATGTTTAGGAGAGTATTTGCCGTAATGAAACAGATTTCTTCGAGTTTACACTTACTCTTGTGCACGTGCTGCCATAACTTATAGCAGTGAGTGTAAGCTAAGACAGTTACTGCCAAAATACTTTGCACCCTCTTAAGCTGCTGTCAACTGCAGAAGACATATGTTTGGAGGACGAGTATTTGTTCGGCAAGCCAACTAACTGCAACTCCTTTTCACAAAAAGAAAGACAATAGGAGGTGCTGTCCCAGTTTCAACTCCTTTTTTTTTTTTTTTTTGGGTACCTTTTACTTATAAATGTATGAATTTTTTGCACGTACCACACTGCGTATGATTGTTGTGGTGAATATTGCAAGCGCATTTTGTTTTACCTTTTGATAGCTTTGCATGTAAATTTAACATGCGCCAGAGAGAAATGTAAAGTGACATCCAAGGATGCTGTTATGGGAAACTGGTAAATGTAAGGGCCCCAGGAAAAGTGTGCATATATTTTCTGCTTGTACTGTGTTTCCTTATGTCAGTTGCATGTGCATTAAAAGCGCAAAATTAAAGCCACAGTCACAGCAAGAAGTTATTTAATGTCGCCCACTTGTTGGTCAGGTTCTCCACTTGACCTGAAGTCAACCTGAATTTTACAGGCGTAATTCTTTTTTTTTCCTATTTTTTTCCTACAGCCTTCCACTTGGGAAGGTACAGTGCCTGCTAAGCGCATCAATTTAAGTACCCAGAATAAAAGGGCAAAGGTGTATGCATGCACTTAGAGAAAATAGATAAGAAATAAGAAAAGGGGAAATTAATTTGAATGCAGCACTTGTAAAACTTTTATTTATTTGTATTTTTATAATTATGCCAAAGGTATATAGCAACTAATTTGGATGTAAGCTAATTACTCATGTCTCAACATGATTCTATTCAATTCAAGTCAAGAGTTTTCTCCATTTTCTCTGAGTGTACGCCTTTGGCTTAGCAGGTAATACTCTTACCTTTTTTTTTGGTCTTAAGACAAGACAGAGTGATGGATTTACCAGTGGCTGTGAATTTGTCGAAGGACCTGCATCAAAACAGCAGCTGAGCTGTGGCTTTATTTTCGAACAATTTATGTCACGTTTGATTTGAGGCAGATGCTAAAACTAAGCTCATAAGAAAATGCTCTGGATAATAGTATAAGCCCATTACTAAAGCAGAATAAACAAGTAAAACTGTTCTATCGATTATGATAGGCCAGTAAACACTCTACCTTTCCAGTCTATAAATATGTTTTCTTCTGCCAGGTACATTGCTTCGCACAAACTTAATTCACATTCAAAAATTGGTTTCCTAAATAAAAAATAAAAATATTTATTCACCTTAAATTATTTATTTATTTGGCTTAAATTTAAGATGATTCGCAAAATGTAGGACAAAGATATAAAAATTTTCTATATTCCTGGTTAATTTCATGTAAGAATTTGATAAGGGAACGCCTGTCTCTAAAGTTTTTCTAGATCTCAAAGTCCTATCCTAAAATATAAAGTAATTTTCTTACAATAGAAAAAAAAATATTTATAAAAAATTGCTTAGAATAGTTTTCTTGAATTTGAACTTCAAATAAAATATATTACTCTGCTTTGAGCTCCTTATACAAAATTTTGACTATATTTGACGAAGAATGATTATTCTAGATGATTATTCCATATTAGAAATGAATTTACTGCCTAAATTACTATTCATTTGGATTTAAAATTGAATATTTAAATAAGAATTAATATGTAAATAACTTTAGCAAGTGGCAAAAGCAAACACGAACAAACTCAATTTATGAAAATATTTAGCTTAATTCATGCAAATCAAGAAACAAGCTTATCGTAAGACCAATAATATGTACACAGAAATACAATTCTTATGTGGTTAAAATTATAAAAGCAATAAAATTTACACAGATAAATAAATATTTGATGGACCAAAATTAAGTAAATTAATATGAAATACTTATGAAATACCTTATCATGCTTAGCACAAAAGCAGACATGAGCTGGGCTTAAAACAGACACATTGGCCAGCTAAAATTATAAGCCTCAACACTATTTGCCGTAGCTCTCCCCCCTTATACACACACCGCTTGTAATACATGTATGTGTGTGTGTATGTGTGTGTGTGTGTAGGGGATTTATGTACATATAAGCCCACACTTCGTTCCGTGTAATTACACTAGCCAACAAGGTTCATATGGCAAAATTTGCAACCCAAAAATTACTTCATGATTTATTATCAATTTCTATTCTTTTTGAAAGTTTCTTGAATTAAAACTGTGTTGGGAGATGAACTTCATATTTTCGAGATAAAATATACAGCTTTTTTTATTCGAAATATTCAAAATAATTAGATAATAGCCGATAAATAACAGTTAATATTCAATTGATCAGGATTTGAATGAGTAAATCAATAGAAAGTTGAAACAAGATTATTTATATTTATAAGATGGGATATAAGATATTAAAATAAAATAAAATATCTGACAATCAACATTAAGCAACAATTTCCCACTTAGAAATTATTTTGGAAATGTTTTGGAAACCTAAGAAACAGCCTTTATCCCCTTCGCTACCGCAGAAAATGCTCGCATTCTAAATAAAATCTTTATTCATGATTCCTTTTTTGGAAAGTTTAAAAGATTAATTTAATTTAATTAATTTAAAACAAGTAACACTTAATATTTTATACTTATTTTATAAGGAATAGGAGATATAACCTAATCAACTCTGTTCGTCGTCTCGGCACTTGATAGGATAAGTCGTATATCAACCATAAAACACCAATACAAAAATTGTAATCTTTTTGTCTAGTGTTTTCCTTAAGGGAAAGCATGTTGCTTCACTTCTGCTTTATAGTTCATTGCACTGAGCTGCGGCAAAGGACTTGTTTGGCACTCCTCCATGCTCAAATCAATACACATACGCACTGTAGTACAAGCAAATATTTGCATAATTTGGCAATGCTCAGTTGAATTGTGCAGCTAGTTTTCCTACCAATTCAAAAAATATCTATGCAAATTTATTTGGAAAATAAAAAAAATTATACTGTCTAGAGAATTATATCTGAAAAGGACTCTAGGTGTTTCCCCATGCATTTAGTGTGCACTTTTTACACCTTCATTGCGTACAACACATTTTAGCCAACTTACTCTTCCCTTTTTCTTGCTCTTTGTGAGGTTTTGGCCAGTTTGTCTGGCTTTTTGCTCGGTTTCGTGTGGCTTAAATCGTTGCAAATATTTTTCTTTATTTTTTGGCTTGCTCTGCTATTGTTTTGGCTTCAGTCGTTAGACTATTTAGCTCTTTACTTAACATTTTTATTTATTTACCTTTTGGTGCATCTAATTTTCATGGCGTTGTAATTAAAAAAATTTGTATCCTAACTTGCAGTTGGTCTGCTTAGTTTGCTGCCTGCCTGCCAGACGCCTTTAAAATCTTGTGTTTTACGCTTCCCAAAAGTTTCTAGACTTTTATGAGACCTCTAATTGATATATGTATAGGAAGGAGCTGTATGTGCATGTTGCCAAATGCCTTTAGAGAGTTTAAGGGCTGTGAGTAAAATGCTGCAAACTAGCTTAAATAAGCTTAAAGTGTGCATAATTTCAGCTTAAAACTAGTCAGAAAAGGCTAACTTTGTCTCGTCTTTGCAGACTGAAATAATCATTTGAAAAGTGTTTTTAAAACTGTTGATATTTCCTATGATATAGTTTGATATGATACTTCTCTTTTTAAAGAAAGAGAAAGGTTTTAACCAAAAAGGATTGGGAATAGTTCGTTTTAAAGTCGATTTAAGCTTCGTCAAAAGTTTCGAATTGTAAATTGGTTTGCAGATATCAAAGAACATAAAAGTTACTTGAGCTTTATTCCAAATTTTATTCTCAAATTCAATAGAAAATTAATTAATTAAAACAAAATTAATTTGAGTTTCGGTTCTTTGCTGTCCCAAAAATAAATATATATTATAAATTTTAATAGATCATAAGCCAAAAAAAAACAAACTAGAGATATGTTTTTAAAATTTAAAAATATTTGATAATAATCAGCATTCTAGAGTATGGAGAAAAAAAGGATAAAATAAAATATAAAACGCAAGTCAACGAAATTTATAGTTGATTAAAAAATCTGTCGTATTTTTCAAAAGATTGAGAAAGAAAACTCTCGAAACTCTGGTATTATCGAAAGGAATGCCAAAATCCTGTCAACACTTTTAAAGAAATATTGTTCACGCGGAATTTGCGAGAAAGTGGAACACATTAAGGTAATTGGATTCTAGCAAAGGCCAAGAAGCATTCCCATATATCTTGAATACTCGCGTAACTCTGCCCATTTAATACCCGTTCCTTTAGTGTAATTGGACACCGCGATGCCAGTGTGAATTGCGCTGCATTGTCGGTCCATAACTTAGACGCATTCTCTTACAATTTCGCATTGAATGCGAATTGCATAGCAGCAAGCAGCAAGCGGCAGCAGCAGTAGCAGTAGCTGAGAATCACGCTGCTGGCAATTTTAATCTCGTTTATTAGCCATTTTTCAAGTGATACACATAATTTTCAATTTTGCAATTTCTCGAACGGCAACACATTTCGTGCTGCACCTGCAGATCGAGCGAGCTGAGCTGTACCCAATTTCATTCTCATGCTACAAATTTACGCCCTGCAGCCTTTTGTCTTTTATCGAACATGCTAAAAAAAAAAATAGCATTGCATACATGCAGGCGGTCCTCCATTTGGAAGCTATTAGGGGCAGCACAGCGAGGCAGGAAAAAAAAAAAAACAAACGTGCAACGCCAACAATAACAAGCTGGCTACGTAACCCATGTAGGAGAAACGACAGTAGCCTAACCAGAAATTCAGGAAAAAAATATGTAATATTCGTAGAAGACCCGATAGGACGCATAATGGTTGAATAATATTCTTCTTTTTTTTTTTTTTGGTGCCTGCCAATCGCCTTAAAAAGTTTGGTTGGCTCACAGCGACAAAGACAAAGCAGAGTGGAGGAGGTGGACCGGAGTACAGCTTTGCAACTCAATGCAATAAATGCGTGCCTCCATTGTTGTTACTCTGTTGCACTCGAATTTTCAATAAGCGTTAAGATAGACATAGACATAGACATAGATGTAATACTCGTACTACTACCAACTAGAGATGGCAGCTTCGCTCACGAAACAAGTTGAATTCGTGGTTCGTGCAGACTCAGCTTACACTTAAAAGGATAACAAAGTTAAAGGTGATGAAAGCTAGGTAAACAAATTATTATTTTCGAATTTATTTTATTAAAGTAGTAGTCAAAGCTTGAGGGACAAACTTGGATTCAAAGGTTCGACAGGTTTCCCTTCTTTAAAATGTTGTAGGCATTTGTTTAGCTATTTTGAAGAACTCTTTCGTGCTCAGATCCATCTCTAGCACATCTCTAGCTGTTTCTGAACTTCAATTTGATTTGGCAGCTGCAAGTTGAAAGCTGATGCTGATGCGAATGTTTTTGCTGTTGCTGTTTGCATATGCAACTTTCTCCGCTTACTTTCCTATTAGATGCACAAGCAGTCGCTCAGCTCACGACTTATGGATGCTACGCATGACCTGACCTCCCAGTGCCCTTTGAAACCCTTAACCTTATACCATTGTCTTTTCCATTTACCATGTACCAACCCGGACCCGGACCCAAACCCGAACCCGAACCCTCTCATTGCACCAACACGCTGCTAGCTGCTGCAAACGTAATTGCATTTAGTTCAGAATTTATGTTGAATCAAATTTTTATATTTTCGTGCTCTTTAAAGGAAAAGAGAGACACGACTCCACGATCCATTCAAATTGCAAAAAAAAAGAAGGAAATAATAACACTCTGGAGAAATTTATAATGGTTTTTCATATAACGTCAGTTCGGTATAAAAAAAACAAAAACCAAAAAGAACAGAACAACTTTCTGAAAAACTCTAATATCGAAAGATACTTTGAATTGGATATTAATTAGGATAAAAACCATATTTTATCTTCAAAAAAGAAAGAAATTTCTTTAAAAAAAGGATTCCAAATTATAAACTAATAAAAAGGATTTTTTTCAAGAGTTTTAAACAATTTAAAATTTTTTTATAAATAATCAATCCAGGAGTTTTGATCTTTCAATTATGAGAAGTATGCATTTTATAAAGAATATTACTTACCTGTTCTGTTGTACTCTTACTTTCCATTGATTTTGCAGTGTATGCGGCCGTCGTTGTTATTAAAATTGCTCGTTTCTTTTTGTTTTTACACGCGCTAACAATCTGCTAAAGTTCCTACCTATGTGAACTTTGTTGTTACTCCAACCCTAGACAGAGCTTTCCTTTCCCTTCAGCTTTTAGCTCTCTCAACTTCACCTTCACTTGTAAATTGCATTTTGTACAAAAATGTTTGCCGTTTCCCGGAAAATGTTCCTTTACACGCGCATGGGAGGGGTGGCTCGTAAAGGGGGAGGTGAGAAAATATGAAAACAAATGACGCTTGGGCTTTTGGCTTTGGCCAAAGCAAATACAATTTTGTTTGCACGGGTTGCATTGAAATAGACTGAGTTCTTTTTCTTTTCTTTTCTTTTTTTTTTTGTTCAAGCGAATTATGTGCTATATTTCTTCTTATTGTTTTTTATTTGTTTTCTACTTCTTCTTTTTTGTTTTAGTAGTTTTATTGGCAAATTTGTTGTTGGATGGGCTTTACGCGCTTAACCCCCTAAATCAAAGAGAACGCAACTAAGCCGGTGTTAAGGCTCTTAGCAAATATCATGCGAATAACAAATCAAAGAGAATTTCTTCCGCACGGCAAAAAATACACAGAGAAAAAAGGAGTCAATATCCATCTTATATTCCTATAAGTCAAGAGACAAATATTAAAAAAATCGTATTCGAAAATAAATTAGCAAATAGTATGGATATATAGATGCAAAATAGATCTGAAGAAATTTAAATTTGTTAAACTTTGATTTAGACATATTGAAAATATTCAAGTTTTATTTCTTGCATTTTTCATAAAACATTTTATTTCGATTTATCATTCTATTTCAAATTTGACAATTACACTTTATTCAAAAGAATTCCTTTTTCACACAATAAAGACTCTTTTTGCCTTACAGGGTGTCTCTTGCCGAGCCCTTTCAATATAGATTTTGCTCGGGAAACGTATGAGCAGCATACTAAGCTTAAGCACCTTTTGAGCTGCAAGCAAGGCGCCTGGCTCATGATTATTTTATGGCAACTTGCTAAAACCTTTGCCAAATGAGATTTATGATATATAGAATATTCTATACATATATAGATGTACCACACGTATACCCTGTCTACACACACATATACATAAATATTACCTATACATGCATATATTCCGTGCTGTACACGCGTTAGTTAAGCAGCTTATCAGCTTTGAAGAAGGAGAAAGGTCGAGCGGCAAAGGTGAAGGACGGAGCGGTTTATCTATGGCAGTCAGACTGATAATGCAATAACGACAATAGATTTACAGTATATAGTTTATAGTTTGCAACTGCATTTTCTAATTATAACAATAATACTTTATATTAAATTAACTTTGTTTCTGTAGTTAAACCTGGGGCTGCTTCTGTTTGTTGTTGCACTCAAACTTTTCACTGCTTTTGGTTTTCGTATAAACATATTTTTCAACTTTTAATTAATTTGTTCAAAATTTCACAAATTTATAGTTTTAATTACTAATTTAGTAGCAAAAAACCGCACCGAAACAAACGGCAAAAACTACGCGCTTTAAGCGCGCCACTTTTTTTTTATTACAGCTCTGCAATACTTGAATTATCGATAAGTCCATCGAATTAATATTTTATTTATGAAATTGATTCTCACACCTTTGATTTTAAAAAAAATGCCATCAACAAAGAGCAAGACTGATTGGACCAATAAATTTGAATAAATATTGTTAACCCATTTGTTAAAAGTCCTTTTATTATTATTATTTTTTTTTTTTTTTATTTAATTCGATCACTCCGTGGAATACCCTTAATATTAAAAGGAGCGCCGCGCTTTCTTTAGAGTTGTTCGAACTGCTTGTATTTATCCCAAGTGACAAATAATCTAATTTGAGTGATAAAAAACAAACATGGAAATGCAATTTGGCATCAAACGCAGCTGCAGCACGATTTGTAATCATTATTTACACTCGGAGTAAGCAAAAACCCAATGCAATTCAATTTGTGGACAGTCAGACACAAGCATTTTGACAGTACTTCCCAGCCCTCGACTCCCGGTGCAGCCCTGCACTTCGCTAACCTCTGACCCCGGCCCCGTCCCAGCTTTCTCCTCCCACCAATAAGAATTGATATATGCACATACACACACACACACACAAACATATGCATACATACATATACATATGCTTAGGTATGCATGCAGGTCACATGCAGGGCGCGCAAAAAAAGTGTTAAGTGCTTTTGCTGTTTCTTGCCGCCCTGCAATCATTGTCAGCAAATACCCAACAGCATGCACTAACCGGAACCAGTACACGAACCCCCCGACCCAAACTCGAACCCTAAGCTCACCCGGCACCCGATCCCCGGCCAGTGTTGTCAACTTTAATTTCAGAAAAATAGCCAAAAAAAAAAGTTGGGTATTATGAAAAATTGACAAATAAAATCCAACTTCCCGTGCGCATCCGGACTCCGGACTCACCTTAAATTTTACTGCGTGAATATGCGGTTCAATCTCCCCAGCATTAGTTTTGGTATGAACCAATTGGTTCAACACTATATTTCTTTTATGAACTAGCAAGAAAAGTTATCTGCGACACGTGGAAGAATTGAATAATCTTATAGATTCTTCTTAGTGGCGATATTTATACATATATCGTACCCAATGAAACCATTTTGATCAAGTTTAATTAAACTATAGATGGGATTAAGAATCCTGTAATATTTTTTTTTTTAATATTATATTCATTGTAATAAAAACTGATTTTGAGACAACAACTAAATTTTCTATGATACCAACTTCCAATTTTTTTAATATTTTCTGAGAATGTCTAGTATAAAACATATTTTATTTACAATACAATAGGCAAAGTTGATAAAATTTCCAAATAATCAGCCAAATCCGTTCTTAAAAAAGCTGAGTGAGCAGCACTGACCACAACTGTAGCTGCGATTTATATGCAAGGCAAAGGGCAAAGAGCAAAACAAAATAAGAAGAGAAAAAGTGTAAACAATTTTTTTTTGCTTTTCTAAAATCAAATGCAAATGCAAACAACAGTTGGCATCAATCGTAATGTCGTGAGCTCCCGTCACGCCCCACACAGCCGCCCACATGCCGATCTGTTCCCACTTTATTGCTGGAATTAATGATGGCGGGAGGAGCAGGAGCGGGAGCTGTTTTGCCACTGGGGTGTTTTACTTGTTGTTCCAGCGTTCCTTTTCCTTTTTTGTGTGCATTTTTCTTTGGTTTCTGTGTAAATCAAGTGGAAATTCAATTGATTTGCTTTGGCTTTGCTGTGGCAAAAGGGAAATACGCAAAAGGCGTTATTATAATAGCTGAATATTCCCCGTCTAACCACTTCTCCGCTTACCACTTGCATATGTTAAGCTTTAAAGCGGCCCCAAGAACTTGGGTCCTTTGACACAGAGAGAGGGAGAGAGAGAAAGAGAGAGGGAAAGTACTAACAAACCGAAGTCGAATCCAACAAGTGGAAAACTTATTTAAGCACAAAATCGTTTTGCAAATATTATAAAAACTAAACTGAAATTCTGCTGGATTTGTCAGCAAAGTCAGCAAGGGATTGTCCTTAACTTGGTTAAGAGCAACGCTTTGTCCAATCAAATGCTAAATTTACGAATATTCAATTAAACGCTAGCACAGCTCTATGTAGTCGAGTGTAAACTTAATGATGATGCCTTGCTTTAACGTTCATTTCGTCTGGGGAATCAGTTAAACAAAGTAGAAACCACAACTTTATTATGTATTAATGCAATTGACACAGTAAATCAAGTTTTAATTGTGTGTATTTATGCCGTAAAATATGTTATATCAATATCTGCGGCTTTCATTCTTGCAAAGGATATATAAAGGATAAAATAAATGTACAGTGCTACCCTCTTAACAGGACCTCCTTTGCGAAATTGTCAGCATTTCATACTACCCTTCACCTTTTGTATTTTCGATTTAATTAAAATATTTAAAATTATTCAAATAAATTTATATAAAATAGTTATTTTTTTTAATATCAAATTTATGAAAAATAATATTTTTCGTATATTTCATGAATGTTAATTAATTTCATTCGTGAATGAAGAGTTTAATAATATTTTATATATTCTAAACTTGGCTCTTCATCAGGGGAAGACAATATTCCAGCAAAAGCTTTATCCCTGCAGCTTGAAATATTTTTACAATTTATATTGTTTTAATTATTATCTTATATCTAATTTTTCTCTCTAAAGAAACTTAGTTTCGACTATATAAAAATATTTTTAAAATTATTATTTCTTTTCAGCTGCTTCAATTTTCAAGCTATGCGAAGCAGTTTTCATTTTTAACTTGAGCGTTGTGAGACATACAAGCCACGCCCAGCATGGGCGTCCTAAATCCACTGGCAGCTCTATGGCTGCTGTTTGTCCTCCTCGTAGTTGATACTCAGGCGGCCCGAGAAAGTAAGTAAATAAAGCAAAATTAATGGAAGACTCCAATTGTAAGGATATTCCTATATAATATTAGATCAACCTATCCCCATGAGTATTTCTAATTTTAAATTTATTTTTTCTTAAATCCGTTAGATCCTCTGAAAGATCCTCGCATCTGCGGACGTCCACAATGTGAAGCGTTAACCTCTAAATTTGGCTACGGCGAAGTGTTATATAAATATGATTATACCGTTTCCCTGCGTACCGAATTTGCTGGTTCGGGCGATAATAGTTCCGATTTGTATTTGAAAGCCAATCTGGAAATATTCTTTCCCAAGGCCTGTGAGGGCTACTTGCGTATCAATGCTGTCAAGCTCTATGATACGATACAGGAGATGACCAATGACAGTGAAACGCAGGGTGATAAGCCAACCAAAGATGTCTATGACTACTATGATAATTTGGGGAGTGGCGAGGCCAGTGAGCAAACCGGTTCGGAATTTGACAATATGCATCCAAAGAGCAGCGAATTGGCCCATGATTTAACCGAGAATCTACTACGCTTTGCCTTCCATGATGGTCTCATAAGCGAAGTGTGTCCGACCGAACGCGAAACGCCTTGGGTACTCAACTTCAAAAAGGGCATACTCTCTAGCTTTCAAAATACCATGATGCGCTTTGATGTCGACTTCAATACCACAGAAACAGATGTTTCCGGCGATTGTCGAGTACAGTATGCCCTCGAGGCAACTGACAAGGTCTATGTGACCATTCGCAAAACAAAGGATATTGCCACTTGCCGGCGTCGATATGCCACCCAGTCTGTCCTCCAGACTACGCCGTATACCTTCCGGGATGACAAAACTATTTGGCCCATTTTAAATTCACAGAGCTATTGCAATGTAAGTTTACTCTTTTAAAATATTTCACCCAGGGAAGGGCTATAATTAAGCTAAATATTGTCTGTAATTAAGCTGATATTATTGTCTACGAAACGAATTAATTAATTGCAGCTGACAATTGACAATAACGTTTACCGGGAGATCAGCTGTCTGGAAAGCCATTTGCTGGTGCCCTTTTCGAATGGCACCAACGGAGCCTTGACCACCACGCGCAGCGTACTGCTGCTGGAGGGTGAAGACTCCTACAGTGTAAGCGCATTTCTGGAGCAGAGTAAGTAAAAAAAAAATAAAAAATATGTTATCGATGGCAGGTTTACCTTTAAACTACTTAAAAAATAGCTCCAGAGTTAGTCGAACGTCGTTCGCCACTGATATTTGATCATACGCCGCCCGTGAAGCCCAGCCACGATGAGATTGATGCTGCCCGCGAGTTATTGGTGCAAATGTGTGCCGTGGGATTCCCGAATATACAACGAGAATTTATTGATGTATTTACCAATTTTTTGCAAACCTCAAAGAGTCTGGACTACAAGACGCTTACGGTGCTGCTGCAGCGTTCGGCAAGTATTTGCTCGCAGGGCAAGTAAGTATAGCAACGAATGAGTTGAAGGTCTTGATAATGATAACCCTTATCAATTCCAGGAACCACGTGCTTGAATCTTTGCCCTATATAGGAAGCACTGCCTCGTATCAAGTGATGCGAGATCAAATTGTGAATGAGAAACTGTCCAAGGAAATGGCTCACAGCTGGATGGCTTCGCTGTCGTTTATAACACGCCCCGATGAACAAACACTGGATACCTTCTATAGCATACTCGATTTTGCGCGTAATAAATTGGATCCGGAGTACACGTTGGGCGCCACAGCTGTGGTGCATAGCTACTGCAAGCATCATGATAATTGCGAGGAGAATCTAAAAGTTACAAAGATTATCACTTTGCTGGAAACCGAATTTCTAAGCCAGTTTAAAAGATATCGCGGCGATCGCAAGCAGCGCGAGCGTTTAACTATTTTGCTCAAAGGTCTTGGAAATATTGGCGTCCTATCGACTGACTTTGCGATTGAATTACAAAAAATTATCAACGATAATGCAGTGCCTGTAGATATACGTTTACAAAGCATCCTCGCCTTTAGGCGCGTCAATTGCCTCAACCATCGCAGCTATTTTCTGGAAAACTATGCTGATTATACGCTGAATTCCGAGCTTCGTATTTATAGTTATTTACAAACTATGCGCTGTCCAGATTATATATCTATAGGCGAAATTAAATCAATATTGGAACACGAGCAGATCAATCAGGTTGGCTCATTTGTCTGGTCTCATCTCACCAATTTGGCCAAATCCAACTCCCCGGTACGCATTGAAGCGCAGGGCTTACTTCTGAACGATGAGCTATCCGAGAAGTTCAAAATGGATATACGAAAGTTCTCAAGAAACTATGAGCACAGCTTGTTCTTTGATGAGTACAATTTTGGTATGTATAACGATCCTTTTTATATTGAATTTCTACGGATTCAAAATTTTGCTATGCAGAAAATATAAAATTTTATAAATTTATTCAATATTTTTAAAGGTACCACAACTGATGCAAATTTGATTTTCGGCACCGATTCCTTCCTGCCGCGCATTGCTAGCGTCAATTTTACAGCCGATCTGTTTGGACAATCCGTCAATTTCTTTGAGTTTAGTGCACGGGCAGAAGGCTTCGAGGAGTTGGTTTCAAATGCCTTTGGTCCAAAAGGACCTCTGAATGGTGAGCTGCTGCGAAAGAAGTTGTCCTTCCTCAATCGCTGGCTGGGCAATGAGAGTGCCGAAGAGGATGACACGCTGGAGAATCTGCTCAATTTGGATAATTTGCGTTTGAAGCGTAAAACGCAAGAGAGAGAAGCAGACGAAGAAGACGACGATTATGCATATGAAGAAGAACTCCATGAATCCGGACGAAGTAAGCGCAATATTAATGCAGGTGCAGCTGCACGTAAACAGGCCATCGATCAAAATGTAGATCAACTGGGCTATAAGCTGAAGTATGACTATAGCAATCCTCGGGCGCAGTTTGGACTACGCGTCTTTGGCAACGATTTGAGGTATTATAATGTAGAGTCAATGGCTGAAGTGGCGCTGCTGGCAACGCAGTTCAGTCCCTTCTATCAGGCACAGAAGCTGCTCTCCGGAAAGCCCTTGTCCTACACCAAGTCTAGTGTATTTCTGGATGCTTCGTATAGTGTGCCTTTGGCTGTGGGTCTGCCATTGGCTATACACGCTTTTGGTGCTTCTTCTGTGGACTTGGAAATCTCTGGAAATTTGGATAAATTTGATGCAGATTGGCATTTTGATGTACAGGGACATTTTAAGCCCTCCGTCTCCGTAGATGTCATTACGACCATGCAAACGGATATGTACTGGGGCCAATCGGGCATTAAGGTCAAGAGTAATTTGTACTCTAACTCGGAGGTGGAGGCCAATCTAAAGATGCGTGGACGCAATCTCATTTCCTTTGCCTTCAATTTGCCGCAAGATAAAAATGAAATCTTCAGTGCACGCTCCGAGCTGTTGGTCATAAAACGAGACGAGGAGCAGCCACAGGCCGGTATTGAGAAACGTAGCGCCAATTCCACCTGTACCTGGCCAGTGTTGGACCAGGCAATAGGCTTGCAAATGTGCTCGCATTATAGTGTACCCGATCTGAGTAATGCCACTGTCGATTATCCCAGTCTATTATTATCCGGTCCTCTGAACTTTAGTTTAATACTCAAGAAGTCTGATTTGTCGGCGAAGAAATATGTCTTCGAGTATAACTGGGATCAAGAGAAGGAGGATTATAATGACTTTAGGCTGATATTCACCACACCCGGCTCGAAAGTCCCTCGCATTTTGGAGGGCAATTTGACCAGTGTGCCCAATGCTTTCAATGCATCCGTTTCCTTTGTTAATGGCGATAGTCGCGCCTCTGCTGGCTGCAGCTACGATGGCAATCCTGACTATAGACGCCTCGAAGTCTATCTGGACAATAATCGACAACGTTCACTGGACTTGGGCATGGAATTACGACGCTACCAGGACCTCACGGCCTGGATATATAAGCCTCGCATGCTCTTAGCTATTAATGGAGTGAACATTACCGGCCTCGTTGGTTCTATTAAAATTAATGAAAAGAATGGCATAAAGCAGCACGACGTGGATCTATCCTTCGAGACGAAGAAACTTCAGGCTTTGGTCAGCGGAAACATTGTCCAAAACGAGGTTACCACCTCAACAAACATGACTATCAATTACAGGGTAAGTGCTCCATAAAGATAATTTCAAAATGTGCGTAAGGATTATATTTAATTTACTCATTTCTATAATTAGTTCCAGGCAAGTAAGATCGAAACTATCAATTTTGCTGGTCGTCTGGTCAATAATGGCGATAAATCAAAGACGGAATATCGTGGCAATGTAAAGTTGCGTACCTCAGCGTATCCGAAATTGAATTTTGCTTCGAATACCACCTGGCAGAGCCTGCAAGGGCACACTGAGGGAGTCTTGACCTACAATAATGCACCGGATTATGTTAATCCAAATTATACGAGCATTGTGAGACTGATATTTGCACGATCTCATTCGGAGGATGCCATTCTGGAGGGTTCGCGTACGCGAGCTAGCCTGGAAGTCAAGTTGCCCAGATCAAAAATAGATTCTCGCATTATGGTCAAGTAAGATCAATAAGATTATCCTAAATAAAACTTAGAAAATATTTCGTTGATTATTGCAGACACGAGGAACGCAGCAAAAACGGCACTGAACATAATGTTATAGTGGGTCTCAAATATGCGCCGGATAAGGAAATTACGGGTCTATTTTCCGTACACCTGCCACGACGCAGCCTCTTCGCCATTGATGCCTATATGAATGTTACTGTGCCTGAGTTTAATTCCTGTACGGCCAGTGTGAAAGTCAACGAAAAGGCCACCAAGGATTATATGGTAAAATTGGAATAAGTTGAAAACTACATTTACTAAACCTACTATAAATTTATAGGTGTTTATCAACGGTTCCTGGTTTACGGGTCATTCTGTTGCAATCAAAGGCAACTATAAAGATCGCAGCTCTCGTGTTCAAGCCCTGCATCATCTGAAAATGATCATAGAGAGTCCTTCATTTGAAGTCACCTCGCTGAACATTGTATATCGACGCAATCAGTTGTTGATCTTCTACGACCTGCAGGCGAAATACGGCAAAGATCCATACGGATTGACCGTACAATATGCATCCAATTTGCATAATCGCGATTCCAACGCCGAGGTGCGTTTAAAGATCAAGGAGAAGGACTATTGGATCCATTCGAAGCTGCAGTCGGAGCAGCCCAAGCAATTACACCTGGAAATGCACATTGACAAGTAAGTTGAGATCAAATATGGTAAAACCGCGCTTGATCCTAGCTCCGAAGTAATTTGTCAGTCAGGTGTCCTTTCAAGTTTTTTAATTTTTTTTTTATTTTTTTTTTTATTAGTTTTTGGCCAATTATTTTGTTTACTAAACATAACTTCACTTTAAACTTACTTAAACTACAGACTTCGTGATGTGCATATTAAGCTGGGCCTGTTAAACATAGAGAAACGCAAGGAAGTATCGCTGGAGCTAAAATGGGATGCCAATCGGGATCCTTCAGAGCGTCTGGGTCTGCTGCTGGAATATAATAATCCGGGTAATAAGCATTACGATGGAAACATAATGTTAACCTATCCGGAACGTACGATTAACTGCGGATTCAACACCTATATGGGTGGTCCAAAATACTTTGGCAAAGCATATGCCTCCTGGAGCATCATAGAGGTCATCGAGTTCAGCTATGATGCGGGCATCATGCCTGGGACGACGCTACACAATTGGTTGCGGGCAGAGCTGAACACACCCTTTAAGGGCTGGAAAACGAATACACTGCAGGCAGGTGTTTATAATCTGCAGAACTTAATACTGATCAATTCAACGCTATCCTGGGCAGATAATCAATTGTTGCACCTGGGCTTTAAGAGCGATCACGATATACGGGATCAGTTGGTTAGCTTCGATGTGCGTTTTGGCATAAATAGCACCATAAAAGATATACCCACAATTAAGGTAAAAGTGCAGCACTGGCAGGATCCCAAGAATGTGGATAGTGACCTTTATCTAGGATACAAAGGACAGAATGATACGTTTAATACGTACAGCATCAAGTCGAATTGGACGGTATTGCGCAATAAACAGTATCACAATATCTCCGGCAATGTGTTCCTGGTGAGTCCTTTTGAGGGCTATCGCAAGGGAGGTCTGGTAGCTAACTTTGAGCTAAATGATCAGCGCCAGGTGCAGGCCGGAGCCTCACTCACATTTGATATAAGAGAATTTGCGCTGACCATGGATGGTTATGTCAAGAAATTTACGGATAATATGTTGACTATAAATATAACAACGCCACTGGAAAAATTCCGCACTATAAATGGACGCTTTGGTTTGAATGAGAAGAAGCGTCATGCTGTGGCCGAGGTGCGTGCTCCAACAGCCGCTTTAGGTATCGAAGCTTTGGCTGATATTAAGAATCTTCTGGACTTTGATGTCAAGTTGAGCGTGGCCACGCCCATAGAGAGCTTCCAACAGGCGGCAGTCTTGGCCAAGGTTAATCCGGAGCGCGTCGATATGCGTGGTATCTGGAATAATGCCACGCTAGGCTTTACGGGCGTCTGGCATATGCTTAATCTCACAGACTTTGAATATTCCTATTTGGTGTTTACTCCACTGGTTGGTTTTGAGGAGAATGGCTTTATAGCACAGCTGCTGAAGCGAGAAAACTTTATATTCCAACTGCACGGCAAACTCTCGCATTATAAGCTGGGCATTAAGATCAATGGTCATCCTAAGCCAAAACTGGTCAATCAGTTGAGTAGCCAAAAAATTAAGCTTGACTTATATTCCGATGATGATTTCCAGCCGCCACTCATAGAGGACGACACAGGGGAGGTCTATCTATCCTACATTACCGATTTCGAGGTGGATACTTTAGTTTGGCCCACGATACTAGGTCAGGTGGATATACAGGAGTACGTTGACTTGTATATCATTGCGGGTAATGTAGACCTTCCCCAAGGTCGCCTGCAATTCAAGGATCGCCTCTACTATCCGGACTATATCAATGTACTCAATGTTCTTACTGTGACCACACCATTCGACATAGCCAAGAACTTCAAGTCGATTTTCGAGTATCACATTGATTTATATTTTAATTCATTCTATCAGCGTGTTCAGTTCAAGATCCACGATGGCCTAGCCCAGTCCCAGGAAATGGGCTTTGAGCTCAACTATACCAAAGTTGTGGATAATGTCAGACCCAAGGCACACAACGTCCAACTGAAGCTGATTACACCCTACGAACTGCTACCAGAAATCAAAGTACATGGTCGAATAGAGCTGGATGATAATGCCTATAAGGGCAACATTACTTCGAGGACTGCTCACACATTCTTGTCTCTGGCCGCCGCAGTGGAGGTACTGAAACTTGAATTATTATTATTATATTCGACTTCTTTTGTTACGAAGCTATTATTTTTTTGTAGAATGAAGAAAACTTCCTGGAGACCTCAGTGGGCATCCTGCTGGAGACGAATGTCATACCGCATTACGCTTGCAATGCGTATTTCAAGAAGGACTTCTCTGCCGTGGATAACAATATAGATATACGCTTTGAGGTTACCGACAATGGCTCAGTCAATAAGGTAAAGAATTATAGTTATTTTTAATACAATCTGATAAACTAAGGATTTCCATTCCTCTACAGTTGCATATTGAAACGGACTGGCATACGGATCCTGCGTATTATATAAATGTGAACGGAAAAGTGCACACCACTATGCTCCCACTGAAACTAGCGTCCACTTCTGTGCTGGCTACAAAAGGACCCAATCCTCAGCTGAATGTTGATCTGAGTTTCCTGAGTCGCGATGGTCAGAGCATAGCATATGGAACACGTGCTAATAAAAAGAAAGATGTGTTCAACATTGAAGTGTGGACTCCACTCAACAACTATAGAAACATTTCAATGCATGGAACGATTGTTCGTAGTCCACGTGATGCACAGCGCTACGATGTGGCGGGCCATCTTTACAGGAATATGGCAACCTATGGAGTGACGGGAGTAGTGCGCATGGGCGAGGGTTTGCCCATAGATGCCACATTGCGTGTGCAGCCGAAATCTGGAGGACGTGATGGTGTTATTGAGTTAAATATTCAGGAGGCGGGTCCAAAGAAAATACGCTTCTCTTTCAGTGCTATTGAGGATGGCAAAATGTGTCAGATCTCCGGTGGATATAGCATTAGCGGCAAAAATGGGCCCATGGATTTCTCGGTGCTGGTGGAGAGTACCGAACCAGAAATTGCACGCATTAATTTCTACGGTAATATGAAGCCCTTGGAACAGGGACGTCTTGTGGGAGATGTTAATCTACAAACACCCTGGAAACAGCTCGGCATTGATTCAGTTCATCTCCATTCTGATGTGGGTGTGCGAAGCGATGGTGGCAAAATCGTTGGAGAGTATCAAATTGGCAAACATATTGGACGTGGTAGCTGCATGTGGAGCTGGATTCTAGCTGAGAATCTTCAATTAGTGCTGGAGAGCTATATGGAAAGACCATCTGCGCAGCCGCGCATTGTTCATGCCAGTGCCAAATATCTGAATCCAGGCAAGACATTCAACCAGCTGCAAACTGGTGGTCGTCTGAGCGTCGACTCTAAATGGAAACTCGATGTAAATGGCAGTCTGCACTATACGTCGACGGATGACTTTAATTTCAACATACTCACCCAGTTGCCTCTACCTGTGGGTGATATTCATCAGCTGAGCGGAAAATATCGCGGAAATATTATCAGCCAACAATTGAGTTCACCCGATTTCTTCATTGAGGGCGGTTACCAGTCTGTGGAAGCTCAGCAAAAGCTACTCACTCGTCTCTCCTATCGCAATGCCTCTAACGATTTGAAGGGTTTGGCCCATGTCGAGTGGGGAAAAGTGCATAGTCTTTCAATAGTTGAGGGTGACTTTATGATGGAACGAAAAAAAGGATTGCGCCGAGAATTTCTGGCCAAACTGACAACGCCCAAGTTTAAGGGTGAGCACACCTTTGGTCTGAGCGGGCACTACGATAAACCCAATGCTGAGTACCATAACCTGGTCTGTGCCTTGGACTATCCGGCTAGTCGCCGCATCACCGATCTGGATGTCTCAGTCAATTCTCTAACAAATATGCGTGGTGTGGTCAACACCACTACACCATTCCTCAATGTCACCTGGTTCAAAACGGACTTTGAATTCACCACAAAGAGGTGAGTTCAATTCAATAGCTAAAATTATAACCTAAAATGTGCTTTTTCTTCCTTCACAGTGGTCAAAGCTATCGTTATATACGCTGCAATTGGCCCAAGGATAGCGCCTTTTTCAAGCTAAGAAGCAACTATAACAGCGATAATACCAATCACAATCTGAATGGCAATGTTGAAATCGAAGTACCTTTGGCTACGCGACATCGGGCAGATGTTTCCTATGGTCTACAGGAACGTCCCAATTTGGATTCAGGCAATCTAAAGGTTGTCTACAATGAACAACAAATTTTGGATGGCAAATACAAACGAGTGGAGCATCAGAAGCATCCCGTTTACAAGGAAACAACGGATATAACGCTGGAGAATGATATGAAGCCTCTTGGCATATACTATGTGAACACCAGGGATATGCGCAACCAGGCCGGAACGAAGGATATCAAACACATCGAAGTGTTCGAATTACGCAACACAAAGAACTTCAATCTAACCGGAGAACTACATGCTCTAACCTCTCTCGAAGCCCAGGAGTTTAAGTTGGTTGCTATACATCCAAATCGGGCTGTCGTCCTGACCACCAAATACGAAGATGTCAGTGCGCAGGTGGTTAGGCAACATGCCAAGATCGAACTATCCGAGACGGCGTGGATAGGCTACAATCTGGAACTGGGTAATTTTAGCACGGTAAGTGATAAATGATAATTGAATTTCATTGAGGATAAGCGTTGATCGAGAACTGTAAAACTTTCACAGATTTTCAGTAATCCTTCTTTAAATCCTTTCGAATTCTGTATTAATATTTCCATTTGAATTCTTGCAGAATGGAAATGAATCTCAACGCTATGCGCTGGAGCTCTTTTATCCGAAACGTAATCTATCCACTTCTGGCTGGTATTATCTCACAGATAACCATTTCAATGCGGATTTGGCCCTGAAATGGGCGGGAACCGAGACCTATGCCGAGTCCCGAAAGATAAGTAGCAGCTTCCATTGGACAGCGGAGCCTTTGCGCAAGGAAGATCGGGATCATCAGACATTTGGCTTTATTATATCACATCCTTACCTGGAGAAGGACATTAATTGCAAGGCGAAGTATTATCGAGGAACGCGTGATTTACTAAAGACACATCTTACAATTGATTATTCAGACAACCCCGAGCAGCTGATTGTGTTGGGTGCACAATTGCGGGATTTGTATCAAGAATTGGGTCATACGAATTATACTTTCAAGTTATATGGCTATCATCCGGCCTCTGAGCTGGATGTGCAGCTGAATGGCACACTCGCGGCACGACCCTCATACTATAAAGCGGAAACTACGGCTCACTACAAGCGTGATTATTCACCTAGGCATGGTAAATTCCTGGCTCTGCTGGATTTGAATAAAAAGGAGGTGGAATATGAGCGTCGATCGCCCTTCCATACGGTTCGTCTGTGGTTACTGCCGACTATGCAGTATCCCATTTACGGCCTGAATGCCACAGTCTGGGATACACCCGATACCAATCATTCGGGCTATGTTTACGTTGATCTGCTCGAACGTTTTGCCCGCATGGACTTTAATCTCACAGAAGATGCCAGTCAGAATCTGCAAATGGTTGGCTATATTCCAGATACACGCAGTGGTTATTTGGATATCTGGCGAAACTATGATGAAATACGGATTATAGATGTAACTTCCTATTTGAAGATGAACCATTCCAGGCTTATTACAGGTCGTTTCCACTGGCGACCAAATATTAAGAATGAGCTGCGGGAGAAGATCAACGGCCTGGGTAATTCTATATATAGCTCTTTTTCGGACGGCATTGATTTCTGGATTAAGTCTCTATATACGGAGTCTGTGGAATCGTTGGGCGTCATCTGGAATACAGCCAAGGAGTATAATAGCAAATTCATTGGGGATATTAGCCAGCTGAGCGTACTGGAAGAGGATTTGGATGACTTGCGTGTCTTCGTCAATCAATCATATGAGGCAAATGATTTCTATATCAAAAATGTTGTCAACTTTACGCTAACCATTCTGGACGAACTGGCCATCAGGGATCACATTGAATCCTTGCCCAAGATCTTCTCGGAACTGTGGCAAGCCATGGGTGATTCGGGCAAGGCCCTGAGGAACAGCATTGTCTGGCTTATAGAGACCATTAAGACAACCTATAGTAATGTGCTAAATGCTATCAGTCGCTTCTTCCATGGCGAAAGCTTGAGCTATGTTTCAACGCTCATGGAAAAGGGCATCGAGAAGTATGATAAATTTGTCAAGGATCTGCATATAAAGTTCATTAAATACATTGACAATTTGTGGCATAAATTCTGGCATCTGGCCGAGAGCTACTGGAAGAATGTGCTCAAGCGCTTCGAGCCACATATGTTTAAGATCATCAGCTTCATAGAGACTACAGCCTGGGATCTAAGCAAGGAGGTCTTTGACTTTATATACAAACGCACCAATGAATTGGCCGAGTCCCCCTACTTCAATAAGGTGTCCAGTTTTACAGCCGATGCAGAGCGTCTTTATAGGGATATTCATGCAAATGATGCCATTACGAATATTAAAAAGTACTCAACGCTTGCCTGGAATTTCATTAAGGAGAAATACTTTAAGTTGGTGCCATTTGGCGCTGAATTGAATGAAGTCCTCACCGAAATCTGGCAGGAAATCAAGGAACTACAAAAGATCGAACAGGTGCAGATTGTGGTTCAGAAATACTACGAAATTCAGGCCAAATTGGAGTGGATTGCCGATGAGCTGCAGCTTGAGTATCGCATACATCAGGTCTACGGACTGTTGCGTAATAAATTCCGTAATTATGCCTTGAATGCTCTGGAAACAGCCGATATGTACAGGGAGGCCAAAACCAAGTTCATTTTTGATCCAGAAGTGGGTATTATTGATATCGAGCAAAAGCTGCCCATGTCCTGGCATGCGTTCAATGAGACGCCCAAATTTGAGGAAATTCCAGAGTACAAAATGCTAAACAAAGTACAGAATTTCCTCAGCGAGACGAATTCCACCATCATTATGAAGCTGTACAATATGCGAGCACATCTGGATCCCAAGACCTGGCTGCCACCATACTACTGTATGTAGATTTATCATTATTTTTAGCAGAAGTTTATAATTTCTATAATTTCTCTTCCAGCACGCGCTTTACTCATTGACTCCCGCCACTATATGACCTTTGATCAACGTTTTGTGGGTCTCAATCTGAACTTTGATCAGTTGAACCACGGTGGACGCAATAGGCAGTGCAGCTATTTGCTGGCTCACGACTTTTTCAAGCGCAACTTTACTTTACTGCTGGAACCGGCGGTAAGATCATATACATAGTCGTATGGCCTACTCCAACTAAAACCTTGACTCTGCTTTTAGGCACAATCGATATCTGGTCAAAACACTGGGGATTTAGCCACACGCAAGTTGAGTTTCATTGCCAATGAACAACTTATTGAAATTGATCTGGGCACAGACGTAAGTAGCAAGTCGAACTTCTTTGCTAGAGATGTGCACAATTAATTAATGTTTTTACGATTGTTCGCGTCACGCCTTAAACCCTATCACGCTACCTCTTAGCTGAAGTATTAATTTATTTCTTTCCTCTCGTCCACAGCACATCAGCGTGAATGGTAATCAACAGCCGATATTACCATTGAAACTGGGTGACGTTAATATCTATCGGGAATTGGATATAATATCGATAATCTCGGATACACAGTTCAGCCTGCACTGCAATGTGCAATTCGATCTCTGCTGGTTCGAAGTGAGCGGCTGGTACTTTGCCAAGACGGCTGGCCTGTTGGGTACCCTGAATAATGAGCCTTACGATGAGTATACCATGTCCAATAGTCTGATAACAAATGAGACACAAGAGTTCACAGATTCGTGGAGCTTGCAGCACTGTAAGCCACAACAGTTGGCCAAAAATCAGGACATCAGCCGGGAAGTGAGTCTCACCTGCAATAGTTTCTTCCGATCGGGCATTTTGTCTGCCTGCAGTGCTGTCGTGGATCCGACACCTTTCTACGAGATGTGTCTGGATTTGGGCATGAAATCTCAGCCCGTACAACAGGGTCATCCAGCTGTAAAGGGCGCCTGCGCCGCTGCCCTGGCCTACATTGAGACCTGCACCACTCTCAAGGTTCCCATGCGTGTGCCGGATCAGTGTATCTTGTAAGTAATCATTATTAATACGACTATTTCATATATTTTATAATTATGTTATATTCTTATTTTAGCTGTCAGCTGTCCAATGGCTCCTATGTGCCGGAGGGCACGTTTATGGAGCTTACTGGCTCAGATATTCCACACAGCAGCGACGTGGTCTTCATTGTGGAGGCCAAACCCTGCAATGAGAATCTCAAGCAGACCAAGAGCATTATGACCGTTGTGGCCAGCATAGAGGAGCAGCTACGAGTGGCCAAGCTCACCAACAATCGGTAGGCTTAAGCAATTATTAGGTCCTTGCTGGTAGTAGGCGAATTTTAATCAAGCCTTGCTAATTTCTTAGAAATTATATAGACTATTAATTATAAAATAGTTTTGAATTTTGATTCATATTTTACTAATTCCTTATATGTTTTTCAGTTATGCGGTGGTGGCATTTGGCGGCACTGCACCATACGACAAGCCGCGCAGCATTATCTATGAGCGCAATGTTTTCACGTCGAAACCGGATCAGCTGTCAGAATATTTTGGCCATATAACTACAGGAAATGGCAGCAGCAATGATACATTAATGGCTCTGTCTACAGCATCACGTTTGAATTTCCGTCCGGGCGTTTCCAAGACATTTATATTGCTCTCCTGCAGCAGCTGTGCAGCCAGAGATATGCGCTTCGATTATACCTCCATATTACAATTTATGCTGGAAGAAGGTGTGAATTTGCATATACTGGCGGATACGGAATTCGATTTTGAAAGAAATGGCAAATTGCGTCATTTCTTTGGCTTGGATCAAGAACTTGTCTACTCGAAACGATTCCCCGAAGGCGATGCAGACACACGCAAACAGGTTCACATACCCAAGAGCAATTTGGGCATTTGTACGCCGCTGGCTCTGGAGACCAATGGATCTGTGTTTAGTGCCCGAAAATTGGCACCGGAACGCAAATATCCCATTATGCGATTTGCTACCATATTTGCCAAGCGTGTAGCCCAGAGCGCCACGCCCATTGGCACACAGACTTGCGAGTGCTCTGGCCATAATTCGGGAGTCGCCTATGTGGCCTGCTCGCCCACTGCTCTACCCGAGGAAAAGGGCAGCCTAGATGATTATGTAAGTGCGCTTCTCTAAAATATATAAACGAGTCCTCTAATACTGTTCTTTTCTAGGACATTTTCAACGACTGGGAATGGGAGGATGAACTCGATAAGGACGCCTAGGCGGATGCATTTTCCTAGTTTGTATTCAATTAGTTAGCTAGCTTAGACATATCTGTGCGAATTGTAAGCAACAATATTTTGTAAAAATAAATAATATTCAAATAATATGAATGGAATTAATTTATATTAAGAAAAAATATAACAGATAATAGAAATGAATAGTGTATTTTTGAATGAAGCGATTAATTCAGAAATTGAGTTACCCTTCTTCAAAAAAAAGGATTTTTACTCTCGGATTTCGTACTATTATTTAATTTGTAATCATTTTTATTGATTGAAAGTAGGACAATAAACTAATTTCTTTCTATTTTATTCTTATAATTAATAGTTTTTAAATTGGTGCCTTTTTTACTTTGTTATAAACTAGTTTGTGGTTCACTGTGTCTGGGCCTGCACTCAGGGCACAGCCCATTTCCCATTTCCTAGGCAAGATGCAGGTGTTTGTGCAAATCTCAGAGGTTTTTCTTGAACGTAAAAGTGGTCTGACTGGTGGTGCAGACAGAGTGCGCGTCAGAGTTGCCAACTATCACTTTTAGTGTGGTGCGGGTTGCGATACGGTTGACGGAAGCGATAGCAGAACTCAAGTACGTGTTACAACCTTAACCCCAAAGCGGCTCCAGTCCGCAGAGCAGGAGAGATGGAGTTGGAGCAGTAGCAGTAGCAACGAGAGAAGTAGAAAGGGGCTGGGCTGGTCCGTTCACTTTGCTGGGCAGACAGCTGGGGGATACTTGATATCCACTTGAACCCAATTTGTTGTTATAACATTTGCTTGGAAAAGCACAACAATGAAAATGAAAATGAAAATGAAAATGGAATTATGCGATCCCATTGGTAATGCAATACTTTCTATTTCAATGTTATGGTTACATCAACTAAACAGTTGACCAATTGCAAATAATCTTTCACTTTTTTCTTCAAAAAGGCAACACTATAAAAGCCAGCAGGTGGATAACAACTACTCGCATTGCCCAACTGAGATTCGTCGCGTAAGGAACCAAATAAAAAGTATTAACATCGAATTCAGAGCTATAAAATGTGGTTGCTAGTAAGTGGATCAAGACTCTGCGAGAAGCATAAGTATATTTAAGGCTTTAATCCATAGCTTTTAGTCTGTGGACTCTCCTTAAGCTACGCCTCGGAATACAGCAGCGAGGGTCATTACGGTGGTGCTGGAGATGGTGGTGGTGGTGATTATCACCACGATACACCCACCACTTACTCAGAGACCTCGAAACATGTGCCTGTCCATGTGATCGAGAAGGTGCCATTGCCCATACCACACCCAGTGGCTGTTCAAGTAATCTCAATGGAATTCCAATAAATTTTGTATATATTTTAAATAATTGCTGCTCTCTTTTCTAAAGGTACCCAATGTTATACGCCTCCAAATACCTGAACCCTATGCGGTTCATATACCAGTGCAACAGGAAATTCAAATACCCGTCTACAAAATAGTGCCCGAAATTACGGAACGTAGAATACCCTATACAGTGGAAAAGCCCTATCCCGTCGAAGTTGAGAAACCCTATCCCGTCGAGGTGATTAAGCATATCAAAATACCTGTGCCAAAACCCTATCCTGTCCCATATACCATTTATAAGCATGTCCTGCACAAGCAGCATGGCTGGTGAGCTTCGAGAATTTTTTAAGTCAGGACTAGTTAATTGCGAAAAAGTATTAAAAGTCGATGTTTTAATAAATCAAGCGAAATTGTAGTTTTATTGAGTAGAATGTTTAACTAGCGCTGCAGCAATGGGATTAGAAATTTATGGAGCATCCTTAAAAAAACTGTTTTTCTATTCTCAATCGGGAAATAATATTATCTATTTCTGGTCTCATATTTACTTGATATGATTCTGGTTTCGTTGGGCATTCAAATTAATTTAAATTATTATGAATAATCTATAATTAAATTCATAAGCTTATAACTGAACAGAACTAGAACCGAAGTGCGGTTGGTGACCTTGCTAAGAATTATGACACACCTAAAGAAAAGTCCTAGAAAGCTTTCAACGAGACTGGAATCTTGTTAAATATTCCCCTAGCCTATACACAAACCCTTCAAATGAATGCAAAAACTCAACGAAAAAGCTTGAAAACTTTTCAATGGCAGCAGTTGCTGCCAGCTTTCAGCATAGTTAATGAGGACAGGTAATACAGCGCCAAGGTGCGTATCCTCCCACACACTCATATACACACACTTACATAAACCTACACACAGATACATGTTGATACACACGTGCTGCGTGAGCTGGTAAGTTCGTTAAACTTTGCTTGAATCCTGCCTGGCAGATTGACGTGCTGACTTGACTGTCCATGGTTACGATTATATGTTTTCCTTTATCCGATGACGTGCTTGAAATGTGCGCACACTCAACCGAACCCCGCACGGCCCCACGCCCTACCGTGGAATGTGCAGCTATGTTAAATATCCCTTATGTCCTTGATGGAAGAAATCGTTTTAGCGTCTTTAGGCTTCAGCCTTAGCCTCAGCTTCAGCTTCACCAATTGCGCCAAGTTTGCCATATCAGGGAAATGGCTGTCAGAGCTGCCATTGATTTGCATATGTTGCCTACTTATAGGCGCATTACATATACCCACACTTCACTTTAACCAATGCTTTTCATTTAAGCCATCCTGCAGTACAGTTATCCAGGCAAAACTTGTACAAAAGGCGACGTTGTGTATACGCCATGTGTGCCTACGTTTTATAGAGCTAAAGCCCTCATTCATAAACATCACATAAAGTCTTTAAAATGTTGTCGAGGGTTCGAATACGGTGGATAGCTTTCTGCTTCTTTCGAGTTCACGCTTGAAGCCTGTTTTTTTTAACGCATAGAACCCCAAAATTTTGAACCTTAGAATTTTATTCAAATTATTAAATATTCAAGCAAATTGGACATAAAAATTATTTTTAATTCCATTCCAAATTCAAGTGAAAATGAATTATATTCCCTTCATTAACAACTCTTTTCCAAATTCAAATGCAAATGAATTATATTTCATTGAAACGTGTCAAAGGAAATTGGCTTTTGTTATTTGAGTTCATTAGTCAAATATTAAATGAATCGAAATGCTATAATTAAGTTGATTATCTCTATCGGTAAATCGGTAAATGGTTCGCAAAATTTATAATTGCTCATACAAATCATAATCAGTTAATTAATGTTTGTATCTTTGTTTCTATTAGCCATCTGATAGTACAGAGAAAATATGCAATTTATGTGAATTTCACAATCGGACAGGTGGGATTATATAAATGCATTACGTTATTGCATAAAATATACATAAATAAACATGTAGATACATAGAAAGATAAATAGATAAACAGCAGTTCACAGTTGGGTTATACCCTGTACAATCTGAGTCTTTCATTTCCATTGAAAGTAAATGAATTGAATTTGCCAGAACTTAATTGATTTTTAAGGATTAGCAGAGTCGGAGCAAGAATTATTTAAAATTTTAGGTATTCCCTTTAAGTTTTTAAATTAATACAAACATGAAGAATTCTTTATTTAAATCGTTCTTCAACTGTCCCAAAAGTTGTTTCCTAATATTGAAAAGAAAAATTAATTCAAACCCGCTTCAATATGGAACCCTTGATTTTATCCTGTTTCTATTTTAAACAGCTCGATTGTATGTTCGATTCATTCTTCATTTCACTCTCTAATGAATTAAGTATAATAATTTTAATCAGATTAATCCCACCTAGACTTATCGTTCTAAAGAAGGCCTGTTCTTACTTGATTCTGGATTGAATAGGGATGATTCACTTAATGCTGATGATTCACTTTAATCCTATTCATACTTGATTATAAATGATTGTTTTTTGAAATGAATGAACTGTTTAATTTTTTTTCTTTAATTTTTCTTGAATTTTTTATACTTTCATTGATGATTGGAGGGTATGCAACAATTTTATATACCCCTTAATACATCTGTTTAGTGCAGAGAACTGCGCAAAAAGGGGATTATAATTGGAAATTCAATTAGCAATATTAAAAAAGTGAAATATAGAAAAAAAAAAACAAATAAAGAGAATAAATTTAACACCTGATCAGAGGACAGTGAGAAAGCCACAGATTTAGTTGTTATTACTCGTTGAGACTCAAACTCAGACCCAAGCCCAAAATCAGCTGGCAAAGCTTATCAAATTCAATTTGTAATACCTATTTTGGGTACAAAGAGTACAAGTATTTGGCTCTGAGTGTGTTTTGCACGTAAAATACAAATTAAATTGTCAGCCCCATTGGTATTACAGCACACAGCCAAGGCTTAAGGCTCAAGCCAAGTCTGGCAAACAAATTTACAATACCTAAGCTCATGGGAGGGAAGTACAAAAAAAAGGAAAAGAAAAGAGAAGAGGGTAGAGGAAAGAGGGTAGAGAAGAGAGTAGAGAAGCCCAAAAACGATGTGAGATGCGAAATTTGTGGCACATGTTTGTGTTTGGGCTAAACTTTTTTACAGCGCAAATAATTCGTGGAATTAATTTAAGTTAATTGATTTTTGTGCCAGAAGCTTTACACGTGCCTCCATGGAAATTTATGCGTGTGCGAGCGTTGAATTATTCCAGGCAGGAAGCTGGAAAGCGTCTGTTCCTGCCTCGCTGTCTCGCTGCCTCTCTGCATGATAGATAGATAAAAACAGCAAACTGAAACGGAAGCTTGGCAGTCAAATAGTTAAACATATCGACAGTCAGACAGATAGAGAGACTGACAGAAAGGACACGATAGCATTGGGTGCTGAGCTGTAATGAAATAAATTTCCTTTCACACACACACACACTCATGCCACATGACGCATGCCACATGCCTCATGTGTCAACTGGCAGGTAGAGCTGTGCGTCCTGTCTGTGGCTCTGCTTGACTTTGATGAACTTCCTTGAACAGGAGATGGGCCCATAAGACGAATGCCTTTGCTTTTGCTTCTTTCGATAAAAATAGCAACACTTAATATCGCCCATACACACACGCACACACACACACATCCACACACAGTGTGTGCTAAAGGTATGCTGCCCAAACCTAGTCGCTACGAGTGTCTAAAACTAGCTCAACACAACACAAAAAAAAAAGAAACCAAAAAAAGAAAAATCTCTATACTTATATGGAGAAATATATCGCTAAATATTATTAACGCTAAATTAATTAATTGCTCAATGAGTTGAGCGTATTAATTATTATGTATCTCTTGCTGGAAAAGTTGCTTTTCACATTGTCGTTTCGATGTATTCTTCTTATTTTTAGACATGTCAAAGCGAGAAACATGTCACACAAACACACTTGACTGGCTCTCATACCCCACTTCGCCCCCCTTCTCACACAGGTATCCCCACCAATACCAGCCCACAGCCACACAGGATATTCTCATAGGGATACTCATTCGCCTAGATTTCAGATACAGTTCGTACGCGTCGGCTGCCTAATGAACTGTAAAGTGCTGTGCTATGCTCTGCTCTGAATGCAAAAGAGTCCTTTGATGAACATCCATGCTTTTCTGAAAATTTTTAAAATGTCCTTTCACAATATTATTGATTGATACCTGTAAGCCGTGCTGTACAAATATGCTCCTAACACGATTTGTATACGTTTCAATCGAGCAATTTTTATCTTCTAACAGAAGAGTAAAGATAAGACAAATTTTTATTTAAACTTGTCAACTTCTAAGCTTAAATTAATGTATTTGAAATGTAAATTAAATATATATATATAATAATAATAAAATTATGTATTTGATGGACCCTTCACATTCTATATTTAAAGATAAAATTTTCCGAAAATCACCTTTCACTTTGTAGTAATTTATTTTATAATGTTGTTTCCAGAATTCTATAATTTTTGCAATTCTGAAACTTTTATTCAATAAAAAAGTGAATGGATGGGTTTTATAGCAAACTGGGTCGATTAAATGATATAAAATTATCTAAAGAAATATGTTTTAGGAAATTAGTAGGGAGAAATACTATCTTCGGCTCGCTGAATCCTTGCCGTCTCCAATAAGCTAGACTTGTTCAGATCATTTAATTTGACCGATTATTCCTAAGGCAGCTATATGATAAAGTCATCCGATCTCAATAATTATGGTATGCATTTTAGCAACACATTATTACCTTGTCCACGAAATTCTTTCTGCAAGATATAAAAGAAATACAAAGTTTTTAATAGAACAACCTTTGAAACAATTCTTCCTTTCTATATTAGATATATTTATACAGCAATCCAATCCAGCAGGTTTCGACATGGAACAAGGAACAAAGAAAGGGTGCATAGCATTCACCTAGCTCAAAACAGTAAGGCACTCTTTAGCATATAAGCAGTCTGATAGAAGGACATGGCTATATCAACTCTTCATCCTGATCAATAGAGCATTTTATATTATATTTTACGTGGTCAATGCATCACACATTCCAAAATTAAGGTATTATTATACACTCTGCAAAGGTAGCAAAATCGTAGGATTGCAGATAGAAAAATATTCAGAACTAATTTTCTATTCAGCTAATAATACTTTTGCTTTTGGCTTAGAAGGCCCAATTAAAGGAACCTTGATATTTAAACTTTTATGCGCTGAAGATCAGAGTTTCTTTATGAGTGTGATCATTTTTGGGGATTTGTATGTATAGCCATGATATTAACTATATATATAGTTAACTATATATAGTATTATTTATCTTCCTTGCACGCGTAGCAGTTTGGTTTTGTATATTCGCCCACACGTACAAAATTGTTCATATTCCAATTATATTATTATATTCGTACTGTGAGCAATTTGGGTGCGGAACTGTCAAAAAGAGGCTTATTTTTGATACCCTTGTGGCCATAAACATAAACATAAACATAAACTATAAATAGCCTCGTTGCTCGCACTTGAAACACAGCGAGAAGCGGCATAAAAAAATGTGCAAAAATATATAAATCAATGCGGGGTATAAAAGGCAGTTGGGCAACTTAACTAATCCCAAGCACTGAGGACAGACAAGAGCAAAAATAATACCTAATGACAAATCCCCAGGCGATACTCAACAGGCGCGGCTGGAAGGGGGGCGGGGCCGCCAAAGTGGTAGGCCATTAAAGTCATAAAAGTCGCGTGGACTAAATTAGAAAGAATTTTCTTTTTCGTTTTTGAACTGGACGAAGCTGAAGCAGAAGCAGAAGTTTTTCCTGCTGCTTCTTCTTGATGTACATAATTTTAAATGACATTCAGGAGACGACCTTAAATGGTGTTCGGGTGTACACACACACAGACACACACACAGAGGCAATAAGAGAGAGAGAATTGAGAGAGAGTAAAAGGCAGCTGGAACCCAGAAGTAACAGATAAGATTAGAAGCCCAAGCTAAAACCCAAAGCCCAATGACAACAGGCAGCATTTCGTCAAGATGGTTAGAAAAAGAAGGCGTTTGCCACGCCCACATTGAGTATGCGCGCTCGTGTATGCCGTAAGCGAGTCAAGGTTAAGCCCTAAAATTGCTCAGCAGCCTCCTCTGCTTTGAGCTCTGAGCTCTGCTTTACCTACCTCCCCCCAATCCTCCACGGCAATCCTCCAGCGTGCCGCCTCCGCCCGAAAAGGGGCAAGAAACGTAAAACGTAGCAAAGATAAAAATTTTCGGGCATGGCGCGTGGCATGGCAAACAGCTGGCTGAGTCGTAATGATTACGAGAGTTCTCTGAGTATAAAATAAAAATGAAATAGTTTGACGACAATCCGAAGACTTAAATACCCTAACAGATGGTTTGCGTCTTCGGAAGGGAAATCTCCTGGGGAGGAATAAAACAAAATGGATCTGAGTAGACATCCTTCTCTTTAGCTTTCTTTACTGGAATCGGTATCTGTATCCAGATCGCCGCATCCCCTTTATTAGATATATATGCCATCCACCAAACACTTTTCATTTATTGCATATTTCATCAAGAAATTATAATACCCTCTAGAAAGGGTATAAAAGAAAAGAAACCGAATGGAAAGGTGCACCAGCCAAACAATGGCTCAGACTCTTGACTCGTAGGAAAATATACGTCCACGCCCCAAACGCACAACGCCCACCGCCCATTCCCACTTGGCACTTTATCATTTGCACATCGTTGGAAAAGTTTGACAGTATTTATTGAAATTATGCCAAGAGAAACGAATATATATTTATATATATTTTCCTGCTACCAATAAAGTGTTGCCTTTATTGATGCTGCCTAGAAGTAGGCAATGATTTTCGCACAGCGAACGTTTTAATGAGCATGGAAATGGGCTTTCCTTGCGTATACTTATTATAATAAATACGTCATAAAATGAAAATGGATCAGAGCCGACAGCAGCAGGCTGATAAAATATGAGTCGCTTTTGCATATAAAGTATTTTATATGAATAATACAGAGATATATCTCCAGGCAAAAAAGCTTTCCTCTTTGCAAGGCATTATTGCAATTAAAAGTTGTTTGTGAAATAAAAATATATTTATTTATTCATTTTCATTGCATAATTCTCTATTTATTGCATTTTATTTAAATTAAATTTCAATTAAAATTCTTAATATATTTCTTATTATATTTACATATTCTTCAGAGTCTATTTAAAAGAAATTTAATTTTGAAAACTTCATTTTAATTCATTCATTTCGCTAGTTTAATCCAAGTATACGCCAATTATTTATGAAAAAATATATATTGATAACGTTTACTATAATTACGTTAAATTGATTAACAAATTTCATAATTTAATAGCCTTTTCTTTGATATTATTTATGCTCATCTGCATTATTTTTATACCCTTGAAGAGGGCAAGTAATAGATGGATGCATCTCCAACCTTATAAAGTATTTATATATATTACATCAAGACGATATGGTGAGTTATGTCTTTCTACATATATAAAATTGGTGGTATAATACAACTGCCATAGGAATATATTGGTAACACATAAAGTGGTTGTATAGAAACTAAGTCAACTATATCTTAAAGCTGCCAAAAAAATGAATCGGCAGGAAAACCTCTTGTTTCATAAGACATCTTATGGATATGTAATCCTCGGATCCTGAAGATAGCCTTCGCTAACTAGTTGTTCATTAACAATCAATTTCATTTTAATTATATACCTTATATATTTATTTCATTGAATTAAAAAAGATTGCATAAGATTGAAAACACTTTCTTAGCTCTTTCTTTAATGCAACTTTTTGCTTGAGATGCTCCGAATTGTATCTTTGTCGTTCAATTTCCAGTTCGTTTAGAAAGCTGTTTTATTTCCTTTGGACTATTTTATGACTTAAATTCAACAATTGCTAAACTTGTTTTCCGCTCAATCCTGCAGCAAAGCCAATGTATACAGACGCTTCCTGCCGTTTGTTTTCGTATAATTCGTATTCCTTTGTGTGGATTTTGTGAAAGGACTTCCACACAGACATTTGGGACTGCATACAGGCAAAATCTGGCGCCACGTTGCTGTTGTCTGTTGTCAAAAAAAGAGCAGGAAAATAGAAGAAAAAAAGTGTCTTGTTTTTTGCCATTTCCATTTCCATTTTCATTTCCATTGCTGTTTCTATTTCACTCAGTGTGATTGTCTTTGTCTGTCTGCCTGAGACGTGCGTGCGAAAATAGAAAAATAGAAAAGAATAATATAAGTAGAAGTGAAAGCGCATAAATCAAATAAAATATATATATATACTCTCAAAAATATGTCTATATATATATGTATATATTGCGTCTGTATGTAATATATTTGGGTTTCGGCAACTACGTGTTTGTCATATTTAAATATGTTGCTAAATGAAGAGCACATAGGACCTTCACCGCAGCAAGGACCGCCAATATGAAGTGTGGTATTATCATTTGAATATTTGCATGTGATATATGTGTGTATCTATTGTCCCCCCGTCTCCTCCCTCTCTTTATATATATACTATATATATATATATACTTATGTACAATGTTTCAAATTAGATGTACGTGTGGTTCCTCCACGTTATTCGATGGAATTAAAAGGCAACCTTGAAAATGCCAGACACGTATTCGCAGCTCTCGTTGATTCGGCACAAGATAAATGTAAGCTATAATGCCCCACACACATCTCGGTCTTGTGGCTTAAATATAGATGTTAAAGGTGGATCAGAGTATGGGCGGAGTATTGCGGGTTTTCGGGTTAAAACTTTGCAGTCTCTAGCAATGAGCACTGCCCTCAATTTAACGTATGAGCGGCTTTTGGAGTGCCTTTTCATTAGTTTATTTTAACATTTGACCCCTTTTGCAACGTTCCAAGAATTCAATTTAAAGCTAATTTTTATACACTTACAAAAAGTTTATAAAAAAATTAAATAGAATCCACAAGAAATATATAAGCCTATTTCACTTAAAGAAAACTTCAGACTATTATTTATGATATACTTTTTGGAGCAGTGGAATCCTTTTAAAGGGAAACTCTGATCAATTCTGATTTGAGAAATTTTCCACCATATTTCTACAATTTTGTTTTTGTAAATAAATGAATAGAAAAACCTTTGTCTTCCACATTTTAGAGCAGAATTTATGTGGTCAAACTATATTCGATTTTTGATCAAATTCATTCCAGAGCCAAAGCATATTTTTTTTTACCTGTAAGAGCATTACAGCTTCAGCATGTCCATAATAGTTATTGCTTTTTACTTTGTGGCTTACAAAAGGAAATTCCTGGAAAATGAAAATGAAAAGAAGGAAAATGTGGCCAAATGGGTTGCCATACTTTATGCCATACAAAGTACTTGCCTCATTTTGGCTTTATGTTCTTCTTAGCTCTTGATGACAACAACAAAAATATAAGTGAAAATAAAACAAAAAAAAAAGGTAAAAAAGACGAAATGCTGAACTTATTTTTATGCTCTATGCTTTGTGTCCTTCGTGTTGAGTGTTGTCATCGTCGTTGTCCTTTCCTTCCTTTGGGCCTTCGCCAGTGCGTAACTAATCAATGCTCATGATTTTCATGGGCGAACGAAGCGAAGAGTACGAAGAGCAACGAAGCGGGCAAAATAAACCACAGAAAAACTTTTTGGCTCTTTAAAATCTTTTCTCACGGCTGTCACTTTGGCGTCCTTCAGCTACTTTCAGCGGGGCTGCAGGGGCCAGGACACTTTACCTTCATCAGGAGCCGCCAGTGAGCCAGTGAGCCAGTCAGGCGTGTTTCAACTATCAGCGCTGAGTGAAAATCGCTGATGCAAAGAGAAAGGAAGACGTAGAAGGAAAAAACAGAAACACCGAATAAGAAAAAGAAATTTCTGCTGCTGCTTCTGGTGCTGCTGCTGCTGCCGTTGTTGTTTCTGTTGCAGTTGCCAAAAGGTTGTGTTCGTGACCTTTGCCAGGCGCTTTTCGTAGTTGTCGCCGCGTTTTGCGCTTCGCATTTCTTTGCCTTGCTGCTGATTTGGCAGCCCATACTCTCTAATATACCCCTCCTCACCCACACACTCACTCACACACACCCCCACACACACCCTCACACTCATACACTCGTAAAAATCACACTGGAGCACAGTGTGCACAGTCGCCTGCTAGTTACACGCTCGTTTTAGTACGTGCCAGAACTGAGCCACTTGCTAGCACGCATATTTATTCTATATATGAACAAATTTATACAAAACAAGCAAGAGTGTTCGACTAGCTAAATACCCTGTACTCAGAAAGCAGCAAAACTGTGTCTGCGGCAGAGTATATAAAGTGCTTTTTATTGCAGCCTACTCAGATATTTAATTACAAATTAATACTCACCCAAAAAAAAATAGTTTACTTATCAGATCGAAAAAATTCGTTAATATAGAAAATTAGCAAAGTATTTTAATAGAAATAAATAAATTAATATGGAAGAATAGCTAACTTGTATTTAATTTAATCTTGCGCCAAAAAGTATACTTCACTTTCTTAATTCAGTGTAATCAAAATCGAAAACCAAGGCAGATCTGACCAACCTCTCATATCTCTCCTTTTAATTCTTCGATTCTTCTAAAGCTTATTTGATACTGAGAAATAAAAATAAAATAAAAATAATAAAGTTTAAGATTTCTTTTAGTCGATTTCTTTCCTATTTGTTTGTGCTTATGAAGCTTTCCTGCACTTCCTGTACTTTTCTGTTATTAAGATTATTGTAGAAACTCAATATTCTGGCCTATGTCAGTGATTTTTTTGGGCGTCACAAGTATTGTCTTTAAGTAATAAATATTGTAAGAAATATAATATTAAATAAATAATAAACAAATAAATAATTCTAGTAATGAAATGTCTGATAGATACATTTCATTCAAGCTTCAAAATTTTTTAAATTTATTTAAATCTTTTAATATGATATCATAGCTTTCATTGTATATCAGCCAAAAACAATTTTTAAAACAAATTATTAAAAGGAAAATCGATATATTCTCGATTCTACATAATATTATGGAATAAAATGGACATCTATTTCATAATTTCAAAAATAAATCTTTTAGAACTTTCCACTATAATTTAGAATGCTGTCGTTTATACTAAACAAAGGGAACTAAAAAAGCCAGATAGTCTTTTTGGCCAAGTTTTTAATGGGTAGAGCGAGTATAAACATTTGTACTTGCAGACACATATACACACACACACACGTGTCCTTATATATGTATCATGTTTATGTACAAAATGTACAAGCAGCAGCTACTTGTTCAACTGGCAGTGCCAGCCAGCACATAAATTGCATGTTGCGTATACGCAGCAATGCCACGCGCTGAAAAGTATGCTTAGTTTTTTTTCTTCCTTTCGTTCATTTCATCGCCTTTTGACTTTGCTGGCTGCGACTTAAAGTCACAGCTTATTTATAGCTTTGACATTGACATTCCAGCTTAAAAGTTGGCTAGATATTTTATATAAAACAAATACTGACAAGCAACAGTGATCTAGTCGAGAGTGCTCAACGGAAGGATACTCTGTAACACCACAACATATATAAAATAAATACCCTATATATTTTGCTGCTTATAGTTTTATAGATATCTATGCACTGCCTATCTCTATCCATCAAATAAATATAGCTTCAAAAATACTATGCCTTTTTTTTGCTAATCCCTTCTTGAATTTCCATATATTTTCCAACGTTTATTTCTCACTAATCTCGAACAGTGAGAGACTATTTTGTATAGAGTGGAGTAATCTGAGTGCTGGCTATAAATACATATAGCATTTTCTATTGCAATTTAATCCGAAAGTTCATAGTTAGAATCAAAGAAAATGCTGAACTTTAAATGAATTATTTATTCACATATATCGTACGTCAAGCAGTCGGCTTCTGTATTTGCGGTTGACAACTAATTTAATTATTAAAATATTTTTGTGCATTCCATTTTCACATTCACCTTTGGCACGCCCTTTCAATTACATGGTTAGCCTTTTTGTGTAGGTCCTTTTGCTAACTTTTAACCTTTTACCGGGCTTAACATGCATAAATTATTTCCTTTCAATATGTGCGTCGCTTGTGGTTTACCACAATTTAATTTTAACCCTGTAAAAAGAAGGGAAAATAGAAAAACTGTGTCCTTGTATCCTTCTAAAATATTAAATGAAATTTCAGCTTGTTTTTTGTATTGCGTAAAATTTGATAATTTATTTTAACACTGAACCTTGAGGGCGAAAACTGTTTGCCAAAATTGCTTTTGTTTCAGCCATGCAGCAATTGCATAGTTCGATGATAATAAATCATTTGACCTCAGAAATTGAAATTTTTGGATGCTCTGCCTCTGCCCGAAAGCTAGACACGTGCACAAGCAAGGACATTCAACGCAGGACATGTACCTGATAGGCTTGAACTTGACTTCGTTTTTGGGCAACGACAACGACGGCTTGTTCTAACACAGCTGACACAAGCAAAGCCACAAAATTGATTTCCTAATTGATGTTGAGTAGTTGTTGCCTTCGTCCTTACACGCTGAATGAATCCGAAAGGATGCAAAAGTCTGTCTACACAATTGTTGATTGATTTGTGCTGCAAATTTTCTGTAAATTGACTATGCATAGGCCCAATCGAATTACGTACCAAGAACGTTGTCGAGCTGCTCTAGTTTTAGCTCGAATTATATATATATACCCTTGCATAGGGTATTATGGTTATGTCACAAATTAAGTTACATAATAGTGATTATAAGGATAATAAACGGTTCGCAGTTGGAGACAATCTCGCACTTAATTGCAAGCTCTGATTGAAAAACTGGATACCTTCCTAAAAATTTATTCAAAACAAAAAGAGTATTCTGGTGTTCGACGAGTCAAAGCTTTTTATCCTATCCACTTTCATTCATATTTTTGTCACCTCAAACTAGAGTCCTTTAGGCTGTATTGCATCATCAGAATATTTTCACATTTTCGCATTTTCCTGTGGCTTTGCCTCTTTTATGGGTTTTTCCTTTTGGGACTTTGGACATTTTCTTTTATTTTGACTAACTCAGTTTCCTTTTATGGACATCACGCGGCAGGATTCTGCTACTGGTAATTGATATTAAGACAAAATGAGCTCAATGGGAGACAGAGAACAGAGTACAATGGGAAGAGACGAAAGTTATTTTGGTAACGTGCGGATTTTTGGATTTCTTTTTGGATTATTTTTTATTTATTTTTATGATTTTTGTTGGCAAACTTTCTGTGCAAATGTTTAATAATAATTTTTTATTAGCTCCGGCGCCATGAAAACTAATCCACACGCACACAAGTGCACGAAATGAAACAGATCTGTCAATGAGATTAGTCCTTGAACTAAAAATATGACTAAATGTTTTCGGCTAGCTCCTTAAACTGCCACTTAGGCCGGTCCATCAATGCTGCAAATTGATGAGGCAAACAAGGACTACATCCTCAGAAGTTTTTGGATACGGAATCAGGGGAAATTAATTCTAAAACGGGCCAAGAATTTTTTGCTGCTGAACTCAAAATTTAATTTATAATCTAGCTCTGATTAATTTAATCTTCAATTAATATAAGAACTAGTTAAAAAAAAAACTATTCTAAATTTTTTAAAATTGTTTATTTAATAAACATTCCACATATATATGACTTCTAAATTCTTTTGACAAAGTTGCATAGAAAAGGCAAGGAATCAATCTCAATCCCAAGGCAAACTCTATACAATTGGCAATCAATCAATTGCTAGCGAATCCCAATTCTCCCCATATCCTTTAACCAATAGCACTTGTTTGTATTTGCTGGTTTTTCTGTTTGTGCCAAATACCCATTAAAAATGGCTAAAAACAGGTGTGAAAGGTGTCTAACCATAAAAGTTGATTCAATGAAGCTGCGTTTCTAAGGAACAATTGAAAAGCTACCAAATTTGTTACTAAAATTTCACTCTTAAAAGACTTTAATTGACTTGGCTACAGAGTATCTGTTAGTCGAGCACTCTGGCTTGTTCTTGGCAGTTGTAAGTTAACAAAAAGCTAGAACAACTTTTTTCGTAGCAACAATGCAGAACCCATCGAAAAAGTGCAATATGAACTGGCTCTGACAACAATGGTCAGGGACAGCAGCAGGCAGCAGGGATAGAAGCAAGGATAAGGGTATGGCATAGGTATAGCTGGAGCTGGAATATGGACAGAAGGGTATATGTAACCGGTGGGTATTGAGGGCTGTGTTCATACGCATGTCCTTGGTATGCGTCAATGGCTCCTTTCGACGGACGGCGTTCGACTAGCGAGCAGCGGAGTGGTTCGCTGGGTTAAGCTTCAAAAGCATTTTACAGCCGCTGACGTTGGACCAGGCTCGTCCTGCAAACTAAATAATCTGCAGCTAGGCGCGCTACACTCAAAGAAAAAATATGAATTTCTGTACTTATTATTATATTTTATAAAAAAATTCAAAGAAGTCTTTAGAAATTGTGAAAAAGGGAAATGAGAACTTTAAGGAAGCAAAAAAAAAGAAAGAAAAGAAATTTGAATTCAAATTTAAACTTAAAGTTTTTGTTGCATTTTCGGTCTTTAATCCCAAGAAGATTGTTTTGTAAATTATTAATCAAAAGCTTAATATTAATAAGATTTAAATTCGAATTTGAATGCCTTTATTTTTCTGAGTGTACGAGTATTAACCTTGCTTCAACCTTTTGGCTACCTGAGCTTCTGTTGCAGTGCCACAGGTGAGCCCTAATGACGTCAATGGCAACGTTTGTCAAACGCATTGAAAGGATTGAAGGCAGCTATGGAGACGGAGGGGATGGGGGGATTAAGAGCTAAGAAGGGGGGGATATTTTTGCGGCTGACACGTTGCAACATTAACATGCAACAGGCCGCCGTTGAACAAGAGAAACTACAAAAATGCAGCCAAGCTGAAAACTTTTCTGTTGACGTTGTTCGCTCGCTGAAAGCCGCTCAAAAGAGAGTGCACAACTTTCCTGCCTTTATCCCCCTCCCCCCCCCCACTCGTCTCCCTCCCTTTTGGCATAAAATTTTGAATTTCTGTGAAAATTTCTGTACCTCAGTTTGATGCTGATAAAGTGCAACATGCCCTGAAAGCCTTGCTGCCACCACGAGGCAAACCACTTTTGTCGCGAAAGTAAATTTTGAAAAATGTTTTGAAAGCTTTTTGAAAGATTTTTCCATCAGAGTCTACTTCAACTTCGTAATCATAACTGATTTATTGGGAAAACTTTTTCTAATATAATAATAATAAGAAAGCCTCACAATCAAAGTTAATTTCAATTATATTTTAAAATAAATTCCAAAGAAAATTTTCAGCTTTCTAGATTGTTTCTATGGGACCTCTATGGGGTATAGTAGAGCGATCTCAGGGAATTTTGGTAAGCCACAGTCTTAAATCTAATTAAGATAATTTAATTAAGATATATTGAAAACTAAAAAAAATATTATCCATTTAGCAGCTTTTGAACCGATTGTTCCTATGGGCCACTTTATGATATGTTAGTTTGATCAGGTTGCTTCATAAATACGTTCCAAACTTTATTCATATAGCTTAAGAAACTAGTTCGTTTAGAAACAGGCAAACGGACAACTTGTTTCATCGTACTGATCAATCATAAATAAAGCATTACTCATTACATTACCCTCTCCAAGAGAATACATGAAATATTATTAAATTATTTTATGAATTTAAAGAATATATATTTTTTATTAATACGCATAGAACAAATATAATGTACGGCATAATCTCAGGCATATTCAGTTTCAATTCCTATTTAATTCCTTATAATTTTTTATAAAATCCTGCTCCAAAAAGTATGCCATAAATATTGGAATGGAATTAATTGGAAAGTAGAAACCAGAGCGGGTAAATATTAATTATTAACTTAATGAATAAAAATTATATTTCCCATGATATTTTAGCATGCATATTAATAAACACAAAATTTCATATGAGGAGCAGATGAGAAAAAGTTTGGCTGTAAATAAAGCAAAATTCCCGGCCAAACTTTTACATTAATTTTTACTAAATGAGCAGATTTTGTTGGTTCAGAGAGCAAACAAGAATTAAAAGTTTATATAGCAAAAGTTAACCGTATTTTGTTTAAATAAAAACGCAAATAAAAATACAGTGTTTCAGTTTATGCAAGTTTAAACAATATTAGGGCTTTACGAGTATTTCAATCCAATTAGTCGAAACGAGGAGACCCTTTAACGTGGTTTATTAAAAGCAAAACGCAAATGTCTATTATAAGTACTTATACACTTAGAAAAAAATTGTTGTCTTAGAAAAATATTCTGCTTTATTGAATAAGTTAATATTAACTTGAGAATTATCTGCTAATTATTCGAAAGCTAGACAACAAATATTGGCTTAATTAAGAAGGGTCTTGAAGGTTCTTGATGTAATATTTTGCAGAGCTCTTCGACCGCTAAAATGTGGAGTAAATGAGAAAGTTCTCGAAATTCTTGGTAATTCTTTTTATACCCTTACAGTGGGTAGTATTATTTTGTTATGGAATAAGAAATGCATTGAAAGAGGCAACTTCTCCAAGCCCACATATATATTTTTTTGATCAGAACTATAGGACAGGTATATGTATTAATTCCATACTGTATTATTCTGTAAATTTGGTTAATTTTAACTGATTATTGTTAGAATATTGACCAACATTCGTGTTTTAGCTAAAACGTTCTTACCAAGGGACATTTTCTGCTCGAATTTCCATTTTTACTCCATTTTTTTTTGTAAGTGTATTGTGAAAATGCGACTTATTATTTGGAATGAAAATGGAGCGTTTATTCGGTAGTCCATTCAACATTTTCTATGGTCAACCACAAGGAGAAAAAAAGCAGAAGAAAACTGCGACGCCACACAGCTGTCCAGGCTTTGGTTTGGCTCTGTTTCGCCCCGCTCCCTGCTCCCAGCTCCTTGCTCGCAGCTCCATTCTGCCACTCTGCCATTCTCCAATCCTCATTTTGGGGGCTTCTTCCCATTGAGTGCGCAATTAAATGCGCATTTGCGCAGCAGTTTTTGCCTTTTTAAGCACAGCTGCATTTCCGAGCCAAACGAGTTTGCTTGTTTACGTTTACAACGGATAAAAAAAAGATGACGGAAACACAGCTTCTGTTTTTCTCATAACCTTCCACCTCCGAGCACAGACCACCGACCTCCGCCCACCTGATTTTCCTTCTGCTCCTTTTACCCACCTTTCACCCAATGAGGCAATGGCAAAGGCAATGGCAATGGTGGGCAGCAGCGTCTGTTCGTGAAGTGCTTCATAAAATTTGCGTCATTTGGATTTTATTTTTAGGCTGCTGTTACGCGATGCGGCGCGTCTCTTTAAGCCACGGCTCATTCACAATAACAAATAACCGTAAAATTTAGCCTTTTTTCTTATATACATTTTTGTTGCCTACTTTTCGGCTGCGACGCATTCCAGCCCGTTCCGCTTTTCTTCCAAATTTTTACTCTTTCGTATACTTAAATGAGCTTCTCTATCGAAAAGAAATACTCTAAGTTTTAGACTATCGTTCAAGGAATAAGTGGATTTTTTTTAACCAAAATAATCTTCTTACAAGCGGAAAGCTAGGCTAAACTCAAACCTTATTCGATTAATAGAACTATTTATTAATGTAAAGCGAATTCTATATAAATTTTATCTCTCAGTGAAGCGCTTTCCTTTCGCTTAGAAGTATCATAAGAAAGAGGTACAAAAAGACAGATTTTTGAATATAATTTTTAAATAAATAAGAACTTGGAAAGTAAAAAGTGAAAGTAAAGCCTAAATATTGGTTTTTAATTCAGTGTTAATCTAAAAACAGATTTAAAACTTTGTAAAATGGACTATTCAAAAATTCGTTTTAAAGCGTATTTCAGAAGAGGCGTAGTAAAAAAGCATTTGAAAAAACGCGACATAAAAAGTGAGGCATAAATAATAAAACAAAAAACAGAGAGAGAGAGGGAAAGGAATTGCGTCCATTAGTGTCCTGTAATTGTCCTTGAACTTAATAGACAAGCCAACTGCAAACTGGTCAAATGCCAAATATACAAACAATATTTTTTGCGACGTATCTGCTCTTTCACTTCCACAGCATTTTTCCTTGAAATGTGCTCCAAACATATTGAATCGCAATAATGGCCAAAATATATTGGTAGTGGGGAGAGGAGGGCGGCAGTAGACAGTTTGCCTTGAAAATTCGACTGCTGCAAATGATATGGCAAATTGAGTTGAAAGCTTTTCGGGGGAAATCAAGGGGAAAAATGGAAGGAAGGCTGCAATAAATTTCGGATTATATTACCTTCGTTGAACAGGCTGGCAAAGTGTGAGATTTACAATTGCCCAATTGAAAGCAATCCTGACACTTGAAACAGAGCTACAATTTCTGCGAAAAATGCATCTAAATGAATTAAAATCTATTTTAGGGAATGAAAAGATATGAATTTGGGTTTTCCCCTTTCTATTTAGTCCTTTCTCAAATGAATTTTACGTGAAAATAGTAGTGAAACCTGAACTTGAATAGGAAATTGTCCTTTAACTCAATCAACCAATGTATTCCAATATATATATAAAATATCCATTTATTTCATTCAATTTTTAGCCAAATCAAATTTCAACCAATCAAAATATCTATAAAAAAAATAACAAAGGAAAAGCCCTAAGTAAATTATGAATATAAATCAAATTGTTTAGCTGAGTTCTTTCATTGCCAATTTTGCTGCCATTTTTATGCGTTTCTCTTCATGGCCTTCTTTATTTTCTGCATAATTTTGAGGGCCATTACGAGTATGTAAAACATTTGGCATGTCCTCAATGTCTCTGCCCCTTGCCACAGCCTTTTAATGCATTTAACATCCTTCTATTTGCTTCAATTGTGAGTGGGCTTTGACGTCTGCGTCTCTTGGCCATCATTTACGAAGCAAACCATCAGCAGGATGTCCCTTTGTCCCTTTCTATACCCTGTATTGTGAGAACAAAGTGGGCGTATCTAGAAATTTTTGTTAAGCTTTATTATTTAATTAAAAGAATCCTTGCAAATGTATAATGACTTTTTCTAAATTTAATTTAAAATAAAACAAACTCGATATACTTTTTGAGAGTGAACTTTCCAGTCTGTTCAGGACTTGAGTTGAGAAGCAAACCTGAAGTCCTAAATCGCTTTTTATTGAAAGTGAAATATATATTTATGTAAACTACAAATTCCGTAAGTATTTTTAAGTTTTAATTCTAATAAATTTACCGATAACAGGGTATCTCGTCGCTGATACTTAGTAGTTTTCTTATAACGAGTATTTTTAACATTTCCATAACTTTGAAAGTTTACCCATTTACCCCCAATTTGGGTTTCAGTTTGTTTGTCTGCCTGTTGTTGGTTGGCCAGCACGTGCCGTGGATTAGTGGACGTCCTGCGGCGAGATCCTTTCTGTTCCTTCTCCTGATGATGCTGTGCTCCCGGTTCGGTTCGGTTCGGTCTTCATTAGCGTGGCACATTCCCGAATTGTTTAAAGTTGAAATCAGTAGCAAGTCGCTTTACTCAAGCGTTTTATAGGCTGACAGAGAAAAGGGCTTAAGGATGCAGGAACCACAGGCTCCACAGACTCCAGGCTGTGTGCAGCAACCGCATATGCAGCTTTGGCATCAGTCTCCTGTAAATGATGCTCAGCTAGGTTGAGCTTGTTTGTTGCCCTGACTTTCCATTTGGCAATCGGTTTCCGGATACTCTTACATCCGCTTTAAGGCTACTGCAACGTCAGCTGGTTTTATATTCTCTCTTACTTTGGCCTCCTGCCAACTGCGGTTGCAGCTTTGCCATGGCCAATGCGGCAGCCAGTTTAAATCCTTGCCTCAGCTATGCATTGTTCTTTATTTTTGTTCATTTGTTGCTATAATTCCTTTTCGCATTTTCACAATTTCGGCTTTTTCTGTATCCTTTCGGCCAGGTTTTTATATTTCCTCTGTGATTTATTGACACTTGTGTATTATATTATTTTCCCTTATTTTCCTATAGATTTTTTTTATTTTTTTTCAGACCACAAATTGATTTCTGTAAGTTATGACGGTCCATTTTGGTTTTAGTTGAGAGCTTTTCCCAAGGAAAATCTATGACGGTAAATTGCTGATTTAATGGCTTTTGTCTTTGAGATTGTAATTTAAAGTTCGTATTGGTAGCAATTTTTTATTCATTTCAATTGGTATAAATTCTGTTATATATAAACAAGAAATTGAGTTGCCTTCAAAGCTATTTTCTTCGATTTTTAATAAAGATATTTACATTGTTTTAATATAGCTCTTTAATGTATACTCTTTGTTGTATTAAATCTGCTCTTTTGCAGTGTTTTATATGCGAATTAAAGGCTAGAGTTGAACTAAAGACATGAGAAAACCTCTTTCAAGGACAATGTATTAAATTACCCTTGAGAAGAGACTTGAGGTCAACTCACACTCATAAATCGGTCGCAAGCCACTTCAATATTCCCATCTAATTAAGCCAAAGGGTAATGAAAGTATTTCTTAATTGCCTTCTAATTGCATTTGTGTATTTAATTGAATATATCATAGATTTTACTCAGCACAACTTATTGCAGTTTCCACCTGTTGGGTCCTTGAACATCTTCGACTCACATGTCCTTAACATGTGCTCTTTTACAGTCTGTCCAGCTGTTTCTCTGCCTCAATTTCCCTTTTCATGCATTTATCTGAATGCTACTCATCCGGGTAGCAGTTCCAATTCCTTCTCTGCATTATCCGACGACTATAGCAAAAGTCCTTGAAGCGTAATTACTATCGATTGCTGGCAATGACTTAGGAAAATTACAAGTCCTTACACATACTCACGCCCACACAATCTTTCCTTACACACTCACACACACACATATATATATATATATATGTATGTATATACACTGTATGCTTACTGTGCGTAATTGTATTTTTATACTCTACGCTTATCGAGTGTGGATACAAAGAGCACATTGAATATTCGAGAATGTATATAACAGGCCGTGGATATTATCCAAAGTGCCCAACTGTTCATCCTGTAGAGTCTCCAAATTTGAGATATACGGCTTGATATAATATTTATCTTAGGATTTATATTTATATAGGATTAGGATTTCATCATCAATACTTTTCGTAGAGTATCTGTTAGTCGATCTTTAGGCACACACTCACAGTGCTTCGGTCCCCATTTAATTAAAATACCTATTGTTTTAAGTATTCCCCTTTACACTTCATTAAAACTCAGCAATAAAACAATTTATAATTAGCTTTTTAATTAGAGCTAAGAGACCGTGGAACCCATACAAGTCACCTGGAGTATTCAGTTCAATAAGTGTATAAACAATATATTTGGTTCTTAGTGAGGGTATCTGCTAGTCGTGCAAACTTAATTGACAATATTTAGACAAACATTGTCATTGGCAACAGATGCAGTTAAACAGATACAGATACAGATACAGCCACATATATATAAAGCCACATTTACAGACACAGATACAGATACACACTTTGAGATACTTGGAGATATTTGCTGTCTTTGGCTTGGCAATTTGTCGCCTAATAGGAAAATTAGGTGCTGTCGAGTGAAATGCGAACAAAAGGGAAATGCAATTTTCCATTGGCCAGGCCTAGGCCACATCACGTCATCAGAAAATCGCTTGTGCATCATGGCCACTGTGCACTTAGAGTAATATGGCCAAAGGCGATTTCGACCACAAAAATTAATTTGCCCCAAAAGAGACACTGAGACACACCGTGGGCCAAATGGACTGACACTGGGACACAGAGTGGACAGTGGGACTGTGGGACAGTGGGACAGGGGGACTCTGGGACAGACAAGCAGTCATTTGCGTCAGCCATCCGTCCTGCCAGCTGACAGCAAATTCAATTTGTAAATTTTCTGTTGCTGCTGCTGCTAGCCAAATGGCTGCAGCTGTTGGCAACAACTAAGAGCCAAAAGCTTGGGCTCGGGCTAGCAACTTTATTTTGATTTTTTCACCAGTTTAAATTGAATTGAATAAAATAAAATTACCAGCAGACTCGGCTGTGAGATGCCCTGCAATAAAAATGTTTTTCAAAAAATCATTTATGATTTTTAACATAAATTCCAGAAAGGTCGACGTGCACGCAAAGTAAAAATAATTAAATTAAATCGACTAAATATACCCTACCCTGCGCTGTAAATAAGAATGTAGCAAAGAAATTTTAATACCCTAGCAGAGGGTAAGTTAATTTTGTCATGAAGTGATGAGATGGGTCAGTACAGCCATCTTTCCATCTATTTCTATGCAAACTAATCACTCAGATTTTGAGCTAGGTGAATGAAACTCATGTCATATACCCTTCTCTTTATTGCAGGCAGAACATATGGCTGGATGCCCAGATCGAACAACTATATCACAGAAAGGAACAATCGGTTCAAAAGTTTTAGTATGGGAAACTTTATTGTTTCTTTCTATTTCCTAGATGCATACCAAAAAAGTATTAAGATTAAAGTCTTATTAATAAAAACCAGTAAAGAAAGGTTAACTACATTTGCAGACAGTAATAAAATTGTTAATTAATAATTTAGTATTTCAAATAAAATAAAATAATTTATAAAATTTTAGCGAAAGAATATTTATACAGCTAATGAGTTCTTTTAATGTTATTAATATAAAAACTACACAGAAAAATTATTTAGAGAACTTGAAGTGTATTTGCAGCATTTAATAATTCGCTTTTATATTCTACCTACATATATGGCCATAAAAATAGGCACAACTTTTGAATTCAGTTTGTTTTTTCGCACTTTTACAATCAGACGAATTGACCTTGTAACAAATATGCACAAATTGCAAACGCCGGCAACAACAACAATAAATAACAAAAATTGTACAAAAATCCACACGACAACATTGTCTGTATCTGTATCTGTATTTGTATAAGTATCTGTATCTGTCTCTGCATTTGTATCTGTATCTGTATCTGTATCCATAGCCGTTGCTTTTGTGCGAGGCGCTAGTTTTAATGCTTACATAAAGTAGCGTGTCGAAAAGCTGAAAAGAATATAAAAAATAAATCACAAAAGAAACCCGAATTCAAATGCACCGAATTTCAAATGCTCTCTAAGAATTAATATATTTTTAATATATAATATTATAGTAAATAGTTTTTGGGAATTTTCTTACTTTTGCTTTAATAAAACTATTTTTTTTAGATTTCTAAAGCAATTTTCTTTAATAATATTAATTATTGTTTTTAATATTAACATTCTATTTACAATACCTTTTTTTATTTTATTTATAATCATAATACTATTATTATAAGCATCAAAATCAACTTTCTATTGAGGAATTTCTTATTGTTTATTTTGCTAAAATAATAGTAATAAAATCAATGATAATATAATATTATTGATTTATTTATTTTTAGCTATTATTCGCCAACCAACCGCCAGCTTAAAGTTGTAGAAACCTCTATTGAACTATAGAAAAAATCCCCTACTTACCCTGTCTAACTAGATAAAGCCAACTTTTATTGCTTCTCAACGAGAATATTCATCTATTTTTACATGTCAGCTTGGCGTGAGTTGAGTTTGATTGAAATCTATGACATTTCTAGAAGTGATTTTGCTTTCTTTACTACATTTGAGTTGTTTGAAAAAATTGCTGGTAATTTAGTTCAAGGGCCCAGGAAAAGTACCTTAAGGGGGGCTATTAGAAATAATAATAATATGAATATATAATGAATATTGCGAAGTTTAAAGCTGCACTATCATTCCACAGAATTGCAGTGAAACCTAAGTTGGAGCAACTAAATTAAATGCAAATTGTGTTTCAATTTGATTTCAAGTTTAAGCCAAGTCGTCACTTAACTGAGATCCAATCAATTCAAATGTCAATTGCCAGCAATTTAATGATGATGATTTTCAGGTCAGCTCACTTAGCGTATGAGTAATACGACTTAATTAATTACGTATACGCACAGTCCATTGAGCAAAGCACTTGCTTACTGCCTTAGCTGTTAGCATGAAATTCTAAAATATATAAAATAATAATAAAAAAGAAAAGAGTACTAAGAGTACTAAGAGTATGTACTCAATTCCCCAACCAAAGTACACTTAAGTGAAATTTAAAAAGAAAAAAAAATACAAATAAAAAGAGAGCAGAGCCCTTTTGAAAGCTGCACTCGCTGCATTCCAAGAAGTTGGTTCTGCTCGACATGGCTCCGCAGCGGGGGACACATATATTTCACTTCTCTTTTTTCCAAGTGCATTTCAAGTGAGGCGTCTGCTGAGCTTCTCATGGGTTGTGTCTTATTTTTGCCACAAATTTGTTATTAAGTGCCAGGCACTTGTGTCTGCCAGCAAAACTCCCAACAAATTTAAGTATTAAATTATTGCATAGCCGAGTGGGAAAACCAAATGTCAGGCAGAACGCTTGATAAATGAATATGAATATAAATAGAATTCTTCGCTTCACTTCATTTAATCAATAAGCAGTTGATTATTAAGTTGATTATCAGTAAGTGGGGAGATTTAGCCATTTGGCTATGGGGTCAACAATGCTCAGCTTGATGAATTATGTGTACATAGAACTAACTTGTCTATTTTAAGCCTAAACTTATCAATAGATATGCAAGGCAGCCTGCCTTAGACTTATTAAATCCATAACTAAAGATAGTATAGAATGCACGGTACAGTCAGCTATAAAAAAATACACCTACATAAAAACGAAAAGAAACTACCTGAAAAAGTAAATCAATAAAGTTAAAATTTCACAGTATTTATTGCTTCAAAATGACTTTTTTTCCGAAACATTAAAAAAGTTTCCCAAAAGTTCTTATTTATGTTGCTTGAAGTCTATGTCCCGGGCATTTTATGCAGCAGTTAACACCTCAAATTGCCAAGCTAAAAATAAATATATATTTTTTCAGAAACTCATAAAAAAAATAAAGCATATTGCAGTGTGCTAAATACTAAATACCCTTTAAAAAATATATAATATATTCTTTCTTATCCACGACTCAGTTATATATATATTTCGTAATGGGTGATTACAATGCTTAGACTGCTGATATCTTTCTACTATTTTTATCTTATAGCCATTCATAAAATACATTTTCTATTTTTATTTATTTTATTTCTACAATAGAGCCCCAGAAGCCGACCGAGCACAACGAATGAAAATGAAATTCGCAGAGAGAATATTTTTATTATTTTTCATTTCATTTTTATGAACTCAAATTGAACTGGCTACCATAATTACATATAATTTGTATTCACTTTTGATATGAGCACATTAAAGTTTTGGATTAGAAATGCCCGCTGTCTGACGCCAATATATGAGGTATAAAAAGTACACCGATTTATTAAAATACCCTACACACCTCGGGCATATTAGAACCCTTTGCATTTTTATAAAGCAAATGTTGGGCATGAAACGTTTAGAATAGAACAATTTGTTCAAAAATATAACTATTAATATTTAAATATAAGCTTATACTTTTGCATGAGCTGAATAATATTTTACATCATATTTAAATGCCTTGCTAGGCTCATAGATCTAGGCTCCGAGATCTATATTGAGACTTAACATTTCTCCTTCATTAAAAATAATTTGAAAAATGTAAAAGTATTTTAAAATATTTAACGTGCATTTAATTTTATAATTTGTACATTTATAGTAATAATATTGATAAACTGAAAAAATAGGGAATACCTTTATTATTGATCACTTTGTTTCCCCCATAATTTTATATAATTTCTGTCGATTTGCCCACTGTGCGTGCCAAGAGAAACAACAACAAAAATATATACAATAAAATATTTAAGCGCGACATTTCTTATATATATATATATATATATATATATATCTACATATAAATATTTCTCAATTCAACGTGAGCGTCATATTAAAAAGCAACAAAAAAATAATAATAATAATGCAAAAAAAAAACAGTAAATAAAACACAGTCGAGAATCGAATGCGACTGTGAACTAAGTGCAAAAAAAAATATATATGTATATTTATATATATATTTATCTATATATAATGCCAGCCAGTCAAGCAGCAAGTTCAGCTAGTCTTCATAATAAATTCAGATACTTGCGACAACACGGTGCAAGTATGGCTGAGTATCTTTGTATCTTTTTGAGAGAGTCTCCGTCTGAATGAATCTAAGTCTGGGAATGTGTTTGGGGGCAACTTATGCTGGTCGAACTGAGCTCCAACGTTTCTCGCCGTTTTTGGTAAATTGCAACTTAAGCACTTACATTTTGAAATTTATTTATTCGATTTCATTTTTTTTTTTGTTGATACCCTGTAAAAAAAATGAAAAAATAAACAAGAAATGTACGAAACGGGTTAAAAATTTCATATTAAAGATCATAAAGTATCAAAAGAAGCAGAGAATTCATATGGACTAATGCAAATTTATTAATTTAATTAACAAGCCGCTTGTGTACACAATAAGAAATACTTATTTATTTCCAAAGCTGTAAAAGTATCTATATTTTTGCTTCTCCAATGTTACTATCGGTAGCAGGTGTAATCGAATATACAAAAATAAATTATGAATACAACAATCTTCTTCGCAAGCTAAAGCTGTCTCATGGGATTTAAAAACTATTTAGTTATCGATATATCGAACCTTGATAGTATCAGTAATTATTAATTCAGTAATCGATATTATCGGTAGTGCCATTGGAGTACTTACTTCTGTTATAAAATGTTATTTCTTGTAAATATTAAATGTTCTTTTTATAAGAAAACTTTTAATATTAAAATTTAATGCAATACTTTAGTACCGAGTACAAAGTATCTCTTAGTCGAGGTAAACCAATTCAGTTTCATTTTTTTTTTTTTTTTTTGTTTGAATGTGTCGCTGCCCACAGTAAATGTATAAAATCGAGATTCGAAATTTCCGAAATGCTCGACTACATTTTTCGACAGACTTTGTGGGCGGCTATTTGACATATTTGTAGCGCTACTCAAGCCAAAAACAATAAAGAAAAATAGAATAATAATTGCAAACTAGTCGATAATAAACTGCAATTCGCTCGCCTCAATTTAATCTATTTGAAGACCATGAACTTTCAACCTAATAGCGCGACCAATTGCAAATTGCTCTTCATTTGGCTAAATGCGGGTGCTTAAAAAATAAATACAGTATCAGATACACATAGCAGTAGCTACAGCTACAGATACAGATACAGATACAGCGACAGCTACTGCTATAGATAGAGATACATTTACGACTGCGTTTGAAATAATGGGCTCATTAATAAAATTAGAGCAAACCGTAAAATGCAGAGCACTAATAAGATATGTAAACACTCGCACACACACCCAAAAAGCACTGTGTATGTGTGTGGTTGTGTGTGCGTTTGTGTGTCGGGGAAATGTGGAGAAAAGCGAGAAAAGCCAAATAATCAAATTGTGCATGAAAAGAAGTAACAAAATGAATTGAGTGGAAAACTGTGTATCAAATCATTTACCCAAAATGACTGCAGAATTTTAGAATTCGAAAGGGAAATCATTTACAAGCGACTGCATTTTACAAGTTGACTTGAACTTTTCACATAACTAAATCCATTTGCTATACGTAATTTAATCTTCTAATTGTTAAATAATCTTAATAAATTTATCTTACTTTCTTCTTTAGCTTTTAAGTTCCAGTTGGTAAGCGGGCCAATCGGTTAAGCTTCCCCAGAAACCAAGGTTATAGCGTCTAAAGAATATGTTTTGAAAGAATAAAATAAATCTCGAATCGACTGCAATTAGTCGATTTGTTATCAAATAAATGAATATATTTTATTGCGAAATAATATTTGATATAACTCTAACTGATTTTATACATTATTTTTATTCGATTCACGTTTTCTATGGAGAAAAAGACGAATTTAAATTTTAAAGCAAAGAATGATATATCTCTAATTGATTCTATAGTCTATTTTTATACTATCCAATTCTATAGACCAATCATGGTTAACCGAATCCAAATCATGGTAAACTTTCTGCATGTGATTTCTGCCTTTAATATCTTCGGAGTTGATTCACATTTGCTATTAGAATATTTAGATGAATTTACTTTTAATATTATTAAATTAAACTAGGTAATTAGAAAAACTCAGATAATTAAATTGGTAAAATCCTGCTGAAAATAGTAAATAAGAGAAGCGTTTAGCAGATTGAAATAAAATATCTATTATACTCTATTTTAGCCAGTTAAAATATTTAAGTTTTAGTTAAACATATTGACTAAAAAGTTCTCTTCAATTTCAGGCCTTACAAGTTAATAAATTTTTGTTAATTTAATTCAGACCCTATTCTAAATACTGCAGAAGAGTTTGTCTCTTCTATATATAAATTATAGAGGAAATTCTGAAAAGTTTTAGATAGTGTGGAGCATTTAGCAGGTTGATATAAAATAAATGAAATAGAGTTTTCAAGCAGCTAAAAGCTTTTGGATTTAGTTAAATATATTGACCAGAAAGCTCTCTTCAATTTCAGGTCTTATAACTCAATTAATTTCTATCTAATTTAGACTTCATTCTAAATGCTGCACTCAAGTTTGTATCTTTTGTGAATGATTTTCAAATTCTTCTTTAGTCGGGCAAAAAGAGGAAGAGAAGTAACAAAAGCGAAATGTGTTTATTTATTTTCTTTCGCTCGTTTTTAGCCTCAGTAGACGGCATTATTTTTAATCTAATCTTAGGAATAAAAAACATACAAACACACAAACACTCAAATGCAGATAGGCCGACTTAGATATGATTGTTGTGTTGTTGTGTTGTTGCTTTTGTGGGCGTTTAAGTGGCGCCGCGTGTTGTTTTTTTTCTTTTGTTATTATTTTTTATAAATTTATTTCGGTTAGCCAAGTTTGTTGTTGAAAGTGTTAAGAGTGTTACACAGCTGCTATGAGTGATTGTTTTTTAATTGAATTTAATTATGGAACGACTGAGCTGATAAGCAGCTGCTGTACTGACCCCTTAAAATTCGATAAAAAAAAGAGCAATCAATATCGATAAATATGCAATTAAATATCGGCCAGCGCAAAACGTATGCTTCATAGAAATTCTAGCCTACATGTCGACCCTGAACTGCATTCACACCTGGCCATATTCCTGCACATACCCCTCTCTCTCCCCCTCTCTTTCTATTGAGCTTACCACATTTCCATTTCCGTTTTGTTTTACTGCTGAAAGCATCAATTTTCATTTTATTGATTTCAGTTTTTATTGTCAACACCGACAACAACGTTGAAATTGGAAATTGGAAAATGGAAAATGGAAAACAGCAAACACTGGAAATGAAAATGACAGTTAAATAACAGCACCAACAACAACAACAACAACAAAAAGAAAATACATTTTCATATGCGACAAAAATTGGCATATAAATCCAATAAACGAAAAGCTTAGCAGAACATTGACCCCCTCCCCACTTCTCCCCCAGAGCCTTCGTAAATTTTGGTAGCAGCTTATTGATTTTTGATATTTTTTTAAAACTGAATATTGAAGAGGCAGAGAGGCCCCTTTAGCCTTCGAGCTTTTCGGCATTTGCATTTTCTTTTAATTTTCTTTGCATTTTCTTTATCGCAGCATTTTGCCCGGAAATGTTTGTCTTCTTCTATCTGTTTTCTGTTTTGCAGCTCGTTTATTTCACATTCCCCATGCCCCACCCCCTCCCGCCACCCACCCCAGTTTTATATGCCGCCCCCAGGCGCTTCGATTGTTAAGCAGATTAGAGCAGCTGTGCGAAGCGCCCGCAGCGACTTTTGCCTTTTGTTGTTGTTCCTGCTGATATGCAAAAATATCTCCAAATATATTATAGTATATCTAGATATAGGAATAGAGGCAGATATATTGCCAATAGACATATTATCCACATTTCCCAGCTGCTGCTAATTGCACTTCTATGGACTAGAGAGCGACTGTTTAAGGCTTAGAAGGTATAAGAACTTAATTCCTTGAAACGAAGGATATTTAATTCCTCAAAATGTAGGGAATATTTTTTGGTTGTGTAAGGGTAAAATATGAGAAAACAATATACATTTCTTTTAAATTTAGCTTAAATTAATCGACCAAAAGTTTAAATTTCTTGTTTAAAAATATTTATTCTAAACAGCTTTTTGACTGGACTTTAAGGACTTTGTTGTGGACTTTTCAGCACTTCATACTCATATATAATATAATATTTTTATTTTTATTAAACCTTATATATTCTTGATCAGGATGATAGAACGAGTTGATATAGCTATGTCCATTTGTCCACCATTTAAGCTAGGTAAATGAAACTTGGCATACACCTTTTGCTTTGTATACCTGTCGGAATCGGCTGGATAACTAAATTATGATTTCTAAATAAAGACTACAAATTAATTGTAATTTATCGGACTATCTCAAAAATCTGCTATAGAAGCAATCGCTCAAAAAGTTCTTATATAGAAAACCTTTATGTTTCGCAAAATATCTAAATTAAACTTGAAAAAGTATTAACATCAGACTACTGTAACATATATTTGCTATATGAAAACAGTAATAGTAAGCCACAGTAATATTTAAATCCCTATTCCAGCCTGAAAGTGTATTTAAATTGTTGTAAAAATCAGAATTATTAATAAGGAGGTAAGTCTCAATCAGTGTTTAAGACCCTAAAACGATAATAAATAGATCATATTTATGGAAGAGGATATTTTCTATAAACTTAAGGCATTGATTATCTATTTATTACAATTTTGATGGGTAATTTGTAGTCAGAAAAGTTTTTTTCAGAAGTATATTCAGCTGCAATTATCATAACTACTTTCACTAATTATTCTCAGTCACGACGTTTCTAACCAAACAAAAATTGTATTTTACATTTATTCCTATTCCTATTTATATGTGTTATCCTGTGAGTCCTTTTTCCCATGCCTGGAGGCAGGAGACTTATTATTAAACCAGAGGCTATTATTAAAATGAATGACAAGAACTAAGTCAGCTGTATTTATGGGTCATTTGGGGCCTTTTATGGCAATGCCACTTGAATAGATACGAGCATATATAATTGTGTCCTTTTTATATGCCATATAATCGCAGCTAAGCAAATGCATTAAGTCCAAAAAAAGAGAGAATTCTAGATAAAATATTTGTTTAACCAATATGCCAATACACTCGATATACATTTGAATTACTTGGAAAGTGAAAGAAGGAGTAGACAAGGCGCTGATAAAGTCTGAAAGTCCACTTAGCGCTAATGTATTTAGTTTCAAGGATAAACGGAAGGATAAACGACATAGGACTGGGCGCAGCCTTTTTGGTCAAGGTGGTTTTAAGGTGTGTCCTGCCAGCAGCAGTGCGTGGTACGAGTTGACATTACGCATACGACGCGTGTGACAGGACAGCATATTGATTCGGCGTTTAACATTTTATAGCGTAAAGGTATCAAAATAATTGACTTAATTAAGTATGCAAACGTTCAATATGTGGCCTGCCAGTGGCATCATCGTACCACATAACATACTAGGCCCACCGGCGCTCCACGCCGCCCCCTTTCATTGATTTATTATCAGGCGCCAGAACTTCCATTTTTCATCCCGACGCCAGGTAGAAAAATCAGCCTTTGTGTAAATCAAATAAAAGTGCTGGCGAGCAAAGTTTAACTTTTTGCTTCATTTGTTAAGCGAATCTCGAACCGAACCTTGGCAACAGTTCCAAGGCCAGCCTGCCATATCCCTTACAGCTCCTACCTCCACTATTTTTTTCTTCTTTCAACTTTTTTTTTACTTTAAGTTTCTCCATCATTCAACATAGATCGCTTCGAAATGCACTCAGTTCTCTATGAATGCTGTGGGATGTTTATGGGTTTCCTATTCTCTGTCTATTTACAAAATTTAGTATTTTGTTTGTCCGTCTGTCTGCCTGACCGTCTATACGTACATTTATCTCTCTGTGTGACCATAGGTAATTATATCCATCGGGTCGTCCGCTACTTCTTGAAGTCTTACTATATATCTTTCTCCATATGCCCTACCATCCGGGCTTCTGTCTGTCGATCTCAGAGAGCTCAACATACCAAATAAAGGTTTTCTAGACCTGAGTATAGAGTATTTCCTAGTCGTGCACTCTCCACTCGAACCCACTCAGTTTCTCACTACTCGAAGTTTCCATAGCACTTCAGACCTTTAGACCTAAGCGCAGGGTATTTCCTAGCCGTGAACTCTCGACTAGTACCCACTCAGTCTCTCACTTGTCGAAGGTTTCATGGCACTTTTAAGCCTAAATACAGGGTATTTCCAAGCCGTGCACTCTCTCTCCCTCTCTGTCTCGCGACTAGAACCCACTCAGTCTCTCACTTGTTCAAACTACAGCCAGACAAGTTTGCCTTTTGAGTAATTAGTAAAGTTTTCGTTTTAGAAGGCTGCAACTTAATGCACTTCAAAGTTGAAAGCGTTAGTTAAGAATTAAGAATATTTCCAAGTTTTGGTTTTCAATATTAATTAAAGTTGAGTTATTGAGTATTATTTAATGAAGGATTCGAAGCGAGAAATTGCGGAAAAAGTTTAAAAAGGTTTCTTATTACTGCAATCCAAGGTAAAGGTCATCTTCCAAGTTCTTGGACAGAATGAAGGTTATCATTTCAAGTTCAAGTTTAATTAAATTAAAACTTTCATTTCAGTTCATTATTCTTTTCTCTGTGTAAAATTGTATTTATTTTTGCAGTGGCGCTGGAGAAAAATTAAGATGAACCCAGCAAAAAATGGATTTGTAAATTTAAGTTTAAAAATTCTTAATTTCAGTTAGAGTTGTAACTAAAAAATTGATGATTCTTTTTACTTTATTTTAATCAAATAAGAATAAATGAGTCAATTCCTATTTCAAACTAGAATCAAGTAGAAATCAATAGGAAAGAATTCTTCTGTAAATCTCATTAAAATTATTATAGTTCATTATAGGCTTGATTGAAGAACAAATTACAGTTTAATTAGGATATTTCTGTGTATGTAGAATAACAATAATATAATAATAATGTAATATTAACAATTAATTTCATATAGAAGGAATTAGATAGAAAATACGCTCGGGTTTATCATTAGTTTTACGAAGAAATAATTTCGCGTTGCTTTGTACTATTTAAACCCATCTTATTGGGTTCTATTTTTGATGCTTATTTATAGTTTTTATTTTTATTTATTTAGTACGCATATTTTGATGCTATTGACGCGTGTGGCCTGCCATCATGTTATTTTAGTTGATATGCTTTGTCGTACGAGTTCTTGTTATTTTAATACTCTGCATTTATTCAAAGAGAGAGTATGCTAAGCTGGCCCAAATTTATATAGTACGAGTCATCTCTTCACCCCTTTAGCAGAATTTGTTCAAAATATCTGAAATCAGACACACAATTTGGAAATACATCTTGAAAGTACGAAGCATCTTTGAGCCCTTTAAAGATATTTATTCCACTGCAAAACATCTGCAATCAGACCCAAAGTACTTCTCGAAATAAATTATTTTGTTTTTGCCACTGATTTCTCAAGCTATCAGGGCAGGGTATCTACTAGTCGAGCAATCTCTTTTATAATCAAATTTACACTATTATCATTGTTGTTGTTGTTGACGCTGTCAGTTTTAGTGGCTTCATGCGGTTCAATGAGTTTCGAGTGACGTGAGCAAATGCAATGTGAGTAGTTTAAGATGCGTTTAATACACACACTCACTCGTATTCACATGCACTCACATACACCCACATATATTCACATATAATCTCATGTGAGTATGCCATTTATTATATACTCTGATTTGCGGGGAATGCGTAATTTGTGATCGAATGTTGAAGCCAGTGAATATTTCATGAATAAAATGAGAGCACAACAATATTTTAATTATTAAAAAAATTTGCCTTAATCAATGTAATATTATATGAATTTCTTATTCACAAACTGTATGATTCGCTAGAAATTGCAATAGTTTATATAAGCAAAGTAAAAGAGTTCATTAAATAAGATTCAAGCCCAATTTTGAGGCATTTCAGAAGCTATTTTAAGCCTTGGCTTACTTCAATAATGTTGTCTAAAAATAATGTGTCAAATGAATGAATGAATCAAAAAATTCAAATAAGTTTTATTTTATTTCAACTAGATAATAATTTAACAGAAATTTAGGAAAATTTTGGACAGAAAATTTCTGCAAAAACTTGAATGCTATCAATATAAAAGATTCAGTTAAAAGCAAAATGAATCTTACCAAAATACTTTTTATTGATTTGAGAATGTGGGTTACGATCTGGTTTAAAACGTGTTCGAAAATGTGAAGCTGGAACTTACTGGAACCACTTTTGAACCACTGCTTTATGTGAATAAACTCCAAAAGAAATTAGCACTTTAAATGTAAAATATACTTTTATATATTCTAAAAATTAGCATTTAATATTTATTTGGTACAGTTTAAAAAAACATGTCAAGATTATATAAAATATTTGCTATTAATAAATTTTATATTTCTGCAAAAATAATTTTTATTTTGATTTTTAATATGCCACGCGCCTGTGGGCAATCATTGCCCGAAAATCTACAGAAATCTGGCGTGTGAGGCGGCTAATTAACGTGAATTTCGAACAGATTTTTAACAATTTAACAATGAGCTCATCCACAACAACAGCAACAACAACAACAATAACAAATCCACGCCCCAATTAAAAGAGTACAGCAAATCAAATTAGGGGCAAAACACGTTTACCGCTTTCAGCATTCGCTTCAGCGTTCGGAGATCTACGAGCTCGACGAGTACTCGAGCCAATTACGGCGACATCGTCTCAGTTTCAGTCCCAGTCCCAGTCTCAATCTTAGCTAGCTCAGGCCAGTGAGGGGGGAGAGAGAGCAGAGACGGAAAGTATATCGCAACACACGGCGTATGAGTGTTACGGGCGTTTATCTCAATTTGCGAAATACTCGAACTTTTAAGCAAGAAAGAACCGCCATGCTGGGCACGCCGAAGATTTTAATACCTTTCCTATGGATACTATAAAAAGCTAACCTATAAAAACCATTATAAAGTTCTATAAAATTATGGGCTTACTTCTATCATTCATTTGGCCGTATTTAGAACTTAACCTATTGCTTTATACCTAAACTTAATCGGGTTAAAAATTGTTGATCTTTATATGCCATAGAGATCTGATCTTTAATTTAAGCCAATCGTTTTTACAGCTTTATGTTATAATTATCCTAACCAACTGCTTTAGAGTTATCCATGATGAAAAACTGAAGGACTAATTCGCTTGGAAGCCGATATACAAAATTGTAATACCCTATGGAAGGGTATATAGAATGCACGACGAGCCATACATATGTAGGGCCGCCAGATAGATACTGGATTCATGTTGAGACTCGTACTACTCGTACTACGATAACTGAGTTAGTCACGTGTTAACATCATTTCTAATTAAGAACAATACCGAAAAGTGTTGGAGTCTTTAATTTTTCTATTGCAGCTAAACTTTGACCGAGGCGTATAAATTAAAATAATGAGTTTATTGAACTAACCATAACAATAACAAATTTTCTACTGCAAAGATACTTTCTTGCTCTGAAGGTTATCAAAATTTTCAGAAATTCCGACCTGGAATCCATTTTTTTTTTTGGAAACAGAACAGTTCGATTTCAGATGCAGAACTTGTTCCGAATGTGGTCAGAGTAAATTCAAATTCCTTTGGCATCTATCTCTTTTTATATAGAGTATTTGTTTTTACTTTAAAAGAAGAAAGCTTTTCTTTTTTGTATCTCAATTTATTTCATTTATTTTGCAGTTCTTATTGACCTAAAGTGTACTTAACTATAGACTTTTAAAATAGCCACCCACGGGTTGAATTCATAGAATATTCTATGCTACTCAATTAACTTTTACCTTGTCTCTTATTTTAATTGCATTTCGCCCGCTTTGGCTTTCTGTTTGATTTTGCTAAATAATCACAAATTAATTAAATTGAGTTTTTTTTTTCCACCCAACTTTATCGCATGGCCCAGCACCAAAACCCAATGCAAACCCAACCAACCCAAAGCAAGTTCTAACAGAGTCGCGTAGCCCTCCGTCTCCGTCTCGGTCTCTGTCTCCGTCTGCGTCTCCGCCTCCGTCTTTGTCTACGTTTCTTACGAAAGTACATATAATTGTAATTTTCCATTCCTATTACACATTTACCTGCTTTCTTTCTGGCCATAGCTCTCAATTTTCTGGCTGGGGCCTTAATTAGTTGTCTGCCCACCTGACACTTTTCTAACTGAAACTAGATCGCACTGAGAGTCATATTATTTTGATTCACCAACTTTATTTATTTATTTATTTATTTTTTTGTTTTTTCAGGCATTCTCCGTTCCTTGGCATTAAGTTAACTGTATTCCCAATAAGCAGTTCTATTTCACAGTTAAAATAATATATATATATCCCTAGTATTGTTTCAGCGATAATTCTTTAAAAAAGTGACAACTCCTCTGAAGAAAGAAGAGCTATCTTTAAGAAACTATTTTTTTTCTGATTAATTTATTATGTATTCTCCTTGTTTATGGCTATTTCATTGTACTATTTTCAATATTTCCAGATATTTCAATATTTCTCTTCACAAATTAAAGATAATATATCTTTAAAGTCAGACAGTCATTAGCCCTAATACAGATCTATTAAAAACTGACTCCAAATCTTTAATTTAAAGTATCTGCTCAGGCTCAAAATATACTTTAGATTAAAGCCAAATATACAAACTAAAATATTGGTAGTACATCATAATTAGAGAATTATTTTGACTGAAAAAAAACGTTGAATAATAAGCTCTCCATAAATAATTATTTTAATGTATTACTTAAGCTTTTGGCCATTATTAATAGCCAACAAAAAAATTGGCATAGCATAGAAAGTATATTTATATTAAATTGTATAAAATTTGGCCATTATAAAACGACCACAAAATCAATTGTATAATAATTTAATGACACTCAATAAAATTGAAATATATACAATGTGCTCTTACCTACATATAATAAATGTGCTATTAAAATTTAAACAAACCAATGCCACACACTTTATACGCCTATATATATATATATATATATATATATATATTTCTATTGACTATGAATAAATTTATATATATATATATTTTATATATCATATATATATATATGTCCGATTGTATGTGAAACCTCCCCACAGACGGGGCCGCCTCCGCCACTAAATAAACATACGTGTGAACATGAATTGAATGGCTGGCCAAAAGATGTGCTGCAGATAGAATCTAACAGATACAAACATATCAATATATATATAATTGAATATATATATTCGTATATATACAGAAGCACTGGCTGAAGAAAAATCAGCGCCAAATTGACGTAATTGTCACAATTTTTTGTCGACGGCCGTCGATTCGTGTGGGCCAACAACAACAACAATTCTCTGTTTATTTGGGGGCTCTGACGCCAAAATATAAATCGAAAAAAACAAAAAAACAAACAGAATGCTCCACATTTAACACGAATAGTTAAACACTCTTTTAGTGAACTGTCAAGAAAATGTAGCAGAACATTAAATCACAAACTGTCAAGTTTTTACCTAGGCGAAATGCCATTAGATAATTAAATGTTGAAATATTACTTAGAACATTTTTAATTTTAAGTTAAATTTTACATATCCATTTAAGTTATTTTTTCTATTTTAAAATAAATATAATAAATATAAATGATATAATATTTATTTAGCAAATTTTGTTTAGCTGTAGCTGTCTTGCACCTAACTAAAATAATCCATCCAAAAGAAAATTGTACACATTTTCTTTAGTGAGATTATTATTTTTTATTTATATAAAATAATATTTTTATAATATTTGTTGTCTTAAATTTTGAATAATGTACTAACTATGTTTCTCTACTTTATTATTAGAGCTTGTAAAAACATCGAAAATTCGATGTTTTCGGATAAAAACATCGATATATCATTATGGAACATTGAGTGTTCTGTTGATGTAGCGTTTAAATGAACGATTTTCATTAGTGAAATATTAAAATAATTCAGAGATATTTTCAGTATTTAAAACATTGTAATTTTTCAAATTTAGTGCGAAAATTTTATATAAATTTTCAGTAAACTAAAACTATTTATATATGAAACTTTTCGAGATTATCTAGCAGTGTTTCTTAGATCATAAATAAAATGAAAGAAACAATTTTTATTTGACAAGTAATGGATATCGATATAGCTTTAATTCTGTTCAAGGAAGCCTCAATAAATTACATCTATTTTATTGTTTTTAAACTTATAATTAAGATAAAAACAACAGTAATAATATGGAACAAATTGGCCAATTTTTGCTACTTTTATATTAAATATTAAAAATATAAATGTACTTTTTAATAACCAAAGAACATACAGTAAATCTCATCTTTATCTTTTAATTAAGATAAGAAGAACAATTATATTTATTTATTAACAAGTTTGACATATTTCGATATATTCATATGAAATATTTTATATGATATTTGGGCAGTTCTTTTTAGGTAAGTTCCACTGTAAAATAAAAAAATAAAAAACTGTAGACTTTTCCAAGTGTGAGTGGCTCTGAAGACGGCGCAGGCGCATTGCCAAACATTTTAGAATTGACTAAATGACTGACTGACTGACTGACTGAGAAAGTGACTGACTGATTGACTGACTGGCTGGGAAGAGGCTTTTGTTATTGTAGCCATGCTGCGACTTGTGTCAGCTTTGTCCTCCCCATCAATTAACACCACTTTGCCACACACGCACATGTGTCACACACACACACACCCCAATACACACAACAAAATAAATTAAGCAAACAGAAACAGAAACTGACAGCCAGACAACAAGTCGGATTTTATATATTCACTAATCAGCAGCCACAGCGCAGAAAGATGCGTATTATCAGCCACCCACTTCACGAATTGGAAACCAAAAAATTAGAAACAAATTAGCAAGACATCAATAACTTTACAACTCACGTACACAGAGAGAAAATAAGTCAAATTTCTACAAAAAAATTAAATTCAAACTATAAGCGAAAGGCTATCTTCTACCTTCTTCTTCATTGAAGCAGGCATTTTGTGTGGAGAATTTCAAAAGTTCCAATAGTTTCCCTACAAACAACCAGTTCATATTTAATTTTTAGTTTATTTTGTAAATAAATATTGAAAATATTTAAATAAAATAATTATATATTCATATGTTTAAATGAATAACCTTAAAAAGTCTAACAAAATTATTACTTTTAATTTGTATATCATTCTTAAAGATTGCCTATATAACTGAATTCAGTGTATGGATGAAATGTGGTTTTTTATTTATTATTAGCTATGCTATAATTTGATAATTAATAAACGTTTGTTAATTAATTGTTAATATTTTAATATGCGTGCAAGTTGCATGTTTTTTAATTTATTTCACTTCAAATATCACAACATTTTGAGTGAAACGAAATCATAAAATATCAACTTTATTTTTAACTCGAAATTAAAGACTGTAAAATTAAATTTTTTTCATTAAAAAATGTACAGGGTGTATTTTAGAATCGCTTATTCTTTATCGATTACTTTAAAATGAAGTAAATTACTCATACGCAATGTTTACGCTATTTAATAATGCCTTAAACTGTCAGCCGGCCGCCTGCATAGCACATTAATCAACTTGAAATGCTTTGATTTATATTTAGCAATATTTATACAACAATATTTTAGTACATTTTCACTCATCAGGTACCAAAATGGATGAGTCAAAATTCTTTCAAAGTATTCTCCTTCCATACGCATAAATTCTTCCCTTTATATTTGTTTATCTACTCGTACTCTTTCGGCCATATTCTGAAGTGTGTTTGGATTAGCTGTCTTCATGGGCTCAATAAAATTTTTCTTTCATTTTTCCACTGATTATAAAATATTGTTTTGAATAGCAATATTATACAATACTCATATTTTTATATACTCTGCCTTTTGCTCTACTATTTTTAGCCATTTTTTGTTTGTTTTCATTTATTTATTTGTCCTCAACTTTTGCTTATTTTCTCGTTTTTATTCTTTTATATACAATCAAAGCCAACTAAAATATTTTCACAATATTAATGATAAGTTTTTTCTGTGATCTATTTTAAGTTGGCATCTGAATATATTTAATTTAAATTTGTATGCTCTTTGAGAAGATATTTTGAATATATTGTAAAGACTTAATCAACTAATTTTTTTATACCCTTGCAGAGAGTAATGAAACATTGTCACGGAATGTGTGGGGCATTTTGGACCCCGAAAGGTATATATATTATTTACCAGGAGAATGAGACGAGATACTGTAACTGTCCATCTGTCCTCCTATCTATTTTTATAGAAACTGGCCCTATAAGTCAATTGAATTTGCCTTATTTTTGTTCCATGCAGCCCATGTGAGCCTTTCCGATCGGACAGGTATATTTTTAGCTGCCACAGAAATCAGTCAGCAATCACTCCCAAAGTTTTTGTACTGCAAACTCTTGTGTTTCTTAATATATCTTTATCAAATTTACAGATTATATGTTCCAAATTCTACTCTAAATACTAATAATTATTGAGAAACGTTTTCTATATCATTTAGCTAACATAGGATCAGTTATTTCAAACGTTGTTAGATAGAAAACTTTTTGGTTTCTCAAGATATTATTAAAAAAGTTTCAAGTCATATGAAAGAGTAAGTTTTGATAAGGATACTAAATCGTATAGCTGCCATAAGAAGAATACTTCTTTCTCTCTGCAAGAGTATTTAAACTTCGGCACGAGAAACCAGCCTTCCCTTCATAGTTGAGCTTCACTTTGGTAAGCCTTTCATAGGCTTTCAATTACAATGTATGTTTCTAGGGTATTTCAGCTGCTCTTGTTTCTTGTTTTATATGTATTATATATATTTTATTTTTAGAGTTTTATATAGCAGTTTAATGTTTGTACTCATTTACTTACTCACATGATGCACATGATGCTCATTAATGATTCTGAACTTTCTTTTGTTCCTCCTTTGTTGGCTGTACGTGCTCTCCTGACTTCATTTGGCCCGTAGCTGGATTGGTTGATTTTTATCTAATTAACAACAGGCTGTCTCATATTTTCCGCTTGCTGAGTGCCGAAATCATTTAAATAATTACACAAATTAAAAAGCACACAATGCAAAAAGCGAGAAAAAAAATCTGTTAAAAAAAACGCAGATATTGTATGAACCCGGAGAGTAACGAGAGATGCAGCAGATGCATACGAGTACTCATAAAAGTATATGTACATACATACGTATAACCGGTAGTAGTCATCCAATACAATGCCACGCCCCCATTACAAAGGCTCAGAGGCGGCATTGTGTGTGCAGTCATTTGGAAAATTAAATCAGAAATCACTTTAACAATCAGCCAGGCGAGGAGCCAACCAGTCAACCAGCCAAACAACTAAACAACCAAACAACCAACGAACCAGTCTCAGTGCAAAAGTCTGGCTGACTCAGTTGAACTCACAACGGTTACAGGGTATAGGGGCAGGAACAGAGCACACATACAACTTTTATTTCGATTTTATTTTAATTTGTTTTTTCTTTTATTTTGGCCCATTCTGTGGGCCAGCTGTTGGCGCTGCATCACGGCAAAATGAAAATCAGCATTGACAGCTTTTGGCGGGCACATGCAAGCTGCGAGCTGAAAAAAAAGGCTGAAAAATGGAAACGGAAAATGGGAAATGTACTGAAAAACAGAGCAAATTATTTTGTTTATCAATTGCGTTGCCAACAATAGCTAGTTAATAATTAACTTAAGTCGGGAGTCTCTTTAAAACGAGTCTTGAATGCCCTAAGTTTTTGTAAAGCGTCGGAGGCAATTCTCTTCTCTTCTCTTAAAAAATAGAAATATGAAAGTAAGAAGAGCATCCATTCTAATAAACATATTTTTTGTTATCATTATTTGTTCCACTACCAAATATTCAGTTTTAGCCATTAGCCGTTAATGAAAAACAAATTTCTTTTAACTTTAAATATATGAAAAGGTAGTACAACCATTTTTTTAATTATACCTACAATGTTTTACTTAAAAATTAATCGAAAAATCGATAGTAATAAATCGATTATATCGAAATATAAAAGGATTATTTAAAGTCGTATCCTTTTCACCTTTTTTCTATCAAAGAAGCTCTGCACTTTAGAACTGAATTCATAGAGTATCCTCGTAGCCGTGTTCTCTCGACTAGAGTTTTTCTTAATTATTTATTATTGTTATTATTTATTTACATTTTACATATTTTCCGCTGCTTCTGTTTGAGTTACGAAATGGCGTGTAGTAAACTCGGCGATTATCAGCTGAAAAGCAATTGACAGTGGAAATTATCTAATAATTGGCTGCTTAATTTGTGGCATGTGCGAGAAATCTCGTACTATTTGCTCGAATATACAAAATAGAATCAGGGCTTATATAAAGAAGCTGCCTTATTTATAGTCTGAAGTATGTACGACTTATCAAAGTGACAGCCTATTAAGAGTCTCAGCAATCAGCTTGCACTGCTTGCAATACGAAATTTCCGAGAAAATTTCTAAAAATAGTCATCAAATGAATCGTAAATTTCGTGGAAATAGTCAATAATTGTTATCAGCCATCTTTGCTGATGGCTGGAGAAAATCACTCTGAATAATTTGTTAATTTCTTAAGGATATAGGAATAAGGATAGAATAAAGCAATTCTGAGAAATATATTCAACATTTCCTAATGACTATTCGAGTCTGCAAGGTTTCTGTATTTAACCTCTGTTAAAATAACTCTAATAAATGATAGAAGAGACCTCTAGGAACATTCAGCTAAGAGTAACTTCAAGGCTTTTTATCTAACCCAATGTTAAAGTGTCTGTTAAGTTTAACATCATCATGAGTAAATTGAACTAAATAGAACATCTCTGGCATCTCTCAATCCATCCGATAATAACAAAGAGACTTGTTCTATAAATAGATGAACTCTTTTAAGGTCTGCTAAAGTCTATGACTAAGTTTAAGACTATATATCTAACCCTATGTTAAAGTGCCTGTTAAATTTAACATCAACATGAGTAAATTGAACTAAATAGCTTATCTCTGGCATCTCTCAAACGATCCGATACAAACAAAGAGTCTTGTTCTATAAATAAATGAACTCTTTTAAGCTCTGCTAAAGTCTAAGAGTAACATTAAGACTATATATCTAACCCAATGGTAAAATGCCTGTTAAGTTTAACATCAGCATGAGTAAATGCAACTAAATAGCACATTTAGCTGGCATCTCTCCACTGATGCATTAACAAGTCACCTCAAATATTTACACAGGTGACTTGGGCTTGCAAAAATAAAAATGTATAATATAAATTCGGAAATAAGGCAAGAAATGTTTTTTGAGTATTTTAAATATTTTTTGTAATTTGCCGCACTTGAAATATCTTTCAATGTGGCATGTAAATAATTCCTAATGCAAACAATTTAGAATATAATTTTTGCAGATATAAAAATGTTGAGCCAAATGATGTGAATAATTAAAAAACAAAAAAAAAACCATACTTTGGCTATTTCTGCACATATTTGTTATATCAAAAATTATAATATTGGTTTTGTAAATACCCTGTATAAAAAAATAGGTATATGTTGCGCAATGAAATCAATTTTCTTTATTTGGTTCAGTCTTCCTCAGTTAAATAGGTTTCATAATTCTTTAAGTCTTTGCAGCTGGCTACAGGGTATACCCAAGTCTGTCACTGGCTGCTTGCTGGCTCTCTTATGCTGATTGTTTATGTTTCCGCTATACATAATACATTATTCGCATAAATTCTAATGGATTAGTTATTAGTTTTGGTTGTTCTTTAAGCCTGGCCATCTGCTATGGAATTTTATGGCATTTCATGTGTCTGATTGTTTCCCGTTTAATATGAGCAATAAATAAAGTTTATGTTTTTTGGTAGCCTACACTAAAAATAGACTACGCCTGCGGGCAAAAAAAGAAAGGAAAACAAGCAAAATTATTTATAAATACTTTTCGTATGGGAAATTATGTCACTGCCTGTTGGATTCTGAAACCAAAAGAATTCAACTTACCAAGTTTTGTGGTATAAAATTAATGAATAAACTAGCAAAGAGGAGCTATCTTTGGCACATCGAAGATTCTATACCCTTGGAGGAGGAAATATCCAATTCAAAACAAAATTACAAACTTAACAAAGGGCAAAATCTCTACACATTTCCGGGACATATTAGGTGAAATATTTAAAATATTTATTATATGAAAATCTCGTGTCACGAACGAATTTATCCCAAATGTGTTAACTGATTTTTAATACATTTTTTTTATATATGTATATGATAGATATATACTACATATTTTAGTTCCTATTTAAGTATTTCTTATTGATATATTTTTCAATGAGCAGTATAAATCGATAGTGAAACATTAATTTGGAAACTGAAAGTATTCTTTTTCTATCATTTTTTTCGGCCGTCATTGAATATTTTATCCTCCATGCATATTTTTCTTAGATTTAAATGCAGAATGGAGCTTGCCGGATTAGCTAGCAATCTATTTAGTCTAATATACTTGCTATAAACCCGATATTAAAGTACACTCGCATGACTTTAACTAGCCTGCAATTTTGTACTATAATTAGAAGCACTCTGGCCACTCCCCAGTGGCAGTGCTCGTAATTTTGCTGTCCCAGCACAAAAAGAAATTGACAATGAATGATTCCTACATGCATATAAATTTTCCACAACAATAACTGGGTTTGGTTTGGGTCTGGGTTTGGGTCTGGCTGCCTAATTGGTGAGAGGGCGGCACATTCAAAAGTGCTGTTCCTTTCTTTCGGTTCTTTCTTGCTGTCTGTTGTGGTATTTTTGCAAGCCAGGCCAACAACAAAAAATAAAATAAAAATCAAACAAACAAAGCCGCCTACTTAGAGGTTGTCGGTCCAGCTACAGTAAAGGCCCGAAGCAGGTTGCCAAAATACGAGAATCAGGACTGTGCTTTTATATATATATTTTATATGAGTATATTTATAGCAGTGCTGCCAACACTATAAACAAAAATATTTAAAATCTAATTTTTTACAGAGTTTCTTTATGAAGTAATTATTCTTTTCATATAGCCAAATAGCCAATAGAATTTACTACAGCATCTTAAACCCCTTACTCTTCACATAGAAAAAACACAGGATAAATTCAAGTATTCCTAACTTAATTTGTTCCCCAGCGGTTCCTAAACCAAGTAGGAAATTCTTGATCCAAGTCCGCTTTTCTTACTTTTAGAATTCTCGATTTTATCCTGTTTCTATCCCGAGTCGGTTTAAAAGTAGCCGGAATAAAAACCTAATTCGTTCGTCATTTAATCTTAGGATAAATAATCAGAAGATTTTCATAAGGATTCTTGTACTTTATTTCATTCCAGCTAGTAAGTCTGGCCAAGACAAATCTATCAGCGAAAATGCCCCTAACACTGTAGTGAACTATACGAATCCCCTTTTCAGAGATCATCAACACTATAACTGTAGTGGAATTCATGCGAAAGTGGAATTTGGAACAGATGCGATAGGGAATACATGATATGTTTAGCGGCCAGCAAAAAGGAAAAGGCTGAAAAGGCAGCACTGAAATAAAGTAGAGTCCTTTTTTTTTCAATTTTCAAATAGGCCATCTGTCCACTGCATTCCACTACATATCTACGTATCATCAATAACATAGTCATGCATTGCACGAGGTGAGGGTATGTATGTGTACCCATATATGTATGTGTATATGGGCCTAAATCATAAAGCCGCTTAGCTGTTGTCCTGTCGCATGTCCTGGCCAACTTATCAGTGCAAAAACTTGGCTGCAAAAGTAGCAGCCAAACAAACGAGGCAACGGCAACGGCAAAGGCAAAGGCAAAGTAATATGTATTAATATGTATGCCCAAAAAGTGTTGCTATAAATAACCTTAGACATGTTTCGTACACAGGCCTCGCCCTAACCTCACATGCCATATAGGTATGTATATCTTTATATATATACATATATATATATATATATATCTGTATGTGTCGTGTATACACGCCAACTTTTGTAACTTTTGTCTGCATCGAAAAATCAAGGAAACAAACTGAAAGCCGCTTTTCGTTTCTACTTTTTTCCTCATTTTTTGTTACCTTTTATATATATATATATATATATATATATTTTCTTTTTTATAGTAAAGCAAACCCAAGTATGTCAAAGCTACTCGTAATATGGGGAAAGCCAAACACAAAAATTATGCAAAAGTTTGGCAAAATAAATGTGAGTTTGTTTCAGTTGTTTCAGTTCTTGTGGATTTCGTGGGGCTCGTTAGTTCGGTTTGTTGGGATAGCTTCAGTGTGTAACTACACTGAGCTCTGAAAGTTTACGTGTCAAAAGTTATATAGCAAAATTAAATTATAAATTTTTAAAATCTCACTACAAAGATTACTTACAAATATTTTTAATTTTATTAGCGTGTAAATAAAAAATGTATTTTCCGCACAGTTGATAGTTCCTTTTCTGATTTTCCTGCTAGATATGAGATACTAGAAAGAGAGAAAGCTTCAAGACTTGTTTGCCATCTACACTTTTAAAAAAGAAATATTCTAAATATAATATCAATATATTATATAAAGATATTCCTATAGATTTTTTGTTTATTGTACACCGAACTTTGAATCAATGCTGTTGACCAGAAAAAGCGAACCTTAACCCAAACTAAACCTTATCTTTGTTCCAAAGCTTAGATTTAATAAATTTTATAATATAAAATACTCTCAAATATTGTGTGGAATATATATAAAATTTAAAAAAAAAATTAAATTAATATTATAACCTGTTTAAATGTCAAAGTACATGAATGTTGAATATACAACTGGAAACAAAATAAAAATATGATTATTAATTCCACATATTCAATTCGGCTTCTAATGAATTCTGGATTTAATACACCAGAAATATACCTAATATATACAGTATACACACAACAATAAAAAACATTAAATTCTAAAAAATTTACTCCCAAAACAGAAGCCAATATTATAAAAAAAGAATTCATGATTTTAAAGCAGAAAACATAGGCTCTAAAATTCAAACCTTTATGTTCTTAAGAAACAATATATTTTCCATATTCTGCTTCGTAGTTTTTAAGATTTTCTAATCTATTGTTTTCTTTTTTCTGAGTGTAGAAGTAAAACCTGCTGAATATTTTTAAATAATTTCATGCAATCTGTTATTGAAACTTTAATTAAATACACTGCCAACTAAATTGTAATTACTTGTTATATAATTCGACAACGGAACAATTAGAAAAAAATCTGTTTTTGTAATGAGATTAGGTGGAGCTTAAAATATATATGAACATCGCCTTTATATAACTAGTAAAAAAGGCTATTTTCGGAGCTCCAAGTATTTTATACCCTTTACTTGAAGAATCATTTACAAATATTTATTAATTTTAATTAATTTAGTCGATTAAAGAAATCACCTATTATCTAAAGTTGTCTGACTTTGATTACTGCTCAGATGTTTTTCATATAGTTTTCTGATCTGGCCTAGGGCAGGCTGCATTCCAAATTTCATTCACCTGGCTCAAAAACTGAGAGTAGATTTCATAGAAACCGACAGTCGGACAGACGAACGAGGCTATATCGATTCGTCTCCTCATCCTGCAGAATAATATATATACTTTATAGGATTGGAGATGCCTTCCTCAATGCATAGCATACTTCGCCACAAAGTTATAATACCCGTTGAAAGGGTATATATACCTACATATAGTACACATAGGCAGCAGGTGTTTTTAGTTGCCACTTTTGGCATAAATTCCTGCTCTTCTGTATTACCTTTTATTGGCCTATTCCTTCTAAGCTTCTATTTGGGTTGAATTTATGTTCTGTGGAAGGAAACTTACTCGTATTGTTCGTGCCTCGACAACACCTTGGAAATGAAGTTTTACGCCTTTGGCTCAGCTAAATAATTAAATTATGCTCGATGTATTCGCAGCCGTAGTATATTCCCTTCCAAATGAAAGCCTTTCTCATCGTCTATACATATGTATATGTACTTACAGTAGCTACAAGAAGTTTTCGCATCAGGGACAAGTTGTTAGCACGCCACAACAACAGTTTCGAAATTAGCATATGTAAATTATCCTGGAACACTAGAAAAATGCTTGCAAAACTTTCATTTTTGTGTTTTCCTAATATGCGCTTAATAATATATTATTAACTACGCCTAGTGATGGCCAAAATCAAACGATTAATCGCTGAAATTTAAGCGATGAATCAACTAGGCTTGCTATTTTATTTAGTGTAGATAATTTTGTTAAAAATTATAAGAAAAGTTGATTGGATTTTACGTCTCATTGATTATTATCGCTTAATCTGTCAATTAACCGATAGAGAAAAAAAATAAGAAAATAACCGATTATTTTTATGTTTACCTTTAATCAGGCCATCCATCAATAGACCCAACCCAGACACAGACACATAGCCAGACCCAGACCCAGACCCATTGATAACGCACATATTTTTTATATATATTTTTTTAAGGATTTCAAATTCATTTTATTGGTTGTTGTTGTTTTTTTTTTTTTTGTTTGTTTTGTTTTTCGCTTATTTTTTTCCTTTGTGTTTGTTTCTTTCTCTTGTTTCATTTCCTTCATTATTTATAATTGGTTTACTTGCTTGCAAATGTTTTTTTTTCTTTTCTTTTTTTTCTTTTTGTTGTTATTATTGTATGCTTGTATTTTGTTTTTGTTTGTTTGTTTTTTGTTTTTTTAAGACATTCCATCATGTTTGTTGTTGGTATTGAAATATATATGTATATATGTATATATATATACGCACTTCTATATAAACTTAAATGTATAAACTAAATTAAATAATTTGAATTTTGTTTTGTGTATTTTTTTTTTTTGTTTATTTTTTTTAGTTTTTTATGTTTCTTTTTTGTTTAATATGTATTTCATATTATATATTTTATATGTATATTTACCTCGAACTTTGCACGCACACACATGAAACAACAACAAAAGGATTTTCTTTTTTTTTTGTTTTTATGTTTTTGTTTTTGTTTAAATCGAATTCTTTCACAATATATGACAAAAAATTATTTGCTGCCTGAATTACAAACTATTTACGAATATTATTTTTAATTTTTTTTTTTGTAATTTATTTATCAGAGCGTCAGCTTAAAACGATTCTCCTGGAAGTAATACAGCAAAATGATAGGTAAATAAACATAATAATAATAATAATAATAATAATTTATAGTGTATTTTTTTTTTACATAACGTACAAATTGTTAATGAAATATTAAAGCTCAGTTATTAAATATGATTTGTAGAGCATTTCTAAATGATAAACATAACATTAAATTGCACAAGAAGGGAAATTATATTTATAAAAGTTTTCAATAAACCGAATCCGAAAAAAGGAAATTCCAGTTTTTTACTTTTCAAATACACACATATATATGTATATTTATATAATTTCAATATATTTATGCATAAATATATGTATGTATATATATATATGTATATATATTATTATTATTTTTGTTGTTATTAAATTGTTTGCTCAGACTACTATCGACTATTTATATGTATGTATGTTCCTTTGCCTTTTTTCTTTTCTTTTCTTTTAATTATTTATTAATGCGCCTATTTTGTTGTGTGTGGTGTGTTGTGTGTGGTGTGTAGTGTCAAATAAAAAATTATTGTTAATTTTCATTTTATTTATTATTTTATTTTTAATAAAACATTTAAAAAACAATGTGATGTGTGTGTTTTGAAGGGGGGTGTGAAAATAAACCCTTACGTTTTATGAGGGGTGGCAACGCTTCCCTTGATTATTTCATTAATTTATGTTTTAAATTTATGACTTTTTGACGCAACTAGTAGAAAAATTAATAGTTTTCAAAAAACATACGTAGTACATTTTTCTTGTTTTATAAATAACTTTCTTTTTTATTATTATTATTGAAAGGAGTGGCGTTTAAAAATAAATTAACAAAGAGTACAGCAAATAAAATTATAAGATAGGTTTTTTTGTTTTTTTGTTACATTCTTTAGCCTAATATTAAAAAGGAAAAAGTGAAAAGAAAGAAAGAAAAACCTTTAAGATCTTTTATCTTTTTTATGCCGAATCGCATGTAAAAACAATAAATATATTTTTTTTAATGGATCTTTACTCGAATATATATGTAATATAACGTTTTGCTTCCTTCTTTATTTGTTTTAAATAATTAAACTTAATTGGCGCTTCGCTTGCTCGCTCTCCTTCGCTCCTTTCTCTCGCTCTCCTTATTTCTCTCTGTGTGTCTCTATCTCTTTTTGCACATATTCTTGGTATTCTTTCGACGTAAGTGTATAATATTTAATATTTATATAGAGACGCCCATTCTTGTTTTTTTTTTTTTGTTTTTATATTTTATTTTTAATTAATTCTACGATTTTACGCTTTTTTACACACAAATTTCAGTTGGTTTTTTTTTTGTTTTGTTTTGCTTTTGTTTTTGCTTTCTTTACGTTTGCGACTTAAATATAAACATTTAGATTTGTTTTTTATTTGTTGCTGTGATTTTTCTTGAAATATTTCGCTTCTTTCCCTTTTTATTATTATTATTATTTTATTATAATTATTAATGTTCTTCATGTTAAGATTTATTTTAGAATTTGAGTAGTTGATGTGTGATCGATCCAGCGCATGATGCGTGGAGTAAATGATTTACTTTGCTTTCGCTTCATATGTTTTAATGTTCGGTGAGTGCGCTTACTTTTAGGTGCCACTGTTAATGAGCGTGAGCGAGTGTGTGTGTGTGTGTGTCTATTGGGATTTGGTTGATTAACTTTCAACTGCTGCGGCGGCTGCTGCTGCTGCTGCTGTTCTTCTATCCACATTTATTTCTTCCTTTATCTTTATTTTTGTTTCTTTATTGTTGCACGTCGTCGCTGATTGTACAACATTTATAGTACACATTTTATCGTATCGTTTATCGTAGTATGTCTAAAACGCCTAAAACATCGAGTTAGTATTTAGTAGCAGGGCGGGGCGGGGCGGGGCGGCGCCTAAGAATTTCAGCATTATCTTTCAGGAAAACATTTATTTTGCTTTAATCAAAGTTTGTTTTTTTTTTTGGGTTTTCTAACACTGACACAGTTATGTCCGCTAGTTAACCAACACTGAAATTTCGTCTTGGGTTCTTTCGCTTGCTTTGCCCCCCAAAATTTGATACGAGTATACCGAGAGTATATTAGAGAACTTTGCTTTAGAGAATTTTTCATATGCGAATTTTTTATTTGCTTATTTATTTCTTGAATTCTCTTTTATTTTGCATTTCAAATTTGTTCATTTTGTTTGTATTTATTTTTATTTGTATTTTTTTCAAGCGCACTAAGTGCGCCATAATTTTATATTTATTTAATTAATAAATTAATAAAGCGTTTCATATTTTCATAAATATTTTTAGCTGCTGTTTGTTTTTCTCTTTTTTGTTTTTCTGGTTGTTGTTGCCTGCTCAACTTAAAATACAAATTCTTTAGCCCTTCTCTTTTCTCTTTTCTCTTTTGTTTTTGCTTTGTTTCAGTTAAACTAAACTATGTACTTTAATATTACAACTAAATATCTGTAGTCTCGTGGTTATACTATACGCTATATGTTTTCTTTATATGAATGATTATTTATGTATCTTTTTTCTTTTACTCTTTACTCTTTACTCTTGCTTGCTTTTCCCTTCTTTATCTTTCCCTTTCTCTTCTTTGACTCATCCACTCCATATTTTGTTTCTGTTTGCTTTTTAATATTATATTTTAATTGGTGTTTTGGCCGCGCAGCTTGCTTTGAAGCTCATTTGAAGTCTGGTTCCGGTGCTGAGGTTCCTTTTTCTAGGCTTCAGGATTAAAATTCTGGTTCCATGTGAAAAGTTTCCACTGCGTTTAAGCGCTGCAAATAAACAGAAATACATATTAAATACATTAATTAATTATGGCTTAACACAACAACTCTATTAAAATATGCAAAATTCATTGTTTTTTTTCAGTCAATCATCAGCCTTGAGTTAGGCCAAGTTTATGCCCCGGGCACTTCCTATTTCAGTTTTTTAACCTCAGTCTGAGACCATGTCGAAATCGAATGAGCAAAAAAAAAAGCCATAACTAAAACGAGCTCTCAATAAACATAAAACTTTGATGTTGGTTTGATGGGTTCCGATAGTTTTGGCCGTAAAGCAAACAAACTCTTGCTAACGTTTTTCAGAACGTGCTGCTAATTACGGACCTAGGTCAAGGTCATTATACTTGGTTTTTGGTAATCATCATCAATTTAAATATATTTTATTGAATTGGAATAAATAACTAAGAAGTCTGATCAATATTTCGTTTATATATTATTATTTATATATAAATTTCAATTCATAGCATCGAATCATTCATTTATAATATTAAGAACGGCTTACTATAAACCGTTAGGTCAAGTTGGGCTTAAATCATGCATGAGAATTCATATATTAAGCCAATGTAACAACTATTATTCATTGTAGGATTGAATGATAAATAAAACAGCGTTTAAGTTCGGAATATAAAGAGGATAAAATCATAAACTTTGGGCTTGAATATTGTACTTCATTAAGGAAAAACATAATTTTTGGACTCCACTTGGAAACCATTTAAATACGAAATTCTTTTTATAATATAATTCAGGATTGTTAGTTAATTTAGAGCCTTTCCATTTGTTGAACCAAACGTATAATTCAGACGTTCAAAGGTTCAACTCGCCTTATGGAAACCCAAGCACTCATCTAAACGAGAATATATATATATATATATATATGTATTATGGGACATATATATATGTATAAATATATATGTATTTATGTCTAATAATACTCGTGCTTAGCTTGATACACGTTATGTTTTCCCATGTAGAAAACTTTTATAGATTTTGAGCCTTATCACAACTGAGGCCCGTCGCCACACACAACAAACCGTCTGCCGCTGCTGCGACGACGCTGGCAGCGCTGTCAGTGGGTGCCTATGACGTAAGCAGTCGCAGTCGCAGTCGCAGTGGCAGTGGCAGCAACAACTATATTAAATCTTTTTCCACAAAATCATATAACAAAACGTATAACAAAAATAAAAAGAGAAGAGCGCAAAAGAAAAAAAACAACAAGATAAAAAAAAAAAGACAAACATTTTTTTGTATTTTCAGGCGGTGTTTTATCGCTGAAACAAAAGCCTTCAGTGACCAAACCGGCGACGCGACGTTTGCTGCACCCACGCAAAAACAACAATACAACAATACATAATACTATTTATACACTGAGAAAAAATCGGCGTCAATATATTTGTCTCTTATAAGATTCATCACATTTTTTGGCTGTTTTACTTAAACAGATAAATTTGATTTTTATATGAGCCATTTTCATATTTAATAAAACTATATATTTTTATATATTTATTTAATTTAAATGATATATAAAATTTCAAATGATATATAAACTTTTCTATTTTCTATTTCATTTAAAACAATGAACATAATTTTTCTATACACAGATTGGAGCATTTTCATATTAAATGATATATTATAAGTATTATGATCAATTTTAGGTTCATTTTAATATAAAATATATAATTTTAAAATGTATATGGGGGATATTAAATATGCTAAAAATATCAATATTATACTTTACTAGTTATTTCATTGAAAGAGATCCATAAACATATTCTTTTTTAATAGTAACAAATATCTTTTTACATACTTTAATTTATATATCTTCACGTATATCAAAGAAATATAATTTATATGAGAAAAAAATTATATTCTAGTTTTAAATCCCAAATCCTTTATTTTTGCTGTGTACGAAAGAGCAGCAGAGAAGAGAAATATAATACCACACAGATAGGCGGCTCTATCTACTGTATTTAGCGGCGATTGTATTCAACAGATCTGTTAACACTTCTAGTTTGTTTTGTAGTGTGGTACGGGGTATTACATAAACTAAATTACCCCATTTCGGGGGCATTACGTGCGTCAATTAGCCAGTAACTTTTTGCACATAACTTTCACTTGCCAAGTGATTTGCTGGCCTTGAAATATCATTCGTATATATATATAATATAATGCCAAAATCATAAGTAATAGCATCGGAATGTGCAAGAAATGAAAGGTAATTTGTTAAGAGTTAAACCTCATTGAATACAAGGAAATGAATTTATTACTCATTTGTTGCTATTAGAAAGTGTATATTTCCCTCCTGCTGCTACTGCTGCTGCTCATTAAAGCCAAACTTAACTGACCTAACTTAATCAGAATGCAACAAACACTAACCTAAGCCAACCTTATCAGAGTCAATAACTCTTATCATTATAGCAGATTCTTGAAAGCATTCACAATAATGATTTTTTTTTTAATATTCTGGGCCACTTTTAAGCACAGGAGAAACCTTATAATCATCTATAGGAGAGATCGAACTTGATAGTTTTTAGACAAAGAATATTTAAAGAGAACGTAATGAATTACTCTCGAGAGAGTAATTGTTTTTGCGATTCTTTTTTGTGTTGTGTACGTAAACGTTTTGTGCTTCTAGTCAATTTATATATTGGCTGGTATATTTGAGATATAGAATAATCTCTATATAGAATATTAATAATCCAAGCTGCGATTTTTTTGACTATTTGGTTAAAGTAAAATTTTGTCTTTCATAGTTATATTAATAGTATAAAGTGATGATATGATTTCAGGTACTCTACAAGGTTCTCTCCAGTAGTAGTGCAAGTATATCTATAGGGATTTTAAGATATGATTGCGGGTACTTCACAAGGTTCTCTCTCTGATGACAGCACGCTCTGAAATAAATATGATTTCGACACATAGAATGAGCCTCTGTGGGTACTTTCCCCCCTATCAAAATTCAACCCTATCACAATTTAATGTGTAGTTGAATAACTTGACATGCCTTTTATGCCTTATCAAAAATGCCCTGAACACAAATAAATAACTGAATAACTCAGCTGACTAACTAGACACACAGAAGAATTAAATAACTTAAGCAGTTGAGATGCCAACGTTGGCTATGAAAAGAGCTAAAAAGCCATTATGCCAGGGTTTATATTCTCTTAACGTCTGTTGTATTTTATTTTATTTATTCTGTTTTCAGTTTGTTTTGTTTTTGTTTTTGTTTTTGTTTTTGTTTCAGCATAGTCTTTGCCTTTTGTGCATTTTGTAAAAGGCCAAGCGAGGGCGCCTTTTGCCCAAAATCCCCCCTACACAATTCTCCGCTTATTTTCATTCCAGTGCCTGCATATTTCATGAAGCACAGAGACAAACTGCATTTTAAAAATGCGTAATTACCACCTGGGGACAATCAACAACTGTACTGGAACTGGCTACTACGAAACTACTACATCTGTATCTGTATCTGTATCTGTATCTGTATCTGTATCTGTATCTGTATCTGTATCTGTATCTGTATCTATTTACATGCACATATGTATCCAGAGATATATCTAGAAATAGCATATAAGTTACATGGCTGACTGTAGGAGGGGAGTAGTGTGGACGTTCGGTTTACGATACAGAGATAAATAAACTGATCATATATAACGCGCAGCTCGATATACTAATTGTTAGACAATACATAAATACAAAAGAGAGTGGAAAATTTCTTTGTATACCCTACGAATTTGATATTCAAAAGCGGGTATATTAGTACGGCTTCTTATAGTTTTTCTTGCAATTATTGCTTGCTTCAAAAGTATCGAAATATATCTTAAGTCATGAAAACTTGGACTCTTTTTCAGACACGTTTTATATTATTTCTTCTATTTTATATAGCAAATAAAATGCCTAAAATCAGCTAGTTCCTCGCTGCACATTAACAATTTTAATCTATAATTGATAATTGCACCAAATGATGAAAAATAAATGCTATACGCAGCTATAAAATAGTAGTGAAAATAGTAGTGAAAATAGTAGTGAAAATAGTAGTGAAAATAGCAGTGAAAATAGTAGTAAAACTAGATACATTATTATTGAAGACTCAGATATTTTTATGAGAGCAATGACTTATAATTTGAGTCAGTAATTAAAATGATTTCACCCTTTGCTAGTTTTGGACCTTTATAGCAGAGCAGCACACTCAGTAAATTCCATTATTTGTTATTGTTTATTGGAGTGAAATATACAAATAGAAATGAGTAGGGCTGGGTTGGGCCGGGAGGGGTAGAAGAAGATAGCCAGAGGCAAATAGAAAGAACGTCAGACTGTCAGACCAAACCCTGAGAGACTTGACGCAGACAGACAGACAAGCAGACAAATATATATAGAGATATATATATATATGAAAGTATGAGTCCCCATCGAAAATAGTTTGCGAATTGCCAGCAACAACTGGGCGACAACAATTTTGTTCATTTCATTTTCATAATATTTGCGTCTATGCGAGTATCTTGGGTAAATATGTGTTTAGAGTGTGTTTCTGTTTTCTGTTGTATGTTTATACTACACACTATGCATATATATATATATATATGTGTGTATATATACTGCTTTTCTAGACGATATATATTGAGCTTGTCCACTCACTGTTGATTTATTAAAATGTATTTCATTGCTGCGTGCTGCGTGCTGCCTGCTGCTGGCTGCTGCCTGCTGGCTGAGTGAGGGGATTGTAGCTTTTGCTTTTATAAATTTGTATAAAATAAAATCTTGGCTGGCCAAGGAGCAGCATTGCTTATATAATTTAATTTATATTCATATGATGGGCGTGTATACTATAAAAATATGTTTGTTTTTGTTTTTGTTTTTTATATAATTATAATTTTTTATACATTTTTATTAAACATTGGCAACATTTTTGTCATTGCGTGTAGGTCAAATATGTAGCTTGAGAGATCTCTCTCTCTCTCTCTCTGTCTGTCCATTGAGATAAGTGAGTCTCTCATAAAAATTATTTAAAATGTATGCAAAAGAATTTTGCAATTTTAGTTTATCATTCTGTTTAAATTCCAGATAAACATTGTGTACTCAAGGCCATCATTAAATGTTTAAGGCTGTGCTGTGCTGTGCTATAATGAATTTTTTATTCGCTGGGGGGCATCTTCTATGGCTACCAATAAAATCTATAAAAATTCCACGAATGCTAGGGGGAACTCGTTGCTGCGAGTACTAAGAAAAGTCCTGCTTCATAGAATGTCTTTCAGGGTTAATCACCTTGAACGGCAGGTTTCTCTCAATAATGAATACTACGGATAATGATGCTTAATAGAAAGTTCTTCCGGGAAAAGCATTTCCAGGTATAACGACTGTCCCCTTTAAATCGTCTAAAGTATACTTTAAGCTGAAATTATTGAGATCAATATTAACTTAATAATATCAAATATTTGTAATCTTTTTTGCCTATTTTCTGTCTCATTTTTATGGATAGAAGAATAGAACAATTCCCTCAATAAATCCCGCTCGCATCTGCTTAACTTTTGACTTGTTGCTGCCGTCAAAACGTTTACGAATACAGTGCATAAAAGAATATCAAAACTCACTTAAGTGCATCATGTTTTCCTTATTTCACTGCTAAACAATTATTGACGAGCTTAATAACAAAATATTTCTTCTTTAGTTGAACTTTCAATGTTTTAAATAAACATTTTAATACAAAAAAAAAGTACGTAAAAAGTGGAAGAAAAAAATAGAGCTAGAAGTAGATAGAGTAAAGAAAAAGCTTTTATGAACATTCTTGCCTTCAAATTGGAAGAATTTTCAGTAAATTTGAAACGAAAACTGAAAGTTTTTTCAACTCTTAATTGGCACTCACGAAAATTTGCATTCGTCGAGTGCTGATGAACGCACTTTGGCCCCATCTCAACTCATTTCAACTCATTTTATTTCGTCTGATAGACAGCAGGCAGCCTTCAAAGCATTCACAGTATTCAGAGCTTATTGGAATCATTTAAGAAAATTTCCCTTGAGTTTTTTTTTCTCTTCTTTTGAGTTCAACAAACGGCCAAAAATCTGCAATTTGTTATATTCACTTTGCCTTCTTTTCTTGTTATCATCCATCTGTGTCTGACGCGCGACGTCTCTGTTTGTTCTCACACTTTCATTGAGATATTGAGAAGGGACCGAAAACTGTTCATCGCTTTGAACTCTCAACTTATTTTTAATAAGGCAACAAACGGTTGACTTATGGGCGTGGCGGAAAGCACGACAATTATCTATATCAGCGTGCAAAAGTTTCGATTGAAAAAGTGCGTCCAGTCGTATCTAATGTCAATAAACTTGTTGGCTTTGAAATCCAAATCAATTCTTGTTCTAAAAAGGAAAGCGGACAGGATGATAAAGCAAAAAATTGAAGACACAAAGCAGAAATCGATTCAGGTCCTCAAGACAAATCAATTAGAAATTTCTTTCCTTCTTTTTTTTTTTATTTTCTCAGTTTACATTTTCCATTCGGTGAAAACTGCGAGAAAATGTCAAATAAATATAAAATGTCAGCCTGGAAGTGAACAGGAAACGGAAACTGGGCAAGGCCTCAAAACAGAACACAATTCGCGAGAATTAAAAGCAAATTTCAATTTTTGCAATGGCATTGCTGTTGGTGTTGCTTTTGTTGCTGTTGTTGCTGTTGTTTCTGCTGTCGCCTTTGTTGTAACAAAATTAACTACGAAAGTAATTAAAGACGCAAGAGCAGGTCGGGGCAGCCAGGCAGAAGGCAGGACAACTTAAGCCCGCAGGCTCTTCTCAGCGGCCTGTAAAGGAAGAGGCGCTGGGAGGTCACAAACTCAACTTGCGCGCGCAGAGAGGCAATTAACGCACCACACACACCAGAGGGTTGTTTCAATCAAAATTTGAAATGAAAAAATTATTTTTATGTGAAAATTTTAGAAAAATCTTTTGAGGAATTGAAAGAGAAGTAGGTTGTGTAGAGTTTCGAAATTAAATTATTTCAGTAGTAAAGGACATTAGTAGGAGAAGAAATAAGCATATTTTAAAATTTTGATAGAAGATACCTATGTCAACGCATTAAAATCAAATTGATTCGAAAAGTATATTTCAATTTTCAGTGAAAATCAACCAAAAGAAAAAAGGAAATGATAATCAAACCCTTATTATTTAATCCAATTTAATCCAATTAAATAATATTCATTTACGATTTGTCATAAAAAGAAGTACAAATCACTCTTCAATTTCTTAAGAACGACTCAAACTAAAATTAAGAATTATTGAACTTGCATTTAGCATGCCACTTTCTTTTGCAGTGTACGAATATTATATACCCAATTTTATTTAGACATATGTTTTTCTCAAATTGTTGAATTTGTGGGGGAAACTTTTAATGCGAGTAGTTAAAAAACACTTGATTTCAATTAGGCAAAGCATAAAATTTAAATTTAAGAAACACTTTATTTCAATTAGGCAAAAGCACAATAAATCTAGTTTTAAGTTGCGAGAACTGGCTGAGTCCTGCAGAGTTGGGAACTAACAGAACAACCCTCGGCAGCGGCAGCAGCAGCGGCAGAGGCAGAGGCGTAGGTGTAGGCGTTCGTGGAGGATGAGGTTGAAGCTTTACACGCAACAGCGCCGCCGCTGGCTCACAATTTGTGCGATGCAATAAAATAAAATGAAAATTTGAAACAGCAGAAAAAGCAACAACAACAACAACAACAGCTGACATCCAAAGGGAGGAAGCTGTTGCTTTCTCCCTTTCACTCGCTACCCTTCACACAACTCTGTGGCTGCTCGTAGAGTGCACTTGTGTGTGTGTGTGTAAGAGCGTGTGTGAGTTGTTGTGGGCAACTCAGCTGAGCTCATTTGCAGAGCATCGTCATTCATCGTCACCATTTCAGCCAGCTCAGCGTCCCCATTTCTCCCTCACCTTCTCCACCCAACTTGTTTTATTTCTCATATATATATTTTTTTTTTGTATTTTTTTCTCCTCTCATTTTGCTGGTAATTATGATAAGACAGTAATTACATTTATCTGTTGATGGCAGCCTGAAGAGTGTGTGGGCAACACTTAACGCTGCGTATGCGTAATATATGCAATATTACGTATACGCAAGGTAAATTCATTGAATTTTCACCAAATTATAGCTAAAATGACCTTCCGCAAATATTTTTTATACAATTATTACCCAACGCAAATGGAATTGATGCGTAGTTAAATATTTATAGCCAAAGATCGCTTGCAACAATCAATCATATCTGCTGGGCAATCCGCATTATTACAGACATTTTCTCTACGTAATAAACAAATGTAATTAAAACAAGCAACAGCAAAAATACATTTCTAGAATAGGAAAAAATTGTAGCCAATGAATAACACTACATAACAGAGAAAAGTTCCAGCGAACCGAACAAGTAATGCAATTAAATTGGTTTCAGTGGAGCATTTTTCTGAGTATTCAAATAATATCATCTACCTATTCTCATGAAAATTTTAACGATTGAAGAAAAAGTGAATTTAATAGGAAGAGGAAAATGTTATACTATGTAAAAGTTTAACTACGACTCGAACGTTTTCTTTTCAAATCAAATATGAAAAGGATTTCGAACCAGTTTAATAAGTTTCCAAGTAGACGAATTTGAATATAAATCTCAGAACAATTATTATAATTCTTTACTGGATTGAATGATTAGCGGATCAGGCTTCTATTCGGGCTATTTTCAATAAAAACAACCTAAAATCGAGAAGTCCAAAATTGAAGCGGGCTTAAATCAAGAATTTCAACCTTTCCTACCAACTATTTTATTTATTTTTATTAATAATAGTTATTAAAATTAATCAAATTTAAATATAATAAATTCAGCTCATAGAAATAAGTTTACATTCATTATAAGAATCAAAATGGCTTTGCAAATAAAATGAAAGTTGTCTAAACACGCGCATTTGGTTATCCAGTGTAAAGTGAGCAACAAAAACAAACACAGAATACGCCATAAATAATTAATCAACAATTTCGACTTGCGTGCAACATTTGACTACGGAAAGAAAAGAGATGAATTGAGGGTACAAACAAAAATAATAGAATAGGTTCAATTAATTCGCTGGCAAGCACCTGCTTTTGGCATTGGGTTGCGGTTGCATGCAGACCCGCCCCCCAACCGCCGCCCTCCCACTTGCACCACCCGCTGTAATGTCAACGCAACAACAAATTATTATTGATTACATGTCATTTGTATCGATATTGTGGGTTCCACGGAAGACTGGGGGCCTCTATATATGTGTGGGTATATATAACGAGAGAGTAGAAAGTAGCGAGAAGAGGAGGAGAGCGGGAGCGACGCTTCTAACAAATTCAATTAGGCACACGACTTCGATTCGAACGAATAAAACTGTACGAATATAATTGTGTGTTAGCCATCAAAATACATGCACAAAAAGCTAGAGATAAAATGCAAATGCCCGACTAGGCAATACTCTGTAGGGAGCACACAATATTAGTGTAATAGTAGTGAATCTTTGTTGTTCTTTTCTTTCTTTTCAATAATACAAAATGTTTGTCAAAGATTGTTTAAAAATTAAGCACTCTTTGTGAAAACACTCAAATTATTCGGACACAAACAAAATATAGAGCTTATTTCTTATAAAGAAAATGATGGCCATGGAATATGGAAACATATTTTGTAGTATATTTAGGATTATTATGAAACTCCCAGCATACAACTTCCTCCTCCTTTATCTTCGTACTTATTTTAGTAGTAAGAAGTTCATCAAGTTTCACGGCTCTCATAAGGAATGCTTTTTCTGCCTGTTACATACTTTGTGTACAAAGATCTATGCCTTGTTTGCCTATCTTCAATGGGTAGAACCTATAAAAATATCAATAATTTTAGTATTGTTCCTCTTCTATCCTTTTTTTTTTTTTTTGGTTGCCTGACGTCTGCCTTATCAGGCCAAAAACTAATGCATTATGTAATACTTTGAAAGCAACATAAAATCCCGTCCAGCTGGGGTGCATATTCTTAACCCAATTCGCAGACAAATCAAATTAAAAAGAAAAAAAAACAATTGGGCTTTTGAAGCCTAGAAACCGAGAATGATGATGACGGCCCGCATAATACGCTAGGCTGAATAAATTAATGCAATAAATGTCTCTGTTTGTTTGTTGCCACTTCTTATCAGACTCGCCCAGTTCTTGTTTGTTTTTCTACCCGTTTTATTCTGCTTGTTCTTCTTCTTTTTTTTTTGCTAGTTTCAACAAAAACAACAATAAAAAGCGTCAGAGGTTTTCACGATTTTTGTTGATAAGCCTTCAACTAGGGGAACACTTGACGACTATTTGCTATTCAATTTAATTCTTTATACTCTCGTATTCAGCAATTGTTATCAACATTTTCATTTATTTTATACCCTTGCAGAGGGTACTACAATTCTGTGTCGAATTGTGTAATGCTGCGAAAGGGGACCTCCAATCCCATTACGAGTCGTTATAGCCTTATCCGTCCCTCTTTCTGTCTGTTTCTATTCAAAGTAGTCTCTCATTCATTCGCATCTGAAAACTATATCATATAACTGCCATAGAAAGGAACTCTAATGAAATTTGAAGATTAGAACTAAGAGTGTTGATTCTAGAGTCACAGATAAGCATCGGTTTACTATATCATAGAGCTACCACAAGAACAAACGATTCTCAATATATGTTTTTGAAAAATGCAATCAAATGCTTATTCAACTCTGCAAGAGTATATAATCTTCGGCGTGCTGAATAAAGGCATTTTCTTAATAGTTGTTTTGTCTTGATTGAAAGCGAACAGCTGATATATTGAGCAACTGTGGAAATCTAGCCTGACTTTCTGCCTTTCTATAGTAATAATAGGTATATATATTACTATATATATAAAATACGTATGGGTATACGTATTATTAGTTCTTATTATATAAATTAGAACTTTGTCTAGTTCAAAGGGACAGATTATTTTGTGGGCTTGGCATTTTGTCTGAATATATTATTATTAGTATAATCTATGTATTTTATATATTCTATTTTACTATATATGTATATGATAATACAGCTAAAGTTATAAATATACAAATGTGTAAATAGATTTCAAATTGGAGAAAACCATATTTTATCGTACAAATTTATAGTGTTTTTTCTAATATATAATAAGATAAAGATAATGCCTATATAAATAGTAAATTCAGTAATTCATAACCTGTTTACCCAATATATACTTATGTAGAACAGAACGGAACATCTGCGGTTATACAATTGAGTTGCATAGCAGGCAGCTACCTACACACACCGACAGCAGCTGCTCATCAAAAAAAGAAGACACGTAACAAGTGAAAATAAAGAATAATAAAAAGCTAAAGCAAATTTTCAATTTTCATTGTGCGCCTTGCCTTTTCCATGTTCAATTCTATTCCATTTGCACATAAATTCTGAATGAAAATTGCATGGCACTGAAAAATGTATAAGCCGAAAGAATACACAGGCACACAGACAGATAAAATTGGAGGGAGACAGAGAGAGAGAGAGAGAGAGACACAGACAAAGAGAGAGGCAACAAAGCAGCGACAGATTTGGGCATGACGGGGAGGGTACAGAGATACAAAGAGAATGGGGCAAAAGGTAGTACAAAATGTACAAAATATATGCGTTTTATCTCTCAGATACCCTCACAATACACACACACGCACACACACACACACACACACACATACACACAGTGCGGCTATACAATTTGAAAGCAAAAATAATTGCAAAAACGAAAAAAATAAGCGAAAAAAATTAAAACGGGGCGACGTGTGCGTTATTTAAATGATGATTTTGTTGCTTTTTCGCTGCTGTTGTCTCAATTTAAATGTTTTTTTTTTTTATAACCTGCTGCTCCTAACAAAACTCGTTTTGTTTTTTTTTTTTACAGAAATCCAGACATTTTTTGCGAATTAAAAAACAACAAACAAATTGAGGATTGAAGCCAGCAAGCAAAAACAAAATATATAATTTAATTTATTCTCGATGCGTCTGAAAACGAATATATTCCTCACACTCGTCTGTTATCAACACTCGAGCAATTGTTGCTACGCTTTCCCACTGACTGCGTTGCGCATACGTCGCGTTGACACAGCGCGTTAAGAATTAATTATGAACGCAAATACCCTTGAAAAACAACGCAAAAATTCAAGAAAAAACAAGGGTATGAAAAGACTGCATCTTTTAAAATTTAGTCAAATGGGCAACACGATCTGATATAATATATAATAAAACTAGTAAGAGAAGGCTCTTTGCAATGCGCTGAAGCCTTAATATCCTTGCTGACTGGAATAAGCTTTAGAATTTGAAAATTGATCGATTTCTCCTATTTATTAGCTCAGTTCGATCCTGATAAGTTTTAAATGAACGAATTTCATTCAACTAACTCAAAAACTCATCGTCCGGATCAACAATATATACTCAAATATATATTGTGGGATTGAAGAAACCTCTTTCTATACATTACACACTTCGTGACATAAATATAATACCCCTTTGCATGGATACAGTAATATAATTTACATATCTTGCAAAAAACTAATGGCCATAAACGACTTGACGTTTAAATAATAACAATAGAAAGCAATCCAACATTTTTCAAGTATAATAATTACTAAATTTACGGCTATTATTACCTACACAAAGCTCTTAAAGTTTACCTCTCATTAACATAATACATTTACTGTTAACAAAATTCACGTGAGAGCCATATAAATGAGCGTCCGGAATCTTATTGTAACAGATTCTGAGTCTGTTATTTCTATGTGAAAAACTGTGACTGACATTAACATAATTCATTTTCTGTTAACTAGCATTACAGATCTGTTAAGTGAACTAACATTGTATTCTATTACAGATATTTTAGAGTACTTAATGTGTTTCTTTTCTAAAATCAATTAATTTCGGAATTCATTACTGTTTCATAAGAATAGAAACATTTTTTAATTAACAAAAGATATTTAATAAAAAAAATTTAATTATTATAATAATAGTGATGATAAGCAAGAACGAACTGCATTTACTCCCAGGGTATAAATTGTTCGTGTTGACTTATAATAATTGTTTATAATTTTTATGCAAGCAGCCGCAGTTTGCCTGCAGTTGTTGCTATTAATTGTGCACATTTGTTGATTTTTTTACTATCATTATTTTAGCTTTTTTTTTTGTTGTTGTTGCTGTTGTTGTTGTTAGTGTTGTTGCAGCGCGTGCGTGTTTGCAAGTTGATTTGAGGGCACTGTTACAAGGCTGCCCGGCCTAGTCGCAACTCTCCGTTTCTGTCTCTGTCTCTGCTCGTCCGTCCAACTGTCTTTCTGTCAGTCTCTCTGTGTCTCCGGGCAGCCCACAGTTGGCCAGACAGCGTCTTAGCGCAGTTGGCAGTTGCATTTGGTTTTTTGTTTTTTGCTGCTGTTTTTATACTCTGTACCCATTAATATTGGATAAAAAGAGTTTAGGTTTGGGCATATCGTTGGTTACAGGCAAAAGAAATTATGTCCGCACTCAATAAAGTATATATATTCTTTATCAGACTCAGCCTGTCAGTCTTTCTTCTTTTCCGTTCATATGAACGCGATAATCTCTGAGACTTGATAAGCTGCAGACATCAAATTTCTATATCTATTAGCGCCTATATATATATTCGATCCATTAAAAGCAGGTTCAGCTATCAAATATTTTAAAAGTAATCCGGTAATAAACATAGAAGTTATATAAAGTAGCAACACAGAGCTTCTGGCATACAAATGCGTTTGTTGGGCAACATTAGGCCTTAATGCAGGGTATTTGATAGTCGTGCCCCGTTTAAACATTCTTCTTGGTGCTGTTGCATCTAAACTTGGTCTAGGTGTTTATTGGAGCGACACAAATGTGAGCAACGAATTTCGTGCGAGTTCTAAAACAAGTTTCTGTTGCGACTGTTAGATAAGTGTTGCTGTTGTTTGTTGCTGTTGTTTGTTGCTGCTGCTGTTTGTTGTTGTTGTTGCTGCCATCGTTGAGTAGCATCCAACAGAGATTTGAACTTTAGGCAAAGCTTCTCAAGACATCCCAGCTATGAATACAATTCCAAGTACTCTCGTCGTACTCTTACAATGTGCAGACAGGCGAACCCAAAACGACCTCATTTCCCCAACTAATCAGACAGTTCCGCCCACTTTAACCGCACAAAATATGTCACAAAGTACAGTTGCTACATATTACGTTAATAACAAAATATGCTTATTTAATTAGGCTAAAATATTCAGTCAAAGTTTTCTAAAAACATTATTTTAAATCTGACAATTTGGATATGAAGTTTGAGATTAGAGAGATTCTTTTTATAGAGAGCTGCTCATTAAGCGTAGAACCGACTGTAGAAATTTCGAAAACTAAACCAAAATTAAAGTTAATAATATTAAAAACACGTTTAAAAAGGAAGAATAAATTAGCTTCCCTAAGAAGGTACATAGAAATAGTTATAACTTTTATTAGATAGTCAAATATTACCTATAATTTTAGAAATTTAAACTACTGATTAAGTATTTTGATCAAAAAAACTCACATTGATCAATAGAAAATTTGAAATTTGAAAGCTTAAATTTACAATTTTTTACGAAATGCCTGGAAAAAAGGTTTATTAAATTAAGAGTCGGAAATCTGTAGAGGTTTTTAGTTTTGGTTGGCTGGAAAACCTTTCGAAAATTCGACAGTTTCTCATGTTAAATTTTTTGGAGTTTGGTTTTCGAATATTTTGAACAATATTTAGGAGATTTTTGAACAAAGACAAGGCTTTGGTGACCCAATATTTATAATTTTAGTTATTTAAACATTTGGAGCAGATTTCCCCGAGAATATTTTATATTATCTATATTTCTTGATGTGGCTGTGTGAACGTATAAATGAACTTAAGCTCGGTACTATTACATAAATAAAAAAATGTTGAGTAATTAAATTACATGATTTACAAATGGCTTAATTACCAGCATTAAATTGATTAATATTGAGATACTTAGAAGTCTTATCGAGGGCTATCTTGAGGAAGCGCTACAATTTCCTAGAAATGTGGCAACTACACCTGAGTGAGCAATACCACATTGAAGCCCTTTAGCTAATAACTTAGTCCGAGTATCTTAGCCATATCAGTGACAACTGATAAACGATTAGAAATTCATTCATTGAGCACTTTGGGGCTATGTAAATAAGTAAATGCTTAAGTGCTAGTACCCCAGACTATCATTATAATTGCGACCCGGCTAAAACAAAAAAGAAAAGCAACAAAAAATAAATGATTGATGGCTTTTTCTAGTTCTTTTATTTTTTTCTTCTTTTTTTTTTGTTTTTGGCGAGCCAAATTGAAGCGAACATTAATTAGTGCCAATAAAACTGAGCAAAGAAAGTGTCACATGAATTCGACAAAACAGAAAAAACAAAAGAAAGAAAAGAAATAGGATAGAAAACAGAAAAAATACACAAAATGTAGGAACCCAACAGAAATTTGACAAACAATCTTCATAAAATCATAAAATACTTGGGCAAAGGTCACACAAGGTCATGGTCACAGATTACGGAATGCAGAAAATTCTCTGAATATTTATTGCTCCAAGCATTCTTTTCCATGGAGGTCAGAATAGAAACGAGTCTAACGACAGCCCACGCCTAAGCTTGCACCATTTTTTTTTTTTTTAATTATTTATGCTTTTTATGATATTTTTTTTATATTTTTTTATGCGTCTGCTACACGCACAGTAGCCGTTTATAATTTATTTTTATATTAATTATGAGTACCTTTTGTATTTTGATAAAAACAATGCATATTATATAGAGTATTATGTATAAATAGGAATTTTTTGCTAATGGCCCCTAACCACGCGAAGGTAGCCGAACTACAAATAGCGCTGCACGACTAGGAGATACCCTTTGAAGCGAAGTATGCTATATATATTTTTATAGACTACCAAAATATTTTGATAAATGCTCTTACACAATCTCAAATAGAAAGTAAAAAAGTTATATAGATTTTTGGGTACATAAGGATAATAAAATTCCGGATTATTTTTATAATAATTCAAATTTGAATAAAGGCTGTATGTTAAATGTATATCATAAATTTCCGATTGAAAAGATTAATCTAATATTTCAACCCAATCAACTTCAATCAATCAAGATCGCATCAATGTCTTTCAATTATACAAATTAATATTATAAACAAATTTGTAGAATCAGATGTGGTATCCTCTGCTTGATTCTATGATACCTATTTTTACAGGGTATAACCCTGTGCTGTGTATTACTTTATACACATATATATATATTTGTTTATTTATATTTTGTTTGACTGGTTGGGCTTGACATTATTTATGCCCAGTAGAGCCACTATATACCTATATAGAATCTATATAGAATCATACTGCCAAGGCAACCAAATGGGTCAAGTGTAAATATATATTTATTGGTGCCTGTGGCCACCGAGTTGATTTGCTTAAACGCAAAGTTCAATGCAAAATGTGGGCGTTTCGCTGTGGTTGAGGGCTGAGGGGGCCGCTCAACTTGCTAAGGAAATTCGAAGCACGCAATGCGAAGAAGAACTTTTAATAAAGAAAAAAGGGCACTAGAAAGACGGAATAAGAGAGAAAATGAATTCTGAGAAAATTCCAGATGATAAAGTAAAGAAAAATTTAATAGCTTCTTTCTCTTAGCCTTAGGTATTTCCATTTGAATATGCCGCAAGAAGCAGCAAAAATAAGCTCAGTATCTGAGCAGACACTATCAATTCCTTGTATTTCGGATTGAGATGAGAATAAAAATATCCTATTCCAAGATATTGGGGTAATTTATGCATGAACAGAGAACAGCTGTGATTCATTTCATATAATTCTTATGAAAGTTACAAGCCTTTCCTTCCCGGAACTCCATAGAATCGGCTAGAAAGGGATTCGAAGCATTCCATTAACACTCAATTGATTAGGCACCTTTTTTTTTGTTTATTTTTTAACATCCCATCAACTTCTAATCTAAAGCCGCATAGTTTGTGTCAAACATATTTCACATTGATTCATGGGGCAACTTGTTATATACAGTTAAAGCCCTCGCTTCTGACAGTTATTATCTGAACCGTTAGTCAGTCAGTCTGTCTGTCAGTCAGCCAAATTGAAATTAGAGTACAGAAAGAGCACGTACTAAGTCTTATTTCGTTGGAAATACTCGTAACATGTGCTCAACATGTGGCCTCAAGCAGGTTGCCAAAGTTTTCGGACCTCCCCAATAAAGTATATATACCCGTAGTACGGGATTCAAAAGCTCCACGAATACCAAGAAATTCGAGTCACTTCTCTGACAGCTGCAACGAGTCAAACTAATTAAAAGAATGACCGGGCACGCGTTTACCGAGGGTAGACGCAAGGGAAAGAAGAGCTGTCTAAGGCACAGCCAGAGAACTGTTCTGTTTATGAACTGAACTGGGGGTATTGTTATATGTGGGGGAAGGGTGGATGAGTGGGGTTGCTTTGTTTAATCAACTCCAAGGCGATGTCCAAACAAACAACAATCAATCTTAAAACTTAATGGAATAGTATGCTGATCAGACAATATGCGAGCAAAAGAAAACGTATATGAAAACGCTAGAGCTGGAATATCATCGATAGCGCTTTCGATAATATCGATATCAAGATTCTCATCCTTAAAGATCTTATGAACTACTAGAAACTACTTTGCTATATCGAGTACTAAGAATATGAATTTTGATTACTAATTCTTATCGAATGTAAATCAAGGAGAATTTTCTTTCTTTTCTAATGTGGCCACAACTATCGATAGTAACGATTGTCGATAACCTTAAAAAATAATGATTTTTTGAAAATTTCGAATAAATAAATTTAGTCACTGAATACTTACAGTTGTATAGTTTGTTGCGGTAGAGTACGAAAAATCCAATATGGGTCCTGATTGTGTGTGAATGGAGAGAGTGGAGTCTGCCAGGAGTACGATAAGATGCAAGTATATACGCATTAGTTTCAGCTGAAGTTGTTGTTCTAGTTGAAGTTTTAGCTCATGTTGTAGTTGTAGTTGTAGTTGTAATTGTAGTACTAGTAGTAGTAGTAATAGTAAGTAGTAGACATATAGACGAGACGACGACAAAAACGACGATGGTAACGAAGGTAAGGAGTGGTAACGAGATGCGTTCGGTTTATGCATCTTCTTCTAGAATTCAGCAAACTCCTTGGCGCACTTCTCGGTGCTGGAAATTCGCAGGGCTTCCTCCTCGTAATCATCGAAATTGCTTGTATCGCCGGGGCCTTTACACCGCGGAATAAATGGTGCTTCGATTTTCTTTTGGAAGATCGCAATCCAGTCCGTGGAAGCGAACCATTTCTGATTCTTAATATCATTAACGCCCGCTTTCAGGTTGCCATAGCGTTTGGTTAAATCCACTTGCAGTAGATTACGCAGCAGATCCTTAAGATCTGACCCAAAATGCGATGGGAAACGAACTTTGCCCGAAACAATTTTCTCATAGATCTGAATGGGTTGATCCGCAAAGAATGGCGGATATCCGGCGGCCATTTCATAGACCAAAACACCCAACGCCCACCAATCCACAGCCTTATTATAGCCCTTGGATAAAATGATTTCGGGTGCCAAATATTCTGGAGTACCGCAAAGCGTCCAGGTGCGACCCTTAACCCGTTTGGCAAAACCAAAATCGGTCACTTTCAAATAACCCTGCGAATCAATCAATAGATTCTCGGGCTTCAGATCACGATAGATGAGATCCAGATAATGTAGATACTCAAATGCCAGAACAATTTGTGCCGCATAAAAGCGTGAATGCGGCTCCGAGAAACGGCCAACTTTACGCAAATGTGAGAACATCTCACCGCCTGGAACATATTCCAAGACCATGTAAAGATTGGAATTATCCTTGAAATGATAGCGTAGCGAGACAAGAAATGGGAATTGTATGGCCTGCAGGATGCGTTTCTCATTCAATGTATGCTCCACCTGCTTCAGTTTGACGACCTTTTGCTTATCCAATATCTTCATGGCATAATAGTCTTTTGTGGGCTTATGCTGAACGATCATGACACGACCAAAGGAGCCCGTGCCCAGCGTTTTAATACGCTCAAAATCATCAAGGGCAGCGGTATTCGTAGGATTACGACGCCATTTATCTTCAAATTCCTCCTTAGCCTGCTCCAGGAATTCCTTAACCGTTTCGGCGGCATCCACCTTTTTATTGGATGTTGTTGCGTTGTTGCCCATTTTTGAGATGGTCCCCGTTAAAGATGATAAGCGAAACGTGGCGCTAGCTGACACTTGCGTCTGACCTTGACCCAGACCTTGTCCTTGACCGGAAACTGACGCGGATTTTGCTTTTGCAGCTGCTGATGCTGTGCTGCCGCTGCTGACGTTTGGATGATCCTCAGGTGCGCTGGCAACGGCAGCGGCTTCTGTACCTGTTGTTACTCCTCCTCCACCTCCAGCGGATGCTCCTCCTGTTACTGTTATCGGCGGCGTTATTTGTTTCTGGCTAGCGGCGGCTGCTTCCTGCTGTCCTCCACCCCCTGCACCACCGCCTTCCTCCTCGTAGCTGTACTGCTGCTGTAGCTTGCCCTCTGCTCCACTGCCGCTGCCGCTTCCCGTTCCTGAACTATGATGGGATTTTTTCTTTTTTAGAAATTGTAAAATGGATTTAGCTATTTTGGCGAGTTTATTAACAACGGTGCAAAGAAAATTTTAGCTATTTAGCTTGCTGCTGCTGCCAAAGCGCAACTCGTATACACTTTTTATAGCTTTTTTTTTTGTTTAGCTAGCTTTCAGCCGTAAATTGACTGTTTTTTTTTTCTTTTTATTTTTGTTGCTTTATTTTGTATGTTGTGGTTTTTGTATTAGTGGAAGCTGTTGCTGTTTTAGTTGTTGTTGTTGCAGTTTTATGTGTATTAATTTTATATTATTTTTATATATTTGTTTGCTTAACACTTTGCGGCTTAAACTAGTTTTACACTTTAAGATTAGACTAACATTTGGTTTACACTTTCAATATATTTTCTTGCTGCTTTAGAATTATGCTTTATTATTATTTTAATTTTTATTTTTATTTTATGCTTTATTTTTTATTTTATATATTTATTTTTTTATTTTTTTTTTTTTTTTTTTTGCTGTAAAGAGAATTTGGTAGAAAAGAAAATAACAGAAAATTAGCATTCAAATTTGAAAATTTAAAGTTCTTTTTTTTTTAAATCAGAGTTTTTTATGTACTGTTATTTTTTGTTTGAATATGCGTGAAAGTTTAAAAAAAAATTTAAGTTTTATTGTTTTGTCCAATATATTTGAAAGTTTGAAAATTTGTTTTATTTTTTATTTTTTGTTTTCGTGTCACATTTTTTTTTTTTTTTTTTTGATTTAAGAGTTTTTTTATTAAAATTATTTATGGTTTTAATTTTTAATAAATTATTTAATTATTATTTTTAATTTGTATTGATATATATATATATATTTCATGATTGTAATGAATACTTTTATGAGAATTATTGTAAATATTAAAAAAAAATGTATATCTATATTTTTCACGTAAAACAAGTCTAGTTTTTTTATTTTAATAACGTTATCATATTTAATTATAGTTTATTTTGGTATTATATTTTTAAATTAAAATCTTATTATTTTAATTTAGTTTTCTTTAGTTCGCATTTTGTGTTTGTGTCTTTTATGGTTTACTTTGTTTTTGTTTAAATTTTTTGTGTTTGCTTTTGCGTTTGCGCGTGTGTTTGCATTTGCCTTTGCGTCAATCACAAACCAAACTATGCATAAAAAACAATTTAACTCAATAAATAAAGCAATTTGCATTAATTAACGCAACGCAAAAATCAAAGCGGAACTCGTTTAGCAATAAACAAAAAAAAATAAATACTAGAAAAAAAAAACAAAAAACAAATGCAAAACAAGAAGCAGCAGAAAAGAATAAAAAATTGTCGACGATCGTGTCAAGTGTCAAAACAGCTGATGGCCGTCGCATCATAATGCGCGCTCGCTCGCACTCACGCCTTAGTAGATCAGCTGCGAGCGCAGTGAGCGAACTTTTGTCTTGTTCTAAACTCGCATTAAATTAATTATTAAATCTTTTCTTGCTTTGCTTTGCGTTTCTTTTCGTTTTTTTCTTTTTCTTTTGTGCGTTTGCATTTTGCTTTTTCGCGATTGCTTTTGCGGCCATTTACTTTGTGTACGTGTACGTGTGTGTGTATGTGCGAGCGTATGTGTGTCTCTGCGTTTGTGTGCGTTTCTGGTTGAACTTTTTTACGCTCTGCTTTTGGTATACACTTCTCTACAATTCGCTTTCTGCCTTGTCGTTTGTTTTCTCAGCTGCGCCAAGTATTTCTTTCTCATTTTTTAGTATTTTTTAAATTAGATAAATTTTAAGTTTAACTATCCGCTTATAGTATTACGACCCGTATTAATACTAGACACACACATACGCATATACCCGTCAGCGAGTGCACATACACACACACACACACAGATTGAATAATCGATTTTGCTTCACACTCGCATTCACTCTTTTACATACACACACACATGCATAGTCGTTATTCTCTTTAAATATTTGTTTTACATTTTACCTTTTTCAACTAATTCTATGTTTCTAGCATTTGTAAACACATTTAGAAATTTTTGCAATTTTTTGCATGAATTTTATCCGTTTTTTTTTTGCACTTTGATAGATTTGTTGCTTAGATTTAAAATACCCGCATTAACCGCCGAAAAAAACCCGACCACACGCGTCAACAGCAAGATATACAATAACAGTTTCCCACTAACAGCTGTTAACGTTAACGCGTAATGTTAAAAAAACTGAGAGAGCGAAAAATGTAACAGCAGGCAACATGCTGCGCTGTTATATGTGTACTTCGCCAAATTCTCGATAGCTGTCTGTTATCGTATTGTGACCTGCAGCCACTGATAACAATTGCAACCTGACACTAGCTGACTGTTTTCCATAATCGAAAACACGAATTAAAAAAGATAAATTAAAGCATAGATAAAAAACAATTTAGTAAAGACCATGCAGTATAGTATTAGTTATTAAAAACAACAGTTTTATTAGATCAAATAAATGAAAATATTTGTTACATTTGAATCTCTACGCTAATAATCGACACCGACAATTGATTAAATACAACATCTTATGGTATAATTTAACGCATTTTTTCTTAGTATTTTTTATATGTAGAAATTCGGTATTTTATCACAAACTCTTTAAGTTTGCTTCAAGTACAAAAAGTCAATATAAACAAAAAATAAAATTATAATTTGAATTTAAAAAACATAAGATGGAAGGCGTGTGCCGCGCTTGCACTAGCAGCGATGTTACCCTTGTGGATATATTTGTCAAGAGGGAACAGGAGGAGGAACAGGAAGAGGAACAGTCGGATCTGTGCCTGGCAAAGATGCTAAGCGAATGCGTCGGCTGTGAAATACGATCCGATGATCCGTTCCCAAAACAAATATGCCTCTCCTGCGTTCTGGAGGCACAAAATGCATATAAATTTAAACGGAAGTGTGAACGGAGCCAACAACATTTTCATGAGTTGCTGAAAAAGCAAAATAGTTTAATTTGTAAAAAGGAAATTGAAGAAGTTGAAGACATTGTGGAAACAGAGGAATATAGAGTGGATGAGATGCTAATAAAAGTGGAAACAGATGAGAACTGTTCGGAAGAGGAAGAGAGAGCAGAAGCGGAAGCGGAAGCGAATGAAACTAGTTCGGAAACGAATGAGACGAGTTCGGAACTGAACCATATACCTACAAGCGAGAGTATAGCTGGTTCCAGTATTGAACCGGAACAAGATTACTGCAATGATATTCCACATGTCTGTGAGATATGCGGCAAAGGATTCATAAACAAGACGCAGCTAATCCTGCACGGACTTGATCATCGTCACGACAATTCCAATAAATGTCCACATTGCGGCAAAGTTTTTACCTATCGCGGATGTCTGCATAAGCATATTTTACCCCACTGTCCAAAGGCATTTCAACAGCTCCAGCAAAAACCACAACAAGAACAACAACAAACTCTGCAACCTGTTGTCATTCGGAATGTGGATAAATTTCAATGTTCGCTTTGCCCCAGATATTTTAACAATAAGCTCAGTCTAAAGGAACATTTACGCGTTCATTCCACCAAATATCAGTGTTCGCACTGCTTCAAGAACTTCAGTCGCAAAGGGCACCTGGAAACACACATTCGCGTCCACTCGGGCGAACGTCCCTTCACATGCACCCATTGCCCCAAAACCTTCAGTCAGCGTAGTAATCTCTATAGACATTCTCGCGTCCATTCCCCCGCCCACTACAAGTGCAGCTACTGCCCCAAGAAATTCATTCTGCGAGAATATCTCGATAAGCATAATAAATATTACTGTCCCGGTACAACAAATTGAAATAGCAATTGTTTAGTTTAAGTTAGTTTGCAATTTAAAATACAATTTTGACATATATATATATATAAGCAGCAAAATAAATGCAATTTTGTGTTGTTCGAATACACTTATTGGATTTTCTCGAAATATTTCATATTATTTTAAGCTTTATCGCTAATAGTGAATAGCTGTTGCGCATAAATGTTATCTAGTCAGACCCCATCTTAATGTAAGTGTTTATATTTAACAGATTCTATTAAACATTAACAGTGTCAACTTTAAATTTAAGTTAGTTGCAATTTCAAATATAATTTATAAAAATAATATAAAAAAAAAACATATTCTGTGTTCTTGAAATTATTTATTGGGTTTCTGGACATATTTCGATTTCTATACTGATAAGAAGAAAGCTGTTGCGCATTAATATTAGCTAGTCAGATCGCAGCTTAATGTTAATAGTAGCAGCTCTGTTAAGAACTATCGCTATTTATATAATTATTTTTATTTTTTTCTGAGATATCAAAATCGGCACGAAGAGGAAGAAAATATCAATGGGGATCTCCGAAAAAAAAAATATAATAAATAAAAATTAGTTGAATTGAATAAAGAAACTAAAAATGCAGAGTGTGGGTTATTTTTTTTAATGAATAGTTTTCTGCTTTCAAAAACTATCAGAATTTAGCAAAATTTTACTCGAAAACGGAAATTGGAACTCGCTTAACAGCTGGCTGTCAAAAGCTCCCTGCTATGCCTCTGTTATGACTCTGTAAACGACAGAAACGAACCAAAGCTTCGTTCTTTTTGCCAAACTGATTCCGAACTTGTTGTTACTAGAGTACACAATTTGTTAGTGGAAGGAGTTGAGAAAGAAAAACCAAAAATAATGGACGATATTAAGGTATTTCAACGATTTTTGAATGATATTAAGGATATCAAGGACTTCCAACAGCTGGAAGAGCAGAAGGTTCAACGCAGCTGTATAAATAAAAGCGAAACATTCAAGACTAAAAGGCGGCAAACTCGTTTCAATCCACTGGAAGAAATGAATGAAGTTGAATTTCGTAAAAAATACCGCTACACTAAGGAAAATATGCGTCGAATTATTGAAATTGTGCGAGATGATTTGGAAGTGGATTATTATGATGAGCCAATGAAGAGAAATCAAGTGCCAATCGACCTGCAAATTCTGTCAGCAATACGATTTTTTGGGGGAACTGAGGTAACAATAAAATTTAACATTAGCATTAAGATAACTAATTAATTAAATTTATTCTAATATAATTTTCTTTTTAATTTGATTTCCTTGGTCTGCTTACAGCATCCCCAACTGACGGCGCTGGCGCATGGAGTTAGCCTCCATACAATGGCAAAGATAACGCGTCGCGTTGCGTCCGTATTATCATCGAAGGCGTCGCGATATATTCGAATGCCGGCAACGCTGTCGGAGAAGGAACGAATGATGAGGTCATTTCAGGTGTTATCGAATATGCCGCAAGTGATTGGGGCACTGGTTCAGACCACTGTGCGATTACAGCTGGACTCGAATCGGGCTAACCAAGCAACTAGAAGCTGTCATAGCGGTAGCGATTCGCCGGTGGTAAACGAAGAGTTGGTGCATTTACAGCTCGTTTCTGATGCTGAGCATAAAATACGAGATTTGGATATACGTTTATCAGAGGAACTAGATCTGCATGCTGCTCCGGAACTATTCGCTTTATCGAGAATTAAGGAACGCTTCGAACAGAATGAATTTCGAGGTCGCATTTTATTGGGCAGTGATTCACTTTACTGTTCCTCCTGTCTCTTCACTCCGGTCCAATATCCACGTAATAAATCAGAGGAACTCTATAATTATGCCCACAAATTAACCTTTGCTCCGGCCATAAAATGCCTAAATCTTTGGATGCGTCGATTCGGTATACTTGGCAGTGAAATTCTAGGGACATTCGGTTCGGCCAAGCAAACGATTACTGCTCTAGCTCTGCTTCATAATATGGCCATGGATTGGAATGATCCTAGCATTGGTAATACCCTAAAATTGATTCAAAATTAACCTTTAAAATTACCAATCTAATTCGATTTCAGATGCGGAGAGCAATTATTCATTCTATAAGCCAAACTTCTTAGGTTCCGTCAATGGCTTACCAGTTTCCATTGTGGAGGAGCAACGCAATCGAAAAGAATTTATCAAAGCACATTTCGCCAGCAACTAAATCTTAATTCAAGTTTAAAAAATTAAGAACAGTATTTTTAATCAAATTCAGAACTTTCAGAAAATGGAAACAGAATGCAGAATGAAATATAATTCGTTTTGATCCTCTGCTTAAATTATACTTTAATTAAGTAATTACTTTAACTTAAAAAATTATCATTAATGTGTATTTTAAATATAAAAAAAGCTTAAAGATATTCTATATCCGAATCGGACTACTTTGCAACATACGACTGTAAATTAAACCGAATGGTCTTACTCTAAGATAAGCTTAAGATTCAGCTACAGTTAAAAACTTTCATAATAGTATTCGGAATAGTTACGTCATTAATTTTAAATAATATAAACATTTAGTTCTACTACCAGCTTATTTTCTATTAAGATAAATAATCATTTAATTTACATATTAAAAATGTAGTTTTTTTTCAACAATTGAAAACTATGCATTTTTTTTTTTTTGATTTAAATGGAAAGGAATCAATCCCTTTTCTTGCTCAAGAAAGGTCGATTCAAAATAGAATTAGGGGAAGAAAGAAGAACAAAGGGAAAACTATAATTTTCAAGCGATTAACTTTAAATTTAGATGCACAGCTTTACATTTTAAACAAATATAACCTTTTTTTTTGCTTATGCGACAAGATCAATAAATTGAATCGAGCCGTGCTTTGTAGGTTAAAAATAAAAACAGTTGAGCCTAAAAATAAATGGCGTACTTGTCCTGGCACTTTTATATATTGCCACCACTGTAGACAATACCTATAGCAGCGAGCATTTTGTTGCTTTAATGCAGGTAGATACATGGCAGTGTGGCAACGCCATAGAATGCAACTAGTTCAGCTCATGATACGAGCTCACCAGGGAACCATGAACTACACGTGTTGAGGTCGCGCTGCTGTGTGTTGTGTTTTTGTGTACCCAAACACTGGAATTTACATCAAAAATTTATAATATATTTCGTAGTTATTTATAAGTGGCACACGTTCGAATCACAAACGGATTAAAATTAGTACATATATCTCCTATTAGAAACAAGAAAATATAAATGAAGCCAAGCTTATTAGACCCATAAAGTCCGCTTAATTCTCGCATATAAATTACATATATTTTGATATATTAAATTTTCATTGTGTTCAACCAAAAAAGGAAAAACAAATCAAAAAAAAGTGCAAAATAGTGAAAAATATTGCAAAAACTGTTCAAAAAGGAGTAAAAAGAAATAAAAGGTGCAAAAGGATAACATGTTTTTGACCTAAATTGAACAACCACCGTGCACATATACACACACACGCGCACTCTCCCACGCACACACATGCACACGTGCAAACACGCGTAGGTGCATACACTCTCACTGTTACACAGCTGTTACACCCACACCAAAGCAACAGAAAGTAGCACAAAGTGAAGGTCAACGCATCGAGGAAGTCTTTTTGCTTTTTCAAGCGGGTATGTTAATTATTTCTGTTAAAATTCAACATCTGCTAAGAAGGGACTGATAACAGTTTAATATCCTTGCAATGAGTTAAGTAAACGCTATCAGTTAATATTCTCAGTTGACAAATTTTATACAGTTTAATAGCCTAGCCGATACATAGTTTAAATGATATATGAATATTGATCAGCTAATCAGTTGTCAATGCTAACGAGGGTACATTTTAATTAACAGAGTGTATAACAGTTTTCAAATGTAGTTTATATTAACAGTGCTTATAACAGCTTGAAATTACAGGTCAAATAATGTGAAATTTGTATACCCTTGCAAAGGGTATCCCAACTTTTCACAAAATCTCTAATGCATTAAAAGAGCCATCTCAAACCCCTCGAAGTAAACCATTTCATTATTGATTACGACGTGATGTGGTATGATGAGTCGACATGTCTGCCTGTCTATCTGTCTATCTGTCTGTCTGTCTGTTTCCATGCAAACGTAAGTCTCTCAGTGTTTAGACTGGTATCCAGCTGATTCGGATAAAAATATCATATAACTGTCATTGAAAGAAGCAAAAGCAGTTTCTGGAGGGTGGGAAAGTAAACAAAAAAAAAGAATAAAGTGCTTAGTCTTCACTGCACTTGAAAATGCCGCTTCTCGGAACGATAGATAGACTACCGATATAAAAATAAAGCTGATAAAAAAAGCTGATAATTAAAAAAAAAGCCAGCTTCCCTCTTTGCAATTCAGGTTTATGAAAGCTGAATATGACGGAAAAAAGAGCTGAGATACATTTATAAGCTAGATGGATCAGTTTTATCGAGATCTGAGAGTGTTGACAATAAATAAATAAACGAAATTAAATATTAATTGTAGCTCACGCTTCCATAAAGGTACAGTAAATTGAATATTTTTCACTTAAATATTCTTAAAAAAAATAACTTTCCGTAAGGGGAATTAATTTTAAAAAAATTCCTAGGTAATAAGAAATTTTAAGAATTTTCAATTATTTTTTGTTTAAAATTTAATTGTGGTAGAGTTATTTATGTTAAGATAAATATAAGTTATACCATATTGTATAAATATCAATTTAATTTATTTTTGTAATATTATTTTTAAATAATTATTCGAGTACCAAAGCTAAATACAAGTTTAAAACGCACCAAAGTTTCTGATTATAATTATGTACATAAAATTATTATAGCAAAAATATTATTTAAAGCTCGTTTTAAAACTTAATTTTATATTTTAGTTTAAAAAAGTTCTAATTATAAAAGGAAATATTATTATTATTGAAGACTACTAAACTGAATATATCAGTGTGGAATTCAGATATATAACATTTAAGTGATAATCAAAACAAAATACAAATGTTGCTATACACTTTTTCAAAAATTTAATCTTTAGCTGCCTTCATTTGGAACATATTTTTCCATTATCTATTGATGTATCCTACTGTTTTTTCCATTTTTCTCCATCCAGCTTTCCTTCTGTAAAAAATCTTGTGTTTTTCGAAGAGAATCAGTATAATTCGTATATAACTTTTTTTTCTGTTTATGAAAATGTTTATTTAACGCAATTATATGGAAAAATATGTTGTAGCGGATGGGAGGATTAAATGTACACTCACACATATATACATACATATCTAAATACATACACAGTCTTATGAGAAATATTGTGATACTCTATATTTTATATTCAGCAGGTGGTTGCGTTTTTTATAACTGAACTATCACATGTTGCATTCGCGTAACATAATAATATGTTTTTATATAGGGGTTCCGAAGCCTATGGAAAAGAACCCGAAATGCGTCATAGCAGTCAGACAAAAAAATTAACAAGTAACAATAATAGAGCCATTAATAATAATAATAGCCAGAAGGAGCTTGATATACCCTACTGCAGTGTGGACAATGCATTTAATTACTATAAAAATGTAAACGTAACTGGTCCACCCTGGAATCAAAAGAGTCCAAATCTTTCCGTCAATCCGAGTCCATCAAAAAAGAATCTTATATCGCGACAAGGAGGCGGAGGCCGAGCAAATTATACAGCCGTGCCAACATCGGAACCATTGCATTATTCGGAATCATATTCGTCGAAATCTTATGCTTCACGCAAGTCGGGAAGGGAGAATAATAATGGTCAGGTGGCCTATCAACAGATACGCCAACAGGTGGACTATTACAATGATCCACCATCAAAACAACAACACCTTCAATATGGACATGGGAATCCTGGACTTTCCAGTCAAGACCTCACCAAATTCTCACAGGTATCCAACGGACTAAATGAGCAATTGAAGCGACAGAGCAGATCTCGCAACAGTTGCGAATATTTTGAGGATGGCTCTGCGTATTCGCATAATCGACGAAATCCCTCACAGGAGCCCCCATGGAGTTCTCTTATGTAATTGCTAACAACAACAAAAAACCGTTTGTTCCGCCTGTTGTAGCCTGTTTGCTTTGTATTTATTTATTAGATTCTAGTATTTAGTTTTTTAAATTATTGTTAACTTAATAACATAGAAATTTTAGTTAAACTTGCCTAATTAAGTTATAAGTTATGCTGTAAGAAATTGAAGAAATATTGATTTTATCTCAAAAAAAAGTAATAATTATAATATATATACTTAAATTGAAAAATCCCTGAATAGATTTTAGTTTTCAAATATAGCTAAGCTGTTTTATAAAGTCCATTCAGAAGGTATGATTTAATACACTCTCTGAAGATCTTTTTTTTTAGTGATTTTTAGGCAAGTTTAGCTTTAGTTAGATGCATATTTGTTTGTGTAGTTAGAATGATAGAAATATTATTTATATAATTATTATAATATTCTATAATTTAAGGAGATTTTAAACATAATATTAACAGATTTTCTATATATTCCTTTTAGTGCCGAACGTCCAACACGTTTTCAATCAACCGATCAGCATTACGAACACTATTTTTCGTATTTTTATAATCGTGGAAACGATAAATTATCGAAGCAACACACATCGAGCACGGTGTGTAGCTACCAACCTCAAATGAGCTTATTTCAAGAGACGCCGAGTAAACGCTCGTCCAACCCCAACTCCAATGCCAATCGTCGGAGCGTTTCGAAGGATAATAATAACCAAAATGTAAAATACGAAAGTTATTTATCGAAAGAGAATAACGAAACGCCATTTGGCTATAGTGATAGTGATTGGAATGATTTACCCGACGACGATTCCGATGACAAAACACTAGAGGATGAAAATTATTTACAAATTAAAGATGTTTATGATTCAAACGAAATCTATGATGACCAATTCGATCCAAGTATACTAACCCATCGTCTCTACGTCCAAACAGGCGAAAATAATGAACTGAATACAGCATCTGGTGAATCCGTGACAACTAATAATAATAATAATAATACTGTTGTATTGAAGAAATCGACGCACAAATCCACCGACAACACTCAACAACTGCCTCGATTGCCCCTAACGCCCAAAAGAATACGAGGTGGACAATCGACCGTTAAAAAGGTATTACCTACTGTACATAGAGTGCTCTTGTATAATAGTCAGAGTCCCCGCTTGGCACGTAAGCATCAGTCAACTAATACCCGTAGTCAAACCGTAAAACCTCATCATTCCAAAGGTCAAGGTGCAGGAGGAGATATCATCGGAAAATATGTTGTAGAGGAGCCCGACGTTAAGGACACTGAATTCCGTGATGTGGATTACGATAACGATGACGATTTAGACAACAGTAAGTTATTTCAATACACTCTATACTAACGTTTCCAAGTAATCGATGCTACTCCCTGAATCAATCGTTCTTTTGAGCGCTATAAACTATCTTCGATTTATTTATTATTACAAATAAAAAGATTTTGAAATCAAATAATCAACTCAATTGATGCTATTGCAAGAATCGATAGTATTGATTTATTAATCAGAAACGATAAATTATACAGACATCGATTATTTCGCTTTGTTCATGAATTAAAATATTCATATAATTATTTAATATAATATAGCTCTATACGAATTCAATTGAAATCAGACTGCTATCGATCTTGTTTTTAATTTGAAATGAATCGAATATTTTTTTAGCCAAGTCTTAAAATCTTATCTTATTTATATGATATTTCCATTCTACAGTATCCAATTTCGATGAAAGTGACACTGTCAGTGTGAGCTCCGATACTGAGGATGGGTATCGAGCCCATGCTTACAAAGTGGCCCATTCGGAAGATCGTTTTTGCTCATCTCCCAGGCAGTCGTCCAGCGTGCTATTCTCTCAATCATCTGATGAAGACTTGATGAACCCGGACTCGGTACTCGTATCGAGTCTATTTCCATACGTTCCGCCCTATTTATCGTTTTCGTCAAATACCAAAAAAGGACCCGATGTGCCCCCGGAACTTCACAGGATATTGAAATGGCGTGTGACCAACATAATGCCAAAAGTAGTGCGACTTATTTTAGCTAACAGTGGCATGCGCATGCTAAAAAGTAGGTCTTCAATCAAAATAAATATTTATTTTAATTTGTTTAACACTAAAATATATTCCAGAAACCAATGATTGGATGGGTGTGTGGGGCAAGCATTTAAAATCACCCTGCTTTAAGACCATACGTTCATATCAAAAGATAAACCATTTACCGGGATCGTTTCGTATTGGCCGCAAGGACTCCTGTTGGAAGAATTTACAAAGACAAATGAGGAAGCACAGCAATAGGGAATTTGGCTTTATGCCCCGCACCTATGTTATTCCCAATGATCTGTGTGCTTTGCGCAAACGTTGGCCAAAATATGCTCAACGCAATACCAAATGGATCATTAAGCCTCCTGCTAGTGCTCGAGGCGCTGGCATACGCGTAGTAAATCGTTGGGGTCAAATACCCAAACGAAGACCTTTAATCGTTCAGAAGTAAGTTCCTACTTACAGTGCAAAATATATAAAAGCAGAGCATATTCATTGATATTTTTATATTTTACTAGATATATCGAGCGTCCACTGCTGATTAACGGCAGTAAATTCGACTTGCGTCTCTATGTGCTGGTCACATCAGTTAATCCTTTGAGAGTTTTTATGTACCACAATGGGTTAGCGCGATTCGCTTCGGGTAAGAATTTATAATACTCAATAGTCTATACCTATTTTAAACCCTCCAATCTTTGCAGTTAAATATAGCGCTAAAACGGACACATTGAACGATCGCTGCATGCATTTAACAAACTATAGCATCAATAAGTTCTCCTCAAACTACTCCAAGAATGAAGACGTTAATGCATGCCATGGCCACAAGTGGACCATAAAATCGCTTTGGACATATCTGGCTAATCGGGGTGTACGCACCGAAGGTCTCTGGGAGGCTTTAAGAAGTCTAGTTCTACGCACCATTTTGGCTGGCGAAAATGGCATAAACAGCATGATCCGTGCAAATGTTGAGTCTAAATACAGCTGCTTTGAGTTATTTGGATTTGATGTGATACTTGACTCAGATCTAATACCTTGGCTATTGGAGGTCAATATCTCACCTAGTCTGCACTCAGAACTGCCACTTGATGCACATGTTAAAGCGCCATTGGTACAAGGTGTCCTTAACACTGCTTTATATAACGTAAGCTTGAAGCTTATATATATATTTATAGATATTTCAAATAATTAATTATTTCATGCAGATACCACCCAAATTGACTCAGGAAAAGCAAAAGGAGCTCGCTGCTGAATTTTGTTTGCCGCCAGGCACTCAAATGTGCTACGATAAACGTCTGTATATCAATTATTTGTCCCGTGAAGAAAAGCAAAAGCATAATCACTTTACACGCAAGTCTATGGAAAATCGTGAGGATGTAATAACACAAGAAAAATACATGAAAAAAATCGATTTTACTATCGCTATTATCGATAGGCAATCATAGCTCAATGCTTACAAGTATTGAAATATTTCAAGTTCTTAATTCTTTATGAAAATTCATAATTGTTAACAATAATTAGTACAATTATTAGAAATGAAAAAAATTCGATATATCGATAGTATCGATTTTCTAAAGTATAATATCGATAATGAGTATGAATATGCCAACATTTTATTTTATTCTTCCAGTACATCAATGCAATATTACAAAAACTGACCCCGGATGATGTACGTTGTCTCATAATAGCCGAGGATGAGTTAGCTCGCTGTGCACCACTTGAGCGTATCTTTCCAACAGATCAGACGTATAAATACCTGAAATATAATGACACACCACGTTATTATAATCGTCTGTTGGATGCATGGGAGTCTCGATACGCTAATAATCGTACAGAGGGCATTGCACTGTTGCGCGATTATTGCCAAAATAAATATCACTTGCAAGTGCCAGCACCGCCAGCCAAGAAGGTAAGTGTTATATATCTATTGGTAGCAAGAAGTAAAAGAAACTGACTTTTAAGAATCACTACTCATATACACCTAAACACAAACGAACACGAATGGAAAAGGTCTTTTATTGAATCTATTCACAACTGGGGGTTACCAACATTAACATGACCAAAATACGAAAAACTTCTTTTATTACGATAATAATTTACGTTCTTAACTCTATTAAATTTGAGGGCTGTTGGCGAGCTATACAATCATTTTATTGGCGCTGTCGTGCTCTTTACTGTCGTAAGTTCTATCTGTTGACCCCATAGATAAAATCTCCGTAGGATCAAAATACTCGTAAAATGAACAGTTGAAAACCTACATACCTATGTATACGAGTAATTTTAGGTAGAATAATGTTTTTAATTGAAATTAATGTATTTAGAGGCATTTTATCGAATTATATGTATTAATGCAATATATCGGAACGTTTAATCTCATAAGTCGTATATATATTGTGCTTAAGTACTGCTGATATAATCAAAACAAATTAGGTTTGTTTGTTAAATGCGGATTCTGATAATATAATATATATAATATATCCTAAATACGAGTAGTTCGTTTCAAAAGAGAATTAAAAATCGATAGTTCTAACGGTAAAAAGTAAAAAAATAAAAGATTCTTGTTGAAAAATCGATAAGCAAATCGATATTATACTTTCCTTACCCTGTACCCAGGATCAAATATTATTATCATATATATTATTAATCAGTCAGTCTGTCTGTTTGTATCCACGTTTGTTTTGGTCATATATCCAATGAATTTGTAAAAAATTTCATAATTATCAAATTGGGTGCAGGGTAACTGCTAGTCGGGCATCTTCGATTAGAGTATTCTAACTTGTTCTTGGTTATTTTAATGTTTAGGTCAAAACACTAATTAAAGTAAGACCGTAATTCAGTTGCAGCTAATATTTCCTAATACAGAACTCATTAATTGTGGTTTATAAAGTACAAGTAATTAATTGGCAATTGTTTTTAAACTTACTTAGTCACTTAAACTAACATTAAACAATACAACTTAATTGATATTATGTTCCTTAAGTAGAGTTAGGTGCCGCGTTTACTTACTAATATACATATATAAATATTGACAAGTTAGTTAGATACTAAGTATTTTAAGTTTTTTAAATAAAAACAAAATTTTAAACAAACCCGTCTAATGAAAAGTCACAGGAATTGTGGGACAATATATAAATAATGTTTTCGGAATCGGAAAGTATTGAATGTATTTTATCTCTCTGCACAAACAATATAGTTCCATAGATTCCCGGGTATTCACATATAATTATATGAGTAGTTTTGAAATATAATCGAAAAATCAAAAGATATTAAAGACTCGTAGATGTGTTCACTTTTAGAGGAAGTTTTTAAACAAATCAAGTTCCATTATAAATCGAAATTTTATTATTATATTCATATTTCGTATCAATCAAAATATAAACAAAAAATTCAGAAAATTTACTCTTATCGTATACCTTAGCCATAATTTTAATACACTACTGAGTCATGTACACATTTAGTAGTAGATTCGTAATCTGAACTGAACTCATATCTGTCAGATTCTTTCAGATTTAATATTAAATTCTCCAAAATCTACATTATACACTACAGACATTTAGTCCAAATTCAACCAGATCAGACATAGCTTATAGTATTCATTGATAAATTGACTATTTTTATTGTACATTTATAGAGACTTGAGTCGTTTTCATAATAACACTAACAATCTACACGATTATGATATATGCTTGCCAATGGTATTATGATTCGGTTATTAAATTTGTAATGCACTGAAGGAGGCTTCTCCGATATAAATGTATAATATTGAACTTATAGTAAATGTAGCTGGATCAGGCAACTATATCAAAAAACATATATGAATATTACTTTTATGAATATTACAAGTTAGATAAAGAAGTAAGTTCTAAAAACGATCAGAATGAGATTACTTAATCATATAGCTGGTATATATAACTTATTCCACTCTGCAAGCATATGTAATCTTCGGATCGCCGAAGATATCCCATCCAATTTTATTTGTAGTCCATAATTTTTATATTAATTGTACTATTTACATAACATGACCATACACATTATTATTATTATCTTTTTTATTAACACAATTGATTACGTACATAAAAGTCAATATTCAGAATCAAGAATTCATAGCTTTTTCTTGCCAATTAATGTATATATACAGTATTATTTCGCTGATTAACAATCGAATATTTGTCAACCAATTTACCTTGAAATGTTTTGTAATTGTAAAATTGCAGGACTACTTCATCAAATTAATGAGATGGATATTAAAGTGATAAACGCTGCTATCGTATTTATCGTATTGGTCTTATTAGTAATTTAATAGAAGTCTCTTTGTTTTAATTTTAAATGCACGTGTATATATGTACAGACAAACAGATTATTTAGTTACTAATGCTAAGACGACACAGTATTCAAATGTATTACTTAATAATTTTAAAAATTATTTTTCTTTTTATATAAATATAATTAGATTTAACGTGAGCGTATATCAAAATGTACAAGCACGATCACGATCACGATCATTGTTGATTACTATTATTATAAAGTCTAGTTAGTTATTCCAAATAATAATAATAATAATACTCGTAATGTACAGGGTCAAGGAACATATAATTGCTGACCGGGTTCGGGGAAAAAGAAATATTATTAATCAAAGCAAACCTGTGATTTCGTTGTTAAACTGATATTACAAGAATATATACTATATATATATATATATATATAGTCTAGAAATTTAGAAATCAAAATTGCCGGTTATTCCAATTTGATCAAAATTCAGCTAACAAATGTTCTATTTGTTCCAACTTAAAGTTTCTAGTAGTAATTATTCCATTCTAAGAGAAAAGGAATAGATTATATTTAGGCTCGTGTTTAAAAACTAAAAATTGTGATATAATTTCTAAATTCAAATTTTTATACTTTAAAACATGATAGTTATCGCATGTTGTTATTCGTTCGAATTAAAATTTTAAAAAAGGTTCTGTAAATTAAAAATTAAAAAAAAGGTTCAAGTAGTTTAGAAATTTTTAAAATCAAAGTTCTGTTTTTATTGAGTTTCAACTCTTTTTTTTCTCTATAATTATTCTAAGAAACACAATAAAATAATAAATTACAAAAAATAGTGTTAGCAAAAAAGAAAAATTATAATAATAATATTAATTAGAAAAAGTTTTTGATTTATTCGTTATAAACAGGGATTTTGAAATAAATGTTTTCTAAAAACAATAGAGTAATTAGAGACGATTTGAATTAATATTAACATTTAGCGTATAGTCCGGTTCCAGACTAGCTTTACTAATTGTTGTTGTTTAAATTAAGTGGCCAAATGGTCGAGAATATTCTGGTTGACTTGGCTGTTAGTATTGAGAAAAACAAAAAGATAAAACCATTGAAAATATACAACAATATATGTATCTTAAAATCTTGTTCAAACTATACACTATAAGATAAATAGTAACAAGTTTCACACACATAATTATATTGTATAATCAATAATTGAACATTCCCAGTGCCATGTTTCCTGATGTAGTATCTACATTTATAAGTATAATATTTATATCGATTGTACGATATCATCTGTGTACTTAGACTATTTGCCAACTTAACTACGAGTACATATATACTGCGTTTATAACTTAAAATCGGTATAAGCGTGAGTTCACAGCCGATGTTAAGCATGCTATCGCATATCGCATATACATATTTAGTAGATCCCAATAAAAATTAATATTAATTGATGGGAAAATTCATTTTACATGTGTTTCTGGTTTCTTGGTTTCGAAATTGGCATTCAAAATTTCCTGTCAACAATTTTTTTTCGGAACGCCAGTTACACATGTGAAAAGAAAATTGTTTTCAAAGATCATTTCCTTTTTTTTTTTTTTGTAATTTTCTAATGTTACTTAGTTATGTGAACAAATCGCTGTTATTGATTACAAATTTTTGAAATGATTAAATCTGCGTAAGAAACTAAAAAACAAAAAGAACTTAAATTAAGTAATTGTATTTATATACAACACATTTTTGATTTAAACGATTATAACACAAATAATTTTAAGCAGATTTTTTGCATTTGAAAAATTGAAAATTACTAATAAGGAACTTCGTATAAACGGACTATATGTGTAAGGTAAAATTTGACAAATTTACATGTATTTTCAAACCCTTTTTGTTCTGTTCCATACTATTCCGTTTTTTTAATTATTCGCTCTGCCTCCCAATCATGTTTCCCTATCACTTCCACATTCGAACTATGAATACTAATCGAACTTCTGAAAATGTAGGACTTGAACGTTAACCCAGATGAGAGCAACATCGCCACCACCATTAAGAAGCCAGTAAGTGACCACGACGACGAAGATCCGAATACATAAGCGATAGCTTTTCAAATATACAAAAAAAAAGTAATCAGAGCGAACTCCAAGGTTTTTACTGGAAGGATCCATCGGTATGAAGCAAAAATTGTTAAGGTAAACCAATAATTATTTATATTGGAATAATTTAATGAAATCTCTGTTTATTTATAGATTCATTCATTGTTCATCTTGTTATACAAAAAGACTGAACATATTGGGTCATTAATTATTGGTTTGACACGCTTAAATGACTTGTCAATACACCGATGCCGGTCTAACCAATCAAAAATTTCATTAGGTCAACTTTCAAGGCTCAAAGCATATTCAATGTGTTCGAAAACTAAATAAATTTTATGTAATACTGACTAGGATCCAAATCTGAATGTGCGCTAAATAAAAGCAAAAAATGTTATAAGAATCACTTTAATGATCAATAGATGTAAATTGTTTATGGACTATTAAAATGCTTCAAAAAGAATTAAAAAAAAAAAAACGTTTCTTTATTATATGTAGCTTAAAATTTGAAGAGCGAGATGTACCTACGGGACCTATACGATATAGCAATCCAACCTAATGATTTTTCGCGTTCATTGTAGAGCCTAAAAAATATATAACATCGAATTTTATTTATAACATCAAAGGAAATATAATCAGCGAAACGAATACCATCTCTTAATAAAAAATCCAAAATAAACCTTGTCGAAATAGACGGGAATATTATCGCATAAGGTAAAGGCCTATATAAATATGATCGTCAAGGCCAGAACCATCTATGATATAAAGAAAACCCGAAATTACCCTTATCAAAACTAGTAGGATGGAGCCATTCCGGACGCGAAGTATCCACGTGATATACATTACTATCAGCAATGAACATATTATTTTTTATTCCTTGAATTTATTTTTTCCACGTAAATTTTAAGGAATACAACTGAACGTCAACTGAATATCGAATTGATTTATAAGATTCATAATCATAAGTTCCAGAGTCAATATGATGTAATAAAACTTGAAAGTTTTGCAGTCAACTAAAAATTAATGGAATTTATATATTTTAAAGAGTTTCATCAAATATCAAAAATATTTATACATAAATTTTATCGTTAAAAATTAATAAATAATATTATATACACTTTCAAGCTGTATTGTTTCTGTAGCAGCTATGTATATGATATAACAAAATCAAACTTAAAAATTTCATTAAGATACTTTCAGAAACAAAAAGGTCTCCTATACAGCAATTTTTGAACTAATCGTTCTTATGAGAGCTATATATAGTGGTAGTTATATATAGTTAGCTAGTTATATAGTGGACCACACACCAATATTAATGATGTTTTGTGTGCACTTAAAAAACACATTTATGCATCTAACCTGAAAAACAAAAGGTTTCCATATAGCTTTAGAGCCGATTATTCCAATCGGAGCTATAGTATTATATATTACTCCGATATAATACATCTAAACTGTAAATTTCATTACGAGATTTTGAAAAAAATTTGTTTTCCATAAAAAAACGTTTAAACGTTTTACCTGTGATAAAAAGTGAGAGGCTAGTTTCCATATCCTGGACATCCTGATCAAGAATATATAATTTATGAGGTCGGAGATGTTATATTCACTATAATACACATTTCTGGACAAAGTTTTAATATTAATAATGTATATTTAAAACAAAAAAAGACTATGTTTGTAAGTATTATTAAGTTTATATAAAAAGCTAACTGATAACTGACCTTATCGAAATTGGAACGATTTTGCAAATGGAAGCTAGATTGAGAAAACTTATCGACATCTGTTTTGACACCGATAAATTCAATCTTGTTTGTTTCATTCTACTGTCGTTGCGAAACTATGCGGCGTAAAATTCTATTGTTTTACTAGCATCGATTCGCTGAGTATCGATACATTGATAAGTACTCCTTCATTACTACTACTACATTAGTGCTAGTTCTTTTTGAACCTTTCGGTGCGAGAGGATCTAGTTGTCTAAGTGGATTTTTCCGAGTTTTGTGAATTTGTAAATTTCTGAAGTTAAAGCATGAATAATTTGCCGGTAACTTTAGGACATTCTCGTGGTCGTGGTCGCGGTATCAAACGTAATGAAAAAGAAATTCGTGGACGTGTGCACCAGTTGGTATGTAATATAATTAGATTAAAAAAATCAAAAGATTCATATTTATGAAAATATATATGAAATATAAAGACAAATACCAAGATTGAACATGTAAAATAACAACCATATTAAAAAAATGTATAAATATGCATTGGTATATAGTAAAATTATTTTAATTAAAGCATGAAATATTCAATAAAATTTGCATAATTACATAGGAAATACTACATAAGAAATGACTTGTTAAAGAAATGGGTACTTAAAAAATATTTGAATGGGAGAAGAAATAAGGAAAACGACGAAAAAAAAAAAACGTGACTCATTTTTTTTTTTATTTTTTATTTCTATATATATATATATGTGTGTGTGTGTGTATATAGTGTAAACAATTCTTAAAATTTAGTTATAGTTTTTTTTTCCTCAAACGAAGAGAACAGTTTCTACTATAATAACGGTTACTATAAAAAAAACTAAGAATGAACGGTGAATTTGTTGCTGTCTCGCTTGCGCATCGAAGTTCATTCGAACAGCAAGATCCCAGAGCGAGAGAGAAATAAGAAAACGCAAAGTGCAAAATGTTCATTCTCTTGTGCTTTACACTGAGATAAATTTGAAGTGATTTTACTTTTCATACGAAGTTTGAGTGTGAAAATTTTTTCTTTATTCTATACGACTACCAAATAGTACAATTTTATAATTAAATTAATAAATAAAAAGTTAGAAAATAATCTGTAAGATAGTTAAGATATTCATACAGAAATTTTTTATTTTTCAGGAATATAATTTCTGGTTTTTTTTTTCGATTTAATAGTCGATGAGTATTACATACATCATACATATATGCAAACATTCAGACAGACATATATGCAAACCTGTGTCCTGTTCTTAAAATCCCAAAAAAAAGGGTTTTCAATTGAGCGAATCCTATTCAAGAATATATAAATTCTATAGGACCTTCTTCTGCTTCTTAGTATAATCTTCCAATATCCTTATAGAAAAAACTGGGACTTGTTATGCACCGTTCTTCAGGCTGCGGGTAGTTCACATTAGGAAACTGGCCGGATCATATAATTACATATCTGACTACAAAATAATAATGCCCGCTACACTTTTCGTTTTAGGGCCAAGTTGCAATAGTACCTCCCCTTGTGCCACAGAAAGAAACCCCAACTGTTGCGGAGTCAGATGGATCGAAAGAGCAACATAAAAGCGAAGAAGTTGAGAGTGAGTAGATGTTATCCATTTGTATTTAAATTTAAAAGGAATGACTGACATTACATTAAACAGGTGCGACTCGTGGAGCGGTGCGTGGAATTCGTTCAATTAACGAGGTGGTTCGCTCGCGTCCAGCTGAACTTTTTTCTAAATCCGGTGTCACTGGCAGAAAAGTTACTGTCAAAACGAATTATTATAAATTGCTGAAAGTTTCGCAATGGACTATTTACCAATATCGTGTCGATTTTATACCCAATTTGGATAATACACGTCTGCGTCGTGGTCTATTGAATGAACATCGTGATATTTTTGGTGGCTATCTCTTTGATGGTACTCTATTGTTCTGCTGCACCCAGTTCGAACAAATACCAAATAGTCCATACGTTTTGGAACTAACGACAAAGACTCGCGCGGACGAGATAATAATGATTAAAATCAGAAGTACGGGCATCGTTGAACCAATTGATAATCAGCAATTGCAAGTGCTTAATTTAATACTTCGTCGTGCCATGGAAGGTCTAAATCTACAATTGGTTTCTCGTAATTATTACGACCCTGAAGCGAAGGTAAGAGCAAATAGATCAAATAACACTAGGCAAAACCATTTCACTTGACGAAAATGTATTGCTAGTCATAGTTCAAACCTGTTTGTACGATTAAAAAATGTTTTTCATTGAATACATAAATATGTATATATAAATATATATATATATATATATATATATATATATATATATATATATATATATTAAGTGTGCTTAGATTAATCTTGTGATGATTGATTAATAATCAAATAAATATATGGAAATTATATTTTTATATACTTGCAAAGTACTTGTAATGCATTTAAGGACCTATCTGGGACCCTATAAAATATATATATTATTGATCAGGGCGACGAGACGAGTCAATATAGCTATGTCCGTCTGTTTATATGCAAACTAGTCTCTGTTCTATAGCGATGATTATCATATAGCTGCGTTCTATATTATATAGCTCCCATAGGAACAACCAGCTCGAAATTTGCTGTATGGGAAACTCTTTATTTCTCAAAGTATAATAAAAAAAGTTTACAAGTTGGATGTTTTCTAAAGGCATACTTGAAATGATTAAGATCGATCTATGATATCATAAAACTGAAGATACGGTGCGCTGAAAAGAGCCTTGCCTTACTATTTTGTTTTAGGTGAAAACAGAATTATTTTCATCTTTCTAATGCAGCAAAAAAAAGTTTAAAATAATTAATAAAATCTTTTAAATAATCTTTTTTACATTCTTAGATCATTTTAGATACCTTCCATTTAGAGTTGTGGCCAGGATATGCAACATCGATTCGTCAGCATGAATCTGAGATACTTTTATGCACTGAGTTGGCTCATAAAGTGATGAGAACAGATACTTTGTATAGCACCCTAACAAAGGCTACTCGCGAATGTGATGATTATCAAAGTTGTTATAAGCAACTAACTGTCGGTATGTTCGAAAATGTTAAATATTGTATAATTTTTATTCATGCAGCTTATTTTACAGGCGCTGTTGTAATAACTGACTACAATAATAAGACTTATCGTGTAGACGATGTTGATTTTAAGGCCAATCCACTGTCAAAATTCACCACTAAAGATGGAGATATTACATTTGTAGAGTACTACAAAAAAGTAAGTACGCATTTTAGATACTCTGATCCTACCAATATTTAGATATATAAAGTTGATTAATATTTAATCATTTGTCCATCAATCAATGTCGGAATAATTTAATGAATTATAATATTAAAGATAAATTAATTCACGAACCTACAGGAAAAGTTGGAAATTAGCGATCTTTTAGGTATTTTCTTTGTATTATATTTTAATTGAAATGAACACATTTTGTGTAGTTCTTTTAAAGTGCTTCAGTTTGATTACTTTCAAGAAACCCAAAAAAAAAAAGCCCTATTATTTATATTAAATAATAACAATTTTATAGTTTCTACGAAAATATTAATAACATTTTATATTCTCCAGCGCTACAACGTCATCATTCGGGACTATAAGCAGCCACTGCTACTGTCTAGTCCAACAGAGAAGGATATTCGTGGAGGTGGTACTAATAAGATTATGTTGATACCAGAATTGTGTCGCGCCACAGGATTAACCAATGAAATGCGTTCTAATTTCAGGTATGATTGATTAATCATTGCTTAAGTTACCAATAAATCCAATATATGTATTAAATTTCAGACTGATGAAAGCTATGAGCGAGCATACCAGAATGGCACCAGCTCGCCGCATAGATCGTTTGCGCTCATTTAATCAGCGCTTGAAAAATTCAGAACAAAGCCTTGAAGTTCTGAAATCCTGGAATATTGAACTAGATTCGAATTTGGTAGAAGTACCCGCACGCGTTCTCCCACCACAGAAAATTTTATTTGGCGATCAAGGTCGTTATTTGTGCGATGTACGCGCCGATTGGACACAAGAGTGTCGACGTAGACCTATGTTCAAACATGTGGACATAAAGCGGTGGTATGTGATAACACCAAGTAATTCCATTCGTGAAGTTCAAGAGTTTGTGAAACTGTGCATCAAAGCAGCTAAAGGAATGCGAATGCATATCGCCGAGCCAAGATAGTATGTACCATTTAAATAAATAATAATATGGCTGATTAATATAATAACTAAATATTTATCGTATCTTTGCAGTAGTGACATATTGGATGATCGCAATATGGACTACTGGCAATCGATTGATTATTGTGTTGCTAAAGATCCCCAAATATTAATGCTTGTAATGAGATCGCCTAGCGAGGAGAAGTACGGATCAGTTATAATTCAACTAACACAATTATTTCCCAACACACACCGTTTCGTTTGTTTCTTTTGAAACTATCCTGCGATATCCGTATCCTGCCCGATAAAAACACAATTTCTGAGATTTTCGAAAAAATCCGGTATAACTTTTCTCAATAAGTTTTTGAAATTGTAGTTTTCAAGCTCTTGTGGAGTAATCTGACCAAATATGTTGAACAAAAAATTAGATTAACTTAAATTTTACAAAATTTAGAAATTATCTTCATAAATCTCGGTTACATATTTTTATTAACACTTCTAAAAACATCGTAAAAGTTATTAACGAACAATTGATTGTTGTTTTTTTGTTTTTATGAAACAGATATAGCAGCATCAAGAAGCGCACTTGTGTGGATCGTCCAGTACCTTCTCAAGTGGTTACACTGAAAACAATAGCACCTCGTCCGGAGAAAATAAATGGCCTTATGTCGATAGCCACAAAGGTTGTGATCCAAATGACTGCCAAGCTAATGGGTGCACCCTGGATGATAGAGTTGCCGTTGCATGGCTTGATGACCGTTGGCTTTGATGTTTGCCACTCAACAAAGAATAAAAACACATCATTTGGGGCTTTGGTCGCAACAATGGATCTTAAACAGTCGACGCGTTATTATTCGTCAGTATCGGAGCACTTAAAGGGCCAGGAGCTTTCAAATCAACTCATTCTGAATATGACCTGTGCTTTAAAGGCATATCGCGAGCATCACGGCACATTGCCAGATCGTATTCTATTCTTCCGTGATGGTGTTGGTGACGGTCAGCTCTCCCAGGTCGTGAATACTGAGGTGAAATATCTCAAGATTCAGCTGGATGAAATTTACAAAGCGGCTGGAATAAAACATGGGTGTAAGATGGCATTTTTAGTGGTCTCTAAACGTATCAATACGCGCTATTTTGCAAATAATCGTAATCCCGAGCCGGGAACAGTTGTGGACGATATTATCACATTGCCGGAAAGATATGATTTCTTCTTGGTTTCTCAGTCGGTGCATCAGGGGACAGTATCGCCAACAAGCTACAATGTAATACAGGATAATATTGGTCTTAATGCTGATAAGCTGCAAATGTTAGCCTATAAAATGACCCATATGTATTATAATTGGTCTGGCTCTTGCCGCGTCCCCGCTGTCTGTCAATACGCCCATAAATTGGCCTTTCTTATTGCTGAAAGTGTTCATCTTGCACCTTCGGCTGGCTTGGAGAATCAGCTTCACTTTTTGTAATGCCTTCTCTTTATTACACAAGTAATTCTAATTATCGACAAAGGATGTCTCTTTTACATATGTATATGATGACGTATACATATATTTAATTATATTATTATCATTAACAACTAACCAAGAAGGAATCGTTATTCAATTTCTGGAAGAAATGATCCGTGTTTAACTTAATGCTGACATGTAATTATTCCACTGAAAGAATATCAATAAAACTAATCTTGTTCTTACTCCGAGTATTTTATACTACGGAATGAATACATTTAGCAGATGTGTTTATATAGCCATGCTTATATTCACCTTCCAGGGTATTATAATTTATGCTGATAAAGAATAACTTATATGAAACAATGGAAAGAGAATCGACTCGAATTTACTTAACTACTTTCCATATGGATTAAGAAATAGCTGGGCCGCTACCTGAAGCTTCTGATGTCTGCTTACAGAGTATTTCTTAGTCGTATATATTCGACATGTGCATTTGTAACAGTAAATGTTGAAAAATCACAGAATTGTTGTTATAAAGTTTTTATCATCAATTTCTTTTATTATTAAAACTTTTAATTGAAGCACAAATGTAGAATAACACATTAGGCTTCCGTCTTCACAACGGTCGTTTTTTCCGATACGTACAAACCATCCAAGAATTTACGGATATCCTTGTTTTTCACGGTGGTCGACTGCTGGATGAGCGCCGCTGAGCCGGATACGGCCTCAATGTCGTTGCCCTCGACGATAAGTTCGTCCTTTTGGGCCGTTGAGTTGACAACCGTTACACCGGGAGCCATCTCTACCCGACGAATGTACTTCTCTCCCAAGAAATTACGGATCTCAATTACCGTATTCTGCTCTGAGGTGACGCAGTTAATGGGGAAATGGGCGTACACTGCACGCATTTTGTATTGGAAACCAAATGTGACACCTGTAAAATATCAATTGGGAGAGAAACATTAGATTATGATTACATCTCTTACAGTTTTTATACTACAGTTGTGAATTGATGATAGTGCATGATCCCAAAGATAACTTTTATACACTTAAAAATATTCGCTTCCTGAAAGTATCTTCTTTCTTCCACCCCATAAAGTAGATATATTCTTGAATATCCGCATCGAATAGCAATATCACATCGTATCACCGTGTGTCACCGTCTACAAAAAGAACCTTGAAAAAGGGTTGGAATCAGGAATTCCTTCTTTCTGATGAACTCTAAACCACATTTAAGCAAAAAAAAACTTGAATCGCGAATTATCGTAGGTCTATTGTAACCTCTCCCTAATTCCAATGTACAATGTTTAAGTACTTCAAATGGATAATGCTTCAAAATTTACAGTGGTACAAAAGTACCTCATATGGCTAACGTGGTACAAACTATATAAAGTCATTACTCGAAAGCTGTGAGTCAAGCGTCATGGCCGAATACGTTCTCAATATAATTACACACTGCGCCGAATAGCTTGAAATACAGTGGTGGTTACGCTTGTAGCTAACGCGGATTCAGATATACTCAAAAAGTGGTACAAAAGTACCTCCCTGGTGCAGACTACTTGAAAATATTCAATTATTGATGAATTATGCAGCGTTCTCCCAATGTATAGTGGGATTGTCTTACCCTTGATCATGTTCTCAATATGACTGCACACTGTGCGCACGGCGGCGAGCTCCTTCTTGGTACCGAACCATTTCTCGACTTTGAGGGTACGCTTATCGGACATGTACATGTCCAGGGCGAGATGCTTGAAGCTCCTCTTAAGGACGCCTCTGGTGCCGGTGATTGTGACGACACGCGCCTTCACAGAGGCTTTGATATCCTTGGGGATTTTAACACACTGATTCGAGTTGATCGTTCGCATTTTGACGACACTGTAAAATGGTGAACAAATATGTTAATTATTTATATAGTTATCAGTTCAAGTTTAATTTGAAATTTCTTTCACAATTGGAAAACGTAAACAACAAAACATAAATGGGTTTTTCATGGGCATTTCCCAATTGGTATAGTTCCACAGTGAAAAATAAATATGACTTAAACAAAGTGTTTATATTGTCACGCATTTAACACACTTAGCGATTCATTAAACGTATCCATTTTGCTGATGTTTTAAAATTCATTTCGTATACAATTTGTTTAGAAACTTACACACTGCAGACCGACCGGAAAGAGGCTGAAAAAAGAAAGGAAATATTTGACGTTTGGTTTGAGGTTGCCAGACTCACAAATTTCATATAGGAAATTTGGTGGGATATTCTCTGACGGTGCTGCCAACTTGTGCATTCAAAGAGTTAGAGTTGAATTTGAAGCAGCCACAGGTGGCAATCGATTTTATATGTTAAGCATTATTAATAAATTTCAATTTAACGTGCGTGTCGTTTTTAGTGTGCTAAAATTTATAATGCTTTTAACTGCCAAATTATTACAAAAATTAATTATTTAAAGCAGCGATATCTTTCGATTACTTAATATAATTGGCACAATAGAATTGCTGGATATTATAATTGCAAATATATTTAGATATATTCATACATTCAGTATGTGTCATCACTTAACAAATCGTTAACATCTGTATTTTAATTTCCTTATTTACATAAAATGTCTAATTTATTATTTGTCTAATTTAGTTTTCGCAGCTGTATGATAAGGAAATTTTTTTTTTCTGAGTGCGATATGTATCGACTAATCGCTTCTGGTTTTGTCATCACTAGTTATTACTAATGGCGGGAGTTGTACTCATTGGCGTGGGTAACACTCTCTCCAACCGGCTATAGTTCGCAAATTTTAGTATAGTCATTTTAAGCCGCTGAACGGATATATCATATTTGGGATAATACTTACTTAAAGGCATTCTCAAAAAAGGAAAAACGAAACAAAATGAATACCACACCCTCGCCACCAGACGTTCTGCAGACGGCGGGAAACATGCTCGAATTTCACGACTTACGGGACAGAAACAAGCCGGAAATGTTAGAGGTAATTGCAAGGGCAATTCTTTGTTTGTTAACGAAGTTAAATAATTAAATATTTCTTTACAGCTAACGCGCGTAACTCAACATGGCAGAGCGACAATCAGTGGCCTCAACGATTACGATTACCAGACCCTCTCACACCTCACCTCCGGAGATACACATAACCTACAACAACTGCGAACGGTCAACAAGTCCGGAATTCCCAATGAGATTCTGGATCATTTTAAGCGTAAGTACCCAAAATTTTCCTGTAAAATACTAATAGGGGCAGTAGCGAAAGCGGCCAAATTTTCTAATTGTATGGGAGGGATATCTTTATATTTTTCAGGATTTTGTTCGGTTAGGTTCAGATTTGGTTCACAGTAAGAAATCGTTAGATTTTCTGTTTCCGTAATCGAACCGGTTTGATCCAACTAATCGAACGTTAATTTTATGGCGTAATTGGTTTAGTTTTTCAGAAGAAAGTAAAGAAAATGCATTCTTGTTGAGGAGGTGTTTTCTTTAGAGTACGCCACAGCATATAAAATTCAATAATGTGAATAATTAATCCTTTTCTGTTTTGCAGATATAAAATGCCACTGTATAATGGGCCTATTTCCTGAGATTGGACGCGCCTGGATAACAATTGACTCCGATTTATATATCTGGACATATGAGCATGGAAGAGATGTTGCCTACTACGATGGATTAAATCAATTAATAGTTAGCGTTGGCTTAGTCAAGCCGAAACCAGGAGTTTTAATAAAAAGCGTCAAGTATTTGTTATTGATAACAACGCCCATACAGGTGATTGTTTTGGGCGTCACATTTGAGGATGAAAACGATTCTATAGCAGGAAGTTTTACTAGAATGCAACTAATGAATAAACCTCTATTCATTCTGAGCACAGATAGTGTATCCATTAATGTAATAAAAGGCACGGATGACGGTCGTATATTTTTGGGTGGCAAAGATGGTTGCCTCTACGAGATTGATTATCATTCCGAGTCCAGTTGGTTTGGCAAGCGATGTAAAAAGATTAATCATTCGCAAGGCCTGGTATCCTTAATGGTGCCAAATTTCCTTAAAATATTTTCGGTATGTTTTAATAGCTAAAATTTATAAAATTACTTTTCTAATGCTCTTGTTGTTTTTTCAGGAGGCCGATTCTATAGAAAAAATTGTGATTGACAGCAGTCGCAATTTACTTTATGTCCTTACCGCAAAGAGTTCTATCGAAGCCTGGGATATCGGCAAGCGCTTTACTGATGTTCGACGGCTTGGCAGGATAACACAACAGGATATAGCCTCTCAAGCGGTTAGCTTGATCAGGTAAGTGTGCTGGTCTATGACTTTTAAATATAATCAATGAGTAGACCAATGATAGCTTTAAAGCGAATTGAATCTTTTGTTAACCAATTTTTCAAAAAGATTTTACTTGGAAAATTTGAAAGCAATCTATTAATGTAAAAATAGATTAAGAGTTTAACTTTTAAATAAATATATTATTTTTTTTCTAGAACTGTTGACCCATCCATATTCAAGTGTGTAAAGGCAATTTGTCCACTGAGCATACAAGACTCAAATACTTTGCACCTCGTCGCAGTTACTCAGTGCGGAGTACGCCTTTATTTCTCAACAAGGCTGAATGTGCCACACCAGCAATTAAACTGTGGAGTTTCGGATAACTATAATGTTGGGCAACCGATTATCAACAATGATACACTGCCCAATATGCAAGGCGATTATGAGAGGGGTATATATTTATTGCATGTAAGACTGCCGCCAGGCTATACACCAAATGCCACTACGAATAAACCAAAGCAGCTGCATGCTGCACACCATACCGATGGGACTATGTTAATGATAACAACTCAGCAGCAAGAGCAGGATTTATTGTGGTCTGTTAGCTCTGCTCCTTTCACAAATTGCACATGTCTCGTGGAGTCAACGGCGCTGGAAGGACTTGATGGCGTTGTTTGGAGTTTGGCTGAAATAGACGACTGTTTGAAACCTAAGCTGATTTCATTATTATATAATGCGCGCACGCCAAGCCGAATCATTTTACTCAGTAATCAAGGCACACATATTTTAGAGGTACTGAAGGCAGCTCATCTTCTGCAACAATTGCTACAGGCCTGCAAGGGGCCTCATCATGAGGCAGTAAAAATGTTCTTTCACACCCAGAGTGAGCGAGAAGCCTGCGTTACAGCCTTGGTGTTGGCCACCTCAGAGGAATACAGTGGGAGCGATATTGCGTTGTGGGCAACTCAAGCATTTATGTTATACGGCGGAGAGCCATGCTATCAACATCCCTATATGAATACCACCAACCGTAATATGCATAATACCTCCATTGGAAGAGAGCGAATGCCGCCGATGTTCATGTCGACACCAATGCCAAATTCAGGCAGCAGCGGTCCAATGAGTGGGCAATATAATCAACCAATTAGTCCAAGTAAGTGTCCAGCAAGGAAGATTGATATATATAAAAATATATAGCATAGGCCCGATTTAAAAAAGCCGATTTATATATTATCTATTATTATTTCAGTTGCACAGCCTACACAACAACAGCATCCGACCGTGCAAATCAATGATAGTTCTGCAATCATTTATTCGGCAAAACATGATGGTCTGTACTTGTTTGTGTCTCGAATGCTTCGCTCTCTATGGCTATTGCCTTGTGTCGACAAGAATCTGTGTTGCAACCTGACAATTAGTGATTGCTTTAAACTATTGGATGATCTACGCGCTTTACGCAATTTTCTGGATAAGCATTCAGTTCATGATCTTTCTGGTATGACCTGAACTCGTTTTGCTGCTACATAAGCTAAGTTGTTAAAATATTTTTTATTTGTTTGTTTTCTATAGCATCCAGACGAAATCCTTATGATAGTCATTTGGGTAGATCGACTGCTATTTTAATGGGCAACAGTCAAATGCCATTAAATGAACACAGGAACCTAGCAGAACAGGCACAAATCGAGGAGAAGCGCTCACTTTCCGCATTGAATCAGTTTATAAGTAAGCCAAGCTTCAAATAAAAGCTAAAGAAAGCTAATACTAATATTTTTTATCCCTCTGTAATAGAACATGCTTGTGAGGTAATGTCGCTGTGGAGCATTTTACTTAGTCATCAGTTTCAATTGCTTTGCGAGCAATTGTCTGCGGAGCATCAGAAAACGTTGAGATGCTGCACATTTCGGGATCTGTTGGTAGCACGTTCTGAGGTCTGTACAGCTCTGATAATTGCGCTTGTCAATCTGTATCTGAAAGATAAAGCGGATGTTTCCGAAATATCTGATAACTTGCGACAACTGTGTCCCAACCTCTATAGACACGAGGATGAAGTAACATATAAGGCCACCGAAATACTTATGAGCGCCAAGAGTTGTCAATCCGCTGCAGAAAAAGAACAAAAACTGTGTACAGCCTTGCAGATGTGTTTAGAAGCTGCTCCGACCTTGCCTTTGCATAGTATTTGCCAACAATTTATTGGTGTAAACTTTTATGAGGGAGTTGTTCAATTATCGACGACTTGTGCATCCAAAATTGATCCGGAAGAGATTGGTATACATTATTACAACAACAAAGAACCAGCTGAAGATCGTGAAGGCTACGCGTGCTTTGTCATACGGTAATTATGAAATTGTTAAAAAAATGTATTTAATTAAACTTAAGTATTATTTTACAGGATGAACTGCTACAAAGAGTTGAATCTCATGCTAGACCATATTTATAACATGTTTAGCAGCAGTCCACCTGAACAGGATCAGAGACAATCATTTTATCTAAATGGATATGGAACTCATGATCACAATGATGTAGACAAAACATCAAAAGCGATAATTAAAAAGATCACCAGCCAAGTATTAAGTATGAAAGATCCACTTATACATGTTGCCATCTATGAATGGCTATTGATGCATGACATGAATAGTGAATTATTGGAATTGGTGGAACCTTCTTTGGGCGAATTCTTGCGCCGCAGCGTTAGTCGCAATCCAGACAATGTAAAATTGATAGACTTACTGTGGAAGTATTACGAGAAAAATGGCCATCACTCGCAAGCAGCGCACATTCTCGATAATCTATCAATGACTCGTAGCGAGAATATCAATTTAGATGTCCGCATCGATTATTTGGTGCGTGCTGTTATGTGTATGCGTAATGAAACAGTTGGCTCGTCTATAACCAATGGCATATTCCTAAAGGAATTGGAGGATAAGGTAAGACTGCTCTTCTTAAACGCCGAAGGAAGTATGTCCCATCCCATAAAGTATACCTATCCTCGATAAATTCAGGTCTTTACTAATTGTATTTGAAATTAATGTGAATGCTTTTGATCTTTGTGTTCTTATATCAAATCCTATTTTTTGCTTCTATTTATTTAAATTTACCGAGGGCATTTTGTAAAACTTTCCATTTATCCTTATTAACTGACTTCCAGACTTATTAGTCAGAGTTCCTTTTCATGAGACTCAAATTTAATCAAAATTTGACCATGATTTTATTTTATAACTGTCCCATTTAAAACTTCGAACCGCTAAATTTATGCCTACTTTCTCGTTTTTAGTTTAATTTATTAATATATCTTACATATTTACTTAAATTCCAGCTGGAAATCGCGCGAGTACAAAAGTCAGTGCTTGTTGCTATGAATTCGCTGTTGAACACCAATCCAGGAGCAAGACAAGCCGTAAAGGAATTGAGCTTTGCCCTATACGATATAACCCACTTGTATCAAAACTTTGCCGAACCATTTGAGCTCTGGGAATGTCAGCTATCCATACTCAACTGTTCCAACCACAACGATCCGTTGTTAATTGAATCTGTGTGGGGTAATATTATAAACTGCGCCGTTGAAGCTGCAGGTTCGAGTCACGAGCGAAGCGTACGACTTTTTACGAAAATTGAACTTTTGGTGCGGGAATTTGGAGAGTCTGGCCCGTGCTTTCCCTTCGCATTTCTAATCAGAGAACTGGAAATAAAAGCTTGTCAGTTGAATTTACCGGAGGGAACAGTGCCTGAAAAATTATTTGCCATGAAACTGGACATTGAGCTACTCCTTGAATATTACTCTAGGTGAGTTCGTAGATTTATCGATTTAGTTCCAGCTCTCAACTTTTATACTTTACAGAATGGTTTCTATGAATGAACGCATCTGGGCAAACGAAGGCAATGAATGGCACTTGATACAGTCCGCCATACGCGTCGTAACCTTGCTGGCTGATAATGCTCAAGCTATTTGGTACCGTTCCAAGTATGTAATATTATAAAAACAAATTGGCGATGTAGTTATTAATAAATTATATTTCAGGCGACGAATATTGGGCAAGGCTCAGGACATAGTTGCTGCATGTTTAAATATTTGTTATCAGAAACCGGACACCAACCGTTTACAGCACTCTCTCAAGGAGCTTCAATGCCGTTTGCAACGGCTTGTAGGTTAATGATCCCCCGCTGGCGCTGATTTTAGTTATTTTCAAATTATATATATATTTTTTAGAGAAAAAAAAAAAAACAATTGAATAGCTGTTAAGTTTGACTGAGGTATATAAATTGTATGTGTTGTTTAATTGAAAGTTTTTTTTGGACGTTTTACAAACATAGACTGAGAGTAGAAACAGTTTTAGATTACAGTATCTTTTATCAGGGAGTTTTTTATTAGATTTTATTTTTTTATCTGTTACGCTTTATATTTACTTTGTCACAGGTTCAGTGATATTGCTTAGGTCTAGTGAACGTGTATAAAAGGATAACATATGTAACATTATCGGTGCTAGTTCTGCAATGGTTATTTTCAGTTAACAGTTCCGGTTTCGTTAGAATCTACATTAGGATGTATCCATCATTTTAAGATGAGCTTCTGTTAGTATACATTTTGTCATATGGCATGAACAGGGGACTGGATGCTCCTCAACATTGGGATCAAGCAGTTCCACCTCCAGATTATATTTTCGTGAATCATTCGCATTGCGTTTCATCAGAATTTGAAAGGCCACTGGTGATTTCTCTTCAAGAGTTTCACAATTCTCTTCAGGTAGCACAACGACGCACTGTTTCCAATGTGTTTCCGGTGCATGAGGCGATGTACTGAGTGTAACCACATCATCGCCGGGAAAATTGACATTAAACCATATACAAAATCCCTGATGCTTACCCGGGAATTGCGTGGTGACGACTTCCTTTAAGCGTATTTCATCTAGTTCCTTGGCATCCACGTCCATTAGATTCATCCAGTGAAATACAATGCCATCATTGAGCAAATCTTCAGGTTTTAATTGAGTAATTTCTGGTCTGGTGGATTTTTGTAGACGCAATTTATTGGAAAATCTGTCCATTTTAACTCCATCTACATTATGCCAATAGTCAAAGAGCGACGGTACAGAACAGGGGGCTACGAAAATAGTACACTCCGTAGGAAACATCAAACCATCCGACTTTAAGAAGTTATCTCTAGCAAAGAGTACTGAGTCCAACATGCCCTCATGCAGTAAATAGAAGCCCATCCATTCCGAGACAATAATATCTACTTTTTCAGCACCAGCAGGCAGTACAAATTCCTCGATTTGGGAATGGATTACCTTAACTATGCCCGTAAGACCATTTTCCTCGATAAGGTCGAGAGCTACTTTAGTTGCCAGATTGGAGGCTTCTACGGCATAAACCAAACGTGCTCCTGCTTGGGCGCAAAATGCGGAAAGTATACCCGTTCCAGCACCCACATCTAGCACAATTTTATCCTTAAATAGTTCCTTGTTTTTTAGTATAGCATTATAGTAGGCCTGTTGTCGTGGTCGATCCTTGAGCATGAGCTCGTGGACCTGTTAAAATTTTTAAAAATAAATAAAATTTCATAATTTTTTAATTTTATTATGTAAATACCTCTAGATTTTCATATTCCGTAAAATAGTTATTCATTATTTTACAATATTTATATTTTATTCGGTATATAAACAAGAGCTAAATCAAAACACAAGTTGCTTTTTTTGTTTTTTAGGTTAGAAATGTTACTTAACAGAACCGCAACAGCTACCCTGTTATTAACAGCAGTTTATAATTTATTTGCTTTAAATTAAATATTCTAAGCTTTTAATGCAATATCTGCTGTAATTAAGAAAAAAATAATTGAAGTTGTAAAAAATAGTTATTTTATCTGTATAAGAACTGCAGTTAAAGGTGCGCAATTGAATTTAGCGCTTCGTTATAAAATAATCGATATTTTTGTTACAGTGATGAGATTTGTTGTAGACGCGACCTATCGACCAATGTGCATCTCAAATCGGCCACGTAAATTCCATAACAAATAAGCAAAACAAATGTTAAATTCTTTATGTCTGTGTTAATAAAAAAAAATTATAATTAATCAAGATGAATGACTTAAAGCTTCATGAAATGATAAGCGGCTGGGATTTGAGTACTACTGAAAAAGTGGATGACAGCCTTATACGAATAGCTGAAAAGGAAGTAAATACCGAACTATATTTTATACCCTGGAAAGAGTAGAGTAGTGTATGACCGACCCTAAATGAAAGCATATATTCTGAATCTGATCGTAGCCTGTATAGCAATAGTCTGAATAAGTCTAAAATCTGTTAGAGTGAATAGCTATAGGATACAGCGAATGTACATATGATCGCTCCAGCATTGATAATCTTATTTCAGGAAAACTTTGTCTTATCGAAATCTAATTAACTAAATCTTTAATTAGTTAAATAACATAAATTCTCAAAATTATTGGGCTAATATTCTGAAGCGGTCTCGCCTCTTCGAATCACAAATTGATTAAGGATATTTAAATCTTAAATAACACACTACAAATTTAATGATTTCAATGTATTTCAGGCTGAAGTTAATGCTAAACTGGAAGCGGTTTTAGCCAGGCAATGCCAGATTGAGTCAAAATTGAGTGGCATCGGCAGAGCTATGACTACATTATTGAATGTCGAGAATGATTCCAATAAATTGAATATGCAAATAGTAAACACGGCGCAGTTGGCTGAATCAGTAAGCGCAAAAGTACGACGTCTAGATCTGGCACGATGTCGAGCCTCGGAATGTCAGCAGCGTGTTCACGATCTGATAGATCTGCAGCTGTGTAGTCAGGGCGTGGTAAAAGCCATTAATGAGGAGGATTATGAGAAGGGTGCAGGGCATATCGCAAGATTTCTTGCCATGGATCAACAGCTGTTGCAACGTACGGCAGATGATGTTCAGGGTTCCATAACGTCTGTGAGCGATGCAGTGCATACTCTGGAGGATGCTACCGAAAAGATGAGAGAATTGATATCCAAACGTTTCGATGAAGCTGTACAAAACGATGATTTGGCTTCTGTAGAGAGATTCTTCAAAATATTTCCATTGGTTGGCTTTCATCGTATTGGTATAGAGAAATTCTGTGGATATATTTCAAAAAAGTTGTGTATAAAGGCTCAAAAAGAGCTGCGAAATACGCAGGATATTGCAAAAGCTGAAAGACGGATGCATTTGGCCTATGCAGATCGTTTGACGGCAATTTTAGAAAACTTTGCACGCGTCGTCGAAGTAAATCAGCCCATAATTGAAGCTTATTATGGCCAAGAGTAAGTCGTACAATTATTCTTATTTAAAATCTAATATTTTCAATGATCAAGTTTAGATCTAAATCCCTGCTAGACATGGTTACAATTCTGCAGAGGGAATGCGATTTGGAAGTTAAAAATTTGTTGCTGGAATTCAATAAAAATCGACAAATTCAGTATCGCATAAGGCAAGTAAATGAAAGTGCTCAGAGGCAAAGCGGCGCGAGTAATGCCAATAGCAGCATTCCGGCCTTGGGACATTATCGTAAGCCATCTGGCGGTTCCATAGATAAGCTAAATCCCAAAGATATAGACTCGATTATAGCTGAAATTACGGTCATGCATTCCAGAATTGAGTTATACTTTCGTTTCATGCGACGACGCTTACAGGTCAGTTGAGTTAATCACATTAATTAAGCTAATTTCTTATATAAGGAGGGACTAAATCTTTCCAATAATTAACTCAAATATTGTGAAATATAAAATATGGCTTAATTTGAAATTACAGACTAATGCTGAACAATGCTTGCAAGAAAAGGAGGTACAGAAAACTATACAAAATGAATACGAACGAGTTGTAAAGGAGTGTGACTTGAGTCGCCAAATGCAGGAAATTCTGAGCACATATTTGCTTTTTGAGAGGTATTATTTTAAGAGTCTGAAATTTGTTCTCTATTATATATTATAATATGTTTTTATTTTAGGTATTTCATGGAAGAAAGTGTGTTAAAAGCTATTGGCCTGGATACTTATGAAAGTGGCCAGCAATGTTCGTCCATAGTTGATGATGTTTTCTTTATATTACGTAAATCGATAAGACGTTCGTTGACAACCCAATCCATCAATGGAACCTGTGCTGTAATTAATAACATAGCTTCTTGCCTAGACGGTGATTTTGTCAGTGCTTTAAAGGCGCCTCTAAAGAATGGTTATCCGTCTGGGTATATCGATTTGGCACAAGCCTACAATGCCATACAAACAACTTTGCAGCAGGGTAAATTACATTCGAGTGATGCTGATCGGGTACGAACAAATTTTATAGTACAACTGAATAATGCCGATATGTCCACTGAATACATTGAGACGCTGTGGCAGACCATGGAGCAGGAAATAGCTGGCACATTTCCCAGCATTAGCGCAGTGGAGCGACAACTTTTAGATAGCTGTTTAACTGAACTGAAAGCGGTTCGGGATGCTTTAAAGGCTACTGTTGACTTTGGGATTCAACAGTTAAGATCGAGTGCGATAAGACCTCGGCTAAATCCCTGGGTGGATGAATTCTTAAACTACAGTCATCATTTAACTGAGGTACTTATTGTTATTATATTAAGTGAAAAAAAAGGGTATACTATCGTAGAGAATTTACCTCCTTACTCTATTTACAACTAAAGGAAGAATTGGCCACGTACGAAGCGGGAGAAACATTTGTTCAGTATTTTATTGTGCAGTTGGATGGACTTCTAAACTCATTTAAAACTACACTGAGCCCACGTAATTACGATGCGCTGGTTAGCATTTTGGCTACAGAAGTGACAAATCGCTTAGAACGAGCTATTAAAAAGAGCAGTTTTAATCGGGTAATAGTTGTTTGCATCTCACGATAAACGACAACTAAATTGGTTCATTTTACAGCTAGGAGGGCTCGTTTTAGATCAGGAGGTGCGCGCCTTGGGCACGTATCTTACAGGCGCTACTTCTTGGTCGGTTCGGGATAAAATGACACGTCTATCACAGATAGCAACGCTTTTAAATTTGGATAAAGTTTCCGAGCTCTCTGAGTATTGGAATCCTGAAAATAATGAAATGCCTTCTTGGCGTCTTACTCCCAATGAAGTGCGCACCATTCTGGTATTGCGGTATGCTTTGTTTTATTAATTTCATATTTTCCAAATTATTAATTATCTATTTAATTTTTTTAGAACCGATTTCCGTATGGAGGATATTAAACGTTTACAACTTTAAATGGAATTTGCCATTGTATTATTAGCCGTCATTTTTCTACTAAACCAATAATTGTAATCCATTCGCAATAAGAGCTGCGATAGCGGGCCAAAACTGGGTGCGCTTTTAATATCAACCAATAATTTGATTAAGCTTGATATGGCTACATTAAATCTACAAATATATTAAAGATATAGTATGTAAAAAAGGCTTGAAAATGATATGCTCTGTTTTTACTTACTTATCTTCGAGTATTTCGACTTCATTTAGAACTTCATCGGATGTATTCTCTGAACAATCCATAAGACTAAACTTTTCACATATGTCGAAAATTTCAAGAATTGTGCCATAAATTGGATATTGGGAACGACAGGTTGTTGACTGGGTAGAATTCACTTTCTTATCGACCTCATCGGTCAATAAGAAACACTGTGAAAGCACATTGGCCAGAAAAACAGAATGAGCTCTTTGAATTTCCTCAAAGTCGGCTTTACTTTTAATTACAGACATCAATGTACCAAATTGACCTAAAATGTTAACAACATTATAATATTAATATTATTATTTATAGCTTATACTTTTATACTTACATTCAAGAACATCCACTTGTATGTAGTACTGCAAGTTATCCAAAAAGAACGTTAAATGATTACGGAAACTTGTGATCTTTATATTGATCTTATTTCCTTTTTTTGATGCCAATTTGTGACGAGCCCATACACGCTGTAGATCATACTGGAGCTTGCGCACAATTATTAGGAAGCGAAATACAATATTGTACCGCTCAATAGTTGTGGGTGAAAACAAGAGATTCAATGGCCAGCTATAGATGTATTGTAGATGTAAATTTTGTAATATGCCGAACTCGCAGGTTTCATCTAAATCTATTTTTTGAACAGTCAGTGAGAAATTCTCCACCGTATCAGAAATACCCATCACATTTAAGGCAATCTAGAATTAATAAACAGGAGTAAATAAATTCAACATAAGCTATTTGCTTAGTTTATGGTGAATACCTCAAAAGATCTGGAATAATTTTTTTCAGTTGTATCGGGAGTATTTTCCAAATCGCCGTACAGCTGACGTAAGAATTCCAAATAAAATTCACCTCTTCCCAGTAAGTAAAAGTCTTTTATATAGCCCAATTGCCGGTAGAGATCATCTTCGATTAGTGCTGTCTCGGATAGTCGTTGGCTAACATATCTCTTAATTTCGTTAACAGCTTTTTCCAAGAAATGTATATCGATCTTCTTATCATTATTTAGATCTTCAATCTTTTTACAAAACATTGATTCTTGGTCACCCCAGAGCTCACTTATGTCATCGCCAAATAAACTGCTTGCTGTCGATGTCCACATATCATTTTTATTTTTGCTTCGATCCATTTTAAAAATAAGTACCGTTTGACCTATAAATAATATCTTTTCGGCTAAAATCAATGAGATAAAACGCGGCAATAGACTCATATTTATTTCGTACTGCCATATATCTGATGCGTTCATTGTACTCTGTAAAATTTGAAGAAATCGGAAATGAAGCTAAATATTATTTTTGTAATTTTGAGAAATTTACCGATTGATTATAGCTTCTCGATGATTTGCCATGGCTGCTGTCTTCACTTAGGGGTCTATAGCTTATAAAGAACTCAGTATGCTTATCATTTATAGTTCCAAATAGCATCCACTGGATTAAGTGTGCAAAAAAAGCCGATTTTAAGGGCTTAGAAACTCTAGATGAATATAAAAATATTATTGCATTGTTAGCGGTTTGATGTAATAAAAATTTCTATGAATTCATTCGAAGTGATTCGAATGTACAAAGAGAGCAAATGATGTATTGTTAATAGAAATGTTTTGAATGAAAGCAGGAAAGAAATATCTATTAGGTTAGAGTAAAAGAAATGTTTTAATCAGCTCGGATTAAATTATTTTGCAGCCTTATTAGCATTAACGTATTTTAATTATAGTATCAAACCTACATGGATATTACACGATCTATACGCTCATTTCCGTGCCCGTATTCTTGGTGCACATTCTGTAGTAGTCCGCAGCCATGAAGTTTCTTAAAAAATCAATAAGAAATATTTATAAAACGTATAGAAAAAGAACAGATTGATATACCTGTATTTTAGCATCACTTATAAGTTTTCTCAAAAATAATATAGCGGGTAGTTGTTGATCCAAGGCATTGTAAACGTGTATCAACGAGAAAGTTTCCTTTTTTTCATAAAGCTGTTCAAGTCGTGCCACTTCAGTGTAAAAGTCTTCCAGTGAATTGTTGATACCATTGGCAAAGCATCTTAGGTAATAGCCCGATGAGTATTCTGGAAAAAGTTCAATATTTAATAACTCAACAGAGTTTAAATAGGTTTGCCTTACCCTCAGCTTCAGTGAAGTCCGTAAGTTCGCATTTTAGTACTCCAAAATATTTAGCGAATCGTACAACTTCATGGAGATATTTCAAGTTTTCTATAATTCCTTTAACCATATCATGCTCGCAGGGATGAACAAAGTTCTCGACTATTTTATTGTCCTGTAAGATAAAAAAAAAAAAAAAAATTAAACCAAGTCTATTAGCAAAAAAAAATTAGGGAAATTTGCGGCGTCAAACTCATTGTCTTATTTGGCTTTGATTCGACATAGAGACTTTGTTAAGGATCTTTGAATTTGTATATGTTTTTGAGTACTTTAAGTTCAGAAAAAGGTAGAGGAACTGAATATTTGTTCGAAATGAAACGAAATTGGTGCTTTGGCTAACGCTCAGGTTCCGCTACTGAACGACACCTGCATGGATTAGGCATGGAGAATTAGTGGAATATGAACCGATTCGTTTCAAAACTGGCTTACAGCCTTCACAATAATAAAGGGGCAAACTCACACTGTTCAAGATAAAAAGGATCAAGATCCTTAATAATGTTAATGGGATAAAGATTGCATCTGGTTTTATTTACATGTAATACTTACAGTAAAGATGTCAAGATTAAATTCCTTGTAGCCTGCACTTAAGCAGGATAACAAAATGTCGTGTATCATCTTAGGTCTGTTTACAATAAATAATTTTACAAACTAAAATGCCGGGTTGCTGTTTGTTTCTAATTTTGTTGTTTTTGTGCGAACGCCCGATAAACAAGTGGAATGTATGTGGGTATTTCGATAACGTCAATTCGAATGAGTTAAAATGACAAGCGGTCACACCTAACAAAGATTACTTATCGGAATGGATTGGAAACGGAACAAAAAATGTTAGCGCGCTATTTGAAATTGTACGCAACATTTGATAAAAGTATTTGTCTACATTCCGATTGAACTTTTACTTGACTTTTGCTTTTCTTTATTATTAAATTAAACTTTTCACTGAAATTGACATAATAATCACAATTTGATAAGAGCTTATATAGTACCATTATAGCTTTTAAATGTCAATGTTTTTCATATTAAATAAGTTATTTCTTATAACAAATTAATAATAAGCTTTACAATAATAATAATTACAATAAAGTAGTGACCCGAAAAAAATATTTATTTCAAAGTATTAAAAGGTTTCTATAGAAAATGCTGGTTTTAATTTGAAGCCGATTTTATTTTGTGAAGGTTCTGTGGTTTCCAATATGATATTCCAAAGCTTCTTATCTGAAAAATCATTTGGAATTTTGAAGTCTTTAAGGAGCTTAAATATATATCATAGTTTCAGTAATATAGCGAAAGATAGGTAGAGTTGTCTGAAACATTTAAGGAGATATTTTGTTTATATCTTTGCTAGTCTAATGCAGTTTTAAACAACAATAAAACTCGTTTGCGGCTACATTTCATTTTATCTGTGAAGGCCTATAAATTATCCTTTCTGCTTTCATACGAGTAGGTGTCAAATTTTATTGTCTTTAGGTGCGACAGTGTTGAAAATTTACACCCTAGACATAGGCTAGCCATAAATAATGTTCGTGTGTCGGCCGTGCTTCGATAAGCTGACCAAAAATGTTAACAAATATGTGTTTTTGGTCTATGGACTGCTTTTATTTTGCACCTTTGTTGGCAACATAAAGTTCAAGCCATGCAAAGGACCAAGAAAAAAGCCTCACAAATACCATTAAAGGATGTGATGAAACTCGCAAGAGGAAGCCTCTGGGACAAGTTGACTGTACGCCAAACTGCTGATATAGCAAAAGCTTACCAAAAAAGTATACTACGTACGTGTCTGTACATTTATTTATTTCTTTCTCTGCTTATCATCTTGCGTCTGTTGTGTGGATTAATATTAACTTTATGCATTTAGCTAATTGAAAAATATAATTTTAACAAATCAATAAAAACTTAAATACATTCCTATAGAAACTATTTTTTACAAAATTTACCCTGAATTCATATTTTTTAGTATTTTAATATAAATGAGCTCTGGAAACCATTCAATTTTAAAACTTTATCCTTGTTTTTTATCTCAAGTGATTAATTATCCATCCACTGTTTATTTCTATGCAAACTAAGTTTTCAGTCCTTGAATTTGTCGAATGAAAATTTGAATAAAGCCTTCATTTCGTTGCACGCAGCACATTTGTTGGAATCGTGCGGATCGGACAACTATATCCAATACATCCAATAGAAACAATCGCCACAAAAGTTGATGTATTAACAACTTTTTTGTTTCGCTAGGTATTATGATAAAACATATATAAACGATAAAAATAAATTACTTTAAAACTATTTTTTATTGCAATCTTCAAGGGTTTCTAATCTTCGCCCTGTCGAAGATAGCCTTTTTACATCCTTGCAAAGGGTATTACATTTTTGGCCATAAATATGTAAAGTATTGACGAAGGCTTAGACATAAGGTATGTATATATTATAGCTTTAATTTGACAAGCTAAATTTAAATGAATTCTTTTTTCAGAATAGGATCACTGCAGTTTTTTTTAGTGTAAAAATTAGTCACCTAATATATAAGAAAAAGAAGAGAACAATTTATAATATTCTCTTGGTTTTAATTCAATGAAAGTAAGCGAATTCACAGACAATTCCGAGTAGAAAGTAGGTATAAAAAAATGTAGAATGGAGTATACAACCGACCCCAAAACTTATTTGAGCCATTTCCCCATATGCAGCTAAGAGCAGCAAAGCAAATGTGATGCGCCAAGAAACTTATTTCATTTCGAAAATACCCAAAGTGGATGCGCTGTTATTTTCATTTTAATTACAATTTTACTAAATAATTCAGCGAGTTGAGAGGCGACCGGTGTAAGTGCATTAGCCTGGCTGAGGGTGGGGCGGGGAGGGGAGGGGATATGTTTGCAATTAGAAAAGGGAATATCGCCCAGAGTCCAGTTGAATTTCGAATTTATTGCATTTTATTTTGTTACATGCATTTTTAATTTTGCTGCCACGTTAATTAAATTTAATTTCGTACTGCAGCAGTCACACAGACCCTTTCGAATTCTACTTCTTCTTCTTTCAATGAACTTTTCACAGCTTTCACAGTGTGCTAAATGAAAATGCGGAAAATGGAGTACTTGGTCCTCTCAGAGTACAAAATAAGGGTATATATATGTCTATATATATATATATATATATATATATAGTTACAGTAATACTAAGTTTGCAAATGAGTTTCAGAACTGAAGTTTCCCGGTTTTTTTGTATTATTTTATTAAAAAACTTTGTCAAATATGTTGTAACTTTTCCCTAGTTGGTTTAGAATTTGCCTTTGGCAGTGGGCTCTTTTTTTCTGAATATTTCAGCAATAAATGGTGAAATTTAAATAGGGTTAGAAAGAAGAAAGGCAACTTAGAAAATTCCAATAAAAGATATATGTATATATATTATATTTAAATACCCAGATATAGATAAGGCTATAATTTAATAAACAAGATTATTTATAAATTGAATTCTTATTTAAGAGAAGTAAATCCCTTTTTTTGGCATACAATTTTAAGCAAAATATTATATTTTTAAAATAGAGAAAAATCATGAATTTCTTTACTCAACCAATTAAAAAGGAATATATATTATTTTTGGCTAAAACTGGAGACTTTTATGGTATCAATTTAAGGAACAGCTTTAAAAAAAAACTACTTGGAAAATAAATTATTAAAGTTCCTATATTTTGAGAGCTTATTTTTCAACTTCCAATAAAAATCTTCCTTATTTGGGTTCTTCAATTTAGGGAAATTTATAACTGAGTATTAGAAGACATACCTGGAAATTATCATGAGTATATCTAGTCAAAAATATCGTAGTTTACTTTCTCTTTTTCGAATTTCTCGAAAAATACTCACCCAGTTCGTCCCAACACATTAAAAAGGCCATGAGAAATATTTTTCTAAGAAACATTTGTAAAATTTATTGATAATCTTTAATGTATGTATGTATAATATATATTGCACTTATGTAATGTAGTTCATATAAAATTATCTATTTAACTTTGTTTATTTTATTTTTATTATTATTATTATATATTTTCCATCTAAATTTCTTTTATAAGTTTCAATAAGTACTTCGCTCGTTTCTTATTTGTAAAGGATATATTATGCTCTTATAAGCTGATTGGAACCTGCTGCTGATTACGAAACTCTTCTCAATTCCTATATAAAATTGTTAGTGGTTCGCCTGATCTATGCATATATATATATATACTTAAGTATATAACTAATTTGTGTATAGAAATATTTGAAATTGTATTGCATGTCTTTTCAGCTCTTAAATGTATTATATAAAGATTTTGATTGATTGGTTTGTAAAGTTTTTATTATATTTTTAATTTTTATTTTTATTTTTACCTTTATTTGTCTAATACCAATAAAATTCACTATAAGAAAAACGTCTAAGTAAAGCAACGAAAAACGGAGTATTTCTATACGCGTGCAATCGGTGTGCAGCTATTTACTCTATATATATATATATATATTTATATAAATATATATGTATAATATGAATATATACTAAAGTTTATACCAATCTGAAAGGCACATTTATCTTAATTATGATATTTAGAATTCTTTTGACAGTTTTTCAATAATATATTTGGTCAGTTTTGTCTTCATATCTTCTCATTTATATGTAGCTTGGTCACTGTTTTATTTTGGTTCAACATTTTAATGGATTAAAGCGTTTTGCTAGGAGTTCCGAAGTTTTTTTTGTTTTGTGTGGGTTTCTCAATTTATTTAATTCACAACTTTTTCTGAGGTTAAGTCACTGTCCTGCCATTCAGCAAGTGCCCAGCCAGGCAGTTCCGTTTCGTACTCCCAGCCAGGACCCTGAAATAAGGGAATTATTAATTAAACTTGATCCCTAATATATACTTATACGCTTACCTTATACTTCCAGGCATGCAAATACATGACTAGATCCTTGGGCTTGGGGTCCCGATAGTGCACCTTGCACTCATAGCAATGCTTATCGATAACCACTTTATCGGATGTTAATCCGATATCCACAGTCTGTGCATCATTTGTGATATGCAGCGCTGTTGATACTATTGCTGGAGTAACATCATTTTTGACTGGAAACACTGGGTTATTATTATTTGTACATTTAATTGATTCTGAACTCTGTTGATTTTCCACACAAGGAGGCGTGGTTTCGCGGGAATTAACGCCCACATCGTCATCGCTGTGATGAACGGCTATAAAATAAGTAAAAGCAATGATATATTTGTATTTTAAAAAGAATATTGATACTTACCAAAGGTTTGATCGCTACTCAGACTCTCCAGGTCCGTTTCGTCTTTAGTATTCTTAAACAATGATATATCAGAGTCACAATCTATTCCCAACCAGTTCTCCGCATTGTGTATATTAATGAGATCTCGTATAAGTTCATCGTCAGATTTGCCCCCAATATCACCAGAGCGTCCCTTTAAAGGGCCAAAAACCTCATGATTGTACAGGGGATCATTAAGTATTGGAAAGCCTATAAAATGTTATCATTTATAGAAAAAGAAAATGATTAAAATTGATTCGGATTCTTACCCAAATATTGCAAGTGTACGCGTATCTGATGCATGCGTCCTGTAAGTGGCTTACAGAGCACCACGCTGGTTTTTCCATTCTGCGACAGTTTCTGGAAAGTTGTGGTGCAATCTTTGCCTTTTTGGGATACTTTACAGACGCCAATCTTATAGCTGACCACCTCAATGGGTTCCTTACATTCCACAATTCCGCTGGAAATATACTTTCACATAAGTACAGCTGAATTATTAATATATAGAGAGCCGACTTACTCTGGAAAAAGGCCCTCCACGCGACATATATACTCTTTTTCCACTTGTCTATTGCGTATCTGCTGCTCCATTTGGCGGGCTTTCTTTGGACTACGTCCAAATAATAATAGACCAGATGTGAGGCGATCCAGACGATGAATTGTGCGTAGATTCTTCAGGTTGAACTCCTTGGCAAGTATAAATACTACAGTATTGTGTCTATATCGACCGCAGGGATGCACCTAATTATATATCGAATAATCAATTGATATATTACATACTTATAATTATAGTTATTACTTAATTTAATGTCTGAATTATTTATGTTAAAGTTTAATGAATCAATTACGAGTATGTATGTAATATGGCAGTCGTTTAAGCCACTTACGGGTATAGAGGCCGGTTTATTAACAACCACAATGTCCTCATCCATATGCACTATTGTGATTGGTTGGCAAGTGACGGGTACTTCGTGTCTGCAAAGATATTGATGAGTGCGCTCGTTTAGTCAATTCTGTGTAACATTTCGCGCTTTCAATATGAATAGATAGCCATCCGTGTCGCATGGGATATTCTAGGCAATACATATATTCAAGGGCGTAGCCAGGATTATACAAAAGGGGGGCTGCTACTCTTTAGCCCTGGCCAAGAAAGAGGTTTCTCTGATTCCCCATTAAGTGCATATATATTATTTATCAAGAAGGTTAACCAAGTCGATCTAGATTGTCCGTCTATCTCTCATTTCGCGCTTTCAATATGAATAGGTAGCCATCCGTGTCGCATGGGATATTCTAGGCAATACATATATTCAAGGGCGTAGCCAGGATTACACAAAAGGGGGGCCGCCGCTCTGTATCCCTTGGCAAGAATGAGATATCTTGGATCCCAAGTTGATCTAGCTATGTCCGTCTATCTCTCTGTCCATCTGGCCTGACTATTTACTTATGGGATGAAGATCGAAAGCTATATATTATAGCTGTCAAAGGAATAAACGGCTAAAGAGTTGTATGGAAAAAGGATTTGTTTCTTAAGCTTGATGCAACAAGTTTTTTAATACTGCACAAAAGTTAGGATCGGTTTACTATATCATATAGCTGTCATAGGAACAATCGCTCAATATAAATCAAAAAAGAGAAGATAGCTTCTTCTTTTTTAAGAATTTGCTGAGACTTGTAGAATACTCTTCCAAAATTAACCCCTAGCTATAATTTCTGTTTGATAACCAGTTGCAATATAATTATGTTTCAAAGGTGATAACTATCATAAAAACTTAAACAAATGATAATTTATGTATGGATATGGCTATTCCCTTGAATATACTTACAGAATAAGTATTTACAAATAATTACATTCAAGTATTTACACTATTCATTACAATTTCGCTTCCTGACCAGCCTTTATTTTAAGTTGTTAAGTATCTTTCTGAGTAAGGTATTAATTTTTACAGTAAAAAGTATCAGCTACACTTTAATAATTAATCCTACTTAATCGGTATTAAACAAATGCTAAGAATCTAGATAAAATCGCAAAAAAATTATATATCAATAGAAAACATTGTTAACTAAAATGTTGTTTTTAACAGTGTTGTTTAGAAAATAATTGTTTTTAAATTAAAATATAAAAAATAAATTATAAGCAGCTGTTGAACTAATTACTAGAACTTTTAGTTTGTTAAAATTATATTATCAACGAAATAAAATTCGGAGCGCTGTTCGGGATGAAAAGTGTTGATGCTCAGTGTTATTATCTACAGCTTCAAGCTAAAATTTTAATAACAATTGGTAGCTTACCGCACGAAATTATGAGGTTTATATGAAGTGTGTGATAAAAACTTAACAAAATAATAATAAAAAATGCTATTGTCGAGAGTACTCGACTTTGAGATACTGCTTAACCGGTTCCAAATAAATGACGCCATTAAATATGCATTAGCATAGACACAAACCGTGACTGGTGTTTGTTGTTGTTTTTACATTACACAAATAAACTCGTAAAAGTAAATTTAATAACTTTATTAAATTTATGATAATTAAAAATTAAAAAAGTAAAAAAATGGGAATTTCTGTTAATGGCATTCCATATGCCCATATTAATCATATGCACAAAAACACACAAAAAATATATTCACCTGTGCACAATATTGGCCAATAAATCGTTGTGTTTCAGCCGATAATCAATGGGAACCTTCTCAAAGTTGACGGTCAGAGTGCCGGTCTGTATACAGCGTTCATATTCCTCAGCTGGATGTGCTCGGAATTCTTTGGAGAATATATCGAGAATCTTCTCACCCACCCAGCGGCCTTTCGTAAAGGTCGTAAAAGTAAAGTAATATGGATAGACTTTCCGTAGACCTATTCAAAAAGAGCATTCAGTTTTGTTGTTCTGAACATTTGAAGGGAATCCCTTTTTACCATTTTCAGTATAGTAGGAAGTCTCCTGGTAACGCTCATCCGTAAATCCAGGTCTTTTCGCCTTTAAAGCTTTTGTCTCGAGCTTAGCCTGTAATTCATATTTCAATTTTAAAAGATCTTTCAATAAATCTTTCTTTTTAATTGTTCAGTTTTTTGCTTTTACCTTTTTTAAATCTTTTATTTGCTCAGTGTCATCCGTCTTTCGTTTTTCAGGTATTTTCACTTTTTGTTTCTCCAATTCGCTTGGGGCAGTCAGCTAAAAAAAACAAGGGAAATATTTGAAAATTTTATAGTTTATTGAAATGTTCGAGTGGAAAATTGAAATGGATTATTTAATTAAAATATTTCTGTTTCTGTCTTACGTAAAAATAGCTATTGATCCGCTTTAATTTATATGGGACGTACCAAGTCTTTTTTTGGAAAAGCAATTTGTTCACGAATTTTTAGACCTGCTCACAAAGATTTACTGATTGTTGAGATCTGTTCCGAAAATTTATGCTTTTAAATATTCAAAAAAGACAAAGCGACTGACGTGGGTATTCGGCAAGTCAGCAAACCTCAAGTTTCGATTTTGAGTATTTTTACATTTTGATGTCTGGCATTTTGATATATTCATAATTCGATCGTATTCCTCAAAATGTATTCTCAAGTGCTACTTATTCTAATTTCTGTGTGTCTGCAGACAATGTATACTCGTATCATTGTATATTCACTATAAATATATATATCAGTCAGAGAAATATATGCATAGATGTTCGAGCAGATACTTTGGAATAGATAGTTGCATTTGAGTTAGTTGTCTCTTTCTGGGACGACTCCGATGAGTGACTGTTGGCTGTAGTTGACTTTTGTCTTTGCTTTCATTGGCAGAGCGCCCAAAACAAATGATGGAAACATGCGGCATACCCCAAAAACCAGCCAGCGCTGTGCGGGAGGGTATTACGGGAGACCGAGAACTCGAGGAAACCGAGAAAACCGAGAAAACCAAGAAAACCGAGAACTCGAGAGACGGCGGCCGACACGGCCTGTCGGTCAATTTCCCTTAAGCAGCATTTATACATTTAAACACACAAAAAAAAAAGAAGGAAAATGTAATAATGCACACGATGCATCAGTGCATCAGTGATGCCCACAATTTGTTAAAAAAAACATCGAAAAAAGCTAGAATTAAGGATACAGATCAGTGTCTAGTAAAGTAAAAATCTGGAAAAAATGTCGTTCTTTGAAAATTTCATTTTTAATTCAGTCTGTTGCCCATGAAGAATGAATGATATAGAATCATCATCAGGACAACTAGAGGTATCCAAAAAGCCACGTCTCCTAATTTCAGAACTAGTTGAACATAACTTGGCCTGAACGGTTATTTTTCTTGCCACAATATGTCAAAACTGGCTGGATCAGGCAACTTCTCGTATAGCTCCCAAGTAAAGGAACAATTCAATTCCAGGAAAACAATTTAAGGTGAGTGAAATACAACAATGAAAGCTAAAAATTGAGAGAGATTTCCGCATTTTCTTTTCCGCCCAAAATCGGCTAAAACGCCAGCACTGTGAGCGTAGACAAAAGACGAACATGAAAGTCTCAGTTTCTGTAATATTCACAGTGTTAAATTTAGCTCTAATACCAACATTGTGTACAGTTTTGTCTATGTGTTAATTTAATATATATACTTACATAATGCGTCCAAATTTGTGTTAGTCTAATTAATAAAACAAGTCTTTATTGTGAGCGCTAATAATCAATAGGCATTTATTAATATTATTAGAATTATTAAAATGAAATGGAAAGGAAGGAAGAAATGAATGAAATGCTTGAACTTTGCCCACACACACTATTCGATATGTAAGAATGCATGATTTGCTCTACTCATCCATGAGATGAGATGAGATGTTCATATAAAAAGACTTGATAAATTAATTGAATCATTCAACGGCAGCAGAGACCTGTTGCCAGCGATCTTGGCAAGCGACCATTCATATATGTACGTATATAGAGTATATATAATAATATATATATGTATATATATATATAGTATGGCACCCGATTTATATTGTTCCAAGCAAACGCCCGCTGTCTGCCTGGCCAGCATCCCGATCATATTTATGAGCCTACGAATACACCCACCCGACTATGGGGCACTATCAGACGAGCATATATATCCAGATCAGGAGAGCGGGGTATATATATATATATATAGTGTATTTATATAGAGGCGACACAATCTTTCTACACTCGATTGCGCAAGGTGCTATTAAAGAGGCGTGCGCGAATGCGTGTGTGGGGCAACAAGACTGGAAGCCGCATGAAGCACGTGATTATAATTTGGTTAATTATCAATTTCAATTTTCAAGAACACTCAACACTCAACAACCAAAATAGATTTGTATCTAATGGGTTCTTCCTCTTCATTGCTAAATGCTTGCAGCTTCTTTCTAGCTCTTTGCGCCAAAGAACTTGTCTCAAACATTTAAGCAGTTAGTGAAAACCAGCTTGAAAAAGAATCCTGCTATAAATTAGAGCACTGATTATGTCCACACAAGTTTCGTTGCAGATTCATTAGTTGGTAAATTGAATGTGGAAACGTTCAGCAAACAGCTAAGAGGCAACAGTCAACACAGCCATATCAGATTGACAGCTACCAGTTGCAGTCCATAAGTATGGATAATACTGTAAATTCTAGTTTTCCACGGCTACACAGAGAGAAATCGACAGTAGAAATGGAGTACTATATTTACCTGTATTCCGTCGTATTAAAGTGCAATAGTTAAAAGATATTTTTTTAATGATTAAAAACTCTAAAAAGCTCCGGCAAATTGAGAGTTAAATAAGGCCATATTCTTGTTAACTCTTTGTTAGGTATGGATCATTTCAGGCTCGAGCTCAGCTCTTAAAAAATTATATATAAATTTTGATATATTTTAATTTATATATATAAAACTAATATACATGTTGGGAAGATATCTTCCTTAACCTGTTTCTCAAGGAAAGAGTCTGCAGTATTATTCAAAATATCGCCATAAAAACTCTTTTTAATATTCGTATTTTTTGAAGCATTTTTTGGGAGCAAATCAGTATTGATTTGTTTTAAAAACAGTCATCTTTAGCTTAAATTAAGTATTATTATTATTGAGATTACTTTGGGCATAGACCTATAAATACCCACTTCTAGAATTGCTGCTTACTTAACCTCGAAATCCCTCCTTTTTTCTCTCTGTGTAGAATCCTAAATGGAGAGCTTACTAACTTTAAGTCAAACCCGCTTAACGCAATTCTTCTATGAGAATTCTAGAAAAGAATTCTTTTACTGCTCAGAGCAACCCGCAGAGTAATATGAGCAGGAGAACTGAGGTCAGGTAAGCAACAATGAAAGAAAACACAAGATTTTTAGTTTTCTAGTTTGTGTATACTGTCAGATTCGAACAATAATTAAAAGCTTCTATATACTGATTCGTTCCTGAAACGTTTTCTATTTATTTTCTTAGCTTGTAGGCAAAGAAATGTCTGAAAAGTCTTTTTACGCAAGCTATATTGTTTACAAAATATAATGTTTTTATACCCTGTACCACAAGTTTGTGTATGGGTTGTTTATGTGCAGCAGATAGGTAAATATATATTCTATATATACGATTTATTATGTGAGCATTGTAACAATCAGTTGGCATGCTGTTTTTAATATGATTTTTAGCCTCAACTTTTATCTACCTAATTTAATTCATTATAATTAAAATGCTAATAGTATAAGCTGAAGATATTATTCTTATAACAATCAATGAAGAATCAATAAAATTGTAAAAAAAATATATATTCTCTTGCAAATAAAATCTTATATATGAGAATAGAGTATGTTCTAGTCGAGCACTGCAATAGTTTTGCATATTTTAAACTAATACCAAACTTCCCTTACGTATTTTAGGATGAATAAAGTGATTAAATTCATTCTTAAATGATTTTTCTTAATTTTCAATATTCTTTGGGATTGCTTTCTTTTCCTTTTTAAATTATAAACAATAAATTCTATAAATTTAAACAATTTTCAGCAGTTCAAAGTCCGTAGTTGAAGAGTTTGTTAGACAATTTTAATTACTTTAACATAAATAAAAGAAAATACTTGAAATTGACGTAAAATATAGAAATCCGCACAGATTTTAATTAAAAATTCGGATAAGTTTTCTATTTTTTAGAGGAGCAACCATATATAGAAGCCATGTTTCTATCTGGTTATTAGAACAGAAATTTTTAAGATAAATATAAGACTATGCCAAATGTTTGAAAATGTTTATTAAAAAATGATATTTTGTGTTTATTCTTGCTGAACTTAAAATAAATAATTGTTATGTTTGTCGATTTTCTAAATACTTTTTTATTTTATCTCTAGATATATTCCGTAATCCTAACTAAATTGTATCTAATTTCAAATATTATAACTATATCTAAAGTCTTGCTTAAATGCGTTACAGAAGAGATGATTAAATGGGTTGACCTTGCTTCATGCAAGGGTAACGTATTAACTTGTTGAAGATGCGAATTGCAACTTTGTATCTTAGCTGGTTTCTCAAGGGCCTCAAGACTTGTAAGTAAATAAATACTCGTATCTGTGTGCGAGTGTGTGTGAGAGTGTGTAGTAGTGGTAGTAGTGCGACTTCTGTATGTGGCTACGTTTAACATGCGTATTATGAATTTTAGTAAACAATAAAAAAAAAAACAACAAAAATAAGAAAAAGACAAAAGATAAAAGAGGCGCTTGTGGCTACTTTAACTTTATGGGGCTGCTTGCTATACGAGAAACCTTGACCAACTCAGTCAGAGCCCAGAAACCGCTCCGTTCCGAAATCGCGTTGCATTTCAAAAGACTCTGAGGCAGTGGCAACAACAACAGCAATAACAACAACAATAACAATAACAATAACATGCGTAGCGATGCGGAAAATCTGAAAGGTCTCCTCTATAAGCAGTAGCTAAATACAAGGAGATTGCAAGCATTGCTCGCACTAATCGTAGGTTGTGTTTATAAATAGTATTTATATTATTTTATTTATTTTTATTATTTTTTATCACATCATCTTACTACACACTTATTCGGCAATTATAGAAAAAAAAGGAAAGACATAAACACACTACGTACTTGGATACAATAGAAATCGTAATAAGCTATTTCTGATTACAATCTCTGCTCGACTATTCGACTATTCGAGTGTTCGAGTACACTCAGAGTATTTCAGAGTATTTGAGAGTATTCGCTGTTAAAGTGAATGTCCAAACATTACAACTCCACAGTGTGATTACACATAGTCACAGTCAGGTTTTTTCCCTCTCTTCTCGTTGCAGTTTTGACATAATTACTAACCAAGTCAATTTCGACGCACTTAAGATCTGTACAGACATATATATATATATATCTATCTATATATATAGCGAGTCGTATGTAAGTAAACACTTATATCGCTCGTCTGTTTAGTTTAGACATCCGCTAAAAAAAAGGAGCCATTAGCTTTCCCAAGTTACGACTTTGTTGTTGAAATTTACATCTAATTTTAAACTTATTTCAATTAATTTCTTTTGTATATGTACATAGCTGGTAACTAAATATTTACTTTGTATCACATTAAAACATTTTCGGCAATAAAAGAAAGAGTTAATTTATAGCCGGATTAAGATTTATATATATCTACGCACTTTTTATGATACCCCATTAAAGAGAATAGTACGCCCAAAATTTTATTTTATACCCCGAATTATTCGGCATGTTTCTTTTACAGCTTGCAAAATGGTCTCCAGGTTAATGTCTTAGCTATAAACTCTAAAAATAAAGCCAAATCTTAGACAAAACTGCCACGTTTCATAGCCATGTAAAATTAATTAGCTAAAAAATATATCGCGCAACTCTGACTAAGTCCAACTATAAGGTAATAGGGATAAAGGATATTTCTTATTATTATATATTTAAAGCAACTTAAAAGCTATAAGCCTATATTATAATTATTATCTAAGATTCGAACCTGGAGAAAGTGTAAAACTTAAAGAAAATCAAGTAAAAGAAAAAATACTATACTATATTTTTCTCTTGATCTAAATATCCTTTTTCTATCGGTTGATCATAGTCGATAGATATTTCTCACTTTTTCTAAATGCAGCTGATCGATTGATCATAATGTTCGAAATATATTTCACTCTAAAATCAATCTTCCCGCTGACTAGGGAGTATTCTTTCGTCAACCTCGATTGATTGTATTATTAAAAATTACAAAAATATTTATCTATACTTTGAAGCTAAATTTTAAATTATATATTATTAGTTTGAATTATCTAACATTTTTTTTTAACTTGTATTTTTTAAGCTAATTAGCTAAGCTTTAAATTGGCCATTAATTATGGCGAGTCAGTGTCGAAGATGAAAACCAAAGCTTTGCGTAGTCATTGAATAAAACGGTTCGAATAAGCTCGATTCTTGTTAGTTTTTTATTCACATCGAACCGGTTCTGAGGGCAATAGAAAATCTCATAATACTATGGAGTACCCAGTATGGAATACTAGTAAAAATGGATTTCTTTGGGCAGTAAACAGCAGCTTTCAGTTTACAATTATTGGCTGGCTGCACCTAGAGACAACCTACGAGTTGCAAACAGATTTTATAGTACTCGTATCTTTTATAGGTATATGAATATTTGAAGTGAAGATAGCGCATTGTTTAGATACTTGTAGTTTCTTAGAAGCCGGATAGATGAGGTTCGTGCATATTTATGTAAACATCTATCGAACAATTGAACAACTTCAACACGACAGCGCACAAAACTAACGATAAATCATTAGCCGGGGGATACGTATTTATTTGATGAGCTCACATGAATCTATCTACATATTTAGGTCTACAGATCTCAGTACATGTGTACTGGACATATATGAGTACCTCAGATGAGTGTATATATATATATATATATATATGAATATGTATGTAATGTACTTTACTTATGGTTCAAGAGCACGGCTCATTTCAACGTAAACAGCAGCTGCCTCAGTTGCCTCTCAGGCAACTGACATCAATTGTGTCTCGATGACCTTCGCCTAAGTGCTTGATTGCAGGTGTCTCAGACTCGGCCAGGTTGGGCGAGAAATCACAAATCAGAAAACAGAAATCATGAATTGCCATTTAGCAGGGGCTTCGATCAAATGTGTTTAATTCAGCTTTAAGCACGAAAAGAAATGCTGAGATTCATTTAATTGAGAAAAGTGCATCTCAAAGATGCTCAAAATAACCTAAAATAATATTTGTAGTGGCCTCAAACCGCTTTAAAGGATCTTAAGATCATCAAATTTATTTTTTGATCCTTCCTTCTTTTCGAAAAGAAGTTGGCAAATTATACAAATTTTTATGCTTTCAATTACTTAATATCAGAGAATTTTTGGCCTGTTTTTGTAGGCTTTGCGAATGAAGACATCTCGCTTTACTTTAGAAAAAGTATAATTATTTATAATTATGTGAAATATTTGAAAAATTTGCTTCAAAAGCTTCTAACCAAACAAATATAATGAAAATATTGAGTCTAGTTCATTGTAGTTTTAGCTTTAGTTGCCATAGGAAATGCCGTAGGAATATAATTTCTTTACAACAAAAATATTTTTAGTTTAATAAATTACTTGTGATTATTTAAATAATTCTTCAGGTTAAATTTTTAAAAGATCCTATATAAATGTCTGGTTGAATACTAAAAACAATGTTTTTATTTTCATTATATTTTCATTATTTTGTATGATATGATTCTTAAGAGAAATGTCTATTGCATTTAATAATCCTATAAAAACGTCTGGTTGGGTGACTGAAAATAATATTTTACATTTAAATTTTACGTTTTTCTCGCTTGTCTTTCTATATAAAATAATTAGTACAAATTGAATTATATGGTAATGAAGATTGTGAAAACTGTGGATTTAAAGAATTTATATATTAATATATTCATAATTTGTATTATTTAGTTATAATTTATAAAGATTTGTTTATATTTCTGTATAAAAATAACCTTTAAATTCAAAATAAATGTATTTTTTTTTTACCTTTACATTTTTCATGCTAAAAATATATTCTCCAATACTTCAAAAGAATTTTAGAACTGTTTGGAAAACAAGCTTTGCCTTGGCTTACACATTTCGTGACATTTTTGTATAAAAAGAATAATAAATTTGCATGGTATTCAATTATTTATTAATAAATAATATGTAATTTATATTTATAGTCTTTGATTATACCAGTTTACACCTTAATTGTTGTCGCTTGGTTGATAATTGGCTTTTATGTAATACTCGTATTACGCTCGGCTGGCCAATACAGTCAACAATTTTTTAAGTAGAGCAGTTTAAGGCCTAATTTGGATCTATTTTGTTTTTTAATTGCATTAATTATGCTTTCATCTAAATATTTTCGAAATTGTTATGATTATTACAGCCATTTTCGAGCAATTTAAATAGTTTCTTTTTCGAAACAAATAAATTTATTAATCAATTCAAATCTCAGCGAAATTCTAATGTAACTCAAAACTTATGCGATTTAAAAAGCGATTTTCGCAAAGTTTTCAAATCCAAATTTATATATTTCTGTATGGCGAGCATAATTTCCGATTATTTTATTTTTCTCTTTCGAATTTCATGATTAATTTGTGTAGTAATCAAGCGTATAATCGATTTATTTCGCTATATAATTGGAATATGATAATTGAGGAAATTAGGATGCTTCACCTACCTTTCGGTTAATCGTCAAAGCGGCGGCACTTGGCACAGCTTTGATAGCTGTTAGGCCCGAGGCAGTTGGATGATTTCGCAGGGCCATAACACCGCCCAGATTGAGATTAATGGAAGAGAGATGTTGCAGCTCCTGTGGCATACAGTTCATAGGTTGAACCAGGGTGCAGGCAGGCGATTGTGGCGCTGGTCGTGGAACTGGCACCGATACCGGCACTTGTGTTGACTGTGGCATTAAAGCTGCTGGCGTTGTGGCTGCCACGGAGGCGGCAGCCAAAAGAGCCTGCTGTGCGGACAAGGAGACGCCACCGAATGCGGCATGATTAGCACCTGCTGCTGCTGCAGCTGCAGCGGCTGCATAGTAGGCGCCCAACGAAAGCGGCGAAAATATTGGACTGGACTGCAACAGATGCGTTTGAGAGTGTCCACTGTGCTGTGCATGTGGGTGACTTGGCTGTCCAGGATAGGTGGGTGTCTGGGCAGGATTCAGCAATGGCTGGGCGAAATTATAAGTCGTTGCCATGGGAAAATGGGTGCCGGCGCTGGGATGTAGTGTGGGTTGTTGATAGTTTGTAGGCGGTGCTGCTGCCGTGTTGGGTGAATGTTGCTGCGTCAATTGTTGCTGCTGCTGCTGCTGTTGTTGTTGCTGTTGCTGCTGAAGGTGTTGGTGTTGCTGCTGTTGGAGCTGTTGTTGCTGCTGCAATTGTTGTTGTTGCTGTTGTTGCTGCTGTGTGGCATATAATGCACCTGGCGGTGTGACGCCCACTTTATCCGTAAAGGGCGTCTGCATCGTCATCAGCTTGTGATGATGTTGCTGTGCTGCCAGCGACCAAGGCAAGTACCAGGCACAAGAAGACGTTGAGTTCTGCATGTTGTTGCTTTTGTTTTTGTTTTTGTTTTGGGATTTATTTATAGTTTTTTGTTAATTTAAAGTCGTTATTTAGGTATATATCACTCACTAGCTGTATGCTAATATTTATTGCATTGCATAATTAATTATATATAATTTATATAATTACAAAAATCACTTGACTTTAACTCGAAGCTCTGCGCTGTTTTCAAAGAAATTTTCATTTATTATTGAACTACATTTTCATTGTTTATGCGTGCTGCCTGGCACTAAAGCTCCGATTTTACATGCTTATATATATAATATATATATATATATATATATATATTAGTATATATATATATGCACGATTCAATCGCTGTCTGCCACATTCGACGCGTTTATTTGAAATTTGGAATTCGAATTTACTTCGGCTGCTTTTGTTTGCTTTATCTGTTCACAAGTCGATGCGATTTCATGCCTCCGCACAATGGGATAAATCTTAATAAATTGCCCAAGAAGTTAAATGATATTTTCGAAAAAATACAATAACTCAGGCGTATTGGTTGGTAATAGCCCAACAGAATGCTATGCGCATAAATAAACAATTAAATGGTAAACTAATTGCCCGGTTTTTACCTTCATAATTAAGTTTCATACTGAATATCAACTAATTATGATTTTAATATTAATTTAAGCACTCACAATGAAGCTTTCAAACTGAGAGCTAGAAATTAAACTCAAGGTTGTTGTTTTTTCTGTAATTAACTTCGTTTCGATTGTATCAAATAATTCGAAACAAGTTTACATGTTAAATTGATATTAGCAGAATAAAACGAGTACAGAGAAACCATCTAATATGATGAATCCGATATTGAAATGTTTGCTCATTGATCAAATGAGCTTTTTGAATATAAAGTAAAGTATCTGTTTTATATGAAAAAGGCCCAAAAATATTGCTTTAATATGAGAATTTTGAAACAAATAATATGTTTAGTTTTACCACGAATTACTAGAAAAGTTTCTCTCAAGAAAGCAGAAAAATATTTGAAGTTTTGGCCCGGATTTGCGCGTTGAATGAACATTTTGTCTATAAGTTTTTGTTGTGGAAAATGAGGCTGAAACTTTGTGTAGCCAGGACTTAGTAGACTTGATGGATAGATTGATAAAGTTTAATAATAAAATGTTATATTTTAGCACATTGTGCATTAGAAGGGTCTAAATAAATATATGTGAAATGTGTGAGTAAAAACTGAAGTCCGTGTTTATTTGTAAATTTGTTGTTATTGTTAGCGACGCACTGTCAAAATCTACCCAAAACACTCACACTCACAGTCACACTCACACTCAGACTGACACTCACACATTCACACTGACATATTCATAAACATTCAGACTGGCTACCTGTCTTGGGCGGGAACGCTGTGTGCACTTGTTTATCGTCTAATAAATGAAAATGGAATGGAACAATGGCAAGAAAATGCCACTAAATATAGCGTAATGGATTTTAAATGCACATTCGACATCTGACGGCTGGGTGATAGCTGATGGTTTTTTGGCTGATGGACTGCCAACAGTGTAAATAGACTATGCTGTATTGCTGCTACATTGGTATTGGTATTGGTGCTGGTGTGCCGCCCATATTCCTCGTTTATGTTCTACAGTGTAATAATGGAAAGATACCTATATATATATTCCTTCTAGGAAAGGCATGGATACTTGCCTCGAGATACGGCCAAGTATGAATATCAAAAGAAAACGGGCAGGTTTATTGGGGCCACAGTTAGTTGGGGCACATTACACGCCAAGGTTGTGGTTTACTACACTCGCATTGTTAAATAAATCGAGTGTAGCAAAGTGTGCTTAAGTCTAATTTAATGAACGCGGGCAGCGAACAGAACACAACGGACAACACTGCGTATGGGTAATATTTTGGGCTTATTCTTTTCATGCCCTTGCAAAAGGCATTATTAGGTTTGTCAAAGAATATGTGACACACGCTAATGAATTAATATACTATATTATTGATGAGGTTGCCGTCCGAGTCAAAATAATCATCATTAGCAGTTTATTTCGCGTAAATCTGAACTATATTTGTGTTTCTAAGACTTGCAAGTATTTTAGATCATTTTAGCTGGTAGAAGTAGATTAAAAATTTGATTTGATGCAGTTCCAAATAATCTTAAGCCAATTGAAATAACTAAATAATTTTTTACACCTGGAGAAAACTTGGTTCGGCTTGGATTGACTCATTTCTGGAAGAGTCGTTCACTTAATGGGTGGATTTAGAGTAAATCTCATTGTAAAAAATCCATAGACAGCGTTTTAAAATTTGGAGTATTATATTTTATAGCATGGAGGAATTGGGTTGAAATTTAAATTCTTTGTAGAGCTAATTCCGATGAAATGTTTATCACTTTTATTCCGGAAATTGCTGACTGAAGAAAACATTTTTTTTTTTAAAGAGCGTAGAGTATGATTAGTGGTGGATTATTTTAAATTCGAATCTCAGCAAGGGTATTCAAAATTCACCAGCGTCAATATAATTAATTTTACTTGACTTTTTTGGGACATTCTCGAACCCCATTTGCAATTTGAATTATATCGTTCGTGGCCCATAAAATGTGGTACTGACTCTTCCAGCATGCCTGCAGGCCACTGTCGCCCCCAAAGGCGACAGTCAGCGATCGTATAATGGTGAGTTAATACATATTGCTCCCCGCCGATCTGCAGTGAATACCCCTGCTTATAGCGCACACTCCTTTGCCTGCCTGAACACCCCCAACCCTGAAGCCCCATGCTTTAGTCGAGCAGCTGCTGCTATCTTTTCATGTTGTGTGTGTGTGTGTGCGTGTGTGTGTGTGTGTGTGTGTGTGAATTTATTTACTTATGTATTTTTTTTTTTCGGGGGCTTTGTGCTAAAATAAGTCTGATGTATTACTAGGTTTGCTCGCGATATACAAAGAAATATCTACAAATTATTTCAAATTTTCATTTCGGCTCTATGTACGACTATACTAGATATCGCCCGTGTGTGTGTGTGTGTGTGTGTGGTGTGTGTGCTAATGTTTTGAGTTCTTTTTTCTGTTTTCTTTTTGTTTGATCATCCAATGACAAGATGATGTCTGTTTTACGAGTATTTATAATACATAAACGATGATATGGGATGCCTAGACTAATCTCTTATATAATATAAGGAAAGGTGGGGAAAGTGAGAAAGTGAGAAAGGACAAATATTTAATTCAAAATAAAATGTGTCGCATGCGATATGGAATTCTTCTGGTTTTAAATAGAAAATATAATTTGTCCTGAATAAGAGAGAATGTTAAGTAATAGCGCGTGCGAGTTTCTTGACGTCTTCCCATATGATTAAAGGCCATGCTGTGTGTGCGTAGGGCCTGCCTGGCTGGCTATTGAAATTACTTGATATATTTGAAAACGTCACCTCTAACTAAGTCATGCCAACGAGAGAAGAAAAAATTTTTGTTTTAAGAAAATATACAATTTTTCAGAAACAAAAACTATTTGCGTACGTAAAAATGGACGATGTTAGACTACGGCAATGGCGCATATTTTTGGTACAGAGCCATGCACGGGCACACACACACTCGCACACACACAACACACACACACACACACACTCGCACACACATTTACAAAGGAAAATATTCTAAAAACGTTGTCCTCAAATAGCTGTACCCATACACACTCCTACTATCTAGTCGCTGTCTCTTGTCAAATGTCTAAGAAGACCGATTATAATTAAAATGACAACTAGCCTCTATGTGGACCAATGAAAATGGTATTGGAGATCAGATGTCAGCCAAGCTGGAGGTAAAATTTTCACATCTTTTTTTTTATTTTTTATTCAATTCGAATAACAGAAAACATTAGCTGCGACGTAGTATCATTTAAAATAAAAAAAATCAGTTAATGATAGGTCAGTTATAGCAAAAAATAAAAGGTAAAAAATCTTTTGTGTCAATCATTATGAAATCATGCTTATTAATAATATTTCTAAAGTCTAAAATCCAGCTTATAATTTAGCCTGATTTCTAGTATACGCTAAATACAATGAAGCCGTAGTTGCATCCAGACAAAAAAAAAGGCAAACACTTTAAGCAGTTTACGAATATTTGTTTTGTTTTTTATATCTTTTATGTAGATATGTCTGTATTACAGACTTAAAAATCACTTCACTTCACTTTTGATTGATCTGATAACAAATCTATTGTAGCGCCGGAATGTTAGTTATTACCACGCAAAAACAATACCCAAATAACGGAACGGGTTTCATATATTTAAATTGCGCGACACGCCCGCACCACACTCAACCCCCGCCCGAGTTTACTATTTTATTTTATTTGACTTTACTTTAGTCGTACTACCATCTACCCAGATTGTAAGCCATCAATGTCGTCAGGTGTACGAGGTGTCCGCGGTGTCCGAGGTGTTCGAGGTGTCTGAGTTGAGTTGTACGAGAATTCCGAGCGTCGGCGTTTGTCGCAACACGTTTTATTTAGTGTCTAAACAGAGTTGGCATTCACGCGACAACCTCTGCACTGGCTGAAAGCAAGCGGCCGACTGACTGACTGACTGATTGGAGCAGCACCCCAAACGGTGAACGGCGAACGGTGGACGGTGGAACGGTGAAAAGAGCGACCTCAACAGACTGTTAGTCGTATAATTTTCAAACTATTTTGAATTGCGCGCGCTCTGTTAAGACTGGCTAAAATGTTATCGGTTGCTTCAGAGAGCGAGCATTGCTGTTAAGCTGCAAACTCTTCTAATATTCTCTTCGAATCGAAACATTTTTGATAAAAATTTTATTTGAGCTGCATTGATTGATAAATTTATTGAGCATTATTTTATGTTTTCTCTTGTGTTAGCTTTTTCAAAATATCCAAAACTTAAGAGAAATTCTTTGAGAATTGGTTTAGCTTTTTAAAGAAGGTAAAATTTAGTCTCATAAAGGAGCACAATACATAATGATAACAATAAAAGAGTTTAGTAACATTTCTGGATATATCACAATTAAAATTTAAATTAAATAATATTTAAAACTTTATCAGAATAGCTTCTTTAACCTATATTGTTACAATATTTCTGATTCAAATTAAATTGAAACATCCAAACTTCTTTTAGACCCTTAAAAACGATAGATAGGGCTGATCTCCTCTAAAAGTTATTCTAAAAGATTATATTTTCCTGATCGTAGAATTATTATATATATTTTTTTCCGAATGTAACCAATAAGACTAAAAAATGAGCATGAAGAAAATCCAATGACTTCGGAACTTGAACCTGAAATTTTTTAACAATAACCAGACTCGGAGCTCCATAATATTTTTTTTTTGACTAGCAGCCTTGATTCCAATAATGTTCATATTATTTTTTATGTTTCTTTTAATTGCATTGTAAATGCGAAATGATTTTAATTTGAACGCTCCATTAAGCTTATACAATATGTTTTTATTGGCTAATACCCCTCTCTTGTCAGCCTTTAGAAGTATATTCCAATGTAATGTTTTAGCCTAAAGCATGGGATGTGAAAAACTGAAATTTTATAGGAATTAAATATACATTTTTCGCCTAGTTATGCGTTGACTATTGGAACACAGACAAAAAGAAAAAAGACATTAAAACATTATAATTATTTCCAAGGAAAAGTATATGCCTAGGAATATGAAAAATATGAAAGCCAAAGAATAATATGACTAACCTACTTGTGCGTAAAATGGTATATGAAAGCGTTCCATTTCAGTTGAATTATTCAATAGAATAAAATTTAAAATATTAAAAAAAAAAAGACTTGAAAAGCGCTTGAAATTTATATTGCTGTAGTTTGTTTGGTGTTTAGTGACAAAACATAAAAATTATATTATAATAAATTCCCAGCCTAATCCCATAAATAAGATGTTTTTTCTTCTTCTATATTTCTTTGACATAGTCGTGCCTCAACGTGAATGTGAATGTGAATGTATATATTTACCCGTAGATATATCTATGTATGTACATGGTTGAGCGACACATACATATCAATGTTTAATTTTGATGAAACTTTCATATTGTTACGTGAAACAAAAGAATATTTTTTTTGGCCTAGGCCCAACAAAAATGAAATTCCTCATGATTTAGTTGGGCAGGGCAAAGTCATCATCTCTGTGCGGGATCTGCAAGATCTTTTAGATATTCTTACTACTCGTACAAAATACATTTTCTTCGTTCTTTTACATATATATACACATATATATATATGTATATGTTTAGGTATTACTGTAGGCATGCCAGACATACTATATACATAGATATTTATGTACATAAATTGTGGTTTCTACGCTCATTTAATGTCGCTGCCCCACAGCACAGCACAGATAGCCGTACTATTTTAATGTGAATATCCTAGGAAAATTTTTATAATTATATATTAAATAAAAATGATATTATATGTACATATGCCAAAGTATACCCCGTTCAAGCCATGCAAGCCAATTCCAGGCAAATATGCATGTTCGTAAATATGTAATTTATGTGGCACTCGGAATATATACGGAATATACAAGCTGGGTTTATGTTGACCCACATTCCCATAGTAATTATATTGCAATTATTTTTATTGTACTCGTCGTACTCTGTGCAGCGTTTAGGTCACACCGGAGCTGTTGGGGGACATGTTGACCTTCCTTGAGGCTGACATTGAAATCTCTGTTCGAAATTCCTTTCGATTAAGTTAAGGTTCAAGTTCTGCTATTCACCAGTTTGTTTCCAGTTTCTTTATATATTACTTCACGTTTTTTATTACTTCATCTGGGATATTAATTTTAGTAATGCTCTGACGTAACCTGTAAAAATGTCTCCTAAATTTTAGCCTAAAAAACTTAGTCGAAAAATAAAAAAATATCGTGTAAAATAGCCAACTATGAGCGCGACCATTGCATGTCCGACTGCGTGACTAGTTTAGCACACCTGCACTCTCCAAATACTCCCCGACTCTACTCTCTCACTCTCTCGCTTTTCTCTCTTGGTTCTCTGTTGAAAGGACGTTCTCCTTGAAAAGCACTCGGTCACGAAACTACAACATCCTTCTGTAAACCCACAACTCAGGTTAAGGCGACCAAAGACCAAACCAAACCAAACCAAACCAAAAGCACAAAAAGAAAAAAAGGCTTGCCCCTTATTTAGGGCAACATTTAATGGCCAGTGGCCATAAGGTTCCTCAGTCTTGCTTCTTGACTAACCAGAAGAAGGCAGGGTACAGGGTACAGGGTATATGGGTTTTGTGGGTGTTTTGGGCGCGTGTGCGTGTATATGAGAGTAAAAGTTGGCATTTGCTGCTGGTGCCAGCGAAGAAAGTGATTAAATCAGCACGATATTTTGTAGGTGTGCGCACTCACCGATTACATTATTCTCCTGCTTTTTTTTTTCCTCCATTTTCATTCCTGGTATAAGTATATATATGATTGTAGGTGTATACCATGGGGCGACTATGTTTGTATATTTGTAGTTGTAAATTGACTTTTCGCCTGGACAAAAAGCCAGAAATGACGACATCACGCTTCCTCATCAAAATCCACTATATACAAACTGTAAAACCTACCCAGGCTACAACTGCGTGTTTACAAACAATTTTGTGTGCGGAATCGTATACAAAACTACATAATATACCTAAAATTCTATATAACTACATATTTATATATATTTATATATACCTGGTATACTCTAAAATTTATATATATTTATTGAGTAAATATAAAGGTGCGTATCAAATAACCAAAATAAAACACAAAATCATAAGACGAGTCTATTCATTAGCGTTCGATAATGAAAATGGAAATGGAAACTATATTTTAACTATGCGGATGTGCATTTTTTTTTTTTTTTTTGGTATCATAAATATTCACATAGATCAACTAAATATTCCTATAATACATATATACATACATAAATTACTATGTACTATAAATATTATGGATCGAAGGTCATAGGCGGTCGGCTAACGCATAAAGAATTTCCTGTTTTTTAATCTAATACTAATATTATGCTGCCTTTAATTTAAGAGCGATCAAAACACTTGATTTAAATAAATGGGTTGAGTCATTTAGTCATAAAATTAGAATAAATAGTTCAATACTTGATAATGATTATGATCATTACAGATCTCAAAATCTTTATTGAATCCGTTTAATATATATTTCACAAGTGATATCAGTTTATTGCTTCTTTTAATCTTTTAACTTTTAATAAGTTTTAATATATTTCGAAAATAGTATTCTGTTGGAATCGGTGTTAAAAGCTGCTTCATAATAGAATTCGGATTGAAAAAAATAGAATTCCTAATGATGCGAAGGTTATATATACACTATATACTATATATATATGAGTACAAATAAAAAAGTATTTCATAGATTCGCTTTGAAGAGTACTAGATAATTTCGAATCGTTAAGGTTTCTAGTTTTCACTAGAGTTTAAATAGATTTCGAATAGATTTCATTTCGGTAAATTAACATAGCTATCAGCTTTTTAAATAATTAGGGAACCTTTGCGGAATGAGAACAGTTTGTTTTCATTTATTTCCTTTAGTCGTCCCATAGAACTTTAAGTATAAATTTAATAAAAAGTATATAATTGCTCAAATTTATTAAATATAAATATATAAAAGTCCATCTGAACGACTGTATTATATATATATTCTCAGAGACTATAAAAAATAAACAAAATTTTAATGAAGATATTAGATATCTCCGCTTCCCTTAAAACTAAAAACAATATTAAACAAGCAGAACATCCATTAGACAAGAGACAGTTCCTAAGATACGCTGAAAATTTCACAAAGATATTTGGTTAAGTTATTAAGGATTTATATATATATATAATATCAAGATCTGTATACTCTGAAAACCCAAAAAATTATATGCTTAATGTATAAATTGAATATATGTTGTCTGCATGTATATACCCAACATCACAAATTTGTTTACAAGGTATGCAAACTGAACTGCGTGAACTGTCTGAACCGATAACTGTAGTTCAATTAGTTCGATTACACGCAGTCGGCTCAACAGAATAATCGAACTGCTGCAGTCGAGTTAATTTGTGCAGCTTAATATTATTTATAATAATTAAAAAACAAATAGAATTAAATACTCTATGAAGTATTTGCGGCACGCTGAGCACACATTTCGTCTGGCAAGTGTTCCACAAGAGAGAATAAAAAGTTGTGTTTCGTTTTCGTTCTTTTATTCCGTTTCGTTCACACGTGTTGATAGCTATTTGTTATTGTTTTTATTTTCTGTTTTCTGTTTGCAGTGGTTTAATTGTTGTCTTTCGCGGCGCCTGCTAAACGCTCAGATCAACGTGAAAAGTTCTATAAACAAAAGCAAATTGTGTTTTCTCAAAATGACATTACCCAAAGCTCTGCGTCACGTGCAAACCCAGCACGGCGATGATTCTGTCGACCCGGAGAACATTTTTCTCTTCTTGAACAACGAAGCTTCAACGAGTTCAGCTGCAGGCGGCGGCGTCTCTTCGACTGCGGCAGCAGCTGAAAAAGCGCCTGAAATTGCAGCTGAAACTGAAGGGGATGCTGCACCAAAGTCGATACAGAAAAGCTCTTTAAATGGTGTTTGGACCTATGAATCTAACGAGGATTCCGGTAGTCAAGTAAGCGAAACTATATTTATGATTTAAAAGTTGCTAGACTAGTGAATACTCTGTACAATTTTGGACAGCTTGTTATGATGTTATGTTATTCAATATTATTCCTTTCGGCCAGAAAGACTCTTTTTAAACAGGCTTTTTGGTCATGTTTCAATAAATTGAAAGATTTAAATGATTTGGGTTAAAACCTCAATTATTTTTCTTGAATCTAACTTTTTTCTTTGAGTCTGGTTAAATGTTCTGTTCAGAAAGCGTTCCAAATCAGTTAATAAATCTTAAGCAATCCATTCACCCTTTAAATACCTTTGAAAATGGTTCTAGACTTCTTTAGTTTACCCTGGCAGACTTTCAATTAATACGAGGCTAAATGCAGGTGTTACTACTGAATGAATGTATAAAAAAAAGAAAACTTATTGTGCTATTTCTATTATGATATTCCGTTGTATAGAAATATGTAAAGGACGCTAGAAAAGGCTATAAATGTCTTCAGTCAATAGAATTATTCTTGCTTAGTATTAGCTTTAGTGCAATTGCTAACAATTCACTGTGGTAAAAGGAAGAAAAAAACATTCTACAGTAGATTCAAAAAGCTTTAAATTTTTCAAATTGCTTTGTAATCCTTTGCTCCTGCCAACAAAATCCTGTTCAATCCGTTATAAATAACTTATGTGTGGTTCCGCTTCTGGCTAATACCCGAAATAGTTGAACAGTTCGACTTATAAATATATGGAATTTCAGCTGGGATTCTGTCGCTGCCTGGTCAGGAATTTGTGGAGCATAAGGTAGTCCTCTATATATGTATGTATGTGGCCTAAAGGAACCACTACTAAATAATATGCTCATACACATTTGTCTACCACAACAAGCAGTTTAGTATAACTTACCTCTATTTAGGTACTGTGGACTAACTAGAAGCTTATGGCGTTTAGTTGGACGTTCGTGAAAGGAGCTGGCTCGTTTACCTTCATATTTTAACCGCGGATTTGGCATAATTATTTCTCATTTTGCTTTTCCTTTCTGCACTTTTGAAGGGTGCTTTTGTCGCTTCTTGCTATATACCCTGTACCCATTAAAATAGTTAAAAAGGGTAGTAACGATGTGAAGGACAAGTAGGATACCCTTTGTGTATAGCTTCTGTAAATGTGTTAGAAGAGTTATTTATAGGCCACCAAGAATATTGTCACTCTTTTTATATTATATAGTTCACATAATTATTCACATCTTACTGTCCATAAGATATATATATATTCTATATAATACCCCCTGAAGCTATTTTAAAAACCCCTTTATCCGTAATTAAAATACGTATTAAACAGACTGAGGAATATATCTCTAGCTGTAGAATATATCTCAATTCTAAAAATTTCTTATTGATTTGCACCCTGTACAACAAAATTTTCCATTGTCCTTTTGGGTAAAAATAATCAATATTTGCTGGGGGAATACCTCCATTTGAGACAGGTGTATAAAGCATTGGAATAGTAGGGAAAAATATGTTTTAATCAGAACCTATTATCGATCTGTTTACAGGGTGTCTTCAAGTCGTTGTTCTTCTAAAATCTCGCTTTCTTAGTTGTCTTTCCGTGTTTGCTTGCTGACGAGCTGCTCCTTGTCAAGTTGGCCAACCTGGCGCTTCCGCAATTATCAGCGTTGGTAACAGTCGCCTCCTGTTTTTAAGTAGGTATCGCTCGCTCTGCTCCTTAAATGTAAATTGCTCTAAATGTTTTTGTCTTCCATTATGCGCCTATTGTATCGCTTGCATTTAAAGTCGCCACAATAAGTATACGTGCGAGTGTACGAGTACTTCTATGGCGGAGTGTGCTTGTCGTTGGGCTATTGAAATAAGGAATGTGTCTCGACATTAAAATAGAGGATGTCAAATCTGTGAATGTATTGGTGTTTTTTTTTTCGTTTTTTTTCACCAGCACTTTTATTATTCAGGCTTGTTCTTTGTTTTGAATGCAGTTTCACTTCACTCCTGGCATGCTCAAGGCATTCCTTTGGGTACTGAATACGGACGTGATTGTGTGTCTCCTTCCTTGAAGATACGAATACAGACCACTGTTTTATGATGACAATTTGGGTTTGTTACTTCTACAATTCCTCTATTACTTTTCCTGCAGTTCCCGACGACAGGACATTTACTTTATTCGTTAGAAAACTTTTACTTCTTCCCACTGAGTGGAGCAAGTATCCTCAACTTAATGCTTTAAAAAGCCTTGAAAATTAAGTATATAAAATTAGCCAACATAATTAAATTGGTGTTGAAAATTCTTCAAATTAAGCCGAAACTCAACGTGAACCTGACGTGAAAAATAAAGCCGAGTTTGAACCAGAGCGAAACTAATATTTTGTCTCGGTTCACAGTTAATATTTAGGGATAAAAGTTTGGTTTTAGTGATTTAGAAATCGTCTAGGAAATGGCTTGTAGATCTTACTTCTTACTTCTTAACTTGAATTAAACATAAATAAATGAAAATACTAAAATTTGGATAAATTTAAATAACTAAACCAACTAAACGTGAACCAAAGTGTTTTAATTTGCGAGAGAGTACTGTACTCAATATAAATTCCCGTTTTATTTCCGGTATTTTAGCTTGCTACAATTGCTGAGGAAACGCAGGTTAAATTGCCAGAGAAGCGTAAGGCCTCCAAGATTGATGAAACTGCTGAAAAAAAGAAACCAAAACTGGAAACAAAAGATTTAAGGGCAACACGGCCTGGTTTTAACGAGGACAGATATGAAGAGACGTCGTATTATATGGAAAATGGTAAGAATAAATTGCAATTTCTTAGGATCAGCATAGTCATACGCAACTCAAGGCTTGCGGAAGGTTTATCCTTATTTTTTTACATTCACAACCTTTACAAAGGGTCGCTGGGTGGGCGAAAGGATTTTGGATGTATTTTCGCGTGAATTTCGTGCACATCCTTCCGACGAATATAAACGCAGCATTGAGGCTGGCACTTTACAGGTGAACAACGATAAGGTGCCCATTGACTACAAGCTTAAACATAACGATTTGTTGGCTAATACAGTGCACAGGTATATTGATTGAATTAAGCAGAGAGAGAGAGAGAGAGAGAGAGCAAAATACATTTATTATAAATCAAATATTTCTTTTGCAGACATGAAGTTCCTGTTACCTCGCAGCCCATTGAGATAATTCACATGGATGAAGATATTTTAGTTGTAAATAAACCAGCCTCAATACCTGTAAGTCTTTTCACTGGAACTAATTTGAATTCGTTTATATTTATATAATTTTTATTCTAGGTACATCCGTGTGGACGGTACAGACATAACACTATGATTTTTATACTTGCCAAGGAGTTCAACATGAAGAATCTGCGCACGATACATCGGCTGGATCGTCTCACTTCTGGCCTGCTACTCTTTGGTCGCAGTGCGGAGAAAGCGCGTCAAATGGAGCAACAAATACGAAACAGACAAGTACAAAAGGAATACGTGTGCTGCGTGGAGGGACAATTTCCCGAGTAAGCAGGGCTTTCTAAATTAACTAACAGATTCAAAAAGGATTTACTTGAAGATTTTTGCTCGTAAACTAGCTCTAAAGCAAACCCGTTTTGCTTTGGGTTTTTATACACTTGACAAGTGTATAATATAAGGGGCATCTCCAATCTCATAAAGTATATATATTATTGTCCGAATGTGTGTTTGTTTTTGAGCTGGGTGTTGAAATTTGGTATGGAGCCTTCTTTCTTTTTTATAATTATTCAGATCGGACTCCTATATCATATTCCCATATTCCCATAGAAAAAACAGTCGGTTCAAAATTCGTTGTAGGGAAACTTTTTTGTCTCTCAACGTATATTTTACAAGTTGGATTTTAGTATATCAAATAGCTTCCATAGAAACAATCTAGTTTGCAAGTGTATACAATTTTCGGCGTGCCGAAGATATAATTCCTTTAATAGTTTTTACTTTTATTAAAACTGAATCGGAGTACTTTTCAAATTTACAAGATTCAGTTCGGATTACTAAAAAATATGAATAGAACTATAAGAACTATAGAATTAAATACTAACATGTGTAAATATTTTTGTTTTAGTGGCACAATTGAGTGTAACGAGCGCATAGAAGTCGTCAGCTATAAAATCGGAGTTTGCAAGGTGTCCCCAAAGGGTAAAGACTGCAAAACGACATTTAAGAAGATTTCTCAATCTGGAAACTACAGCATAGTCCAATGTAAACCTTTAACTGGACGAATGCATCAAATCCGAGTTCACTTACAATATCTGGGTTAGAATAAAATAATATATGCTTTAGCTACAACTAAATACTAACATAAAACTTGTATTCTTCAGGCTATCCAATTGTCAATGATCCATTGTATAATCACGAGGTATTTGGGCCCTTAAAAGGACGTGGAGGTGATATTGGTGGCAAAACGGACGAAAAATTAATAAGTGACTTGATTGCCATTCATAACGCCGAAAATTGGTTGGGTATTGATGGTGATATTGATGTGCCAGTGGCTGGAACACTTAAGGAACCCGAGGAAAAAGCTGGTGACTGCCCAGTTACCAATCATTCTGAATTACCAACAACTGCTGCGTCTGAAGCTAAGGTAGATGTAAATAATATGATTATTATAATTTGTTACATTTGAATGCATTTTGGTTTTATTAGGTCTCAGTTTCTACACAAACGGGCTATGAATCACCCGACTGTAGCTACGATTCGAGTAAGCAAACTACAGATCCCCATTGCCTGGAATGTAAAATGAATTATCGTGATCCGAAACCAGCAGATCTGGTTATGTATCTGCATGCTTGGAAATATAAGGTGGGTATTTTTAAATTGTACTATGAGAACATATTGTAATTTAATTATATTCCAATTCAGGGTATCGGCTGGGAGTATTCGACAGAGCTGCCAAGTTGGGCCTTGATTGATGCAGATAACTGTGGCTTAAAGTTGCGAAATGAAATTTGTTAAATGCACAAAATCTTGTATAGTACGAGTACCTGTTAACTATGTTCCTGGTTAACTATGAATATAATGGACATTACAAAGTGATGAGAAATATACCGACCTTAAATAGATGGCCAAAAATGTAGCTCATTTCACATAAATTTGTTGATTTTATTTATGAATCTTTATGGTAAAAAATATAGCATTAGTATTACTTTGTTAAATATATGACAAATGTGCGAATTTGCATGGGACTCAGCTCGATAAGATATTTTTCATGATCGCTCGATTGTAAGGATACTTTGACGCCTTCTTTATGTGATCGTCCTCTATGCATAGTGAAATGTGCTGTATGTTCAGAATTAGTATTTCGCTTTAGCCGATTGCTTTCGGCTCCCAACTCTCCAGCAGCTAAAGTTTCTTGAGAATATTTAACTCCCAGCAAGGGCTTAGCAGCGTCAAGCAAGTGCACATTGCTCGCTGATTTAGCAAACGTGGCGTATGATTCGTAGGCCTCGCCCTCGGGATCAGGTACAAATTCCATACGTTGATGCTCATCTAGCCAAGCATTTCCATCCAGAGTTGTTTCGCGCATATTTTCGATATTAAAGCCTCCAAGCACATCCTTTACATTAAATTGTACGAATTTTGAATAGCGCGTATCATCATCTTTTTCCAGGATATGTTCAAACCGTACGAGTAGCTCATTTTCATGCCACGGCTCAAGGGTGAGCAAGTGGACGCATTTCGGTAGAGCCAATGTAATGCCATTGTACTGAGAAAAATAGAAGAAATTATTATACAATTTAAAAGTAATATTCATTGATGAACTCACAGTATTTACAAAGGAATTAAGCCATTGATTGGCGTTGTATGACTTCATATTGCTAAAGAACTTCCAAGAGGGCAATAACGTCTCCAGTTGCACGAGGCGTTCAACTGCCTTAAGGGAGACATCTGGCCTCAAGTAAGATTGACCCAAAAATAGGTGATGTTTACCCCGGGCAATTAATCCTTCACCATATTCCGTTTCGTTTAGGGCTTCATCGACACCAAATGCATCGTCATGCAATAGGCGACGATGTACCATTAATTCCAGGGCTCCATCCTGCAGGGAACTGCCTCCCTGAGCCCTGTCGGTTAGGATTGCCATGCGAGCTACATTATCTTCTAAAGCAATTTTGGTCGTAACTGGATAATAGTTGCCCGAGACCATTTCATGGAGTTTTAGGTTCCAAGTGTCCCGATGATTGCGTTGACGTTTTAACATTTCACGGCCTGGAAAAAAGCAAAAGAGATTAGGACTAGGAAGAATATATTAAGAAAATATTTCTTACCATTTGAATCGGTGTAAAATATGCCGTCTGACTGAATATCAGATTTAAAGCGTGTTATAATCTCTTTGCCAATATTATCATTAATGGGAATAGGTCCAACTAGCCACTCGAATTCAGCATGATGGCTCTGGTGATAGACACGCACAACTTGGCTTATCCAATCGTTGAATTGCTGATGCACCTCTTGAACCAAATCACCTTTATACACTTTGATGTTCACATTATCCGTTGCAAAATGTAATTTATTCGCCTTGGGTCGGAAGATATAGGCGCCTGATGAACGATTCAGGAACTCTCCATTGTTGCCTATGGCACCTTCATAATACAAAAATTCCTGGGAAACCATGCGTGTCATGCCATCGGCTGTTACTTCGGACAGAAATCCATTTGTATCGAAGGTTAATTTAATGTTCTGAAAAAGGTAAGTAATTTAATTAATTATTATATTAAGTGGATCGATTAAATGATTTAGCTTACATCATTTCCAATTACGGTGTAGCTTGATGTTTTCTTGGGCAAAGCCCTAGGCGCGAAATCAACTGAAAGGCTCACTGATTTTTGTATATAATATGTCTTATAGCCCACTGCTGGTATATTGGAAGCAAAGAAGACCAACTCGTACTGAGCACTCGAATTTCGATGCTTTATGTTAGCCACTGCCTTGGGCACGGGCACCACTTGAATGGGCAAGGTTTTTCCTAGAAATATATAAAAGAAATAAGTATAATGCCAATACAGAGTCGAGTATAGGAAATTGTGATCCTGATGATGATTGGTCTGCTCACCTGTGTGATCGATAACAACATATTTGTAATCCTTAACGGGCACTCTAATGTATTCATTGGTCGCATGAGCCAGAGGATTAAAGAGTGTCAAGGCAAATCGAGTGTTTGACTCGGATATGCTACAAGCGCTTATATTGAGTAGAGAGCAGCTTCTTATTTCCAGTGTATAATTTCTAGAAGATTCTTGGTTACCGGACACAGAACCAGTGGATAATTGATTCAGCACCGATCTTATATTTGTGGCACAAGCGCGAATAGCAACACTCAATCGTTTGGCATAGTCTAGAGCAACCTTTTGCTTCTCCGTGCCAGTAACCGCATCATGGTGCTGCATAATGCCCATGGTCTCACGCATAAAAGTCAGATGGGGATCAAATTCACCCGATCTCTTGGGAGCCAAAGCACTTAGCTGCTTACAGACCTGCAGGAAGTGATTACCATCCCGCTCAAAACGCTTCAGAGTGGGTCGTGAGGTAAAATAACCCGTCCAATAGGCATGCGGATCGGATGCGTATGGAAAGAAATCATCGCTTTTCGTCGGCCACGAAATGCCAGCATCGTGCAAGGATTTCAGATAACACGATGGGGTAGAGTATAACAAATTTATATTGGATCCATTCGCCTGACGTTCGTTGGCATATCTATAAAATGAGGGTATTTAACGAACAAACTTATATATTCCTATCAAGGCTGCAAACCGGTTTTGAATAGCAAACGAATCGAACCATTTTCTTTTTAAAAAATGGTGCGGTGCAAGAAAAAGTTGAGGCTGCAGCCTTAATTTTGATTGAATTTTAATAGATCCCTAGTTAAGGAAAGCCCCCCCAGAGCTACTCACTTAATAAGTTTATCCAGATTTTTATACCACATATCAGCATTCTGGTAATGGAAATCCTCACCCATTGTAATAAGTAAGTTTGGAGTTCGATAACCTTTGGCCATTTTAGTGACAAACTCAAAGAACGCATCGATCTATATACATAAAGTAGTATTTACTCTTTTAAATTAAGTATTAATAGCCAGGGATGAACTTAATTAGGATTCGTGGTAGTTGGGAGGCTTTCATTAATAGATTTCCAATAAATTACCGTATTAATTTGTCAAGATTTTTATAATAAACCTGAGCAGCTTGAAAGGTAAAATCGCCACCCATTGTTATGATGATATTGTTGGTGCGATAGTAATTACTTTGAGTCTTAACGTAATCCAAAAAACTATCAACCTGATGAAGTTAAGAATTAATTAGAAAATGAATTAAGAGCAAGCAGGAATAATATTTTTAAGATAAGCAAAATGAAGAGCTAGTTCCTTAAGTAAAACCCATATTTTAGACTAGAATCTTACGCGCTCTTTCACATTATTATCTGGACTATGTTTGCCATCAATTATCGGCTGATCGTCGCAGAGGATATCGAAACAGAAGCCCGCCGGGGCTTGATAATTATTATACAGAGCACCGGTAAACAAATCCGCTTTTTCATCTAAAAATTATGAAAATTATCATTTAAAATATATTTCTAATATTAAATTTTCTTTTAATTACCCAAATTGGCGGAGCCATGCCATATCATTTCGGCCTTCTGTGTCATTAAACGCTCGTCTTTATCCTGGTAATCCAGACGACCAAAGAACAAGCCATCGAATCCCATTTGGGCAAACATAGAAGCCATCTCTCGGGAATGTCCAAAGGGATCGATCTGCCAGCCAATACGTGGACGACCGCATGCTCCAAAAGTATCGTTTAAACGTCTACAAAGGTTTTCCTCTTTATATAATCGTATTCAATTAATTATAGCCTTACCTTAATCCCCAAGCGAATTGATCGATTGTGCTTTGATAATGAGTGGTTGCCTCATCATTCATGCTCCAGGCACCGCCTATAAACTCAAGTCTTCCCTCATTTACCAGCATCTTGACCTGTTCTTGCAACTGTGGAGTCTGCTCCTTCCACCATTTGAAGAAAAATGCTGACTCAACATATATGAATCGTTTCTCCGGATCTTTCAACAGGGACGACACCACCGAATCAATTATGTACTGCACTCCAGCCTTCTGAATTGAGGTCTCACTGCCATAATAATATTGATCCACTGTCTTAAGCCAACCAACGTCATCATGGGTGTGTGCTATAAGATGCACATTGAGCATGTTTGCTTTAGTTGGATGACAGCTCTATAAAAACATTTTATTATTATTATTATAATTGAATAAAAAAAGATTCATTTCTTAATTCTAAATATTCTGAAATATTCTAAAAATTCTAAATACATTCCAAATGACATGCTGCTTGTAATATTCAAAATAAGGACTAGAACTAATCTAGTTCTATTTATTCCAGTAATTATTACAATTTATATTTTTAACCATAAATAATACGGTTGATAATCCGAACTTAAAGACTAAATTTAAAATAATAATAAAGAAAATATTGAAATAAATTAAGTTTTTAGAAGAAAAATTATTTAGTTGTACAGATGCCTACACTACATTATTATTATTATCATCCATAGATTGTATAATACGAGAAGATATTATATATATGCAACTATAAAAAAAGAGAATTATTAAATTCATTATGTTAAGTAGAACATAAGAAGAGATAATAATCAATAAGACTTTTATAAAGCACAGTATTTATTGCTCTAATAGCTATTCAATCTTTTTCTATGTAAATCATGACTATAAACAAAGGAAAACAAATTTCTTATTTATCAGTACGTTGGTATACGTCCCTCCACTATATAGTTACACATACATACAAACACACATACACATATACATACATACATACATATGTATATCGCTGATAAGAAGAAGCTTTGAGACGCTCTACTTTCGCGAATTAATTCTGCTTTGTACAAATAAAGTAAATACTGACCCTAGGGGCTAGTTAATGTCCACCGGTAGTCTTACATATATACCCACATATATACATACATATGTATATGGGTACTCTCTTAAAGATCATATATGTATGTAAGTATAAGTGAGTATTTGACTTCTTACATACATACATATATATTTACTTATAAAGACTACCGAGATCAATTCGTACTCACCGGATAACCGCATTGTGGTCCTTGTTCAGAGTCCTTCGTAGATCTTAGTACCCTCAGTTCGGCATAATGAAAGGCCCAGCAGAATACATAGAATAATGCAAGCCAAGCTCTTGTTTTGATAAACATTGCAACCCGATAAAGTAGCAATCGCTAGATCTCGATCTTTTTCTAGGCAATCCAAAGTGTTTACTATGTATTTGTATTACGATAAGAGAAAATAAATACAATTAGTATTCGCTTTTCTTTTTTTTTTCTCGGGCAGTCAACAACAACCGAACGCGCGAACAATTCAAAACGTACTCAAGAGGTCGGGATGAGGGCCCAAGCTCAGAACCGAACTGTGAGTGAAAATTCTGATGCTCGGAGAAGGTAACTAATGCTAAGCGAAGAAGGAGAGGCAAGTGACGTCACAAACGACTCTCTATATTGTCTAATATGCTGTCGATGCAGTTATATTAAATTATTTTAAGCATATACAAAATTAAAATAATATTTAAAAATTTTTGAAAAATTATTTCTTTTGTTTCTACAATAAAATGTTTTGGTTTTTTTTTTATTTTATTTATTACGTCACGTGCCTATTTCTCATAATTGTTACTTGAAAACCTTCGTTGAGCTTGCACCATGCAGTGAGTTCTCTGTGCAGCGCTACTTGAGAATGAGGCCCGAGCTTATACATACACACAAATGTATGTATGTATATCTGTGCACGTATGTAAGTGCAATTCTGTTGTAACAGAATCTGGTTTTGCAGTTCTCTTAACGCGTACCTCCGCTTTCTCTTTTGGAACAGGTAAAACGAAAGGTAAAAGCACTGACAGTATATAGATAACCCAGGAGAAAAGGAACTGGCGCACCGAAAATTAGATACCCTTTCAGAATCAATTAAACATTTTTGAATTGTTAATTGTTTTCCATTGTTTTCCAATTAACAGTGATACTGTTAATTAACATTGGCATTTACAATTTGCTCTGTTAAAAACATTAATCAGCTTGCAGCCAAATTTCGCTCGCCTGGTGATTCTGCCGCTGGGACAACCGAAAATAGAGATTTGGCGGCCAGGAGTTGCAGACGAACAGAAACCAGCAGCAAGCTGACGTATTTTCGACTTACCTTTAAAGTAAAATATCCACTTGCTGCGAATTGTGTTCGCCTGGTGCTTTCAGCAAATTTTGGCCGTTTGACTGTCGTTAAGTTTAAATTTGTTTTGCTGCCCTCAAAAGTATGCAATAAGATTTATAAGCAGCATATTTCAGCTAAATTTTCAAATGCTGCTCTTGCTTACCCTATAAATTTGATATTTAAAGGGACATAACTTCCTTCAATGCTTACGGATATTTAAGAGAATACCCACATTCTGCTCGTAAGGACCAACTCTATCGATTGGCAGTCAAGGATACAGGGGTCATCTAAGGATCATCGACTTTAATTTCAGATGCGGAAAAAGACAGGTCAAACACACACAAAAACCAGGATATCTATAAAACTACAAAGACGATTCAAATGTCCTTTGGCCGATCGATAACCCTTATAAATATTTACCGTATGAGACAGGATTCTATTAACAAAAAAGTCCCTTTCTCTCAGTTACCAAAAGGATATTTATCCTTCTTGTTACGTATTCTGATATAACAGGATACGGAGAATCTGGTGGCCAAAGCAAATCTTCCCTGTCTTCTAATTATCGAGTTACGGGAAACTTTTCATTATATTTTATTATTATTGAAAGAGATCTTAGATTTTATAGCCGAGTATTTGCCAGAGTAAACGTAGTGTGAAAAAGTATATTAATTCAACTAGGCCCAGAACACTGAATCCAAGATACAATCCGGCAGTTCCGCCAATGGAAACTGTAAGATTATCAACGTTAATAATAAAATGAAGTACAATGAAGAAGGGAAATCTTACCCAAGAGATCCGTAAAGGAAAATATGACTTGGCGCTTGAATAGATTCCTTGGCCAATATTTAATCAGAACACTGCTTCCCACGCTATTGAGAAGACGCAAGGCACCCTTCATGGGCTGAAGAGTTAAATAAAATATTTAAAATAAAGTTTAAACCAAGAAATAAATAAATACAAATTTACTTCAGCCTTTTTTAAACGCACGATAGAATCCAGACAGCTTTGATCACAGTAACAAACTGGCGGCTTCTCATGGGTTCCATTAACTTCGTAAAATTTCAGAAAATAACCTTTAAAAAACATAGAAATTTTATATATTATGAGAATATCTAAAATTTTGTTTATTTTTATTTACTGGAATGCCTCGGAAAGCAAGACTTCAACTGTTTGTAAGTGCATACAGGCTTCGGCTTAGCAACTGAAAAGGTTTTGTTTTTTAAATTGAATATAGTTAGCTATCCTAAAGAGATCACTTACTGCGGTTGGGATAAAAGTGAGGAATACATTTGCAGATTTTATAGGCCAAGTTAAGACGGCACTCTTGCATGCAGGTATTTTTAGTATAGAAAGGATAATGGGTCAGATTGGATTCATGAAAGTACCGACATTTCCTTTGCGAAACAGAAGCTGAGCTGTATATAAAAATTATAATTATTGCTATTATTATTTTCAGAAATATTCTAACTTACGTCTCGAAATTCGGTTCAGCAGTTACGTGTTCAATCTCCAATTCATATGCTGAACCCAATTCTGTGTAGCCATAATTACTGTCTACCCTCATGACTTCATATGGAGAGTGCACATAGGTCTATAAAGATAATATTTATATATTTCTTTCAGACTTAATGAAGCTGCTTTATAAACTGAATACTGATTCTCAAAACTGTGACTCAGTTTTTACCCATGAATACCCCCACTTACATCTATAGCCTTGGTAAGAAACCCGATCAATGAGAGTCCTACGTCTCTCTCAAAAAACCTGCCATATTTAACATCCACAAAAGGACGACCAGTTAATATCTTGTTGGGTTTCGGATATTTTCCAAATATTAGAAAACTTGAGGTTTGTTCTGCACCCAAATACGAGTTACACACAAAACATAAACCGAATTCCGTAAGTATTTGCCTCACACGGATATCTATGGTTCCATCCGTACAGCGGGTTCGATTTAATTCCTCCGTTTGATAGGTGCCGTCAATGGATAGATTATAAATTAATTCCATATAACGTTCGGGTTTTATATCCAATAATTTCAGAGTATCGTCGATGCTATCGTATTCCGGTATATTTTGAAAATTTGTATATGTGGAATTGGCCAAGTTTTCCAAAAAGTGTCTGAACTCATTTTTGGCGTCCAACACAATTTTGTGAATGCTAAAAAAATAAAATTCAATATTCGAATAAATTTGAAACTTAAAAGCAAATAGACTACCGGCAATATTCGCTGAATTTAGTCTCGTTTAGTCGCTGCATGGGACACCTAAGATCGAATATATTAATTAAAAAATAAATGATTTTCCATAAATGAATTCTAGAATTACACTGTCAAACTGGGCAAAGATGTGTTCCAGCTATACCAATTTCGCTCCATGCCAATGTGTGTACTTTTGTTGTTGAACCGGTTCACAGAGGATAAGCAGGAGATAATACAGAAGTATATAGATACAACCAAAAGTATAAGCCACAATAATCTGAAAAGCTCTTGGTTATAATATCATTTATAAGGCTTATAAAAACCTTACTAACCTTTCGAATAAAAGTAACATACTTTTGACCAAATAACGAAATCCATGAATACAACAATTATTAAAGTACAGAACCACAAAATGCGATATTAGTTTGGGCCATTTCCAATTATGAACCAATTTCTGCGACATGTTTGAACAGCTTAACCACTTGATAATCCAAATAAAAGTGAAAGTGTTCAATTAAAGTGGTCTACAGAAGTCCCTTTTTAAGTCTATACCCTGTACTTTTCAAATAAACACGGTATATTGTGTGGGTATTTTGCAGAAATTTTGGAAAAAATGGTCACTATGAATCCTACTGCTAAAGAAATTTAAAAAACTCTTACGCCGAAGATTATATACACTTTCAGACTGAAATAAATTGAAATATATTTATTTTGACCGATTATTCTTCTTATAGTTAAAAGATATAGTAATCTGCTCTTAATAGTTTTTGATATGCATAAAACACTTTGTTCAATTTAACTTTAATAACAACCGATTGTTCCAATAGCAGCTACATGATATAGCTTTCGATCTGGTCGGTTGGGCTGCGTCCCACAAAAAGAAGGCTCCGTTTTTATCTATTCGACTTGGCTAGAACCACTCTGCTCAATAATATAAATATAATTTTTCCGTGCCTCCTTCTTCATTCATTACACATTGCGTGACAAAGTGATGATACCCTGTGCAAGGGTATAAAAAACAAAATCAATATTTATAAATACCAAGGGGTAGTCATAAGTCGTGTCTTTTATATAAGCTAATTACCTCGCGTGACAAACTCCATTTTCTAGGGTAATAAAATACATAAGAAATCCATTTGCACGTTGATTTCATTTATAATTTATAATGTAAGTACAAGGATTGGGAAAACAATACAATTTTTGCATATGAGAGTATATTTATCAGATTCTCTATTTCACATCGTACTATTAGAATCGATTACATGGTCCCCTTTGTTCCCTTGGGTCTCTGTAGACTTCCGAGTCCCTTGTGAAGCACGAGCAGATGGAGCTGCTTGGTCGCTGCCTGGAATAGTCATCATTACAATCATTCCGTTGCCTTTGCATTTTCAATTGTCTCTTCGATAGATCAAAATCCATATTTTGAGCACTTTCATTCTGGCTATTGCGTAAAGCCCTCTGGCAAAGGAAGCAGGCTGACATCAATATAGTCAGAATGGCGGCTAAAATTAGTAAAATTAATGGAACCTTCCACCAAATATCATCCTTAACTGTTTCAATAGCTGTCGAGGAATCCACACTTCTCTTAATCGAATTATAGCATTCTTCTGCTGTTATTAAGCCATCGTTGGATTTCCCTAATCCTTCCTTGGAGCTTCCGTCAACTCCTTTTATCGGGAAATGCGATCGGCACTGGGCGCACAAATGATTAAACCAGGCCAGGCATCGCTTACTTTTCTGCTTATTATGGTTGCAAAAGCGATGCATTGTTTATTATTTATTTATGATTTTAACTTTATGAAGTTAAAATCTGTGATAAATAGAATTTATTATGGAATTTTTCGGGAAAATATAACATAAGCATAACCTTTAAAGTCAGACATTTGAGTCAAGGCTACAAGCTAATTCGAATCTAAATTTATTCCCATTTTGAACCGATCCAGTTGTGAAAACTATATCAGAAACTGAGATATAACCGAACTATAAAATATTGCACTTGGGTACTGAGATACATTTTCTGATTGAGCCTTTTCGATACCAATATATAATATATAATATTTATAATAAATATATTTTTGGCTGTTGATGAATTAAGGCTCGACCCAAAACTAGGGAAAAAACTGGGCTTTAGTCCTTTTTGTTATTCATGATATATATTTTAATGTGAGTTCTGTAGATGTATGTAAAAATATTTTAAAAAAATAAGAAGCTGGCTAAACGAAACTGGACGTATTCCAAGGGACTAATACAAGGTATACATTGAATGAATTTCATTCCTGAATTCATCTCCTGCCCTGGGAAAATCTTCGATTCTTCACCTCTAAGGATGAACCTTTCTCTTGTTGGTGAAAGCAAAGTAAGTGACGCCTCCAAAGAGAAAGGCAGCAAGAAGTTCAGCCATAATCCAGGGTATCTTATAGGCGCCCCTTGTGGATACGCTGCTGTCCAGCGGGGATTTCACAGAGGCAGCTTATCGAAATTTTCGAAAAGACTCATCTGCTCTCCTTCACCCCGCTCACCTGATATTTGCTGTCGCCCACCTTAATTATTAAAAAGAAATTTCAGATTTTAAGAAAATTATATAATATCTTTAATTGTGGCACTTCAAACAACATCAGGTCAAAGATTAATCGTAAGTGTGTGAGATATTTTTTAGTAAAATTGTTTTTTTTTTTTTCTTTGTTGTTTGTTGTTTTTTATTATTTGTTTACGTATTTCTGTACTTATATCGTATAAATTAATAAAAATGTAAATGCGCTCGTATTTAACATTGGAATCCGTACTGAGAATTTGCGGCTAGCTTAATTTATGGATATATATAATGAACATTTATGGATAAATGTAAGAAATTGCCTTAAGATCACCGATTTCGTTTCTGCAACAAATATTTAGATAAAGCTACTCTGTTTGTATTGCTTTCTTTTTGCTCCATAGAACTCATTGAAATTCCGATTCCGAATCCAATTTAATGGAGCTTTGTGCAAGAAATACAGCAATTATCCCGATAATAATCATAGCTACATAACTTGGCCTGAACAGCCCAGTTACAATTGGGGAAATGGTCCAGACACACCGCAGCATCATCACTTTGAAGCAGTTCGTTATTCAGATCTGAAAGGATATTTTGAGAGAATTAAATGGAATATTTATGATCCTAAATCTAATGTTTACCTTCGCATTTCTGCGTGTTACAGGTACGAAAGATTGGTTCTCTCAGGGCGTATCGGCATTTATTGGATTCCCGCAGAGCATTCTGTTTATCATCGTACTCCAGACACTTGACACTGCGTCTTTGAGTACCTCCATCACAGGTCTTGGTGCACTAGAGAGGATTATAAAATTAGAGGAGAATTATTAGAATTAAAGAGGAAAGCAGAGTCCACAGCCTACCTCAGACCAGTCGGAGTAATGCCAGCGAGGAGAACAATATTCGACCTCTTCATGCGAGCAATTGTCCAATAGTTGGGGCTTCACATCCGCTTTGCACTCTTCATCCTCCGTAATTAGCTGATTTTTAATGCAGAGCACTGTACGGCTGCGGGTTAAGTTGAAGCAATCGCCACTGCAGGGTGACCAAGGACCCATAAACCAATCCCCCACCTCGCAGGCATTTTGTTCGCAGGGTCTACGATTTTCTGGTATATCATGAGCATCGCAACGCTCCGCTTTTGTCTTGGGACGATCGCAGAATATGGTTCGATATTGAATGCCCGGGCCACAGGACGCTGAACAATATTGATTCCACTCGGACATTAGCCAGACTGCATCGCTAATTGTCTTTGGACCCCGATGGCGTGCGAGAAGAGTACCATTGGCTCCAGCTTGCGAATGCATGCGATAACGTCCGGAATTGCGACGGCGTCCTTTGGGACATTCACATTGCTTTTCACTGGGAGGCTGCTCCTCCATGCAGGCTGCCTTATCTACATGTATAACAATGCCGGATGCCAGCTCCTGGACACAGCTCAGTTCACGCCGACGGAAGGATTCTCCATGCTGGCAGCGACATTCACCCCATTCATCGTGGCGCCAATAGGCAGGACATGGCTGTGTATTACAGTGCAGCAAGTTCTCATTGAGCACAGGTTTTTCCGAGTGACTGCAGCGACGCTGTGAATAATATCGCACCGGATTTTCCCGAGCACAACGCACTATGGGTGCTTGTGTGCCGCCTCCACAGGATTTCGTACAAGGACTAAAGCCAACCACCTTCCAATTGAACTTACGCCTACGTCCCGATCGAGCGCTGCTCACAGAGCCGCCATCCTCACTGACAGCACCAGATCTCAAGAAACCATCACTGCTCTCCAGCGACAGCTCATTTTCCTCCGAATCCGAAACAATGGGCAGAAGGTACTCGTATTTAATGCCAGGATTAAGTATATTACTATATACCTGAGTGGTAAAAGAAAAGGGTTTTAAAAGTACTTGAAAATTCTAGGAATTATGCTTACCAAAAGTTCCACTGCTTCCTTGATGGGACCCGTACTCGTAATCCACTCCGTGACGCCTTCGCCCTGCTGGATTCCATCGATGCGATGATAGTCGAAAGTTGTGCCCACAGCCTCATAGGAACCGCTCTCCGATACTTCATTCTCTCCATTAAATATGTTCTTCTGCTCGCTTGTACGGAGAACTACATAAAATAAAGATCAGTATTAATCTTACACAATAATTAGTAGATCCTTTGCCAGGAACTAGACCCCAATATCTGAATATCTTCGCACCATAATTCCCTACTTTAATTTAGTCAACTTACCAAGTAAATTCGCACTATTTTTCAACTCGGTAATGGAAATATTTGAGGCACCAGCGGGTATGGTGGTCACGTGAATATATGCATCCTCCGGCAATGGATCACGTGTAAAGATGCCAGTGACAGGTCGGCAAAGTAATCCTCCACAGCTTACGGAGCCGCTATTCGCATATAAACCCTTTATGGAGCCACTGCCAAGAACGGCCTGCAATTAGAATTATAAATATAAATAAAAATATGGAAATTTTCCTATAAATATATTCAATTTTTTAATTGTTTATAGCAACAGGTAGGCGTTGGAGCGTTGGAGTAGAGCAACATTAAAAGATGCTCAAAATTGACTCACCAGCCAGGTAAACGCCAAGTGCCAGAGCCAAGGCATATCGCAATATATTAAGTATTATATTGAAGATGATTTTTGGTACTTATATCGGGGGGAATCGGCCACAAATTATTGTGCTTTGTTTATAGCACCAAATTGTTTCTATTATTTTCTGTTTTGTGTTTTTGTTTGATTTAGATATTCGTATTCAAGGCACTATAAAAATAGCATATTTATGCCACGAGATACACTAAAATTGCATAATACAAAATTCAGTTAGATTATTGAGCGATTAGGCCACATTTATTACTCGACTGCCCCCGGTGAACTTGAATAATTCGGCCAACAGAAAGTTTATTGACTTCCGGAATAAGTGCGAATTGCAAATATCCAATCTTAAGTGTAAATTTCCATATGCCAACATTCATATTGAAGCTGTGATAAGCTCGTAAATAGCCGATCGCTGAGTGCCCTCTCCTTTGCCCAGCTCCGGCCTGCTCCGGCCTGGTCTGGCCTGGCCTGGTCTGGTGTGACTATCATCGGCTGTAGTACAACACCATTACCAGGCGAAAGATAATTCTGTATTAATGGGATTCAGGCAACGGCAGCATTTGACGCACTTTTGCATATTTACGATGGCCACATTTCACTCTGTTGTTTACGACGTGACCAGCGCAAGATTAAAGTGCTTTTTTCTATACCCTGTACTCGAAATTAGAAAGGGTATCACAGTTCGATTTAAAATCAAGTATCTGTTGTGCATTTAACAAAAATAGGACGGGACCAGCGCAAGATTAAAATGCTGCTGTGTATACCCTGTACTTAAGATTAGAAAGGGTATAATAGTTCGAATAAATACCTATAGATTTAATGCATTTAAAGGAAATGACTCTAAATTCAAAAATAAAAATTCGAATCTTTCTAAGGCTTAAGATTCATAGCGTACAGAAGAACTGGTATTAAAAATAATTTTACTCATATTTTTATGTTCAATTTATATTTAAATTATTGTTTCAATTTAATGAATAACATTTCGGAACATTTCTCTTTTAAAATTGATCTTCGAATATATTTATTTCACAAAAAAATCCTCAAAAAAATTAATTTAAAAATTATTATAAGAAATTATTTTAATTTTCAATGGAAACGACTTTTATCATTAAAAAAAAATGTTGGTGTCTGACTAACAAAGGTTATTATTGCTCCGAATTGATATTTGTTTTCTATAAATTCAAAACTATTCCCTATTTCCGAATATTAGAAAGATTAATTTTATCGAAAATGTGTAAAATAAATTTTGTTTCGGATATTATTATTGTTTTTTTAATAGTCTCCTGGATTAGTTCCTTGAGGCTAGTATTGTATACCCTTACAGAGGGTATTACAACTTCGCCACTAAATGTGGCCTTAAAAGAGACATCCCCAAACCCTTAAAGGGTATACTTTTGCTCCAGATGATCGGATTGCCTGTCCAGTCTGTAAGCAAGTCTCTCAGCTTTTGAGCCAAGTTCTTTTTGTTGCAGACTGAACAGTTGAAAGTTTGGATACAGGAGATTGTTTTTTTAAATGATAACTAAAGATTATTAAGATCGGACTACTATAGCTCAAATGTTGCCATAGGAACAGTCGAACAGGCTAAATTAATTTAATTACAATTTTCAAATGGGTACTCGACTCTGCAAGAGCATTTAATTTTCGGTGTGCCTTTGCTAGTTGTTTTTATTTAATTATAAATACTATAAGTATTCCCGAAATAAATTGTGTGATTTATAAGATAATTTTGAGTAGTAGAGCTATTAAGCTATAAAATAAATAGTATCTCATAGCACATCATCTGAATGTTTGTTTTGCTGTGTAGATTCTGGCAGAATTCAATGTCTTGTCTTCATTTGCTTCCTTTTCGCATAAAATGTATTTATTTTATTTTGGTGCGTGTCAGATTTGCATTTTATTTGCAACTTAATTCACGCTTCCTCAACAACATGTGGAATGAACGACTTGATGATACTCTGTAAACATTTTTCGACTGCCCATAAACTGGAAATTGCTTAGATGATCGATTAAAGCGTTCAGAGGCAATTAACAACAGTAGTTGTAAGGGCCATAAAAGGTCCAAAATGCTGATAAGATTGTTGGCCCAAACAAATAAATTCGTGTATATCACAAACATTTTCCTCAGCCCATTTAAACACAATAAAAATGTGAATAAATAAACTTTTTTTATAGCATGTTTCATCGTGTGGAATATGCATTTAATAAAGTGAACAAAATATTCCATTTGCTTGAAATATTCAAAACAAATTTGCGAATGGCTGTGCGGTTTCAATTAAGAAACCGCATTGGGGCTAGAGGCATCAAAAATACATAAAAAGTGGACCAATTTTCATTGGAATTGGCCATAAAACTAAAAGCCTAAACTATAGAACAAAAAATAGAAAGAAAAAGAGAAAAAAACAAAGAGATATATGTGGATGACATTACAATAGCAAAGTATAAAATTATACGAAATGATGGGGCGGTTTTTTTCGAAATGTTTCGTAGAATTAAAAACAAAAAAAGGTCATTTTGATTTAATTTATTTTTGCAAATTGGAAAAGCTAATGCTGACGCATATTAATGACGTAGGCTTTGATTCCACATTCCAGATGGAACTAATTAAAGCCTTTATACACATTAAGTAAATCCATATTTACGGAAGTTTGACCATTATATGTAGGTATATATAATTAATATAGGCGTCCATTGATTCGAGTGTAATTCTCAAGTGTTTTGGATAAATTGCCAAAAGGAAATCGGACAAGAAAAAGGCCTACAGAATTCAAGAAATTATGGCACGCATTTTTTGAATGAAAATTCCTTGGAATTTGGAAAATGGAACTCAAATTGTGGACTTGGAAAATGGAACTCAAATTGTGGACTGTAATTGAAAAGTCTTTGCACAACTCTTGACAAGTCCTCGGACAAGAAAAATGCCTACAGAATTCAAGAAATTATGGCACACATTTTTTGAATGAAAATTCCTTGGAATTTGGAAAATGGAACTCAAATTGTGGACTGTAATTGAAAAGTCTTTGGAAAACTCTTGACAAGTCCTCAAAACTTTTAAATTTATTTAAAACTTAAGTAGGACTAACTTCAGGCAAGCCAAATTCCAGGAATATTGAAAATAAAAATTAAATTAGGTATTTAACTTTTTAAATTCCTGAGCCAAACTATGTAATATTCTAATTATATTTTAAAAAATATATAGATTTCAAGAATTTTAAAAATATGTAAAATTTGAGTACCAAAAATAAAACTGTATAACAAAAGTTTAGGACTTGTCAAAAATTTCTGGAATTTCCAGAGCATAAATTAGATCATTAAAACGTATTTAAGATTTAAATTTTTTGAATATTTCTTATGCCACACACAGAGGATCACAAATTAAGGCAACATGATTAGAACATTAACATTTAAATGGAACATAATAAGTCAATTTAGGTTTAAGGAACCGCCATGTAATATTGAAAGCTCTTGAGCATTAATTATTTGGAAACCCATTCCAATTAATTCACAAATATTTGAACTAGTTTGATCTTTGACTCTTCCCCAACACCGACACCGATACCGACACCGACACCGTCGTGTGCGATTTTCTAGATACTCGTAGTACTACGGAGCGAGTACGAATATTCGATTATTCGTTTGGATACGGATACGCATGTGTTGCGTGCTTCGATTCGCGTTGCCTACTAAATATTCGGCAAAGCGATCCATTTATTTCTAAAGAGTTTTCATAACTCGGACTGTGTTTTTTTGGCCTGTGTGTGTGCGTGTGTGTGAGTGTGTGCGAGTGTGTATGTGCACACAATCAGCACTCTTGTTCTGTCTCCACCAAGAGTATGGATAGTTCAATATACTAGATGTACGCGCATATGAGCATGTATGTGACTGACACCCATACTGAGATATACCCGCATCTCAAAGCTCTTTTCTACTAAAAAAAAAAGAGTCGACTACCCAAAAACAACAACAAAAAAAAGCTTAATTTTTGCTTGCATATTCTAATGAAGAGCAACAGTATTGAAGATACAGATACAAGATACAAATTTGTTGTAATTGAGATTGTTTTTTGATTTTTGTCTGCGGTTTTAAAGCACTACGCATAGCTAATGACTACACTCAGAGAAAATTCAAGTGTTTTACAACGAATTGCCAAGAATTCCACTTAAACAAGTCACCGATCTTTGATTGGGTTTCTCTTTACCAAATTAGTTCTGATTGCTCTTTTTGGGTTTATTTATCCCTAATTTAAATATTATATTATTTAAAGGACTAAAACCCTTAAAAAGTATTTCTCCAAGCGTCTTTTTTTCATTAAAGAATATATAAATAATATGGCAAAACCTCAGGCAAAGTTTTAACTTAAAATCTAATTTCAGCACAATTTTTTCGAAACTTAGTTAATATCTTTTAATGCAATAATATTATAAATTGATTTTTTTTATATAGAATATATATCAATTTAATATTGGAATTTATATAGAACTCAAAAGGTATTTATATATATTTATATCTTAAATATTATTTAGTTCGCGTTAAGGTTCTATTATTTCTTTACTTGCTGATTCGAGCTTCTAGTTCAAAAACCGGTTTACAGCCTTCAGTTGAACCCGGCTTTAAGAAGAGTTAATGTACTACGCCCTGACTTAGTTTAGCATCCACTAATTTGTCTCTGTGTATGATTATCTTGTACTCATTTGCATTTACATGGCATTTTGGACTTGAACAAGAACGAAAAACTAATGGAACTAGTCAACAATTGGGGCTACTTGTTAATTAACTTGGAAGTAAATATTCAAGTAGTATCAACTCGCCATATTCACTCATATATATATATTGATAGAGAGCGAGTTTTATCTTGAAATAGTGGCTATAATTGTTAGTATTTTTATTGTATTGTAGTAGCAGGTGAATTACGGGTAACATTCACCTTGCAAATGCCATCGACACACATAGCACGGCTCTTATAAGTGGACTTGGAGCGATAATACTCAGCTGGACGTTGGCAAGGTGTTCCATCCACAACGGTATCGTTCAGAGTAGCAAAGTATTTCATTCCCAATGGCTTACAGTTCAGTTCACACTCGGCATCGTCTGATAAAAGAAGAGGGTGATAAAAGTTACGAGTATTTTAGATTTTGAGTGATTCTTCTTTGGTTATTGTAAATAGATACTCTTATTTATGGGTTTATATTATGTTTATTTTTATACCTTTTATGTAAGGCTCCCAGGTGTATTGGCGACCCTGAAAATCAACTTTATTATATGCAGCACATTGATATGCACGAATATCAAGCGACTCCGCTGAACATGGAAGGTCATTGCACATCTGATAACGCTTCGAGAGGCCCACACAGGTATCACTGGCAAATGTTTTACCTGTCGCCGAGTTGCTGCGAATTAAAAGATCACAATTAAGCCAATAAATCATAGCTGATATCTATAACATACTTAAAGTAATCAAATTTTAGCAGCTTTGACTAATATCTCTTAATAGTAATGTTAGTATTATGATTAAGAGATTAACTTGGTAAGTCTACAAATTTCAACCAGGTTTTCTAGACGGCTTTTTATTGGCTTAAAAACTAATCTTGCATTAATATTTTATGTGAATTATATTCAACTTTCTAAACAAAACACAGACAAGAAAAACTTATTTAAAATTAGATTTTACTTTGGTTATCTGCGAGTTCTTCACTTGATTTACTTTCTATATTTTAATACATGGAATTATTTATTAAATTATACTTTCGGCTGATTACGAGTGGATTCTCTTTATGTGAAATACCCTACAGATCATATTCAAATCAAATACCCTACAAATTCTAAGCAGTTTTATTTGTCATTGATAAGCCTCAAGATTTATTGCCCTACAATTTAACTTCTATAGAAACAGAAGTCCAAAACAATTTTATAGTCTGATTTATTTATAATATAAAATTAAGTGATTTATCAATTTCTTTATAGACAAAGCAGCTAATCAAATTAGGTGATTAACAATTAACGAATATCTAAAAGATTTACATAATTCTGTAGGTAATTTTTTCGATAGGAAAAGGTTAAAAAGATTCCAAAATTTCCCAACAAGTTTTGTATTTTGTTTTACCTTTTAGCTGATTTTTCTTATAGCCGCCTTCAACAAAAAGGGCTTTAATAATAGAAAAAGGTGTTCTGTTTTCAATGTTTTTTTATTATAATTTATTTAAGGCTGACAATGAAAGAAAATGCTTGATGAATTAATCGTTAGCTTAGTTGGTTTCCACGAATTTCTTTTGCAAGTATTCGGTCAAAGCAGGATTTCCAGGATTGGTGATTTCATAGAGCGCCTTCTGTTTATCATCAGCGAGAACTCCATCGGCGATAGCTGCTTCCGCTTGGGCCTTCAGTGCTTTAATTTCGGCCACAAATTGAATATCTTCATGGGCCAACACTTTGCTGAAGAAGTCAACGGCGCTCTGAAGATCATGGTTTATCTTTGGCACAGAGTCCTTCTTTAGGAAGTTAACAAACTCTGGTCTGAAGTTCTTCTCCAGATTAATAAAACCATTCTTCTTCGCCTCGAAATCGGTGAGTTTCTGCAGACTCTCAAGTTCAGCGACAGCCTTCTCAATGTCGGCCTTGAATTCAGCATTACTTTCCAGGGTCTTATAGAAGCCAATGGCAGCGAGAATATCCTCATTTACTTGATCCTCCTGCAATTTGGTTTGAACAAACTTTCCGAATTCCGCTGAAAATTGCTGGGTAACACCATTGACCAGTGCCTGTTTCTGTTCAAAATTTTCGGTCTTCAAGGCGGATTCATAGATTCCGATCAGCTTTTTCAGATCCTCCTTATGGGAACCATCGTCGTTGGTAAGAAACTTCTCATATTCCTGAAGTTGTCCGCGTATATGGATATTCAATCCCTCCGCAGGATCCTCTGAGAGCACGCACTTTAATTGAATACTCCTAGATTAATTTTCCAATTCACATTTTTAATTCGAATTCAGTCGACTTACCTGCACAGCAAGTGCCAGCGACAGAAGGCAAATTGTTAATAATTTTGACATTTTTTAACTGAAAATAATTTAACTTGAATGCACAACAAGTCGAACGCGTTGATTGCCGGAAACTCACACTTTTTGAAAACGCAGCTCTCGTATTTATAGCAAAAATCTGTTCTCGGCTTTAGGGGATTTTTATGTGGCCGATCATCCAATACAACCGTACAAAGTCTGGCATTGTTCAGATCGAGCCTTATACTTGTTGTTGCTGCTTTTTCGCCTTGTTGTGATTTCTCTTTAACTCAAAACAAGTCCACAAAGTAGCGTGAGACACGTATGACGAGTAAGAGTCATGCAGTGGGGGATATAAGAATATGCGAATACCCTGTAGCCGACTTAGGCTGAAAGTGTTTAAAGCATATAAGATAAAGCCCAGAATATCTGAGAGCTCTAAAGAGGTGTGCTTTACCAAGCAGATCAAGAATGTATATGCATATATATACATATATTTTTAGGCTTAATATACCCGCTTCAATACTCCAAACCTCTTCAAAAATTCATATTTAACCATATGTATTTGGGCTTGTTTAAATATTCAGTTATTCCCTCATTAAGGCGCCAGAACAGATTGCTACTTAATTTCTTTTCTTGGCTAACGGCAAAAATATGCAATTTCTTTTAACCGTATATACCATCTTAGACAGGTTTGAGTGGTATTATATTTCTCTAGATTTTTATTAGCCAAGTTGGACGAAATAACGTTTGCAAACAAAGTATAGATTAGTTAAGTCAATAAGTATCTATTTCGGAGTTGGATAAATAAAACCACCAAATTGATTCGATGGAAAAAAACTAAACACAACCTTCGTTGATCATCAAAAGGCACAGACCGCAAAATACCCTGTAATCTGTACAGTAATTAAAAAAGCTTGCAGGTGTCACTAACAAAAAAAAAAAAAAAACACGAATTAAAAGTGGGCTCGATAACGAGATTTCAGCTCAAAACAAGTGCATACAACATCATTTAACACTGATTAACATCAATTCTAGCGGCCAAAAGCTATATGAAACATTTTGGCCAACTTTTAGGGTAATATAGAAGTATCTAGCAATGTATACTCATCCTTGTATTCGCATCGTTTTGGGTAAATATATCTTAAATGTTGACAAAATAATTAGCACGAATTACTTTTCAGGTAAAAAATGACGCTAGGCACGTTACCAACAAAAATAATAATAATAAACAAGATAGATTTTAGGAATCTTAAAGGTGGCTAAGATTTAATACTCTGCATATACAGATGGAAATGAATCTTTAGTTCAATTCGTGTTTAAGCTCGCTGGAATTAATTAATAAAATCTTAAAATCTTAATCAGATTTTTCAAGAAAATTCTTTATTAATATTTAAAAGATAGTTATTCTTTCACCTTGAAATCATAGAACATAATATTTACTCTATATTATCCATATTGCCATATTTAGTGGGGTTTGAAAATGTCCCCAATAATGGAAGGGCATATAAAAAACCCAAATTCAAGGCATCAACCAGTTTAAAATTTACTGAGATGACTCAAAATCAACAGTTGATTCGGTTATACTAGTAAAGTACATTTAACAATACTGTCTACAACAAAAAAAAAAACAGCTTAAACTGTAGAAAGATCTCATTTAGCTGTTTAACTAAATGGTTCTAGTTAATCAAATGTATAATTCATTACTTAGGCAAACAGAAGCGAATAAAATACCCTAACTTTTGAGACAATGTTGTAGTACACGTTCTGCGTACAAATCTATAAAAATTTCCCTTAATAATAAAATCATTAAACGTTTTCTAGTATAGCTAGTAAAAGAGAGAGGGAGAGAGAGAGAATGTCATAATAGATGGGATTTACGGAACGAAACGTTCAGAACGGCACGCAGATCATGATAATATAATCACAATCAGCGTGACCGGCCTCTTAAATGCCTCTTGAGTACCCTTTCTATACTGTCTATAGATATTGGAGGTCATTTTGCCTTAAGCCTTAATGATGACGTCGTTAAATTAGAATTGCTAATTAAAATATCTCTTTAGCACCGAAATTAATACACTCTGGCCAAGAGTTAAACTGATTAAAACTGAAGAGGCTTTCCTTACTGATTAGAGCTATAAAATCGAGTGGAAATTATGTTGATAAGTACAAACAGAATAAGTTAATAAATATAATTCTTATTAAATAAATAATCTTTCCCTTTTTCTATGATATCATTAATTAAATAGTATAAAATTAAGATTCAATAAAATTATAATAAATATTATTAGTATATAAAAGCCAATTTGAGATCTACGTTTGATAAAAACATAATTGCTATCTGGAATTTGTATTATGCATAAAAAATAAATGAGTTGACAAATGGGCCATCTATTCGAGTATGTTCGGGAATATTTAATATTTATTTTAATAATAAAAAAAACCCTCTATTAAGTTATAGATATTATATTTTAAATGATTGATTTATAATCACCAAATACACATTTGGAATGGAAGCGTGACGTGAATGTAATGACGCCTCAAATGCCGTGAGTGCGTGATATGAAAGAGGTCGTGAAACGAACTACGTGTAATCACGATAGTCACGAATATCCAATTTATTAATACGCTATGACAATTTAGTATTGTAAATAAAGAATATACTCTTTATATTCGAATTTAAAGTGAAGAAGAAATAAGACATATATTTTATCTTATAGAAAAGTTCAGTATCAAAAATTTGAATTCTAGTTATCAAAGTAATATTCGAGCAATATATATAAATATATTCCCCAATGAGTTACCTACCGGTCAATGCACTTGCGAGTCTGATGCATCACACCGCCTCCACAAGTGCGGGAACACTCGCTCCAGGGACTCCAGTTGGCCCATCTTGGATAGGGTCGAACCTTTGGCTTGGGCTTTCTAGTAGTCGTAGTACTAGTAGTAGTAGTAGTAGAAGTAGTAGTAGAAGTGGTAGTAGTTGTTGCTGTTGAAGGGATAACCTCAACTTTATGCATTATCGATTCAGTTGGCAGAACTATGGGTTCCTCTTCAGCACTTAAGGATTTTAGCTGTGCCGTCGTTGTCGTCGTCGTTTCTGGTATTTTAGTTGCCGCTGTATTATTATTGGTATTGAGACTACGCAAAAGAGTCGGAGATGCTATTGTTGGCTCCAATCTATTGGCTTTAATCGAGCTGGAGCTGGAGCTGGTTTCGTTTTCAGCGTATACCTCATTGATACTTGAGTTCTGTTTTGTTATGGGCTGCTTATTTACGCGCCATAAATTAGCCAACTCAAAGGATGATTTCCACTTTGTATATTTTACTTTATCCGCTTTGAGTTTATTGTGCAGATTTAGCCATTCTTGATGTTTCTACAGCGGAAATTGGCAAAAATAAATATATATATATATATTTATAAATGAATATATTTCTCGAGTATATTCTAATTACCTTTATGCGATCTATAGTTGATGTATCCGCTACGACCAACTGTGCTAAAGTTGCAACAACCAGGCAAATCCTACAAATATATATATATATATATATATATAATATATATATATAGATAATAATATTTAATATTTTAAAAAAATACAATTTAGCTTATAATTTAGCTATCATTGATTTCCTTTTGCAGCTACTCACGTGACTATATAAATATAATTTGCCATTGTATTGCAATTATCGAGCTCGGACTACATATGTATATAATTTAAAATCTGAAAGAAAAAATCAGAAAGTATAATTTAAAATCAAAACATGATTATCTATAGTTATACAGTATTATATTAAAAAATCAATAAATTAGTTAATAGAAGGCTTAAATGGAAATGTAAATTCATAAATTTCAATTCAAATATCTTTTTTTAATATAATATAATTTAATCTTAAATGTAAAGAGAATTATACTTGATATTTTTAGCTAATCTTCACTGCTCTTAGTCGACTTTAAATAAATAAATAAATAAATATTGGGTATATCAGTAGCAACATTGGGGACATTTCTCTACTTTGTTCAAAAATCAAAGCAAAAATCAAACCGCTTTCTAAAATCCGAAGTTTTTGGTTCAAGCCAGCTTTTTTCAATCATCACCAACCTTGATTTTATCCTAATTCTATCCGAAATTCAACCCTGATTGGGTCTTCATTCAAAACTTATAATGAATTATATTGAGGTTATTAATCCTGTTCAATTTCTATTACACTATACAGCGGTTTATATGGCTTATTATGAACGAATCTAGTAAGAATACCGATTGATTCACTTTTTTAATCCGGTAATTAAAATAAGTTAAATAACCTTTAATCTACTCTATTATATGAATTTTTTACCTTTATCCCTCCATAAATAATATATAGGATTTAAAATAAATTTAAAACATAAAAACCCAAATATACGATTATATAAAATAAATGAATAAAAATCACTATTCCAAGACTTGAATGTATGTCAAACAAAAAAATCTTTAAAGTGAAAAGTTTGAAAACATTTCCTCCCTTTAAAATAGTGATTTTTGTTTTCTCTCAGTGCATAAAAGTATAAAAATTCTCTATATTTTGAACATATATTTTAACAATATTGTAAAGCTCTTTTTACACAGGGTATAAGCCAAATGTATGTAAATATATGCGTTTACTGTTCCTATGTACATGTGAATAGGTTTCAGTATTTCTCTTTATTTCTCTTGCGGATGCTTTTACGCATAGCTGAGCTTAAAAAAAACTAAAAAAAAAAATGAAGAAAGAACGTATTGAAACATGTGATCATTAATCTGCTCGTAATTTGCGCGCACTGCGACAGAGTTTGACACGCCCATCCCTCATTTATAATGAGCTCAGCTCAGCTCAGCTCAGATCGGCTGAGTCGACTAGAGTCGAGTCGAGTCGAGTCGAGCCGAGTCGAGTTGAGTTGAGTTCAGTTGAGGCTCAGAAATGAAAATGAAAATGAAACATTACATCGGCAAATTGTCTATACTCGGCTGGCATGGGGAACTCAACGAGAGACGGGTGCGACCAAATTAACTGCGTAGATTGACTTTTTGCGATAGCATCACAAATTTTCGGGATGAAAAGAGAATATTATCGCTGGCTCATCGGAAGTCGTTAGAACGAATAGACAAGCTTATACACATATAAGAGTAGAAATAAGCACACACACATGAACATAATTATGTGCAGGGGGAACGCGGTGGAACGGGATCGGCAAACGGGATCTCTATGAACACACTTTTTTTCTTCTTTTCTTTCGACAGCGGGCAAGGCTTTTATGCTTAAATTTTGAAAATATTTAATATTAAAAAAAAAGTAAGGAGTAACTTAAAGATCGGAACATGTTTGAAAATACTTTATAAAGTACATGTATAAGCTGTTAACATTGCTTAACATAAATACGATATAGAAAGATAATCATAGGACTTATAAAGGTAAGTAAAAGGCCTATACCAGAAAGAGTATACAAATTATGAAATATTCCAAGTTTCTCAGCAAATAAACTTAAGGAAACGGTCTGAAAAGACTCTATAAACTTTAATAGCAGTTAAATAAATACATTAGTTCCAGTAAATTGAAATTGTAAGATATTAACAAGATTCTACAAGCCTAGCCATCAAGAATTTAATTTTTTCTCGAAAATAAAGCATATGAAAATTAGCTGGAAATACTCTATAAACTGTACTAGCAGTTAACTAAACACATTATTTCCTGCAATTAAACACTCTTATACGACTTATGCTATTTAATATACGATATTGTAAGATAATAACAAGAGTCTGTAAGCCTAATAAAAGTCCTATAAAGAGATTTCTAGTATTTCAATTTTGAGGAAAATAAACCTCATGACAACTAGCTGGAAATACTCAATAAACTATATTATCTGTCATCTAAATACTTAGGTTCCTGTACATAAGTATATATGCGACATTTTCTATTCTATAGAATATATATAATACGCATTGTAGAGCCAAGCAAATCGCCCGTGACCATGCTACAAAAAAAAAGAAAGAAAAACAGAAAAAAGAGAAACAAATGCGATAGCAACAGCGAATACAACGGCCTCAGCAGTTGCTGGGGTATCGTTAAATAATTTGGACATTTTTGAGTAATAGATATATGTATATATATATATATACAATTCCAGCATATAAGCAAATTCAGACACAGATTCGGATTCGGATTCGTACGTTTGCACGAATTCTCACATGAGAAGGGTGTGTTCTCAGTTCTCATGGAACTTCACCCAGCTGCTTTACTTAGATACAAATATGTTAAATAGTTTCGTCTGAAATAGTCATACTATTGACCTTCATGGTGACTAATTTTCAAAGTGAATGTTTCAAAATTGGGTTTTGCTAGCAATAACCCAGTTTAGCCCAAAATGGGAATATTGTCAAATTTTTTTGCAGTTGCGCGTTAAGGGAACAGCGATCAACTAGAACCATCTTATACTATATAGATAGATATAGATTTGGTATATAGAGCATAACCAATAGTCTTTGCGGTCTGCAGATGGAAAAGCCCCCTATATGGTAATCTGATAATTACTGAAACTGCAAGATTGATTTTTAACTTATAGTTGAAGAAAAAATCTAGGATATGTTTGGGAAAGATGCCTCCTCAAGACCATAACATTCTAAAGAAAAATCGGAAAACTTTTATCCTTTGTAATAAGATTTCTACTTAGAATATTTCAATAGGGAATCTATAGTATTACTAGGCATTTGGTTGAATTAGAGTCTTATTTTGTAGACACTTTATGCAATAGATTTTCACAATTTTTTAATAGATTGTTTAAAAAATACGAAATGCGCATGTAAATGAGATGCAGAGAGTGCATCAGCGTTAAGTAACATTAATGAACCCGCGCACTTCTCGAATATGTGTCAATCCGCCCATTTCCATTCCATTCATTCCATTCATTTGTCAATATACTCGCGTACAGACAGACAGATAGGCAGACGGACAACCAGACAGATAGACAGAGAGACAGTCAGACAAAAAAGTACTCATACATATTCATATTCATATTCATATTTTAATGTTTACAAACATACAGTGGCACTTGAAGTTGTGAACTGACGGACGGACGGACGGATCGGACGGCTCTTACAAACTTAAAAAACAAACTGTGAAAAGTACCAACTTAAATGCATATATATATATATATATCTATATGAATATGCATATATATATACTTCAATAAGAGCGACAAATTAATAGATCGGATATAAAGTGAATCCAGACGGAAACCGAGACACTTGAATATAATTCGCATGCACTCGAATCTATTCGAAGAAGGCGCTGAAAAACGCTTTTGCATTTGAAGTTGGAACAGACCAAGAACCAAGAACCAAGAACCGAGAGGAATAGAAAAACAAATAGCACTATTTATGGATGTTCTTAAAGCATGTGTGTACTGACAAAAGACACAAGAAGTCTGCAAATAATTTGTGGTTGACCCATATATATTCATACTGGTGTATTCATGAGTGTTTTTTAATCGATGGCTGCCAAACATTTAAATAATAACAAACAAAACAGCCGGCAATCGTGCGTCAACAGAATTATTTATGTAAATTTACAATGTGTGTGTGTACTTATTATGAAACATAATAATTTATTGCTGTGAATACCGTAACGAATTCACAACAAATATACATACAAAAATATATATATATATATATATATACATATATACATATGTATTCGCTGCATTCAAAACAATTCTCGACACTTTTTGAATGGCAGCAAAATCTCAGCGAGTTTTAAGATCAATTACACAAAAGACACTCCGTCAATATACGTTAAAAGCACGTAAAAATCGTTGGGCTGACTATGCACGACTACCAGATACTCCTCACTTCTTCTAAAGACTAAAAAACTGAGCAATAAGCTCTGCTCACTCCAATAAAACCATTTCAATATTGAACTGAACAGACTCTAAGCCTTTTATCAACTGTGATTACCCTTTGCGCACTATTTTACATTTACAGGGTATATTGAGAAGGGCTCCAGCTACCTACAAAACTTAATGTCTTCATTTTCGATTGTATCTCCACACAGATATCTGGATTTGCTATTGTCTTCATGAAAACAATAAACTTGTAAGATTGATTGATGCACTTGAAAATGTTGGCAGGAGGCTGGTAATGTCGTTGGGGCCATAAGTGCATTTTGTAATTGTGACGTTGCGATGAAATGCCCATAGCTATCAAATAAATTTTTGAATTCATTTTTTAATGTGACTGGGCATTGCGGCACTTTCCCCACTTCCCCCAACTCCCCCACCATAAAACTCCTGATCTTCCAATTCTGATGCCTGTTCAGAGGGCACGCGTGCCTCACTATTGTGGTTCGGTTCACACGTTATAAACTTACTTCGAAGGGGGTGGCAGGCCGCAGAGGGGTTTATTACAGAAATTTCAGTTCAAAAACTCATTAATTAGGATTTTTCCAATATTTTTAGTAACTGTTAAGTTCATTTTATGTACAGCATTAGAAACACATATTTTTCTTTATATTCGTCTTCAGTATTATGTTTAAAATATTGTCTAATGATGTTTGATATGAAATTTCAATTTATAAAAAGTTTTGAATTGAAATCAAATCTAATATTAATATTACTTTCAAAAACTTGGCATAAGTCTTAAGCTGCATTTTAAAGTTTATTTAGCTAAAGTTTCGAGGTTTTGTTCTCATCTTTCACGATATATTAAAAAATATATTAGAAATTTAAACATTATTTTTATTTAATCAATTCTTTTCCAGCTTTCTAAAAAATCTGCAAGAATATAATATATAGTATTAAAAATAGCTTCCAATTCTTTTTTAAAGATTTTTGAGCTTACACATCTTATTCAAAACTTAATAGAATATTCTAATTTTATTTAATTTAAATAATTTGTGGACTCTTTAAAGAAAATTAAACTTTTTATCTGGAAAGCTTAAGAATTAATTATTAAAAAACTAGCACATAAAACACATTTAGATTTTGAAAATATTTTTTTTAAACAAATTATGTTTACTGTTAAAAAATAGTTTTATATTTTATAAAATTTGTTATCTATTTTAAATTAGATTTATAGTTTGTTTATCTTACCATTAAATTTTGATAAAAAGTTTATTTATTTTGAATAAATCTTTTGATAACTATTCACATAAAATCACTATTTTCGTATTAAGGGATTGAAATTTGAGAATTTTTTTGAGGCTCATAACTCATATCATTTGAAACGAACACACAAACAATTAATTATTATTTATTATGATAATATTTTCACTAAAATCGCAAAAGTGGAGGAGAGGCGTCTGATAAGGCGCTCAGCTCAGTCTATTTTAGAAAACCGCCTCCAAAAATGTCAAGTACGAATAGCTCCCGATATACGCGTTTTTTTCGATTCAATTAAAGCCGCCGTCATCATCGCGTGGTACGCAAATCCAAACTAAAATCGCTGGGAAATCGTTTTGGGAATTGAAGCGCGATGAAGACAGCCTCAGCCTCAGTTCCAGCAGCAGCAGCAGCACCAGCAGCAGCGCAGCCGCCGCCGACGCCACCGACGCGACGCAGACGCCAGCATTTTGCTACTGCCTGCGACACACAACAGTAAAAGCGGGGGAGGTGGGCGATGGCATCGGTGGCAGAGCGTCGGTGCCGCTGCCTTCGGCTTCATAGCTGGGCGGCGCGCGCGCCCAAAAAGTCTGGATGATGCGTATGGAAGTGGAAGTGTGTGAGGCGAGAGTGAGTCTGAATTGTGAATGTGAGTGCGAGTGTGAGTGTTTGAATATATATTTATTCACAAAAAAAGAATAGATAAAAAAAGCATGCATAGGTTGTCTGTGTGTATGTTACAGATTCATGATCAACAGGATAAACGCGTCGATCTCAGAGACTGTTTGAGTTAGAGGCAATAAATTTGTAATGAATGAATGTATGAAAAATATTTCAAGGTAACTAAAAAAATGGAAAAATAAAATTAACTAAAAAACTAAATAATAAAACTAAAAGAAAACCCAGAAGTTATTAAGTTTTTTCTCCTACTTTCTCATATGAGTAGAGAGTATGTACTAGTCAGGCACATCCGACTAGTGAAATTTTATTTATTTTTTAGTGGACACAAAAAACTATTCAACAGTTTTTTAGATCTGAGAACGGAGTATCTCTAATCTGGCTCTTCTTTAATACTCATAAATGTTTCTTAATAATATTTTGATTTTTAGTACATTTTGAATATTATTTGGGACCTGAGTACAGAGTATTTTCAGATCGATTACATTTGAATGAAACAATATTATTTATTTTATAAAAATGCTTTGATTTTTAGTAAACTGAAACTATCTTGAAAAGATCTTAAAAACATAAATTATTCAAGACACGCTTGAAGATCGAATCGAAGATATAAGCGCAAAATATCTCTCAATCGAGCATTCTTCTTTAAAACCCTATTATTATTTTCATTATAAGACCGTATAACAAGAGCAATAAGATATTCAAAAAACTACCTTTTGTAGAGTACAGAGTATCTCTAAGTCGGGCATTGCTTCCATATATTTGTTTTCTGTTGTGAAAAGGAACCGAAAAGCGAGAACGAAGCGATTTTTGTTACGCACTCAAAATCATAACCGCTTGGAAGTTGGGTGAGCTATATACTAAAATATATTCGTAATCCTACAAATATACATATATATATACATATATACATACATATGTAAATGTTAATAAAATACACATTGTTTTATCAGAAGCGGAAATGTTGGCTAAACAGAATTGTGCGTAACATTCACCGAGCCACAAACAGGTGCATTCATATTCACAAAGTTTACCCTAGAATTACAACGCACATTCGAAATACACTCGTAATACTTGTGAGTAGTTAAATCAAATATTTGTTATGCTAATCGCTTCTAGGGTATGACACAACAGTTGGAAGTTACTACAGCTACTGCGACAGCATTAAATTAAGCTACCCTAAGCCCGAAAGACCTTGGTAAAAATCATCTTAAAAACCCATTAATATATTACATCCTTCAAAAAGAAACTTACTTGAAAATTAATAAACTTAAAGTGTTTGGTTTTTAAATGAAAAAATTTGATTTAGGAATTTTGTAGTAGCTTTTCTCCACAAGTTAAAGAGAATTTTCCGACAAAATGCTTATGGCTTAAAAGCTCTACTAATAAGGATGTTAATTCATTCGTAATTCGCCTATCATTTGGTTATTATTTTTACTTTTAATATTTTTTTGATTCGAAAATAAGAACCCGAATCATTTATGAATAAAAGAACAGAACACACTGAATTTTATACCCTTTAAAATGTACACCCATTTGCCAGTGCGAAGAGTTCTTTTTAGCACTGTGCAAATATGATTAGGTTAAAGTTCACAATAAATTCTTATATGAATCACTAAAAGATGATTTACCCGTTCACAATAAAAATAGAAAGAAATATATATGCACATAATTCAGCAGATGGCATAACTTGGTTCAACAAATATGAAAGAATGTCACAGAATCATTTTCAGCATATAGTAGTCTTTATACCCTTGCAGAGGGTACTATAACTTTGGTAGGACGCATCATCTTTTGGATCATTATTGGAAGGGTTGATGAAGATGTAGTCTCTTTTTTCCCTTTTTTTTGCACGCAGCCCGTATAAAGGAACTATCTGGATCTTGCCGCATAGGAAATCGGTCCAAGTATAAAATATATAAAATATAAATAAAATACTATTTTGTTTCTCAAGATATCTTTGTCAAAATTAATAGTTAGCTGCAGGAGTCTGTTCGAATCGGACTGCAATATCACAAAGTTGCCAAAGGAACAATCGGTCCAAACAATTCTTAAATGTTTATTCCGGTCTGCAAGTGTATTCAATATTCGAAGTAACTTTCCTTATTAGTTTTTTTTTATATGAGAATTTAATTGTTTGTTAATTTGGCAAGTGAATGAATTCCACAAGAATCTACTGAATAGTCCAAGCCGGAGTAAATAAACAAATGAATTTTTGGCAATTTTTAGAAGAGACTTTCATGATTTCCAAATTCTAATCACTTGAAAATGTTTAAAAGAAGTTTGAAAGCAGTTGTACTTCTTCAAGAAACTTAGAATATTGATATTAATTTATGGAATTCAGTAAATTAATTATTCTCTTTGTGCTTTTCTTCAAATGAAACCTAAGCCATGGCCAGAAATTACCATTAAGTTCAATTAAACTTATTAAGCTATTGAAAAGCTTGCTGCATTCAATTAGCTCTGCAAGCGTAGCAAAACGCTCCAGCCTCAAAATCATTAATTTCTTTGGGACTTTCGAACTTGTTTTCAGTACGAATTATTGAGCCAATTCAAGATAACTTTATTTTTATGCATACATTTTTATTCGCGCCACTTAGCAAATGCTTATTTTACTGCTAGTTTTTCTCGACAAATCTAAAATGGAGAAGGCTATACGAAGATTCAAATACCCTTGGAAAACAACGGTTCGTAGAGTGGATATTTTATATATCAAATATGGTAAAGCTAAATTCAGAAATAAAAGTGCTGTTCAACTCTTCTTTCCACCTACCATATATATGCCACCTATATGATATAGTGGTTCGATCCGGTCAGATATATGTATACAGCCTTCAGCAAAGATAAAGATCCATCCCAAGTCTCTTTCACCTAGCTTAAGAGCTAAGAGAAGAGTTTGCTAAAAAGCGGATAGATAAGCATGGGTAAATCATCAGTTATATATCTATATATATCTGTTGAGAGCTTAAAGATGGCTGCGTCAATAAATTGAACTTTTTAGTAACCATATTAATTCGAAATTTAATACTCTATAAACAAACAAATTGTAATGAAATATTCAGGAAACAAAACAAAAGTCTTGTAATCAGTTTTTTATTTCGATTTAAAGAGTAGCTGTATACCCGATAGTAATCTGAGGGCTTTCCAAAAATTGGTCTAAGCAAGTAACATAAATTGAATATTTTCATTTGATTTCATCATTAATTAAAAGTTTTCCTTAATTGATTTGATATTCTTCATTGCGGGCAATTGAAAATTAAAAGTAGTCTCTACACACTGCTCTAAGCCACTGCTCTGAGCCACAAGACACAAGCCACAAGCCACAAGCCACATATTGTGGGTCATCAATTGCGGAACGAAGTCATAGATTTTAAATGGATAATCGTCTTTATTGACCCTTCCTTTGACTTCTCTGTAATATATTAAAGTCAATTCACACGAGGAACGTGCGTCTGTCTGGCTGAATGGGCTTTACGGTTTCTGGTTTATCAATAGAGTTTCTCGTTGTGGTTTATTAATATTTATGACGTCACAGATTGACATTTATTTACTCTGCGGAGATATTAATTTATTACAAATAATATTTGAGCACTGTATTTTAATTTAAATATTTAAAATAGAGTTTACAATGTTTGTTTATAATATAGATTAACTGGTTCGGTTCAAAAAATATAACTGAATTATTTTATTTATTTATTATTACATTGAAAAACAAAAAGCTTGCGAACCGACAATTGTTTATCGAGCTTTTTAAGAAGTCTGCAATATTTTTTTATTCTTTTTATTATTTAAAAAAATCATTATTCAAAAGCTTATAAAGCTTTTCCCAAAGTCGAATGAAGTTTTCAGGCTAAACCGGTTGATCTTTTGATTTTTAGCCTGGCAACGGCAAACTTCAGAGAAATCATCTCTCGCAGGACACAGCTTTTCCGACACCTCTATAACATTGCCCTTTATTTGCTCCTGCATGCACTCAAAATGTCGCGTCCGTTTGCCCACAAAGCTGCCAACAGGACATTGGCATTCGCTAAAATTGCTGGGGCGCCAGAAAGCCGGACATAGGCCACGATTACAGTTGTAGATATCGTCATTAAATGTGGGTTTATCCATGAAAACGCAGCGTCGGGGCGAATAATATCTTATAGAAGATTCACGGATGCAAACACAACGAAAAATGGGTGTCTGTGTGCCAGGACCACAGGAGCGATTACATTCACCAAAACCCAAGAGTTTCCAACTGAAACGTCGACGTTTCCGTTCTCGAAGACGTTGTGCATAGCTGTCATCAGTATCGTTAATGGGTTTACCCGTTTTATCCCAAACAGCTTGGAGTTCCTCTTCTTCAATTACGGGCGCAGAGGATATGGGTATGGTATAATTATATTGGATATCATTATGCGTGCTCTTAGAGTCAGCCCAAAAATACTAGAAATACTCCAAATATTTGGAATAAATTGCAATTTTTAATTAAATAATTAATTACCATTAATATCACAGGCTTGGCAAGAGGTCCTCTTGATGTAAGCAAACCCGTATGCTGATTATACTCGTAGGACTCATCGTAAAAATTAAATAAACCATTGTCTGCTATCTTAGCTCGATTTCCGCTCAAGAGAAAAAGGTCCTCGGAGCTTTTGAGAGCTGTAAAAAATATTGGTTTATTTCTTGACTTCTTAGAAGATGTGAAGTTATATAGAGCTACACTTACCCAATGAATTTTGGCTGGATATATGTTGTTTAATGGACAGATTCATAGCTCCTATAGGTATTGTTGTGACGTAATTGTAATTTTTTGTTAGATTCTTTTTGTTAAATATTTGAGAAACATGTTTACACAAAACCGAACCACATTTCAGTTGACTATCGCGAGTTGTTACAGGTCGTATTAAGCCGCTGCTATGTACAGCCTGAAATTTCAGAGAATGACAATAATTCCAGCTTTAGAAAGGGTTTTTTTTTTTTTAATATATTTCTATAGCGAATATTGCATACTCTTTGCTGCAATTTAAAGCAAGAGTCACTGCAATAAAATTATGAAAATTGTAGTAGTCTTAACAGCTTCAAAAACATTTTTTAATATGAGCTTTTATCTCTTTTAAAACTTAAATTTAATATAAAAAATACAAAAATAATAAGTAATAATTTTACGAGCCTTGAAAAGGTGTTTTTAATTCGAGCTTTAAAGTTTTGTGAATATATTGGAATTATTTGAAAGACATTAAAAAGATCAGTAGCTCTTTCAAACTTAAGGGAGTATCTTCTTACTTTAAGCTTTGATCTTTGTCGAAACTTAGATTTGATATACTCCTACAGCAAATATTTCACACTATTTGCTCCAATGTAAGGCACCTAAGAGCCACTTGAATATTTTTGACACAGTTTTAAGTTTTCTTTCGAGAGTTCTATGTGGAAAATCATAAGCGTTGGGCTATAAAAACAATGCAAAGGCTTTGTATCTGGGCTAATTACATATGTACGAATGTACGCGTATATATATATATATATATATATATGTGTAAGTACGAGTATTTGTAATTATCAGGCGATAATGGGGTCATGTCAACAGAAAGCCCATGAAGCATAGCACCATTATCTATAGTTTTTCTTCAGGCACATAGCTCATTGCTAACTGGGGAGGGCTACGAACAAAAAACTAATTAAATTATAAATTGGTGAGAGCGACACACAGGCAGAGAAAGAGGCCCAAGAGCCGAATGTCGAAAGCCGAAAGCCAAATGAATATGGAAATCATTGGCAAACGATATTAATTAAGATTTATTACATTTGGCATTATTTGAAGAACCAGTTGCATGGTGTGTGGCCTCACATAAACGCGATTTAACGGACTGTAATACCTATCAAATACCAGCACTGTTGGGCAATTTGCATGCTTATGGTGAAAATTGGCTTTAGACAATTTAACCTGGCCATAAAAAGCAGCCAAATGCATTGAACATTGAATTGTGGTTGCCCTTGCCGAATGCCATCATTAAAAGCCAAATAAGTACAAACCTAAAAGTAGAAATATGTATTTAAAGGCGTCCCTCAAAACAAGAGAAAAACCACAGATATAATATCATTTATTATCATATATTAGAGCGAAAAAAACACAATTACATTAAGTAGAATTTTTGCAATATCATTCAAGTATTTGCTCCAACATTTTCTTATATTTTTCTTTAAATGACATCACTCTCAAGATCATAAACTTTCCGCATAACAAGTCAAATGAAAGAAATGATATTTTGTTGAGAGGCAAAGAATTCAATTTGCAATTGGTATAAATTTACGCAATTAAAATCCCAACAAAGGCCGGAAGAGGCAAAGTTATTATTTACATATGGTTTAAAATAGAAAAATCAATTGAAACTGAAATACACTAGAAAAATTTCCCTATGCCATATAGTGCACAAAAATCATTTTTCATTGGATTGGGTTCAGTTTTGGGATCGAAACACTCGTCTTCGATCTACACTGCGAAAAAAAATAAACTTAATTTTAAGGAATTGTCCCACGATATATATTAAAGACAATTCTTCTTAGCTATCAGGCACAAACAATTAAAAAATATTTGATAAAAATAAGTTTTCTAAAGTATAGGATAATATTTTTCCAAATATCTCTATAGATTTATAAATATTTATTTATTAGAGAAAGATAATTTATGATTCGGGCCAATGTTCGCTTATTTTTGGCTTTTTGGGTTAGAAAAATAGTTGAAATATTGGGGTTTATCCGTTATAACCAAATCAAGATGATCAACATGATCGGCAGATAAAAAAAGTTAAAAAAAAAAAACGCCTTGCTATTGATTTATCACACGGAAACAAATCGAATTAGATTTCCGAATTGGCAAACACATTATTTTAAATTTATTTTGAAACGCTACATTAAGGCACATAGCTCACTTACCCGACATATTCCCTCCACACATACGGCCTGGCGCCTGTAGAACTGAGTATAATAGACGGCTGGGCGATTACACGGTGTACCATCGGTGACAGATTGGTTCATACTAATGACTAAATCGGAGTTGAGGGGCCGACAGAATAGCATGCATTCGTCATGTTCTTTTTCATATCCGACCCAATTATAGAATGTTTCCCGATAGGGCACACTGTTGAAGCTTTCGCATTGTTCATCGCGCAATCTTTGTTTGCCAGCCTTGCAGCGCTCCTCCTTGCACTGTCGATATCGCTTCAATATTCCAGAACAGCCCATTCTACCATCTCCAGGATAGAATCGCTTCTCTACGGTCGCTTCGAGTGTCGAATTTTTGGTTCTACGAAAAATTAGAATTTTTAAAAAAGTGTATAAATATTTATCTAGATTTTCAATTCGATCATATTGATCATCGTATCGCTTAAGTCACTGATAGATCTTTCAGTCTATGATCGTACCGCTCTATGCATTTTCTCTTCTTGATCTGCACACAAGTCGTAGCGCATTTGCTCCACTTTTCCCAGCGATCCCATGAATAAAACGTGCCCACTCTCTCGAATGTGCTCTGATTCCGCTGACGAGTTTGCTTGCTGACTTCATTTTCGTCTCCATAGTCTATGTACTCATCCTCAATATCCTCAGTTGGTTCCGATTTAATTAATAAATTTGTATTATTTGCTGTATCCAATTGGCTAATTTCCGTGGAGGCGCCGCAAGTCTGTATATTCCAATAATAAAGCGTTGCCAAGCAAAAAAATAGGCTGTATAGCAAGAAAAGAATTATTTTTAGTTCAGTTTCAAGTTGACCGATTAACATATTTTTATTTATTTTTTTAACAATTGCTCTATGTAAAATAAAGTAGTATTATAGCATAAATTAATTAACATTTCCATTTATTCTACCTTTAAAGCTATAACATAACTTGACATATGATTAATTATCATGCCCAAGGGAAGGTTAACTGCTGACAGTGATTAAATCATTAGAACTGTGACGAAAAGTCTTTGAACCGATTACAGATAACTAACAATATAATTATTTAAAAATGAAAACCACTTCTGGTGCTTCTTTTAATTTAATGTTTGTTTACTTTGTATAAAAATAAATCCTCTTGTCGTTTGAATCAATTGAATGAGTATTCGACATTTTGATTATCTGTCGTATGTAATTAATAAAAACGTCCACTGACCTTATCAACTGCATTCTGTGGTCTAATAATATTAAATTTATTATATTGAATACTCGCGATGTGCGTAGACTGTTTCTGCCATTCAAAAATCCGAAACACAACTGAAATGTTCCAAAAATTCAGAAACCAATAGACCTATATAAACATTGGCCATGTTGCTCTGAATATCTCTTTACTCGATGCGAGACGTGTTCAATAAGTAATGCAAATTACGTAAAAGAAATATACAAATTTAATTCCAAATATATTTTCAGCTTCTCTTATATCTATATATTCTAATTTGAACAATATTTATCACTACTTATCCGACTGTAAGCGTTTTAACAGGGGTTCCTTGATGTTGTAATACTTTGCATATTTCTGTCAAAATAAAACATTAAATATAATATTTAATTATTTAAGTAAAAGATAATTGATATTTTTACGTACATTGCATATTTCAACATCTAAACGACAAATGGCCTGATTAGACTCTTCCGAAATAGAAGTTTCTGTGGCACCTGTGTTCACAGTGATTTGTGGCAATCCATCTTCACCATTTTCAAGCGAAATTAAATTCTCTTTGATAAGAAAGGAAACTATCAATGCGTTTTGCACGCTATCCATAAAGTTATGAGGATTACAGATCAATTTAAAATACGGTATGGGTTTATTCTTGCCCGTACGATAAATCTTTTTAATCTGTTTCATAACATGATTAACATCCGTTGAGCCTTCGCCCTTACGTTCCAGTTTGTCGCTTAGTTTCGGACGCTTCTCTTTTACCTATGTAATGTGTAATTATATTATTATAATATTAATATACTTTAATAAAATACTTGCCATTGTTGAGTTCTTCTGTGCAGCACGTTGTTTGGGTACATGTTCTTTTGGCTTTACAGCAATAAAAGGCAGCATTGAAGTGTTTGTAAAGAATGTATTTCCATACTGACAAGCGAGGCTGCACAGTTTATTCCAATCCTCCGAATTATCTTTGGAAATAAAAGTGTTCTTTATTTGGTGTAAACTAAAAATTCAATAATTTTTCACAGGATTATGTTAATTTATAGTCGAGCCCTGCACTTTAGATTTTTTGGATATTTAAATATATAGAGCTTAGTACTTTTATTTATCTTTAAAATATTTTTCCAAGCTTGGAAAATATGACCTAATAGTGAAAATTTCCAAAATTAGTTAATAGTGGTACTAGATCGTGCAGGGCTCGACCTATTTTCAACTTACGATGGCATTACAGAACATTCTATCTGTTAAATTGGCACTATTTTGCATGGCCTTTCCAACCACTTCATGATTGCGCCTTAGTAGCTCAGTATCCAGTACGAATTCGGTAGGATTCGTTCTGCGATCTTCGTAACCCTTAATTGCATCATTGGCTTTGCTCAGAAGTTCTTGAATGGCCGATATTGACTCTCCCAATGAACAGGATTCTATCTGTTGCTCTTTAAAAATAGTTTCATTAGAATTATATTTATTATTTATTAAGAAGATTCTATCCACTTACCAATCTCTATGTTCTTTTCAATTAGTTCCTGTAATTCTATGATACGTTCATTTTCACTAGTTGTTGCATTCTTTTGAGCTATTTCCATATTATCAGTAGTATCCATATTGTTTGGAAATATTTTATTTACAAGCCTACACAGCTCCAATATAGCGCTAACTTATCGATAAGTTTATAAATTATTTTAATATTTATAATGCACGATACTTTTTATATCGATACTCATGAATATAAAAATAAATGCCGATGGGTCGATTAATATTATCAGTGATTGAAGAAAATAGTAAAAAAAAAAACATTGATTGAATTAAAAAAAACTAAAAATAAACTGCAAAATATTATTAAAATAATCAAAAAGAATAAGTTCACGATTTAGCATACATTCGTTGAGAATAGAATTAATTTATTTTATTTCGAAATACGCTCATTGTTTTAAAAAAGAACAAATTACATTTATAGAAAAGAGACTGAATCTTGTACTTTTGTTCATATATAATGTAATTTACAATTAGTTACAGAAAAATTAATTTACTTTCTAAGTTTGTTTCCCTGTTGGGGTGGCCGATTTCCTTGCCCTGAATTTCCTGGCCGCATGTTACCGTTTCCCAAACCGCCACCGCTGGGACCACTGCGAATACCAAAACTATTTCTGTTTCCACTGCGGGGCATACGTTGATTTTGGTTTTGAGAAGAATTTCCGCCTCGATTCTTATTCAGTTCAGCACGATTTCGTGATTTTGCCTGAGCATCCTCCTTTACCATGTCAATAACTTCATCGGGAATACGTAAATACTTAATGGTACTTCCACGTATATAGCATTCTGGCATACGCCAAAATCGATCGCCGTCCTGCAATAAAAAAATGTACAATTTTAGAACTCTATACTGATATAAATAATTCACATGATCGTTTCTGTTTATCGCTCCAGCAAACAAAACTTCATGAACCTATTCACAGTGTAAACATACACTATGAATTCGATACTTTGTTATGGTCAATGGCAGAGCCGGCAAATAGGGCACAGTGGGATGAGTGTACTAACCTTTGAGGTACAAATAACATCCCGTAGATTAATATTCATCCAGGAGTCACAGCTGACTAAATGCCCATTGTAGGTTTCGCCGTTTTTTAGTTCCACCAGCTGTAAAAATAATAAAATTAAAAAATACAAACAATAATTAATTTTGCTCAAAGACAGAAAGGTATCAACTTACCATAGGGTGACTTTGGGCTGTTTTTAATAGTGATAAGGGTAGCTGAAATTTATTTTACTTATTTTTTAATTTATACGACAATTTTAATTTAAGATTGAGAAACAACTTACCATTCTAACTTATTTTTATGAAAACATGGAAAAGTTTTTTAGTGATGGAGGATAGTGATAAAATTAGTATATCGATATCTATCGATTGTATATCTATCTCTGTATGAATGTCGATATTTTCATGGATATTGTTAAGCAGAACTTCAAATACGTTTTGAACCAATCGTGTGCAAAAGCAACAGCAGTTTGCAGTATTAATAAATATAAATTAAAAGTAATCAATTGTTTATTCATACTAATGTTTTTATTCACTTTTTTTTCGTTTTTTTAATACTTTATCTACAATTAAGGGTTTATATTTTCTAGAGCCTTTTTCGCGATTTTTTGCTGAGATTTTCTGATGTTCCTTAAATTTTTTATCCAAGTCTTTCACATATTCTTGTGGCATAGTCCATTCTGATATATTGGAGTTCTTTGTAGGATCAGATTCTTCGGAATACTCTGGAATTTCAATGCCAAGACGTTTGCACACTTTTGTCAATATATCGTCAATATAACTTGAAATAATTAAGTATGCCTTCTTGTCCTATTAAAATAATAAAGAATTTATTTAATTATATAAATTTATAGAACTCAATTTATCTTACATGTTTTGTAGGCTGCAAGTTGCATATAATGAGTTTACCATCCTGTTTAAGATTTTTGAGAGGTAAATTTCCGCTTGGAACAATTTGAAGAGTGGTACCCAGAGTTATATTAAGATCAGCCATGCTGATATAATATTTTATATTAAAAATGGGAATATTTTATATATGTATATATCTTACGTAGAATTCATAAATGCCATATCTAGATCACGCTCCGGCAAATCATGCTCCCAATCCAAAACATTATCGTGCATAACTCCACCGCGACAACTCCGACTATTCCCCAATTCAATAGATTTACATGGCAGATCCAATAACTTTTGGCCCACTGTGTGCACGGCAGTTGTACGCACAAATTGACGTCGACATTTCTGGCATTGCTCCACAAATATATTTCCATGCAATTCTGCCAAGTATTTGCGGTCTAGTCCAGATTTTAAATGCAATCCGTCTATGTTTTGTGACACAATGTAATGCACATATCCATGGTCTATCAAAGCTCGTAGAGCCATATGGGTTTTGGTGGGTTTTGCTTCATCAAAAGATGTGTTAAATATAGGTTTTTCGCCTTTCTGCTCAAGCGTCCATACGCCCTTGGGACCTCTGAGTAAAGATTAAAACAAAGATTTAATAATTTTATAAGGAAACGGTCGCATATGAGTATTACAATACCGAAAATCGGGTATTCCAGCTGATGTGCTTATGCCAGCGCCTGTGTGGACTACGACATGTTTCGAATCTTTAATTAATTCTACCAACTCCTTGCATTTCTGGTTTATAGTTTCTTCGCTGTCGAAATTCTGCAAATCAATTATCAATTTGTATTATTTACACTTTATTTATATTAGTTTGCTTACCTCGGGAACGCCCAGTACTCCTTTATTTTCATATTCTGATAATCCTTCAGCGTAATTGCAACTCATTTTTTAATTTCTTTTTATTTGCTGGAACTGCGATGGAAAGTTGTGTACATGTTTTGTTTATGTTTACAACTACCAAAACAGCAGAAGTAATCGATGATGGTAACTATCGATAGAGCCAGTACAAGAACTAGCGATAGTTCTGCACAGTAACAAATCGCCGGAACCTTAGCTAATCAGCTGTTTATTGTTTATAGTTTGCTTGCGAGTAAAATGCAGTTTCACATAACGAGAAGCGTTAATGTTTATAAACAGTTTATCAAACGAAATTTTTTTCAATTAAACAAACGGTATGTTGCGTATTGTGCTACTGTAAAAAATATTTTTATTAAAGATTTTGAGATAAAAAAATTATATTAATATAAAGGACCCTCAAAACTATATATTCTATTTCAGTTTGTAATAGGAAGCATTACAATCCTTAAGAATTCCAAAAAAATATTCTAAACGTTTGGAATGCTGATTCCTTATATGTATAATATGATATAAGAACTTGTATATATCATTTTTAAATGAAAATTGGAAAAAACTAAAATTTCATTTCAGTGATAAAGGAAAATGGGATATAATAAGCGCCGCCGGCAAAGTCTCTGAAGAACGAAAAGTACCCGAACACATAGAGAAACCTCCATACTTCTACAAAGCAATGGATGCAGGCAATACGTTGGGAAAACCGGAAATTAAAAATGCGGAGCAGTGTAAACACATGCGAAGTAGTGGAAAACTGGCTGCCAAGATACTGCAAGAATGTGGAAAAATTGCAAGAGTCGGTGTAACAACAGATGAAATAGATAAATTTGCGCATGAGCTTATCCTGGCTGAAAATGCCTATCCATCCCCTTTGCGTTATGTCGGATTTCCAAAGTCCATATGCACTTCTGTTAATAATGTTGCCTGCCATGGAATTCCGGATAACCGTCGATTGTTAGATGGTGATATTATTAATATAGATGTTACCGTTTATCAAAATGGTTATCATGGGGATTGCTCAAAGACCTTTCTCATCGGAGATGTTGACGAACGTGGACGTTTTTTGGTGAAATCAACAGAAGAGTGTTTAAATAATTGTATTAAACTCTGTGGTCCAGGAGTACCCTTCAATGAAATCGGTAAATCCATTCAGAGACATTGCCAGGAACATGATCTGGAATCGGTAGCAGCTTTTATTGGCCATGGAATCGGTAGCTACTTTCATGGTCCACCTGAAATTTATCATTATGGTAAGAACCTAGAGCTTAAATTCCTCCCTTCCGCTTACGCAACTGAATTTTGAGAATAATTAACTAAAAACTTTATCTCTTTTTCCCCTCAATTCACTATATATACAGAAAATAATGCTCCTGGTGAGATGCAGCCAGGCATGACGTTTACAATCGAACCAATATTGTCCCTAGGCGGTGGAGATATTGCATTATTGGAGGATGGCTGGACGGCAGTTAGTTTGGATGATTCACGGAGCGCACAATTCGAGCACACGCTATTAATTACAGACACGGGCGTTGAAGTACTTACAAAGGCTGGTTGAAAACTTGTGAAATTGACATAAATATTGGAATTTTTATTGCAAAGTGTGAATTAAGCGCATAATTGACATAAAATTATTAATAAATACTTATGCCGGCTTGCAAGATAATTTGTTTACCAGGTGTGATTGATTAAATAATTTGCTGAAATGTTGAGTTACGTGAAATATTTTTTTGAGCATTGAATTTTTACGTGGCTTTTCAATGACTAACTACAAATGGCCGCCGTCTTTTGTACAGGTTTTTGAATGGGCAGGAATAATTTAAATTCAGGAGGCAGTTCATCTTCCGAATATAATCGATCCGAGAAATAAACTCGACGTATTCGACAATTTGCATGAATCTGCACCCTCAAAGTTTCCACATAGTTGGTTCCATAGGCACGACGTGTAAAGTCTGACAAGTTGAACTGGATTTGATTCCAACCCTCATCCAGACGCATCGGCATTGTGCATATGAAGGGTTTTACCCTAGTAGTGGATTGGTAATTGCTCGCGCGAAACCGGCGTCTCACGTTCTTATCATCAAGAACCTGTTTATAAAATAATAAAATGTATTAGAATACTAGGATAGCAACCCAATAATTGCAATACACCGAAGAAAGCATTCTTTTTGTAGTGAACACAGAATGCCATGCCCTTGTCTTCTACTAGATTGGCAAAGATTAAATAAAACTTTTCTTACCTGCACTTCAAAGGTAAAGTATTTCTTCATATTCTTAATGATCATCACCAGAAAGGGCAGCTTGATACCCAGAGTTTTCTTGGGATCTGCCGGGCATGTTATAAAGGTGGTGCTCACATTGGTGCCAACTATTTCCAGTACCAAACTCTGTATATCGTTATCTGTAATACGCTTTATATGTCCATTGCGCACCTTTTTGTCCCACAACTGCAGGGGTTTCGAGCCAATACTGTAGAGTATTGACAAAAACCCAGATTGAAACGTGTTTTTGAACATTTCGCGCTTAAAATTACGCTAAAGGGACACGGTGCTGTCTGCTTAAACTCTAGCTTTTGCAAATTTTTTATATGGCCAGCGTTTTTTCCCGGCCTTTAAATTTTGCGAAGCCGGAATTTGTAAAATTACGAACACAAAATACAAAAGTATACTGATTTTCTTATGTCAATAAATTGTAAACAACAATGTGTTGCTATTAGCAACAGAGATGTGACATGTCTATCGTTTCAAAAAATTAGATTATCGACCAGCCGCCACAAACTATCGGTTTGATGGCGGTAAGTTAAAAATTTAATTCTTTTTTTGTTTGCTTATTGGTAAACATAACCAATTAAGAAATCTTATGTATTTAGATCTAAATATGAAAATAATGTGTTGAAATTAGCATCAGAGATGAGTGGTCATTAAAAATAAAGCTATTGGTCAACCGACACAAACGATCTGTTGCCGCTAAATTGAAAATTCGACATTGATCATATTTTTAATGATTTTGATCTCCACAGATTCCTAAAGTTTTTGGATGACTCAAATTTGGTTGAAATATAATATTTAGATATTTTAACTCAATTTTGGTTAAAGGCGCCACGCGAGCCAAAACATACAACAGCAAGCAACAACAAATACACTAATAAAATAAATATATTCACAATTTATATCTTCAAACTTTATATATTTTATAAAAACAGATTCGACTTTACAAATTTTATTAAAATAGCTGAAGAGCTTAATTATTTCTACTTCAAGGGGAAGCCTGATTTATTGACAACCAATGAAAACTATATATTTAATATTTAACTGTAGCACATTTTTAAATATGCAAACTTATTTACAAATATAAATCAAAATCTATTCTATTACTCGAATAAAAATTGGAGTTTTCTCCAACTTTTCGCACATAGACGCCTTCTTTAAAGTAGTCGCCCGTTGACCAACTTAACATTTTCTCTGTACTATATGGACCCTGAATTTCTTCATCAGTCTGCTTCCATTTAAACTCCCAGGTTATTTCATTCGTATTTGATTCTGTCCCATTTTGTGGGGTCTTTAAACTCTTGGACTCCTTTTCTACGAAATCATCGGCATACATATCGAATGATTCACCGCTTGGTTTGCTAGTGCTTGGCAAATCCTCTAGTTTCTGCATGATTTTCTCATATGTCTCTTGATATATATCCATGTTTCCAGTATTTGAGAGTATTTCATTCGCTATTTCGGTTAACTTTGAAATATCTTGTGTCTCACTATTCTCTATACCCGCTTTCTTTTGCCTCAATTTTTCTAGGGTAGATAATTTTGGTCGCTTACGGCCCAATCTTTGCAGTGCCATTTGCACACTTTCGCCCGGTTTCATGAACTCAACCATGTTTTTAAGCGATGTTAAGAGGTTAAATGTTGTCGTAGGTAAACTACCATCTTCATCCTCATTATTTGGATCAAAGTAGTTTTTGCTTTTTTCCACCTGTTGCAGAAACAATATATAAATAAACATAAATATATTATAAGAATATAAAAAGAAGAGAAGGTAAGCTATACTTCGGCCGCGTCGAGTAATATATAGTTTAAAAACTGAGAGACTATATGACGGATATTTCAATAATACTTGTTGGACTCAAAGAATATTACATACAGTAATAGTATTAAAATATTATTGGTAGAAAACGTACCTTAACCCAGTCGATGTTATCCAGCCAATTGTCCTTAATTTCCGTCTCTTTGTTCCAATGATAATGCCCATCTTTATCGAAATGTCCCTCTTCCAGTTCTTCACGCATATTGAATGGGGTTATTTTAACATCATCCTCCACTTTTCCAACACCTTCCTCTCCGCCTTCGATATCACTGTCATTAAGGTTATCGCTAAAAAATAACAAATAAATTAATTAATTTCAACATTTCCTTACCCAGCAAACTATAGATAATATTGCCCAATAAGAATATACAATTGTACCCATTTCTATAAATATAGCCGTCAGGCAACAAGGGAGCTAAACCTTTTTTGGGTACAAATTATAAATATCACCCACCGTTCGTATTCATCGGAGTCCTCTTCATCCGAGTCCAGCGTGTGTTTCTTTTTAAATGTTTCATTATCGGCCTGGGCAAAGTTTTGTTTTCTTTTTGATGCCATATTTATAAATAATAAAAAACAGTACTTTTTGCTTAGTTTATGCCTAACAATTACTTAAATCAAACAATGTTTCCGTGTTTTTATTTGTTTGGCATTCACGTTCGCGTTCATTTCGTTCCCAGTTCTTTTACTAGTTCATATGGCATGTTGCCACTTCTCGCGTTTCATTTTACGGAATATGTGACGTCACGGTATCAAAGCTAACATATACTATGGAGAATGAAGCTTTATTGTCTATAATAAATTTTCAATCTTTTTTTTTTTAATTTTGCTTATTAACACAGTGAATTGGCTATTAATAATAATATAATTATGAGTATTTAAATTACTAGAACTGCTTCAATACAGGGCGATTTTGCAAGGATTGTAGCTCGCTTAGAAGCATGGCAACATTGTAGCGCAAACGTTGAAACATTGTTAAGGGTAATTCCAAAGTTCTATATTCTCCATTAACTAATTTAAAGTGCAAAACTATCGTAGGTTTATTCAGCTGCGCCATTCTAAAATGTAAGAAAAATAATTAAATTTATATGATATAAAATGCAGTTATAATACGAGCAGACATCTTACGTTGAAGTTAAGGAGATGTTAATGCGCCATTGCATATCTAGCATTTTCGCTCTTTCCATTTTGGTTTCTGCGAAATTTCTACTCAGCGTAGTACGATGATTGAGGAGCACCTTGGCCAGATCCTCAGCACACACATCAGACAGGCTAATAAATATAATCACATTGAATTTAAAAATTAAATTAATAAGTACATTATATTTATGTTCTTGCTTCAGATTGGGCTCTTGATCTAGAATACAAAATGTTCTAAAGTAAAATCGATATTATCGATATTTTCACCAACAACAACAACAAACTAAGAAACAACATATCGAATACTCGATACGGACATCTAAATTCCTGACTGCGAAAACTAATTAGCTATCGATAACTTTTGATAATACAAAACAATATCAATGAAACAAAAATCTCTGGCTTACCTCAAATCATCTGTTAAACATTGACGTAGTTCCTGATCCTTTACAATGCCCTTAGGATAACGCAAATATATTTGCATTATCAGCAAAACCATAGTAAATAGCTCACAAAAATTTTTAGGTACTTCGTGACCAGCATTCTTTAATTTATTTATTGCAAGTGCCAATACGTCAGGTGATGATTTTTTTGTTTCTATGTAATGCACTGAGACTTGGATTAAAACGCGAAGCGCTGATTTAGTCAATTGTGGTATATATACGGTATATGGCTTTACGCTCTTTATAATATGATAACGAAAGTTTGACGACATTTTGCAAATTCGTTGTTTTCAACTGCCCAGAGACAGTTGAACACCATCTGTTTTTGTTTTTACCATTGAACTAGTTCATTCTAAAGATGAGCAATAATTCAATTTAATGAATCAAATCATCGCTCTTCTCGGTTGTTCAAGAATCAGAGATTCGATTTCTGGTTTTATATTTTTATTTATTTTTTTCAATTTAGCTGAAACATAATTTAGTGTATCAACAACCCAAGTTTTGCTTAGTTTCTTATTATTTCTTTCAATAATAATGAAAACATTTTAGTTTACATTTCTTCCGAATCGTCCGAAAAATTCTTCAAATAAAACCAATTGGTTCTGAGCCGATTCGAATTGGATCCTTGGTTTTTAAATAACTAATTTTTGTTCAATAAAAAAATAAAGCTAATAAAGAAAACCAAAATATTAATTTTTCATTTTTATATTTGAAATACTAAATTTAAAAAAAAAAAAATTGTTTTTCGATTATATGGTAATCCAAGTTTTTGAAGAATATCTACGACATTTAAAACGTTCAGAAGTAGTAAGAAATTTAGATTTAATCGGTGCCATATCATTTAATTATTGAAAGCTAATTTTTGTGATATTTGGTGCTTATAGCAGGGTAATTATCATAAATGATGTGATCCGACCAAGCCAGATATGACACGTAAAATGTATTTTTTATTAATGTATTATAAGATAAGATTAAATGAGAGCTCGTATGTATGTAGATATGCGAATACATTTAATATACATCTAAAATGATTATAAACGATGTTTCGAATCTGACCAGAAATAGCTGATAGAATTGCTAGATTTATTAAATTTTAAAGTAAAATTATAATTAATACACATTTTGATTTGAAGTTAAAGATATTGTACATATATATGTATTAGCACATAAGTTCAACTGTACGTAAGTACATATATTATATATATTTTTATGTACAGACGTACAGATGCACTATATATATAGATATCGATAGGCAGATGGAAATCATAGTGAATAAATAGATTTTGTACATTATTTGTATACTTTAATAATTTTTGCATGAGTTGGTATTTTTGCATATTTAGATTTAGACGGTTTTTCTTACGTTCACATTTTTAAACTAAAGCAACACAAAAATGTTCCCTCTTCGATATACAATATCATTGTTTTTTTTATCGATTTTTTTATTTTGTTTTTTATATATGATTAAGAACTACTAATAACGCTTAGCCAAGCGGTCCGCAATATTGCTGTTCCTCTCAAATGGAATTACGATTACTTTTTTTGTTGATGTTTTTTAATATTTAAAATTCTGCTTTGCTTTTTATGCGGGCAGCTGTAGCTTTTTGCCTTTGAGCACTTTGGTAATATAGAGATAAAAGAAATCGCAGTATAGAATGGTTTGCACGATGCCCGCAAAGATCGCAATAAGATCATAGTGTGATTCCACCATATATCGATAAACCCAATTAAGCAAGTACAATGCACGATATGAGCCCAGGGCAAATAGATAATGGCTTGTTATCGACTCCGCTTCCCCTGTCTTGCTGACAAGGAACAGTTGTGGCAATATGGCAACCGACTCCAAATATATTGAGAATGTCCACAAAACCTCCATCAATGTAAACTCATGATTAATCACCAGCGACAGCAATGCACAGGGTATCAATAGGAATTCAATGCGGAAGGAATCGTGATTATGGTCGTAAGTTGCCTTGAATTTCACATACATCAAATAAACCGTAGCGCCTGATGTGGCCAGAAAGAGCACCTTCATCACCGAGTTGTAGAGACTCACGTATGTCGTGAATAAGTCCAGATACCGTGTCAGATAGACGATAGCGAATAATATCTGCGACTTGCCAGAGATTCCGGCACAGGATCGTGTCTTCCATATTTTTAACAATAATATTATTATGGCAAATACATGCGATAAATCTCCAGCGAACCGAAAAATATTCATCTTGATCTCTTCTTCTTCCTTTGTAGCTGCGCTCTGACACCCTGTATGTAGTTTGAGTTGGAAACAGAGAAGACAGAATGCAACGTTTTATTATTTATATCATACTGCCACACATTCACAATATTTATTTATTTTTATTGCTATTTAATTACCGTACTGTCTTCTATCTTCTCTGGTGTTTTATTTGGAATTTTTTCACTTGTTTTGCCAACGAGCTAAAAGTTTTTGGTGTGTTGTGCCGCCTTTCATGTACGTAGAATGTCGGCACAAAAGAGAGCAGCAAAGAGAGCCAAAGTGACGTGGCCACATACATATGTGAGCGTCGTCTGATTCGTTTGAACACTGGTAATTCGTTCATGCACTGTAATACTGAAACCAGGGCTGAATTATTCTAACAATCGAATAATTATAATCGTATAAGGAAATGCTCAAAGGAAATAAGTTTCAGAATTTGAATATAGGTTTCATACTTTTCGCAGTTGCTTTCAATTTCATTTGGTAAAAGAATTAAATTAATTTCGTTTTTTTTTTGCATATTTGTAACGTAGCAATTTTTTTTAAATTGAACGTAATAATATCGGATATTTTATGAATTATATTATTCCTTATATCAATCAATTTATTACATTATTTTATAAATTAATTTATTAAACCAAAGTTTAATTACAGCTGTAATACCACTTTAGTAATTGGAGAGAATATCGAGGACTAGCCGTTGCTCGCAGTTAGAACCAGTTCAGTAAAATGTTCCACTTAACATTTCGAGCTCTGAACAACTTTATGAACCACTAAAGACTGTTCGCTCAATTAAACTTGTTCCAAACTACACTAATCAACTCTAGGAAAGACGGGCATTTATTTGTTTGGCCATTTTATATTTTCGCATAATCACCAGACGCTTGCAGTTTTATTTTCTTTGACAATAAATAATAACAAAATTGTCCCACAATGGTACGTTAAATAATATATTAAAACTAAATTCGTATGTAAAAACATTGGTAAACGTTTAAGCATTGGTTAAGCGCCTGCATACAGAAGCCGGCCATGCTTGTTTTTTATACACAGATGATTGTTTATATTTATTTATATTTAGCCGGCAATGCCCGGAAAAGTGATTATTCAATTTATATGTTATTATTAACAATGTTGCAGATCGGTTTCGTACTAAACCGGTTCGCCTATATTGCCAAATCGAAGCAAACCAGGGATCCAAAATATAACCGAGCTAAAATTTCCCAATTTCCCAAAAATTGTGAGACTCGTTTATTTTCATATAGAATTATGAAACTGATGTGTAAAAATTAAGCTCTTTCTGGGGTGGTGGGTGATTTTTTTTTATATTTGAAATTTATATATATATATATAATACTTGCAAACTGGATTGTCCTATGGCAGTGATAAGATATAGTAGACCGATCTTCAATAAATTAAGTTTTTGCTTAAAAAATATAGTTTTTCATCAAGCTTTTAAATTTTATTGAGATACTTTAAGAAGTTAAATTTTACAAACGGCAACTTTTGAACCGATTGTTAATTTCTATGATAGCTATATGATATAGTAGTCCGCTCCGGCCGGTTCCCACATGTGGGCTGCTATATAAATATATAGAAATATATTTAATATTTTCAATACTAATCAATTGTATACGAATATATAATAATATTATAATAAAATTAATACTTTATTAATTTTTTAGACTATCGGCAAGAATAATAAAATGATTCAGCACCTGAACTATCGGGTGCGAATCGTGCTCCAGGATTCGCGAACCTTCATTGGAACTTTTAAAGCGTTCGATAAGCATATGAACCTTATATTGGGCGATTGTGAAGAGTTCCGTAAAATACGTTCTAAGAACTCCAAAGTGCCGGAGCGGGAAGAGAAACGTGTACTGGGATTTGTGCTGTTGCGTGGCGAGAATATCGTTTCACTCACCGTGGAGGGACCTCCACCACCAGAAGAGGGTCTACCGCGTGTGCCCATTCCGGGCGCAGCGCCAGGCCCTGGTCTTGGTCGTGTTGCTGGCCGTGGCGTCCCAATGAATATCTCGTCTGTGCCAGCTGGCCTTCAGGGCCCAGTCAGAGGTGTGGGCGGTCCTGCCCAACAGCATATGGCGCCCATGGGACGAGGTGTGCCCAGAGCACCGATGATGGGCGCCCCTCCACCTGGCCTTATTCCCGGCGGTATGCCCTCAATGCCAGGCAGTATGGGACGCGGTGCACCGCCACCCATGAGAGGACCACCACCAATGATGCGTGGCGCACCTCCACCAGGGCGAGGTGGTTATTAATTAAAAAACAAAACTTCATTTATCTTTTAGTAAATAATAAAATTCTCTGTCAACAATTGATTTGAATTTTCTTAATTTATCCATGGGGTTATACTATTCTGATCTGGCAGAAATTAGCGCTATATAAAAAGCTAACTGGGATCTTTGGAACCGTTGCGATCGGATTAACTCTCATAATTGACGAGATTGGATAACCATATCATATAGTTGTGTCAAGATCTCACAAAGTAAGCGGATTTTAAAGTAATTTAAGATGAAATGAATAGTTCAAATCAAATTAGGCGAGATTAAAGTCCAAGTTTGTATCCCATTACATCCATTAAATGAAATATTAAGTAATTTTTTTAATATTTATTTAAATATACATTGTTTAAACCATTTTCATTAGGGAGCTCAGAATTTACATATGATTGTTTGTGTTTTGCACACTAGTAAAACATATTGAATTATACAGAGGTTATCTGATCTTATTGATATCCATGCATTTTAGTTTTACATCAATTTCAATCTGATGAAAATATATAACTTATCGAGTTTAAATACATAATAATACATTCACATACACATACATGTGTATGTAGTGAACACTGCTTATATTGTAGAAGAGCATACACTCGGCGTTGTTGTCATAGCGTCGCTTTTCTTCAATACTTACAAATGTATTTGGTATTATTTTATTATTTTGTTTTTCATACAATACAATATTATAATTTTTTTTCTTTTCTTTTAAATATCGTAACACGCCCAACTTGCGTAAACAGGATAATATATAGATGAATATTATACCCAAATGGTGGATAAATCCCAGACTTTAATCAGTCGATCCTGCCCAACGGTCAGCAAACGTTTTCGATCCTCATCCAGATCCATATGCACTATGGAATGCTTGGCATCATGAAAGGCTGCTAAAGAAGGACGCTCCACTGTCTGCAGCTGCTTGAAGCAAGGATCACAGCAGCGTACATCATATTCAAAGCCCATTATTGGTATATTAATCCGATTAGTGGAGCAATTATCGCACACAGCTTTTCCACAGTGTCGGCAATGATGTTGTCTAATGCCTGCAATGAAAATAAAAGACATGAAGTTATAGTATTTAAAGTAAAAACAGTTGTGCTAAAAATAGTTCTAACATCGTTCGTAGCTCTGAAAAATTGGTTTATACAGCTTATATACAAAATATACGAATTACAATACTGATATACCGAATCCCAGAAATCTTTTTCAGTTTGTTGAAAACTTGTAGTGAAATTCGGAAATTAAAATTCGAAAAAATAAAACCTGTCACAGTTGCAAGACTTGGAGAATTTATTTGGAGAAATCAGCATCCAACCAAAGAGTATTTACACCTGTTCTGAATTCCGCTTTAGAATAAAGATATGAAAGAAATACGAATATGATTGAACTATCAATTATATGTATTCTTCTATATTTAATTTTAGGAAGTGGAAAGTATTTTAAAGAGGAACTAAGAACACGTTAATTAATCGACTAAATTGAAATGGAAAGTAAAAATATGTTATTGGATACCTGCTTTCGATGGTAGCTGAACCTAATTTTTTGTTGTGAAAAATAAATGTTTTCGTCTACTTGGAACTGAACTGCATAATTTCTAGTACTTGGTACATACCTAATTGTTTTTGGTCCATCATTGAACGGAAATTCCAGAAGAATGGTCTTGAGCACAGCTGGCAATTATTGGACTCCACCCAGCCGGGCACCTCCTTCCGCATCGCATTCATTTCCCAGAAAACCACAACAGAATCTTCACCACAAGTAATCAGTTGCTGTGTGTGATTGGCGTATGCCAGCGCCGACACTTTGTTGCTAAATATAAATATAAATATAAGTACTTATTATAATAATAATAATAGAAATATATTTATTTAGACTGCACCTGTGGCCTTGCAATTCGTAAATGGTGCCACGTTTTCCTCCAACATCCCAAACAATAACGGATTGATCGCATGCGCCACTAAACAATAACTGTGGACCTTCGACCCATCTCAGGCATCTAATTGCAGCTGAAATAAATAGAAACATAAATATTAAGTTATTGTTTACTTTTTCTTTGTTATATTATACTGTATTTATTTATTTATTATTGTTTACCCGTGTGTCCCTTGAATGTCGTTATGAGCTGTACACCCTGCACATCGCAGCGGAGCATCGTTATTTGACCAGCATGATCTCCAATGAAAGCATATTTTGCTAAGGCATCAAATCTAGATGTAAATTAATGGGTATAGATTAATTCTCATTTCTTTGGGGCTATGATTCTAGCTTTTATTTAGACGTCTCAGATATGTTATTCAATATCAACGTGGTAAACCTTAAACAATTTTATTAAGAAACTGATCTGAAACTATTCCAAAAAGTATTCAAGTTAGGAGGTTTTTTAAAATATATGTTGAAAAAAGATTAGTAGAAGTCTACATTTTCGATCCAGTAAAGAATTAATAAACTTGATAAGAAATTGATATAAATGAAGGAAATAAAAAGTATCTTTAAGATAATGAACCAATGATAGGAAAAATGTTTTATTTGATAATAGAACACGACAATATCAGTTTGATAATGATATTATTTTCTCTCTGTTTAATTGCATTTTTTTGTTATTTATGTATACTTCAACTTTTATATTAGACCTATTTACAGAGTATCTTCCAAGCGATACATTCTAATAATGTTTATTTCATATTTTAGGGCGTTGTTTTATATTTCAATGAAAAAGAAGCGATTCATACGGGCTGTGATTAAGTTACTACTTACTGTAATGCTGTGCATGGTGTCTCAAAATTGTATCCGCCCACCCGCGTTGCTGTCTCTGTACAGTGGTACGCAAACTGTTTATCTTTGCCAGCAGAGAGTATCCAGTTGTGCGTCTTGGAGAATACAACGGCCACAACTCGACCCTGATGCGATAAATAGTCTCGAACAAACGATAAGCGATTGCAGTCCTCGGAGAGAGTGTACTGTGTAACTGTGCCATTATCTTGCCCGATATATAATTGTCGGAGTTCCTGAACGTATTCAATTGCGGTGCAGCCAGAGGGCATATATTGGCAAATACTCGGCCAATATTGTCCAGAATCGCGTTTAAGCCATACGCGTACAGTTCTAATCAAAATTTGTAATTAAATGTAAATAACACAAAAGTATTGCTTAAATTGACATAGGGCAACGGCATTTTATGTTCTGTATTCTGTATACTCTTCCCTCAGAAAATATGGTTACTTCATTAACCTTAACATTAGGATGATAAATTTTAATATTTTTACGATATCTCGAGAAATATCCTATGGTTTTATCATCATATGTATATACATATTTACAATGTTCAGTAATATATATATTAATTTTAAAATGTATGTCGGAGTATTTTTATTTTTTAAACTGATTTGTACACAAGGCCAGTTCTCATGAAATATAATCAAACCACTTCAATACAATTTTAACTAACATTTTTAATTTCTTTCTAATCAACGGGAGATGAACTGGAGCAAACGGACTCGAAACGGACAAAAATAAAAAGATTAATACGCACGAAACCAACAGGAAGGGTATCTAACTGCTCGGCGCTTTGAATTTGCTATTTAGTTCAAAGTTGCTTGTGGTTTTTTTGTTATTTGTTTTGTTTTGGGTACACACTTGTCATCTGAAACGCTAATTACTCCATTTTCGCCTGGAATTAGAATAGCTGCATTTACATCGTCTCCGCTTCCCTCTAGTTTACTGAGTAATTCCGGCTTTTTAGTCGACAAAAATCGGTCATTGTTGCTGCGCTGCGCTGGCTTTATTTCGGCTGCCATTTCTTACACTGAGCAAATGCGAAGTGAGTTTCGTTTGGTTTTCTATGGCTTTCTTCTATACTTTTGCGGGTCACTGTGCGAATGGTTTTTGGTCAACCAGAGAGATAAAGCGTTTGATAATGACGCGGTCCGCTGCCTGTTTGATATTTGTTTAACCGAATGAATGAATCACAAATAAACTAATTACATCCAAAATTGTGACCAGTGTGTCTCCACTTTTAAAAACTGCTATTTTCTGTTAATTAAAAATCAAAATGTTGTGGTCACACTTGCCACTGAAAACTATCGATTGCGTGGCGTTTCGATTAATTTCCGTTTTACTAAACGTAGCAGTCGTAGTACTAACAGCGTAATACAAACATTATCTGATTAGATTATTATTATAAGAGTTTAACAGACAATGAAATAATGGAATTTTACAACAAAAATATTTAAAATAAATTTATTATAAAATGAATAGCCTTTACATTATTCTTACAACTTTAATATATTAAATAAAATTATCTGCGTCACTTTAATATAATAATTTATTTTAGAAGGGTTCTTTAAAACGTAAAAAATCAAAATTAAAAACCGTTTGGGAACTTTTCTTTGGAGCTTTATATGGAGCTTTCCGAAATATTTAAATTAATTTTTGCTGTTTTCCGAAGGGGTAACCAAACAGATAAAAACAATTATGTTAACTACCGATATATGTATATATTTAATCGATAATTTGCGCATTCCAACGAATACCGTAAGTCGGTATCCTACTCCTTGTTCCAAAGCAGTCAGCTTATAGTTCTAGTATAAATAATTTCGAAACTCAAACAGACCTGAAAAAAAAAAACAAAAACTAATGAAACTACACCCAGAAATATCGCTCACAGTTTATTATTTAGGCGAGAATGCTAGCCGGTGGAAAATAAAACAAAGTAGGCGCGATAATACCTACCCAAAAGATTCACCCATACTGCTATAAATACATATATATATATTATACGTAAAATATATATACGTAAAACGAATCAAAAAGGCTGTAATATAAACAACAAACTAACACAAAACCAAAAGAGAAACTTGAAACAGTTTAACACAAGAGAGAGATTCAATCAAAAATGCCAATTGGAAATATTATTAAAAAGGCATCAAACTTTATACTCGGCGAGGAAAGGTCAGATGAAAAAATCGATATTTCTTACGAAGACAACGAAATACTTTTTTGCAAGAACAATGTATGCATACATCCGCCTACCGTGGCCAGACAGGAATCCGATATATTACACTATCCCGGCTATTTGACATGTACGACGAAAACATTTATCGATCAGTATAACAGTGCGAAGAGACCAACATTGCTGCTCACCTGGATACCGAATAGTTCGCTCTGTAAATGCAACTCGATAACTAATGAGGCGGAGGCAATAAATAATCGCATTTGTGATTTGTTGCCAACTAATGGACATTTCTCTCCTGTAGCGTCTCAAGTAGCGGTACCTGCTCCAAAAATTATCGATGAGTCGGAACCGGAGACTGGCCTACGGGCTGAGGATGAGAGTGCAGCGGAAATGCAGGAATTGAAGAATGAATTGCAACCTTTGCTGGGTGGACAAACGGCTTCCATTGGTGATTTGACCGCACTGCTCAAGAAAAATCCCATAACCTCTGTAAACATAACCATTTCGAATCCGCAGATCGAGAATAGCAATATATCACAATCATATAATTGTATTATATCCTCGTCGGATAGTGAGGCGGGTAGCAATGGTGCTTGTGCTGGTAGAGCAGAGACGCATCAACTCAACTCGGACGGTTCGGTTTCGGATGATAATAATCCCAATTGGATGACCCCGGAGTTGTTGGCCTTTAAACATAATCTGGTTTTTCCGGAAAGTGCCAATGCCACGCCCACGGTGCGTCGTAAAGCCGTTATCCGAGGTCGACGCTTTTCCGTGGATCTCAGTCAAATGAGATCGTTGCGCCTGTTCTTTAACGATGATAAATGTACCTCTGGACAACTGGTCATAGCCTCACGAGAATCCCAATATAAGATACTACACTTCCATTACGGCGGCTTGGATCATTTGGCTCAGGTGTTGCATCAGTGGCACTGTTTTCTACACAATATTACTTTGGCTCCCGGACAGGAGAAGATGAATTTACCCTATAGACATTTCATGGTCTGTCGCCCAGAGGTCAAGCAATCTGAAATGCATCCGGATGAGGGCAATGTTAAGCGTATTACTACAAACTTTTTCTATGGTACACTGCTTAATGAGAAGGGTCAAATCGATGATGATTTACTATTACGAAAGTGCGTCTTCTTCGGTGGATTAGAAAAGAGTCTTCGTAAAACCGTTTGGCCGTTTATCCTAAAATGCTATTCATTCTCATCCACTTTTGAGGATCGGGCTGTACTCATGGATATAAAGCGGCAGGAATATGATGAAATAACACGAAGGCGACAGTATTCTATGTCTCCGGAGCAACAGGCGCAATTCTGGCGCACTGTTCAATGTGTCGTAGAAAAGGATGTAGTCCGAACCGATCGCACGAATCCCTTTTTCTGTGGCGAGGATAATCCCAACACTGAAATGATGAAGAATATTCTACTCAACTTTGCGATCTACAACACAAGTTTGTCCTATTCACAGGTAAGATTAAAAGATATTATTTAATTGTGATGTGTTTAAATTAAATATTTATTCTAAGGAAAAGAAAGGATATGTCGGATAAAAGTTCAAACTCTAAATATATATTTGTTTAATACAGTTTATAACCTAAGTTATGAACATATCTACATATACATTTTTTTCCTTTGATTTATAATCGCTTTCAAAATTTACCCTCTATAAAAATACGCAACACAGAAAAGATCCTACAATACACATGATTTTGACCTCAACTTTGTTAGGTAACGTCTAAATTAACATTAATATAATAAATTGTTTTTAATTTTTCAGGGCATGAGTGATCTATTAGCACCTGTTTTGTGTGAAGTGCAAAATGAATCGGAAACATTCTGGTGCTTTGTGGGCCTGATGCAACGAGCGTTCTTTGTTTGTACACCTACGGATAACGATGTCGATCATAATCTGAGCTATTTACGGGAACTAATTAGACTCATGCTGCCGCGTTTCTATGAGCATTTGGAACGACACAACGAGGCTATGGAGCTATTATTTTGCCATCGATGGCTTTTGCTATGCTTTAAACGAGAATTTACAGAAGCCGTGGTTATACGAATGTGGGAGGCTTGCTGGTCAAATTATCTCACCGACTATTTTCATTTGTTCCTTTGCCTGGCTATTATAGCTGTCTATGCGGATGATGTTATTGCTCAGAATCTACGTGCCGATGAGATGCTACTGCATTTTAGCTCTCTAGCCATGTATATGGATGGTCAACTGATATTACGCAAGGCTCGTGGCTTGCTCTATCAATATAGACAGCTTCCAAAGATTCCATGCACCCTGAGTGGACTCTGTAAGCGCTGTGGACCTGGTATGTGGGATTCGGAGCATCGGCCGGCACTTGAGTGCGTCGGTCACACAGATAACGAGAAGTGCTCTTTGGGTATTGATTAATTTATGTGGCTTCTATTGTTGTTTATCAAGTTAATCTTATTTATATATTACAATTATGTGTTACTGACAAAAAGCTTTCAAGCGAGTGCTTTTAAATATACTATACACTATATACATATATATATATATATGCCTATGCTAAATAAATGCCTACTTTCTTAAACATGAATTTAAACAGTTGCAAAAAGGAATCAATTCTCTAAAGACGTTTCTAGAGAGCCGATAGGAAAATAACTTCATTTATATAGTATATATTCCATTGCTTAATAAATTATAGCTTTCTGCAAAGTAGTTTACCTTATATAAAATTGGTAAATGTAGAAAATGGGAATTATAATTTAATCAAAAACCTGTGCTTAAATAAAATCAGAATCTGGGAAAAATTGCAAATCAATCAGGAATAGCGAAAGATTTTAAGAAACACATAAACAAATGAGCAGCAACTAATTAATTAAAACAATCTATAATTGTTTTAATAGCAGTTTCAGTATTTATTGTACAACATACAATAGACGAACATTCTTTGACGCCTTGATAACTACATTGGTGCAAACTTCATTAGGCGCTTCTCGAATTATTTTTATTTAAATAAGGCGCATTGATTTGCATTTCTGCATATAATATTGATAAAATCGTAATTTTGTTGTAGATTGGATTAAGGTATGTTAAATTGTTTATAAACTAAGGCTTGCCCTACAAAAAAGTGTAAATAACCTCCATCTTACAATATATATTTTTGCGTACTAAGCTTCTGAACATATGTGTTTAAATGATAATTGAGCATCGATAAATCCCGCCGTTGTGTGTGGGAATATTTCACATCTGCGGTAACTGATCAATTGGTGTAGTAAATTTGAAATCTTCGGGGAACAGTTTTGCTGCATGCGGGTACATTAATTTATATGATTGCCGAATTGTTACATCGGCCACACCGGCAATATCACCGATTTCCTTTTGGCTCCGCTTATGTTCGGACGCCTGGGAGGCCATATAGATTGCTGCCGCTGCCACAGAAATTGGCGAACGACCAGGTACAATATCCATTTCCACAGCTTTTTTCGCAATATGCGTAGCAGCTCTCTGCACCATATTGGGCAGATCTGTAATTAAATGTAGATTCATTTAGATTTTACATCTCTAATTTGATCTTGATAACTTACCCAAATTGGCGCAAAAGCGGCACATAAAATCAGCCGTAGTAATTAGATCAACACTTGTCTCAAGTGCTTTGAGTGTCAGTTTAAAGCATCTACCAATTTCCTTCTTGCTTATCTTACTAACAGCACAGATCTCCTTGAATGTGCGTGGGACTCCTTCCTGGCGACAAGCAATGTACAAACAAGCCGAGGCCTTGGCATCATTTGAGCGACCCTTCAGATTCTTACCATCATGAACCTATAAACAGAGGAACAATAATAAATAAAGTGTGCGGAAAACTCGTGAGTTCTTTATTTTTGAGTTCCCTGGGTAACGACGAAAGACCTTAAATGGTGATGGAATATTTGTCTAATTTTTTCAGAGCATATAATTGATTAATACATTGCAACAAACATTTTCGACCCCACAAAGTATGAGTATACACTATATTAATAATCAGGAAAACAAGATGAGTAGATATATTCATGTAAGTCTCTGCTTGTATTCAAACTAGTTTCCCAGATTTGGATCAAGGTCAATGAAATGCGTTATGGAGACTTCTACATATGACGGAGCTACCACAAGAGAATAGAAGGTGTTTTATAAAGGCATACTAAAATTATTTCAAACCAATCTTGTATTTCCCATAGAAACAATTGGTCCAAAATTGTTTTACCAGTATAAAATACGACTTTAATGAGTGTAGCTGAAATTATATTCAGAGAGAAAAACAAAATCAATTTTATACAACTCCATTTAGGACCGAATGATATTTAACTATTTGATATATTACCCCGATATATGATCGAAAGTATCCATCACAAAATATTGACAGCTAGCTTTAACTCCTTTGCACAAAAAAGATAGACGGATATATTATATATTGTGTATCCTACTGAATCAAACAACATTATAATACTCCTTACAAGGCATAATACTAAAGATTATAAGAATTATTCTAAGGCGCTATTTTGCTAATACTTGTTGTTGTGTTACATTTTTGTAAGAAATAGAGAAATGCATATATCATTTACCAACAGTAACAACGTCACTATAACATAAATGTACTATGGAATATTTGTGCTCACCTGCTTGAACAAATTATTTGCACGATCAACAATAGTTTTTGGTAAATTGATACGATCAGCCATGGATGAAATCTCCTTGAATGCGGATATAAGTGAACGATCCGAGCTGCTCATTGTGCGTCTGTTCTGGTATTTTGGAGCACCGAAGGCATCGAATGAAGCGGAACCAGTTCCAGGGCCGATTATTGTAGACAAATCACCACCACTAAGCAGGGGATTCTCTGGTCCACCCACACGACTCGGATCCACACCACTTTTCTCATTGCTAAATGTACGCCACTCGGAACCAACATCGATGACACGATCTCCGACTACTAAGCCGCACTCGGAGCATATCATATCCCCTGCACGATAGTCTTCGATCAATGGTGACTCGGGATGTGCATAGCAGCACACCTTATTGTTTTCGAGTCTTTAAAGTGACATTGCAATTAATTACTATTATGAAATTATTAAAATATTTAGATTTACCTTGATGTTGAAGCCATTTAATCTTTGTTTATGTGCTTTCGTCTATCTTTATTTACGTCTTTGTAAGTCAATGCTGGAAACGCAAGTAAGTGAAATGAATTAATTTAGAGATGAACCGACAACTAATCGATTAACAATTTACAACTCAAGCATTCCAACTATACAGCATTCAGCTTTTGGCAGGTTGCTTTTGGCTAAAATAAAAACCGATTGCTGAGAGTTTTATTAAAGATGGGCGCGTGCTTGATTCACTACACACAAAGTTCATATATCTGTCACTTCATATAAATAAAAGGCTCAACGAAGTTTCAAAATTTACAAACTGTTAGATTATAAGTGCTTTACTTAAATTTTAAAATTTACTATGGATATTTTACCAGGTAGATGCATTTTAAACAATAAACAATACTAACAGAGGTTTATTTTACTTATATCAATTGTAATGCATATTTAATCGAAATTTAATATTAGCTATTACACATATTCCGTTTTCTTTCTATCGTTCCAAAATTCAATGTTTGTTCGATAGTTGTTATCGATGTCTGTTACACTGCTATCAGTAAACATTAGTGTTGCGCAGTGGTACAAAACATACAACTAGTTACATACCTACACACATATGTGTATTTTATGTTGAAACAGGAAAAACAATAAGCTGAGTTATTTTTGGTGCAACAGAGAAATATGGCTTAAATGATACGCATATATCGAATAAACGTTTCATCTGTATTTGACAATTCCTGCATAACTATATAAATATCAATAATTCTCTTAGGCACAAATCAAAATAATACGATTAAAAAGAGGAAAAACTATTTTCTCAGCATGACGAGCAAACATATTTATTCGACCACAAATCTATCGGACCTGCAATTGAAAGAGCAGGGAAATTGTTTATTTGCTGGCCGCAAATATGACGATGCGATTATATGTTACTCCAAGGCCATTGTAAGTCGAATTTCATTATCTAAGTCTCTGCATTATATCCGTGATTATTATTATTATTATTACTCTTATGACAAATTTTACAGATTAAGAATCCCACAAATGCAACATACTTTACAAATCGTGCCCTTTGCAATCTGAAGCTCAAGCGTTGGGAGCTTTGCTGCCAGGATTGCCGCAGAGCTTTGGATATAGATGGAAATTTACTGAAGGGTCATTTCTTTTTGGGACAGGGTCTCATGGAAATAGACAACTATGATGAAGCTATAAAGCATCTTCAACGTGGTAAAAGATCGTTTTTGTACCCTTGCAGAGGGTACTAAAAAATGTGTAATGCATTGAAGGCATCTACGATTTATATATATTATAGATCAATTCGATAAGATGAGTTGATATGGCTATAACATTCAGCTGCCGTTGTATAGAAACGTAGATAGACTTTTTTACTGGTTATTAGATTTCTGTGCTTCAAGTATTTTAGGACATTGGTGCATTCATTTAACATTTTTTGTTTTCCAATATACCTTTCTAAAAAATATCAAGATCGAACTACTATATCATATTGCTTAGTCAAATGCATATTCCAATCTGCAAGGGTAATTGGAGCAACAAAGGTAGAAATGCCTTACTAGTTGAAATATCCTTCACACATCTCGAGGAATTCAAAATAAACCAGCGTATCTTTTGTAGCTTATGATTTGTCCAAGGAACAAAAGCAAAACTTTGGAGATGATATTACATTGCAATTGCGCTTGGCACGTAAGAAACGCTGGAATGTCATGGAGGAAAAGCGAATACATCAGGAAATCGAACTGCAAAGTTATTTGAATCGGTAGGCAGCGGAAAGAATCGCATAAAACTAAATTAAAATATTGGTATTAAAATCTAATTCAATTTACAGTCTTATTAAGGACGATATGGAAAATCGCTTGGCCAATTTAAAGTTAAATGAAAATATAAATGAGGAACAACTTAAGGAGAAGCAACAGGAGATTGAACAAGAAAGTGTATGTGGTTTTTTATACATATTAATTATAGTGTAATATTTAAGCACTAAATTCATCAAGCATATAATATATAAGGTTTAAGAATTTTAAGTATTTATATGCATATAATAATATATATTTCTTATATAGGATGACAACATCAAAGAGCTAAATAATATATTCGCAAAAGTTGATGACCGCCGAAGGGTAAGTATTAAAGTTATGCTATAATATACTGTATTAAACTTGATTTTATTCTTGTTTATAGAAACGTGATGTGCCAGATTTCCTATGTGGAAAAATAAGTTTTGAAATATTATCTGATCCAGTGATTACGCCATCGGGAATCACCTACGAGCGTAAGGATATAGAAGAGCATTTGCAGCGTGTGGGTCACTTTGATCCTGTTACACGAGTCAAACTTACCCAGGATCAGTTAATACCAAATTTCTCAATGAAGGAAGTTGTCGACTCATTTATAGCTGAGAATGAATGGTCTATAGATTATTAAACTGTTGTTGTTTTATTGTAGACAGCAACAATAAAAAATATATATATATATATATATGTATCTATATATTGAAATTATATAGCTGTTAAAAGCAGTAAAATATTAAAGGTCAAAGAATTCCTTGGGGGACTTTCATTAATTAGGTTTAATTGAAATAAACATGTACATTATAAATTATTACATTTTGATGACATAAATAAATCGTGTAAAGATATCATGTAAAACGTTGCGATTTTTAATGCATTGAAGGGGAACGAGAAATTGGTTTGTATCCCAACCAGTGCCTTGATTTTAACTCTAGTTTTGCTGCTGCCTAGTTAAGACTAACAGAAGAATGTCCATATAGATTGTGTTTATTCATTTACAATTTGCTATATTTAAATATTGCAAGGGTATTCTAGTCTTCAGTGTGCCGAAGTAATTTTAAAATAATCACTTTTCAATTATCGCAAAATGGAAACATCGATTAGAGCGAACGAAGTATCGATAGGAATATCGATAAAGTCTGTTTGCTTAGAAAACGGCGCGAATGCGTAAACAATTTTGCACATTATTAAATAAACCTTAAAATAAAAAATGACTGAAAACAATGGTGCAGTGGCACGCATGCCATGGGTTGAAAAATATCGTCCCAGCTGCTTAGATGATCTAATATCACATGAGGAAATTATATCTACGAGTAAGAACACTTCCGCCAGTGAAAGGCAAGACTAAAATAATTCTTTCTCTTATTTTAGTTAATCGTTTTATTAATCAAAAGCAATTGCCGCATTTGCTTTTCTATGGGCCACCGGGTACAGGCAAAACGAGCACCGTACTAGCTTGCGCTCGTCAGCTTTACTCTCCTGCACACTTCAAATCTATGGTTCTGGAGTTAAATGCCTCGGATGATCGTGGAATTGGCATAGTTCGCGGACAGATACTTAATTTTGCCTCGACTCGCACAATTTTCTGTGGCACTTTTAAGCTAATAATTCTGGATGAAGCGGATGCCATGACAAATGATGCACAGAACGCACTGCGTCGCATCATTGAGAAGTACACGGAAAACGTGCGTTTCTGCATCATTTGCAACTATCTTAGCAAAATCATTCCGGCTCTTCAGTCGCGTTGCACACGCTTTCGTTTTGCCCCACTGTCACCGGAACAGATGCTGCCGCGTCTGAACAAGATCATTGAGGAGGAAGGGTAAGTTTCGAATCGCAAAATATTTGCTCATTCGGTGAGGTTAGTATTATTGGGAAGATGAGACGATTCGATATAGCCTTGTCCGTCTACGCATTTGATTCGCTGCAAACTATTGTTTCAGTTTTTTAAATAGACTTAGAATGAAGCCCTCTTTTTGTTGCATGTAGTAGTATATAAGTTCGAACCGACCAAGATCAAAAACCTTTATCGTTCAGCTGTCATAGGAAAAATCGATCAAAAATAAAGTAGTTGTATTCAAAACTTTTTTATTTCTCCAGATATCTTGATAAATACATATATATATATATATTAGAATGATAGCTAAAAATAATTAAGATCGGACCACTATATTATATAGCAACAATCTACTGAAAATAAAATGTTATAAACATTTTCTTATACTTTTAAAAATATCTTTCAAAAGATTTTTGAAATGTATTTTAATTATTGAATTTCTCATGTTTGTTGTTCTTAATTAAAGTTAAGAATTAAACAACTTTTAAATCCAAGTTCATAATTTAAATCCATGGATCTTCGATTAAATAAATATACTTCTATTTCAGAATCGACGTTACGGACAATGGAAAGAACGCCTTAATGACCCTAGCGAAAGGTGATATGCGAAAGGTGTTGAATGTTTTACAGAGCACCTCAATGGCCTTTGATGTTGTGAACGAGGATAACGTTTATACGTGTGTGGGATATCCCCTAAGGAGTGAAATTGAACATATGCTACAAACTTTGCTCTCTGCTGCCACATTTGACTTGGCATTTGACAGTAAGTATGAGGATTGGAGGATCATAGAAAGGTGTACTTAAATTTTATTTCATTTCAGCCATAGAGCAAGCTAAAAGTAATCGAGGTCTTGCTCTGGAGGACATTGTCACAGAGCTGCACTTGTTTATTATGAGACGTAAGTAGAATGTGTGCATTATTAAATTAATATACATTATATTTATATTGTACTCTCTAGTTGAATTGCCCATGTCCGTGATGAATAAATTGATTGTTAAGCTGGCACAAGTGGAAGAACGCTTGTCCAAGGGCTGCTCGGAGGCAGCGCAAACTGCGGCGCTGGTATCTGCTTTCTTTATCAATCGAGATTTGGTTTCCTTGGAGAGTTAAACATTGGTCGATTCTTACCTTCAATACACAGTAGTTTTTAAGAAGTTTTTTATTCATATTTTTTAAACGATTATTTGGATCGTAAATATCGAAATAAAAAAATAAGTTATAAACAACACAAGTAATTCGTATATTCTCTCAAATTGCACTCGTACCATCACTAGTCAAAACTAATCGATAACACCTTCGATTGCTTGGCTGTCAATATTGTTTACATTTTTGTGTGCGTCTCTTGCATTATTTTTGCAGAAATGAACTCTGTGGACTCCGAAGCTCATTTGCTGGCCTTAAAGGGTACTTATTATTCTATAATACCGAATTTCATTAGTAATGTATTTATTTAAAATGTTAGTTATGCGCTTGACACGTCCCACGCTGGTAGGGCTTGGGCCCATAGTCACCTGCGAACCCAAAGATTTACCTCAAAGTTTTAATCGACTCGCGGAGAACGATGGAATTGCCAGGACAAGTGCTGAGGCTTTGGGAGCAGGCCAAACAATGCTTCTTCCTCAATCGTTTGGAAATATTTATCTAGGCGAAACCTTCTCTAGTTATATATGCGTCCACAATTGTACACCTCATCCCGTTGAGGGCGTTACCGTCAAAGTGGATCTACAATCGAACAACTCTCGGATCAATTTGTTGATGCATGAAAACAAAAAAACATCTGTGATATTAACAGCTGAAGAGACACTTGATGACGTCATTCGCTATGAAGTCAAGGAAATTGGAACTCATATGTAAGTATTAGCGATGTGAGGGGGATTTTGCCTACGGGATAATAAAAAAAGAACGCATTTAAAAAATTTGCTCCTATTAACAAATTTGTATATTTTCCTTTTTGACACCTTTTGTGTGTCTATTAAATATCCATGCTTTTTTCATCTGAAGCCTATTCATTCCTGGTAGTACAGGTTCTTTAAACCTTTTGTGATAATTTTTTTTTACTATCTACTTAGCCTACACCTTCTCAATGAATCAAATCCATCTTTTCGTACTTAACTTTTTTCATGATGTAATCAAAGTCTAAATAAATAAAACTTAAATCCTTTTTTCATTTATTCACTTTCAGCCTGGTCTGTGAAGTGAATTATACCAGTCCCGCCGGATTTGCACAATCGTTGCGAAAGTTCTTTAAGTTTCAAGTGCTGAAACCATTGGATGTAAAGACTAAGTTTTATAATGCAGAAATGGATGAAATTTATTTAGAAGCACAAATACAAAATGTGACTACAGGACCATTTTGTTTGGAAAAAGTTGAGTTGGATAGCTCTGAGCAATATACAGTGACGTCGTTAAATACACTGCCCAATGGGGAATCTGTTTTTACCTCTAAAAATATGCTACAGCCAAATAATAGCTGTCAATTTCTTTATTGCATAAAGGTAAAGTAGTGCAATACTATGAAAAATATTTTAATAATATAACAAATATTTAACAACACTTTCAGCCAAAGCCTGAAATAGCAAAGGATATCAAAACACTTCGTCAGGCAAACAATGTGGGCAAGCTGGATATAGTCTGGAGGTCGAACTTCGGAGAAAAAGGCAGATTACAAACCAGTCAATTACAGCGTTTGGTATGTTTTCGAATAATAAAATAGTTCATAATATTTATACAATTTTAAATATATTTTCAGCCCTTTGAATACAAAGATATACGTTTGGAAGTAATCGATGCTGAAAATATTGTTAAAATTGGCACAGTATTTACATTCCAGTGTAGAGTAACCAATACAGCAGAGCACGCAATGAAACTTCACGTTACGCTTGATACAAAAGTTTTTAAGGATTGCCCATATACAGGTTCCGCTGATTTCGAATTGGATGTGTTACAGCCCGGCGAAATAGCTGAGTTTCCGCTCACAATTTGTCCATCTAAGCTTGGGCTCATTAAAATTTCACCATTGCTTATAGTGGATACATTAAAAAATGAGCAATATTTGATGTCAAAAGTTGTGGAAGTCTTTGCTGTAGATGAGGATTATCATCAGGATGATACATTCTTGTTAAATAAGTTAATTCGTTATGAAAATCCTATCGATTCTTTATCGAATAAGCAAATACAATTACAGGTGGTTTAGCATAAAAATAAAGAAGTCTTACAAAATTAAATAGTAAGTTTATATCCTGTCTTTAAAATTAGACCGCAATTTAACTTTCTTTTGATTGAAAACTTAATTTGGTCCTTAGGTGGTAGATTAATTCGCCAATTAACATTTGTAAGTGCTCGCTGCAATTTAAACTGTCAATCAACCGCCAACAGTCAGCTATATAAGTACTCGCACTACCTGTGAGGAAAGCAATTCTTTAAAATGTATTTGTGCGTATCAGTGCGTCGAGTGTTAGTGCTAACCATATTATGCGTGCTTCGGGTAGAAGGTTCATTCATGGAAACTTCTATTTTAATAGAGTTTACCAAGCGCTTGATTAAAACCCAACAAAATGTTATATTTGCCTGTTCCTATGAAGGTAAATTTCATCAACTTTGATAATTTAAATTATTAACATATTTTTATATAGATCTTCATTTGAATGCGCTCGCTTTAATGGATTCCAATCAATTTATTTACCCCATACATTTAAACACTTCATATACTTTATCATCAATTTTGACAAGGGAAAACTACGGCCGTACTGCGGTGATTGTCAATACGGAATGCGAAGGTTCAAGTAGCTTACTCAAGGAAGCTTCTGCAAATAGATATTTCAATAAGACCTATCAATGGCTGCTATGGGGCGTGGATCAAAATATTGATGATTTGCTACCTCTTGAGTTAGAATATGTTGGTCCAAATGCGCAAATAACATTTGTTAATAAATCAGAGGAGGAATACTTTCTCTGGGATATTCATTCAAAGGGTCGTCAATTGAAAGCAGCATTAGAGATGCATTTGATAGCAAATTTCTTAGATAATGGCAAAGTGCTGAATATTATTCAGAATATTTTCGAGCTCCAAAGCATTAAGTATCGCAGTGCATTCAATGGATTAACGTTAAGAGGCGCCAGTGTTGTAAGTAAAATGGTTTAAAATAACAATAAAATACAATTTATACTAAAGTGAAAATTCAGTAAATCAAATTATCGTTTAAATTCGTTTTAAATCAAATTATCATGGATTCAAATCAATTTTTCAGTGGTTCAGTTTATGAATTTTTCACCTCTGAGTTCAGGTTCTAGATGTGATTCTTAAGTTAAGAACCATTGGTTTCAAAAGATTTCTTTTTGAATTATTGAAAATTTTTTATACCTAATAATTTAGGTTACACTATATTCATTTTGGACTGGCTCAGAGTGAAAAGAATGTTCGTTTAATAAAAATAAAAGATTTAATATTGAATTCTACAATAAAATACCATAGATTGATCAAGAGGATATATTGACGAATGAACAAATTGAAGCGGTACTTTCGCGGCCAACAAAGGATCCTGGCGTAGCGGCATTCATAAAGTATCATTATGAATTGTTGAGTCTGCTCAGAGAACGGTTTAACTTTACTGTCAATTTTCGCAACTCCAGGGGTTGGGCTGGGCGATTAGGCAATACGACCTTTCGACTGGGTTTACTGGGTATAATTCAGCGAAATGAGGCAGATATAGCAGCATCGGGCGCATTTAATCGTATAAATCGCTTTGCTGAATTCGATACTATTCATCAGAGTTGGAAATTTGAAACGGCGTTTTTATTCCGCTTTACGCCGGACTTGGACACACATGGAAAGAGTGGAAATTTTCTGGCACCCTTCAGTAGACAAGTGTGGCTCTTTACCTTGGGCACTTTAATTATAATCAACTTTATTTGGTGGCTTCTTGGGTATATTAACAATCGATATCATAACCGAGCAAAGACTCAAAAAAAACCTATGCCCAAAATAAGTTGGCTTACTAAAATAAAACTGAAGAGCTTAAAGCCTGCTAAAGAAGAATCTGTTCCGAAAACGCGCAGAAAATGGTCAGAACTTACACTGCATACCTTTGGAGCCGTCTGCCAACAGGGTATGGAGCCCATTCCCAAAGATTTGCCCTCCCGCTCCTTAGTTATGACCATATTTCTGTTCTCGGTGGTTATGTACAACTATTATACCTCATCTGTAGTTGGTGGCTTGCTAAGTTCTTCGGAACAAGGACCTGCTTCAGTTGATGAAATAACAGCTAGTCCATTGAAAATATCCTTTGAAGATATAGGCTACTATAAAGTTTTATTCCGAGTAAGTAAACTAAGATTAATTTAAAGTTGAGCTACTTAATTTTTAATAATTTTCACTCAAGGAAAGTATAAATCCGGTGGTTACGCGTCTAATACAAAAGAAATTATCTGCAACAAGGACACCCAATGAATTAGGAGTTTATAGTCATATAGAGGAAGCAATACCCTATCTTAAAAGCGGTGGCTTCGCATTTCACTGTGAAGTAGTGGATGCTTATCCCATTATTGCTGAACTATTTGATGCTAATGAAATCTGCGATTTACGCGAAGTATCTGGACTAATGGAAGTGGAGATTATGAATTGGATTGTCCATAAAAATAGCCAATATACTGAACTTTTTAAAACAGCGTAAGTACAGGCGAAGTAGAATTATAAAATCGATTGTTCTAATTTCTATATAAATACTTAATATATAATATTTCTAATAATATATATAAAATATTATTTAGAATGTGCAACGCTCGTGAAGCTGGCTTGGTGGAAAGAATATTGCGTCAACGTCAAATGAAAAAGCCCGCCTGTCAGTCTTTGTACACTGTCTATCCCGTATCTATATCTGGGGTTTCCTCAGCTTTTCTTACATTATTAAGTGAGTAATACAGAGCAATATTTTCGGAAAACTTCAAATATTTATATTAAATATATTTACAGGTGGCATTTTGCTTGCTTTACTGGCATTTTGTGTGGAAATTCTTACAGTTAAATGGAATTCACGAAAGCTTAAAACATTTTTAAAATAATTTTTCAGTTATTTTTAGTATATTTTGTAATATTTTATTATCATGCAAACCATTTTCCCATAAACCACAAACCACTTGCAACTTACGAATAAAATTGTAGAATTATAAACAAAAATAGTTTTAAAGTAGGCTGTTCAATTTTGGATTAAAGTAATGGGTATTTTTATAGTATTTTTATACCATTGAAACAGGTATTTTTTTGTTGTACTAATTGAACAGTATTTTTTCAATCAAAAATTCAGTATTTTGCCGTAATCCGCTTGCGACATACAGTTGTATCTGTAGATATAAAAACGTATAATATAAACAAAAATAGCTTTGAAATAATGGAAGAAATTTGTCGTACTTGCACGACCAGCTCCTCCGATCTTATATATATATACGACCAGCAGGAGGAGGAGCAACTTAGCCTGGCCGAGATGCTTAACAAGTGCCTCGGATATCGTATAAATCTAGAAGATACACTACCAAAACAAATATGCCAATCCTGTGTTCTGACCCTACAAAATTATTTTAGATTAAAACGTGAATGCGAACTGAGCTGGAGCTTCAGTCTCAAAGACTTGGAAGAAATGTGCCGAGTATGCAGAAAAGATTCCATAACTCTAGTCGATATCTACGCCAAGCGGAATCAGGCGGTGGGGGAGCCCAGTCTGGATGAGATGCTACAGGAATGCGTTGGATACTATATGAACTCCAAGGATTCCGTACAAAAGCTAATATGCCTATCCTGTATTTTGGCAGTACAAAATGCCTTTCAGTTCAAGCGCAAATGTGAAAAGACCCAAGATATTCTTAAGAATAGTCATATATATAATATAAAATCTGAAAACGAATCGGAGGAATATGTGCTTCCCGACCATATTAAAGTAAAACAGGAGGAGGATCCAATCCAAGATTGTAATAATACATTTAATGTAGATGATGAAGAAGAAGCTTATGAAATTACGGAGAGTTATATTAAGGTCGAGCAGGAGCAATATACTGAACCCGAAAATGAGGAGAGCCAAAATGAAAATCCCTTCCCTATAGAGGAAGAGAATTCAAATACAACTGAAAGCAGCAGTGATTCCGTTGAAAAGATGAAGGAGACGCACACAAATTCTGAATCTATTTCAACTGCCAATAAAAAGGAACATATGTGTGATATGTGTGGTCAAGTCTTTTCCCGAAATGGATTGCTCAAGATACACATTCGCATACATACAGGCGAACGTCCATACAAATGTCCCGATTGTCCGAAGGGTTTTACTAGTGCCAAGGTGCTCACAGATCACATACGCATTCATACGGGAGAGCGACCATTCCAGTGCCTTAACTGTCCTAAGGCTTTTAGCCGGAATAGTTCGCTCATTAAGCATACGTTTACACATACGGGAGAACGCCCCTTTCAGTGTCCACATTGCCCGAAGGCTTTTTGCCAGAGCGGTCATCTAAGGATACACATTAGAATTCACACCGGAGAACAACCATATAAATGTCCACACTGCCCGAGAGGATTTCCGCGGAAGGAGTATTTAACGGATCATATGCCCTATCATACTGGCGAAAATCCACATCAGTGTCCTCACTGTTCTAAGAGTTTTTCCCGAAAAAAGAATCTTGAGATTCATTTGATCTCTCATACTGGCAAATATGCATTCGAGTGTCCTCATTGTGAGAAATCCTTTAGTGCCCATTCAAATCTTCAGACACACATACGAAGTCACACTGGTGAACGACCCTATAAGTGTCCCCATTGCTCCAAGGGCTTTAATCAAACTGTTTGCCTACAGAATCACATACGTGTTCATACCGGGGAGCGTCCTTTCAAGTGTTCCCTCTGCCCAAAAGCCTTTGCGAGCAATGGGGGTCTATATAATCATGGTCGTGTTCATACTGGCGAACGTCCCTTTCAGTGCCCGGAGTGTCCCAAGAGCTTTCCTCGCAGTGAGAATCTACGTAAACATGTCGGTCTACACTCCGAAGATCGTCCCTTCAAGTGCTCCCAGTGTCCAAAGGACTTTACCCGTCGCGAGAGTCTTGCCAGACATAATCTCATTCATGCCAAGTGCTCAGCACAGACTGGAGAAAACACATTGAATTTGTGTGCCTGAACTTAGGCGCATCAATTTACATTTATATATATGATATCAAATATACATATATAAAATAAAAACAGTTTTTTAATTTATTTTGGAACTGGGTTGGTTAGCAATAAAGTTATCTTTTCTGTAGGGAACTGTTACCCTGGTATGCAATCATATATGACCATAAATATTAGATATTTTTGGTTCTTTAATATTTAAAAAAAAGCGTTTTGATTTATTTTTTATTGTTATATTTGTGTTTAAGCAATCGACATATGTATCAATACAATTTATTTTCACAGTCAATTAACATAATTTTGATAAATATTCGCTTTGCCAAAATTGGTACACTTTTAAAAAAGATTGATGAAATTATTAAAAAATTTATCTAAATGGTATTTGCCTCTGATGAGGTGCGCTTGGCGCTGAGACAAAGTTTTGACATAAATACACACATGCATATACACATTTGATACGCAGTTTTGAGTTAAGAATAAAAAATTTAACTATTCTATTTAAGTTTAGTCTCAAAATAATTCCGTAAATGCAGTATTTAAAATCACAATTTTCATTCCGAAAGTATTTTGCACTTATCAGTGTTGAAACGAGTTTCTTTTTTCATTTTTCATTTTTCATTATTCATTTTTCCATTTTGTTTGTCAGCAACTGTTGAAATAATTCATTTCCTTTGACACATCATCGTTGGTGATTTTCCTGATTTTCTTTAAATGAGCTTTAACGGGTTTAACGGAACTCGAGATCATATGGTATGCCAATAAAATAAACTGTAAGACTTGTTAGTGTAATGCGGATTGTTTCTGAACGCTTAAAGTCGTCGATTACTTGCTGATTATATAGATATGATGCCTATAATGATGCCAAGACTAAAAAACCGGGCTGTGCTGTACTTATACGAATTACTCGTATATATGTATATCCAAAATGTAGCCCCCTTATTTCAGTTCTCCATAGATGATGCACCCAAATTGCTGCCACCCAATTGGTTGTGTGCTATCATTAATATGTCCTTTTTCTCCTTGGGAAAACGTAACTCTCGTCCTGCCATACGTGCCGTCTCCAGTTCACGCTCGGCCAGGACCAACTCTCTTCTGAGCACTCCAGGATTTTCCTGTTCACGCGCTATCCAATCTAGTGCCATTTGGGCACGCATTTCATCATCCAGACTTCGGTTTGAATAATGAGCCACAACCTCCTGCCTCGAGCACTGACGCTCCCGCATCGCTTTCAATGATCCATTCCAATGTAAAAGTTGAAAAACGGTCATCAATTCTTGAAACTCCAACATTGTGCGACCCTTATTTGCTTCAAGCATGAATCTAGAAGCAAATAATATTATTTTTATATATACATTCATTGTAATAAAAAAAGTTTCATACTCCTACCTAAAGGCTCCAATACCAGACTCCGGTAATTCGTTGTTTTGTGGTGCTCCCTTGAAGGAGGCGCGTGCATCCTGCACTGCCTTCTCAATAAACTCATCGCTAATGCGACGAGACGGATGCTCATTGAATACCGAGTTCATTAAAGCGATTTTTGCCGAACTTCTTCGTGCTTCCGCTTTAGTCGGGCAATTCTTAAAAGTAGAAGATTTATTTACATAATAATGTTCAATTCAAATAAGGAGAATATGTTTGTATATATACCTGAAAACTGCCAAAGCAGCTGCCTCCAGGCAAGGTTACGAAGCATACATAAGGCTGGCTATTTGATGGTATCGATTCGTAAATTACAAGAGCTCCATTCTTAAGCTCAACTCCACGTGTCTGTTTCATTTGCCAAAACTCTTGCAGTGCTTCCACTACATTAACTAAAAAACAAAAACAAAAAAATTAAAATATCTACACAATTATAAAAAAGTTATTATTGTTTACCTCTATAATCTCTATCTTCATATAATCCGGATACCATTGGCAAAGCCCAAAAGGGTTCTTCTGGATAAACCATTATACAGTTGCCGCTTGCTGACTATTGTACAAGAATCGAGTAATAGAATGTATTTTAATTACAGATCAAATCATCACAAATTAAAAACTCTTCTGGGTTATAAACGTTTATCTGTAAATAAAAATTATTTGATCAATATATAATAAAATAAAATGTGTACTAGTTCGTTAAGCAAAAGGTTAATCCTGCAATAAGAATTTCAAAAAATTTGTGTGCATAATTTTTATTCCTGCAGGATATAGGATATAATCTTTAAAGAAAGAAATTAGTCTAAAGGATGCTAAGCAAAAAACAATAAAGGCAAGATATCTTCAGATCAAATTACCCTGCATATTACTTGTATAACTTATCTTGAATAATCTGATGAAATGTAGACAAGCTGTATTAAATATTATATCATATAATTTCGTAACTAATGTCTTAAACCCGTCTTTAAGTATGTGTGTATTAATAATTGACCTTAATAAGTGAAATTGCATATAAATATAAATGCTTCTATTTTAGTATAATTACACGCAAATTTCCTTATGAAATTCTAAAGCGGTCCACCCTAATGCTACGCTTTTGCATACATTAAATTTGTTTGTATTTCATCATATTCCTTTCCAGTTTGTTTCTTAAGTCATCTGTTTCATGCACTTTTAGAAATCGCCTCACACACACACACACACACACAGGCATGCAGTGACATATCTGGTAGTTGCATGTATACATACATATATTTATGTATGTACATATGAATGCATATGTATTTTACATGAAGTATAAGAAGTGTATACACACTTGAAACCCATAATTAATATACGTACATATGTATGTACACATATGCACATGCAATTGTAAGCCGTTAAATCGCAGGTAGTGGCATGTATGTAGTTTTGTGTGTTGAAAAATGTTTATATTGTTTGGCTGGTATCACATAGTCACATAATATTTACATAAATTTCTTTTTTTTTTAATATCTTAGCACTTCATAATCCACATAATTATAAAAATGGCGTACACACACAGTA